>OZ008367.1:384864-1071486 GCA_963931995.1 Phaonia tiefii | reverse complement strand
ATTTGGCAAAGTGATTGTATACTGCGATAGTGCGGCCGATAATTACTTATAGATGTTTAGTTTGGTGGAAAGGCCTTGACAAGAGTAATCTATTGAAGATTCTCGGCAAGGTTCAGAGGATGGCTGCTATGGGGATCACTGGGGCTAGAAAAACCACACCGCAAGCGGCCTTGGAGGTGTTCCTGGGCCTTCTGGCCCTGGACATATACGTCAATGCTACTGCGGCCTAGGGGCTATCGGAATGGAAGGACGGCGGTATCCCCTATGGGGACTCTATTTCTAACTTTACGGACTGATCGAAAATGGAGTAAGGCACACCGAGGAGCTGCAGCTAAGACTTTTCATTAGGCTACGTAGAGAATACAGTGTCTTTCAGGCTGAGGTAAGGATAAGTTCGACAGGCTTAGGCCTCTGGATATCAGCCTTTGCTGGGTTCTAGGACCCTGCGATATTCCTGGCAACGAATCAGCGGACTTACTGGCTAGAGGAGGCTGTACGTTGCCTAATAACGACTAGCTTGTCGATATTCATCCGCCTATCTGTTACCTTTTTTGGCTTAGTCAAGGACTGGATATAGAAAATAGACGCAGACGTTGGGTTTCCAGACCCGACTGTATAACTGCTAGATCACTATGTCCCGAACATAGCAGATCCCGATCAGGAAACATAATTGGCCCATGCAGGGGTGATTTGAGACTGACTTGTGGAACACTAACCGGCCAGTGCAATATCAGACACCTGACGGGAAAATGGGAGGTTTTGCTACTTTAGGACACGACTTTATGGAGGACGTGGAGTCTCTCTCCTCAACAGGAGTAATCATACTGCTGGGCTTCATGAGGTACCTCTCATGGTTGACCGAGTCAAGATGAATGACCGCGATCCACTGCCGTTGGGGGTCCATCCCACGATCATATCTTCTTCATCGTGCACTTACTCACTTTTCTTCCATTCCGATTTATATATATTCTTCTTTACTTTCATTTACTCTCTCGTGTTTCACCGGACAATCACAATGGATCAATAGATCACTGAGTGTAGTGTTACCTGGTTTTCTACCAGACCACACGTGTGAAACCCAACCTAAACTTCAATGAAATTTCAGACAGGTACCCTTAGTTGATGGGCACCCTAGAGCATACCAGATTGGCGTTTTTGGATCAAATATTCCATTTTATTACATTGAAAATTTCCCGGGATTCTCGGGAAAGCGGAAATGGAAAATTCTCCGGAAATCCCGCCCGGGAATTTCCGGGATGCATTCGATATGAATAACATTAATAATCGCATACAACAAATTTGGGGGCCGTCGGTGGTGCAATGGAAGTTTGCGCGGCTATTGTACATGAGTACGTAGATTCTATCCCTCAGATCACCTAAGATGTATTTCGACGGTAATCATCTAGCTTAGTGACGGCGACACTATCGAGATTTATACACGAAAATACTTATAAAAAAATATCATTCGAAACCGGTGTTATTCTGTTGGTCCCAATCAGTGCAGTCCCTCCATGGAATGTCATGGGAAACCATTTTTGTTTTGTTTTAAGACTAACCATAGAATAACACTGTGTGTAATTTTTTAAGTCATGGCAAAATAACCATATACGGACACCACTACGTGATAAAAGACTAAAAAAAAGACCCGTGTTTCCCAAAGTCATGCACTTTTTTTTTATGGGCTGCCAAAGATTTGGGGCCTCGGTATCATTTTCGTAAAAGTGTGATCATTTTCTCAGGCTCATATCTTGCAAACCGTTCAGAATTCTCTGAGGCAAAGTTGTAGCTCTTGTCATAAAGAACAAAAATTGCGAACATATAAAATCAAAAAACTTCACCTTCCAGATCAAAATCGCAAAAAACTTAAAAAAATTCAATTTTTTTTTACCTTTTTTCCCGTGTTCAGGTCCATAGGTAGCAAACCGTTCAAAATTCAAGGAAACAATCAACTACAAAAATTTACCTAAGATCTCAATAAACAAATTTCTAGAACATATAAACTTCCTGGGAATTATTCTTAACACCGTTTTTTAATTTCATTTGTTTTTTATTTACTTCAACATTGAGATACTATGCTATCTATTACAAAAATATTAAAAAAAGTATTCGTATTATGTTTATAACGTTGATGGCCCTGGACTTGCAAATCGCGCTCTCTTAAGTTGTGGATCCAAATCGTCGTCCGAATCGTCCGAATCTGACTCTGATTCAGCAATTATGGTGTCCACAGGCACGTTGCTTCCAGACTGCCCTCCATCATCAGCTCTTTCTTCTTCAAATACTTCATTAACATCATACAGGGTGATCTTGTGACTCCACCAACATACCTCTGCAAGCAATGTGTCGAGGTTTTTGCCATTGTACCGTTTTTCCATGGGCATTGTGGTTTGGTGAAACCGTTCTCCTTGCTCATCGGATTCGGTATGGAGTTGTTTGATAAAATCGTCAAAATGAAAATGAAGAAAATGCAGCTTTAATGTCATCGATGCGCCGATTATCTCAAAATAATGCAGCATTTGCTTCCGGTTCCGCGTCTCGATCCGCTCCCAAGACTCTGGTGCATACACGCTGAAGGTAAATCCATGCCATTGAATTATTTTCATCAAGCGATGAATCAAAGTTGGTCTTGAATTGCTTTCTAATGTCAGGGCCATTAAGTACGCCTGTTAAATGAAAACAAAAAATAAAGACAGAAAAGAAAACATTAACATAGTGTAAATAGTACAATTAGGTGAACAAAAATTGGTTTTAAATTTACAACAATACCTTTTTTAATTTTGTCATCGCTACGCTTTGGGAAAACGCTTTTCAAATAGTCGAATGCGTTTGGACAATTTACAACGGCCACTTCGATGAATTTTTTAACAATTCCCAATTTTATGTGGAGCGGTGGCAGCAAGATGTCTTGAGTATTGTCAATTAAAGGTGCATTCTTCAGTCAGTAATTTTCACCGGTCAAGTCCACTTCGTCGAAAAACAATGTATATGCTCTTTTGAATTCACTAGTTAAAAGATTCTTTTCCTTCTGAAATCTTGTAGATGTTTTTTTTCTGGTTTGATGACCGCAAACGTAGCAAAATAAATCAATATTTTGTGTGCGAATTATACTGTAGCACTTTCACTTTTTTTACTTTCACTTTATAACTTTCACCTCACCGCTGAGCTCTCGTTGACGTCGCGCTGTGTAATGCCTCGATGTGAGCGTCGTCTTTTATATTGTGTGCTGCGTCCCTTGTTGCGTGTGCTGAGCTTACTGCATTGCCTGTGCTGCTGCTGACGGTGCATGATCGCGTGATACCTAAGCGCTACCTAAACGGTGTTAACCCTTGGACAAACACATGGTTCTGGCCAGGCATATTTCATTTTTTGCTACCTATGGACCTGAACAGGAGAAAAAGGTAAAAAAAATGAAATTAAAAAATTTTCGGCAAATTTTTCACTTTTGCGTGCTACCTAAACAGTGTTAAGAATCATCTCTAGGAAGTTTATATGTTCTAGAAATTTGTTTATTGAGATCTTAGGTAAATTTTTGTAGTTGATTGTTTCCTTGAATTTTGAACGCTTTGCTACCTATGGACCTGAACACGGGAAAAAAGGTAAAAAAAATCGATTTTTTTTAAGTTTTTTGCGATTTTGATCTGGAAGGTGAAGTTTTTTTGATTTTATATGTTCGCAATTGTTGTTCTTTATGACAAGAGCTACAACCGTTCGAAATTCTGAACGGTTTGCAAGATATGAGCCTGAGAAAATGATCACATTTTTACGAAAATGATACCGAGGCCCCAAATCTTTGGCGGCCCATAAAAAAAAAGTGCATGACTTTGGGAAAAATTGGGAGACACGGGTCTTTTTTTTTTTAGTCTTTTATCACGTAGTGGTGTCCGTATATGGTTATTTTTTTTCGTGTTGCACTGTGTAATACATACATAGATAAACTTATTCTCTCATCTGACGTTTCACTCTTCATCGTAGATTTGTGGAAATGAGAGCAATTAAATTTAAAATTACCTTACACCAGGTGGAGTTACAAAATATGTATGTGCACTTAACTTTTTCCTGTCGTTTTGGTGTAGAACTGAAAAATTTAAAAGTATTTTGCACTTTTTTGTTGACTTTTATCGTTGGTATACATTTGTATTGTATTTAACACAACTAGTTTGCCACAAAAAAACGAAATTCGGTTGTTGTTCCTTTGTTGATCGCTGTATACTTTTGCCACTATCTGGTATTATTGAACCCATATTTTCCACCATCCAATGTTTACTTTCCATCGTACCTATGACGTTTAATTTATTGAGCGAATAAAAGCTTCTATGGTATATATTATTCTATGAGACTAACAATCTAATGTCAAAGACTAATGCCCATTTTAACTTCCTGGGAAGACAGCTGCTTTCAGATCCTAACATACTCAAAGTGATTATGCCTCATATGTCAGATCGAAGTTAGAATATGCTTCTATGATTTGGTGTCCACATAGTGACATTCATGTTGCTCTTGTTGAAAAGGTTCAAAAAAAATTTATGAAATTCGTTATTTCTTTAGTAAGGATGGTAAATCCATTATACACCTAGGAAATAAAATGAACATGGTTTGGGTTGGCTTCTTTAGAATTTCGGAGTAATTCCAGTCTGCTACACAGAGAGAAGAGGTTCGTTTTCACAACTATATTTACAGCCAACTAAAATTTGGTGGTTCCTTGGACTATCACATTATTATTAAGTTGTGATTACCAATAATTGTGGTTCGTGTCGTAATTCAGTTTTGGTTTCAAGTACTGAAATATTTAGTTCAAGCCACAGCAACAAGAATTAAATGTGATCAAGTTTTAGTTGTAGGAATAAAATTATCCTGTAGTGGTGAATATTCTATTAGTTGGATGAACCAAAAATGTAAAAATTAATTCGGTTCTACCAAATATTATATTGGTATGCTCAACTAATTATGTACTTGAATTTGATGGCTGTCACAACCATTTGGTGATGCTTTAAACCCATTATGAATTTTATAGAAAAAACAGTAAAAACTATAATTTTTTATTAAAATTGTGTATTTTATATTTAAATATAAACAAATTTATTATTTTTTATAACCAGGGTTCGTATTTCGTTAACATTTTTGATCGAAAATATGAAAAGATTTCTATATCTCGAAAACGGAGCGTCCAATCGCAGAAATAATAAATTTTTTACCTCTACAGGAGGCTGTAACCAATGGATGTCTTTACTACGGCATCACTTTTTTTTCTTTAAACAAATCGCTAAACTTCCCTTATGTATATATTTCACAAACGGAGCGTTCAATCGAAATGTAACTAAGTCTTTCATAAAGTGGTCCAATTCGTATGGACTTTTTTTTTTATAAAAATCACCAAAATAAGAAAATTACTAAAATAGCGATTTTTGTTTAAAATATGTGATGTATTAAAGACATCCATTGGTTAAAGTCTCTTATAGAGGTAACAAAGTTATTATTTTTCCGATTGGACGCTCCGCTTCCGAGATATTGGCATAGGGGCGTTTTAGCGATTTTTGATTCCAGAAATTTTATTTAGTGATTTTTTAAAAATAAAAGTGATTTTTAAAAATAAAAGACATCCACAGATGAAAGCCTCCTAAGGAAGTAAAAAATTTATTATTTTTGCGAATGGACGCACCGTTTCCGAGATATAGGCATTTTTTTATTTTAGCGATTTTCTTATTATGGCGATTTTTTGAAAAAAAAATTATTTCATGCGAATTGGAACACTTTGTGAGAAACCCTTAGAAATCCGTAAAAATTGTTTTTTTTTCGATTGGACGCTTCGTTCTCCAGATATGGACAGTTTTTCTAAATTTTTCATATTTTCATTTTTCATATTTTCGGGTTACCTTGGCCATCATATGTATGTTTAAGTTAATTTGTGTCATCCACAATAATAGCTCCTCCAGACAAGTTCCCACAATTATTTGCATGTGGTTGTGACGGCATCAATAGTGGCGTCAGATTCAATGATTGTGTTTAAAAGTCTCACTTCACCTCAATTTATGATAATATTTATTCTTCGCTGGCTGATATCTATACACTTTATTGCTTTGTTACAACTTTGTTTATCACTTTCCGTTTAAAATATTAGTTTTTCTGTAAAGTCCTCGTGTAACATTCCAATATACGTAGTTTCTCTTCAACAACAAAGCCTCTTGTGAAAAATCGAATACATAACTATGTAACAAGTGTTTTTGTAACAGAAACTAAATTATGACGATAGTAACTAATATTTGAACACGAATTCTAATATTGTACTTTTTATTAGTTATATCTTCCATTTCAGATGAATGAGGTTTTTGAAATACTCAAATTGGTTAATACAACTCAATTTCTGTAGTAGCAACTTGTATTTAGTAAGACCTATTTTTAATCTACCAATATCATCGGCAAATATTTCTGATGTATGACAATTATGAATTCTAATCAAAATACAGACTTTATCATGGAATTTCCAATTTCCAACTAATCCTTTCCCTGTTTATAGTGTTACTGCGACAATACAATTAGTTGGTTTATATAATATTAAAAGGTGCTTTTTTAATTGAAAATCCAATTAAATTTTGTTCTTTGAAACAAAAAATGTAGAAACAACTAACAGACATGTTCGCTATAAATTAGTTTAAAATCATAACAATTCAATTCCTAAATACTGAAATAACATTAAAAATAATACAATGGCGCACGAGATGTGAGATAAAAAATATATTTGCAGAAGCTTAAAAAAATAAATAAGATACGAGAAAGATATGATATCAAAACTAAAAATATATATCTAATCATATGAATTTTGTTGGTTTAGGAACTAATTCTTTAATACACTCGTTGCTCTATTACCGAAAACACTCGTTCACTCTCTACAAAAGTTGGTCGAATAGTTAAAAGTGTGTTAAGCAAGTATTGAATATTCAGCATTTTTGGACCACTTCCTTCAAACTATTTTAACTTCTTCTTCATGGAATATTTTGAAGTAGTTTGGGAGTTAGGTTCTACTCTTCCTTCATCGTTACATTGCCATATTAACCATATTATTACGTTCGCCAAAATACGATTGAAATGATTTTCAGCATATCCAACTACTGAGTACTTAGGTGCATAGGAAAATAGACTATTCTCATGATTATTATTGAGGAAAAAGTGTAAAATTTGTTCTCTCTCCTATAATAAATTCGTAGGTGAAAAGCCTGCAGCATTCTGGCGCGTATTAACTATGGCGCCAGCTGTTACTATTTTAGTATTACGACAACTCAACTTTTTCACGGCCGATTTCAATGGTTTCAATATTGTAAGCATATTTTTTAAGGTAGCTACATTTTTCTCAATCTATAACTAACTCCCATTTCAAAATAATTAGACTTTTTCCTAATGAAGTTTTCAAAAGAAGAAACTCATTAAACATTGGCGCCATCGAATTGTAACGTGTTATACTGCCTAACTGAAGAGATACTTTCTCTTTGGGTAACTCCACCACGCATTTCTTCGAATATTTTTACAATTCGGCGTCTCTGATATAAAACTTTTTTGTAGCTACTGTTCTTATCTACAGCATTTGTATATTTTTGAAAATCATTTGCAAAGTCATCTTCGTTACCTGGTGGTTCTAAATCACTATCAGGATAAATGGATTGTGTTTTATAAAAAAACTTCGGCAATTGCCAAGTGGATAGCGTGATTCATCAACCGGACGTTAGGTTGACGTTAGGTCCATCTGTAGTGGTAGAGATTATATGTTGTTTAAATTATATAATGTACTTTCCTAAGCGAGTTTTCATTAAACTGTTCTTTCAGCCGCTCCACACTTACCGGGTATGGAGACCGCACCCAAATTGAAAAATGTTAATATGTATGTACTAGGGCGGGTCGATTTGTAGGGAGTGAAAAAATTCACCAATTTCCCTATGATTTCCGTATTCTATGGGTTATTCCATGAAAATTTTACGAAGGAACCATACCTCTATCGTTAAAATCGAGTCCCCTACTTTTTGTTGGTAAAAAGTTCAAAAGTTACGGGCATTTTTGTCCAAATTTTGGACCATTTTCCCATTTTTTTCATGATTTTGTCCAAGAATATTACTTTCATGGCCATTCTCTTGGCTCAATCCATTATTTAATTCAATTTACAATTCAAAACGAAGAGTTTAAGCCCAAATTTATCGAATTCGGTTGATTAATTCATGCGATATTGCTAAAACAAAATAACACATAAAACCAACTTTTTGATTTTTCCCTTTTTATTTTTTTTTCTACAAAAATTCAAATTAAGAGATAATAAAGTATCTATCAACCTTTTATCAAAAAAAATATTCAATTTGAGTGTAGTAAAAGACAAAATGTGAAAAAAAACATTATTTTTCCTGAAAGTCTTGTTTGCTTTCAAGTCTGGGTGTTTTCGTACGGCTCTCTAATGTCGTCGCCATAGCGCCTTCTACATTCTTTCCTGCAACTCGTTTAGCAGTGGCAGCCAGCAATTGGACATGTCTTTCCGTTCCTTGAATGTGTAAAGGAATTTGTGGATCATCGAACGGTGGCACTTCGTAATTTAAATATCCCTCCAAATGTTCATACAAATAACTTTGCGTAAACGGTGGTTCGAATAAAATGGTATCGTCATTTAAATCAATCATATTTGTAAATTCCGTACAATTAAAGTTTATAAGAGATTTTTTATAAACTCTAAGTTCCGTTGGGTCGACAATATCTCTTCGGTAATGTAAAATCTTCTTTATAGCAATGTTTCGTTTTTCCAACATAGATAGCAAGATATTTTCTGAGTGTGCAAAATATGGATTATCTTGAATTACTGTATTTACAACTCCAAGTAAATTCGGTGGTAAAAATCGTGTCCAAGTAATAAATTTAAAAAGTAATGTACTACCGTATGCGGCAGAGCTATAATACTTAACATTGAAATACATTGGCGTGTATACTTTTATTATATAGTTAGCCAGAATTTTTAAATTTTCAGTTGGATTATTAGTTGTCACATACAACCGTAATAATCTATTGGCTTTGGTCAGCCAACGAGAATGTGCAATTGGCCCTGGTTTTATGTGAGACAAATCCGCAGGAACCACACCATTAGAAATTGCATTGGCCATTAACATCAAGTACCTCGAATCGGTAGATAATTCTTCTGGATTTAAATCACCAGGAGGCATATTTCCCAAAGCGATTTCCTCAAAATCGGGGACCACCTGAAAAGAAAACATAAAAGCTAAAAAATAGAATGAAAAACGGTAGAAAATCAGCTATAAAAATTACATACCGGAAGATTTTCACAATCAGCAATTTTTGAGCTCAACTTTCCGGTAGTTGATCGTGGTCCAGTGGTGGTTGATTTGTCTAAAGTGTCAAACAAATGTCTAAACGGAAGCTCGTTAAAGTGCAGAAGACACACAAACCAGTGCAGTGGTCTCTTTAACTGTTTTTCGAATAGTCGCAAAATTCCACCGTGTACGCCAGTATTTGTTGGTTCACCATCAGCGCATATGGCAATTAATGAATCAAGAGACAATTGTTTTTCTTGGAAGAATACGATCAATTTGTTGACTTTGCTTGCCGCAGTTTCACTTTCTAGTTTTGTGTAGCCTATCAATTGAGATTTTGGTTCCCTCAAAACAACTAGATGAGGTTCTTTAACCATCCTTGGATGCAACTTCTCATCAATTTTTTCTACAGTTAGAGCATCATTTTTCCTGCCGTCGAATGAAAATGACATCAAATTCGAGCCATCATACCGCTTACGAAGTGCGTCTTGTCTCCATTTTTCTCTTTCTCTACGAAGTTTACTTTTATCCATGATGACAAGATTGCCATGAGCATCTTTTACGCCCAGGTCTTCCATCAGAGCTGTTGCCAATGCTGATCCCATTCTATCATGCACACCAAATCTGTCACACATCATTGCATAGTTTTTAGTATTGTATCTGGGAGTGTATGTTTGTGGTGGTAGAACTAATTCTGAACCTCCTCTCACATCAACTTCCATTTCGTCATAATGTGGTTCGTATGTAGGATCGTTGCTCACTGGGATTGTTGGTATAGTCGTTGGTATCGTCTCTTCACTTCCACTATCGTGTTCCGGTACCGTTTGTATTCTGTCATTATATTGATCGCGCATGAAATCTTTTAAGTTTTCTGGGATAGATCCACATGAGCAGTCGTTTTCTTTCAAGTTGCATTTACATTTTCCAATGTTGAATAATTGGTTTGTTGATTCTACGAATTTTTTGAATTCTGTTGCGCGTTTTACTCGTTGTTTATCTGCATTACTATATGCGTCAAGCTAATTATTCAATTTTCTAATGATGCTACCTTTGAGTATAAGTTCAATATTAAGTTGATTCCAAATTTCTAACAATCTGTCTGCTACTTGGGGAGTAAATGTTTTATACGAAAACATTTTGCTTTGGGCTTTTGAACGTTCGGCCAAGAAAAAATAGTACTTCAATATATCTCGTTTAGTTGACAGATTAATATCAGGTAATTCACAGGCCACGCCAAAAGAAAAAACATCATGAGAGACCAAATGTTGCAAACTACTGCGTTGGGTATCTGTTGGATTTTGCGATGAACCAGGCTCTGAATCCATTTTTTAAACCGTCACTAAAATAATTAAATATGATTTTCATAGAATAATAATATAACTATTAACTATAATAGTTAGCAATGTTTTTACACTTACCTTTAAATCTTTTCTAAATTTCAAAATAGTTTGATTATTTGTTAGTTATTTCAAGTAACACTTCACTGAAATGACGCTCAAACAAAACTAGCATACACTGGAATATTATAAACAAACAAAAATAAAGAAGTCTATAAAGAAACTAAAAACAAAAAGAAATAAACAAACATAACACAGGGTGTGCACCCTGTGAAAAAATATGCCAATAATGTAAAGCGCAAATCAGTCCAGTCGTAACGTAAGGTTCGTAAGCTTCGTAAGTCAAAAAAATTGAGCCAAAAAAATGGCCATGAAAGTAATATTCTTGGACAAAGTCATGAAAAAAAGGGAAAAATGCTCCAAAATTTGGACAAAAATGCCCGTAACTTTTGAACCGTTGGACCAATGTTGGAGATTTTTTTTTGTAAATTGATCAAAATGACCACCTTTCCAACGCACCTACTAGCGATTAAACCCGATCGATAGTTTTTGAGTTATGGATGTGAACGTGTAGGTAATATTTCATACGAACGTCAATTTGGGAAAAAATCTACCAACAAAAAGTAGGGGACTCGATTTTAACGATAGAGGTATGGTTCCTTTGGCAAATTTTCATGGAATAACCCATAGAATACGAAAATCATAGGGAAATTGTCGAAAAATAAATCGACCCGCCCTAGTATGTACATATGTTATGGTATTTGATATTTTTCAGACTTGTCCTTTCATCCATAGTAAACGATTCAATTTTGAATTTATATTCTTTATAAACTCATCTCTTACGTCCTGAAATTATTTTATTATCAATTCTTGCTTTTGGTGGCGTTTCATCGGCTTACGTATATAATCACTTCTTGTAATCGGTCTAGTGGAATACCCATTCGCAGCTGCTAATTTTTCTGCAGTACTATGTACATTAGACTGACTCACAAAAAAAAGTGTTTTTGTTCCACCCCCTGAAATGTACCTTGACTTGTTTTTTGATGATTCCCAAAATATTTCGCGTCTAGGATTAAAACCCCGTGAGCTGGACCGTTTTTAAAAAAGGCTTTTTTTGAGTTTTTCAAAGATTTTTGATAGGTCCTCGTTTAGGTCCTCGTTTCATTGTCGCTGGGGATTTTAACGCGAAACACCCATGGTGGTAGACAAGGGTAGACAAATAGGTCGTACCGAAAAAAAAGTTCGCCGTACGCCCCCTGATCTGAAGTACATTTTCAAAACATTTTCAAAAAATAATTTTTTTTATGCCGACTGTAGAGGTCGCGGATTTACATTTTCCTTTATATCTTCTGGGTTTACAGTCGCATCTTAAAGTGTGATATATTGATGTTTTCGTCTCGATGTTTTTCGCTTCAAAATCATCGACCTTAATAACCCCCTTCTAGTACTTACCCCTTATATCTCAGTTGCTACCACCCTACTGTGCCACCCTAATTACAGAAAATTAAAGCTCGCAAAAAATCACGAAACTTTTGCTAAGAAAGTATTTCGGTAATTCCAGCAGAAGAGTCTTAAAAATGCTTCTGTTTGTTTTCGCCGAATGTAGGGGTAAACTTTTGTAACTTTTCATTGTATCTTCGGTATTTACAGTCGGATATACAAATTTTGTGTATCAAAAGTCATTGACCCCAAGTACCCCCTTCTCTAACTTACCCATCGTATTTCAACTTATAAAACAAGAAATAAAAAATTTAAGATCAAATTAAATTATGAAAATTTTAATCGTTCATATTTCGACGTGATTCAAGTTGCCTTCCTTTTTGGCGGCTCTCAAGTTTAGAAAAAATCTTGGCTAAGCGAAAATTATTAAGTTAAGCATAGAATACTATCAAGCCGTACTATTTTCCTCATCCTCACCTGGAAATTATTTTGTTTAAAGAACATAATTCGTACCGTTACTACTCTCTTACATTGTTTTACTACTGCTAATCGTTTTACCCATGACATAACTGTTGTAATTGCGTCTATGTTTTATTAAATTGGTCAAATAATTCAGTTATAAAGCGTAGCTCATTGAAGTATCAATAAATATTTAAATTTCAATAAAAATTCATAGCAAATGTCTTTTACTATCAGTGATTTAAACATCACTAAATTACCGATGAAGTGCGATGTTATTAATTACTTTTTGTACCTGCATCATAACAGTGATCCAAATCGAAAGTTCGGTGCTTTTAAACAAGAGGTTTTTAGGATTTTGTGGGCGCGCGCAGAAATTCCAATCTTATCAGTGACAACTGTTCGTAAACATTTGGACAAGCTTCTAAACAATTACTATAAAATAAATAAAAATGCATCGAAGTACGATGTAAGTGAGTGGAATAGTTTGTTCTTGATTTCGCGTTGTAAGTGCGGAATTGAAAGGAGTATTCCCTGCAATTGCACCGCTTCTGATAAAATACCAGACTCTGCAAAGGATTTCTTCATCGATCAGTGCGGTCCACGATTGCTGCCATTAGATGATGTTTTTGATACGATGTCGATGAACGGTGACTGTGTACAAATGTCATCAATTGTTGGATCAACGAATGCGGTGCCTAGGGAGTTCGACACGGTTGGGTATCAACCTGACAGCGATGAAGATCTGGAATTTGTAGAAAATTTTGGCGATTTCTCACAAACGTTTAAAAGAAAATTTACAGTTGCGGACATTTCATTGCGTAATTTTAGTGCAGCTTTGGGTCGCAGTGACACCTGAGTTCGGTACGGTGCCTAGCTTGCGACGATGCTAATAAAGGATCTAAGATTGGCGATTACTGCAAAAGCCAGAGAAGAGCTATCAGCAGAAACAGCAGACGGGATCATCATCGACAAAGGTAAAATACAAAGAGAACGTATAAAGTTCCGTAAAGAAGCAATAGCCGCGGCAAGGTGTCACGGACGCTTAACGTAGATCTCTTTCGATGGCAAGAAAGAGCCAACTTTGAAAAGAGTGACTGAAGCAAATGTGACGCGAAATGTTGTTGTAAAAGAAGAATACATTAGGTACGCTTGTTAAAGAGCCAGATTCCAAATTCTTTGGCTATTCTATACCCACTGACAGCACTGCTTTGGGAATCCAGAGGAGCATCCTGAAGTATTTGAGTGATGAAAATTTCAATATCGATGACTTAGTTGCAATAAGTTGCGATGGAACACCCACAAATACTGGGAGTCATTCCAAGAATGGAAATACATTTACAGAGACCGCTGTAATGGTTCGTGTGCCTTTTTTATTTCAACGAATTACCATTCAATGCCCTGTTGAGATCATTGCTTGGGAAACAGAAAGGCCCAGGAATATGGCCAGGAAGTATCGGAGAAGGCATTCAAAATTGCACACACTATTCTGTAAGTTTGATATAAAAATAATTTTTAAGTAGACTTGCTTGAGATATATATACGTTAATGTAATTGTTAGCATTTAATTAGTTAATAATACGGATAATTTTTTGCTTATTCCAATTGGTCAGGTCAACAGAAATTTCGGACGCATTACAATGGGAGAAATGCCAGCAAACATAGATGGATGGAATGTTCGAGGCGACCAACTTTATTTATATCGAATGGTACGAGCCGTTCATACCGGTGAATGCGATGAGAAATTAGCCAGCGAGAAGTCCGGAGCTATCAGTACAGCGCGCTGGCTAACAACTGCCTTTCGAATCCTCCGATATTATGTAACGTGTACGCAACCTTCGATGACAGTGAAAAAACTAGCTGAGTTCGTTATGAAAGTATATGCGCCATTGTGGTTTCTGGTGAAAAGCCAACCACTGGCAATTCATGGAAGTCGCCACGTTTTCCAATATATATCTTCGATCCGCCATTTGCCGATAGATCTGCAACAGGTCCTTCGTCCGTTCATCGCAAATAATGCGTACTTTTCCCACCCCGACAACGTTCTGTACGTTCAGATGGTTATGAGAAGATTCTATCTGCCCGCAATGAAGTAACGACATGATAGATAGTTTTTATAAACTTTGAGAGTGACTCATACGTCGATATGATCAATTGGATTAAATTCCACTTGACTGAGCCTCCATGCTTGCAGTTCTATACTCAAAATCAGCTGGAAGACTTACAATCTTCAAACGAAATTATCGAATTACCAGGTAAGAATACGGAAAATAACTTAGCTTAATAGATTTCTTTTCAAACTAAGTTATTTTTGCAGCTTATCCATGCCATTCTCAAAACAAAATGTAGTACATGAGTCCGCTATGGCGGTCACCGATGAGGAACGCATAAGTCACATTTTTTTTAAACTTGACAGTCGCCAAAAATACAGCCAACTTGAATCACGTCAAAACATTAAAGACTAAAATTTGCATTATTTAATTTTATCTTACAATTTTTTATTTGTTCTTGTAAAAGTTGAAAGCGTAAGTAAGAGAAGGGGGTACTTGTGGTTAATGACTTTTGAGAAAAAAAAATTGGTCTCTTCAATACAAAACCATAGATATATCACACTTCAATATCCGACTGTAAATACCGAAGATACAATGAAAAGTTAAAAAACTTTACCCCTACATTCGGCGAAAACAAACAGAAGCATTTCTAAGACTGTTCTGCTGGAATTACCGAAATACTTTCTTAGCAAAAGTTTCGTGATTTTTTGTGAGCTTTAATTTTCTGTAATTAGGGTGGCACATTATGGTAGTAGCAACTGAGATATAAAGATGCCTAAAATACCGGACAGTATCTTAGCAAACTAAAGCCTCATAACAAAAATAAAGAACATGAGCTATACAATGCCACTAAATACCTTAAACGTCCTGTAAAAAGAAACGTTCCTATGGTTTATGGTGTAGAACCGATGAACAAAAATCCACGGCCTTTGCAGAGCACTTACATAACACTTTCAAACCTCATTGAACCAATTCAAATGACAGTGATATTCTGAATTTTCTAGGTGTTGCGTGTCAAATGGATCTACCAATCAGGAATATTACCCCCAACCGAAACTAAATCGGAAATGAAAACATTGAACAATAAAAAGTCGACAGGATTTGATAAAATTGATGCCAAAGCTATAAAATCATTACCGCTTAAAGGAATTATCTTGTTAACGTTAATATTCAATTCTATTCTACGACTCCAACATTTTCCTTCACAATGGAAATGTGCGGAAATAATTATGGTTCTTAAACCTACCAAGCCGGAAACTGTAGTTTCTTCATACAGACCATTTATTTTTTATTTTTTGATTTTGGGTCTATAAACCTTCAAAATGACGATGTATTTAAGTGCTTTGAAACCGCCACTGTGAAATTTTGGCTCTGCTGTGATAGTGTAAGATGCGCTTTAACTGTGACCACTGTACAATTACTACCTTAAACCTCGTATTCAGTTCTTGCGAAATTTTCATAAGAAATTTTGTCATTTATCTCTAAACGAAAAATTATATTGGCGAGAGAACACATGTCTTTGTTGTACCTTGCAAATATTTCATTTACAATTCCCCTACGCACTCCATTTTATTTTTAACGCACGTGGTGATACTTCTGGTTGCTAAAATTATCAATAAATTCCGGTCCCATTCAATTATCAAACAATTGTTTTCGTACGAAATAACCTTGGCGGATCAACCCTGTAACTGATTTTGCCTATGACATTTTCGGAGAGAGCTGAGAACCAAGCAAATGAAAAGTGAGCGAAATTTTTGGTTCATGAAATTTTCGTAATTTTTTATACACGTTCTTCTTATGGCAATGAAAAATTTCAAAAAACTGAATACCGAGCTTTACACGGTGTCTCGACTATAATGTTTTAACGTCAAAACGCAGGAAGTGGGCAAATAATGTGGTGACATTTCATTTCCAAAATGTCTGAACCGTAAGCAACAAAAATGCGTTATTACTCAATGCTTTAAAAGAGTTACAAAAACTATTATCTTTCACTTTTGCAGTTCCATAAACACTCACATTCGCGATATATTTTAATGAAATTAATATTTTCGCTTTTATTTAATATAAGTTGCGCCATTTTAAAATACTGAAACGTCAAAAAGGAATGAAATTTCAAATTACTGGCAGGGGTTATGAGAGAATTTCTGTCATGGCAACAAGTTGTATTTTTAAGTCGTGGCATGAACATTCAAGGTCTCCATTAGCCATTGATTTGAACATTGTCATGAATTCTAGCTAGTCGAGACACCGTGTTAACTCACAAGACCATCGTGAACACTCACGCACGCCTCCGAAAATCCTGTTGTTCCAAGGGGCGTCGGTAAAATAATTTTTTGGCTTTCATACCAGCAACATATCGGTGAATCCTGGCACCATGTGCACGAACTGTCTCCCTAGGTTGTGTTTACAATAAGAACAAACGACAACAAGTAGGTAAAGAACGATTCGCATGTGGATGCTGTGTGTGTTGGTGTCGTTGTTCGTCCAACGCGTGTGTGATGTGGTCCATTCGTTTATGCTGGATTCTCGCTAAATGTTTGAAAGTTACCACGGAACAAATTCAGTTGAGTACGAGCTGCCAAACGCGACGGTTGTTTGATAACGGAGAAAACAGAAGTTCATGCAAATTTAACAACAAAGCAGATGATACCATACAATTTTTTTGTGTACGAAGCCGACAATTGAATTCAAAAATATTTAATTCGGATTTAATAAATTGCTTTGATCCAACGCACTTGAAACTTTTGGAGACTGTGAAAAAATACATAAGTTATAAAAAAAGACGCGCACGAATTTGCCAAAAAAAAACAAATATTAAGTTATAAATGTGAACATGTGAGTAGTTTGTTGTTTAACAGGCAAACAAATAAAAGAACCGTATCGGTAACTGTTACAACTACGTACATGTATAGCATTGTTAACAAATCGTTCATTGTTATCTGGTAGTATCGGACTGTGCGTGTGTGTGTGCATTCACGTAGTGTAACTGCAGGAATAGTGACGTGCAACGTAATAAACAGAAAACGGAAGTGCTCAGTGTTCACCATTTTGAATGAACGCTTGGCTATTTTTCTACAATTGTGTGTGTGTGTGTGTGCGGACAACTACGCGCTTGTGTGTGTTTGAATTTCATTGATATGTCATTCTGGATCGAGAATTATAACCGTTATTTGGTCTATTAACGTTGCACTCGTGTGCCTGCAAAAAAGAAGAGTGACACGGTGGAGCCCTCTGTGTTGTTTGGCGCTAACGCGTTTTTTATTTCGTGAAACATTCGGTATGTTAGCGATTGCATTGTATTACAAGCAGGCATAGATGTTTGCGAAGTTAGGTATACAGATTCAAATACATAAAATTGAAATAAGTTATATGTACATACATATGTAGTTAAGTTATATGTACATACATATGTAGTTGTTCAATTCGTTTCGTACGAATAATTTAATTGCATACAACGGTTTTCAACTGCAGATCCCTGGTGTTATTTGTTTTCGAAAGAGGTAGGTGTGAGTGATAATATTATAAATTTAATAATATAATATTAAAAGTTTTTAAACAGAACTTACGTTTGGTCTCAAACGATGTGTTTTGAAGGCCTGAATAGGCTCACGAGAACCTTATATTTTATTTATTTCATATTTATTTGTGTATATCCTGCACAACAAGATTAAATCTTATAATTATAGCACAGGATTTTGAATTGTTCAGATAACATATTTGACAAAGATCATGTTCAAAGAAATTGACATCTTAAAAAAATACAAAAAAAATAAATTACAGAGTATTTGTACAAGTTTGTGAAAATTCAAATTTAATTTTAGATTTCTTCTGAAATTTCAAAGTTTTTGTTGTAATATCAGTGAGTCTAAATAGGAAAATAATGTAACCTCGCTGATTGTGAGAAGCTCCCCTATTCCTCCATGGAATTTAATGGGGGAAATATGTAAGTAATGTAAGAATTTGAGTATAAAATGACGTCGTAAAAAACAATGCTCCGTCAAAATTTTAGAAACACTTTTGCATATAATGGTGACGATAAATGGTATGGGATGTGACACAAAGATTGTTTATATTTTTGCTAAAATGCACTAGAAATTAGCACTTCAACTGCTACATTCTGGGGGCAGAAATTATAAAATCTGGAAATGTTGATCATGATTTTGGTTTTAAATTTTATTGTCGAACAATTCTTGCATCACCAATGTGATTTTGTTGAAATAATTGAAAAGTCAGTTTTGTCACTATTTCTCATAAATTGTTAGGGCTAATTACTATTTGTTCTTATATGAATTATAACTAGTTTATTTCACTGAGCTTTACTTCAAAGGCTGATTTATCTACAAGCATGATGCAATTGGTACCAGAAATTACAACAGGATGACGCATGATATTACGTTATTTTTGGCGACTGTTTTAATCCGAAATAGCATCAAAATTTTTGTTTCGAACGATTTTTAAAGGCTTGTTAATAGAATCTGATGGTTAATTGTGAGTCGTAGAATTTCTTGCCTCATACTAATGACGCTTACATTTATATTGGATTTTGATGGGTTACGCTGGAAGGAAAACTGCAGACTTGTTTCTACAGTCATAATTCCAATAAATTGCGGATACATATACATATTATTATTTTGTTGGTATCATATCAGCCACAATTAAAATAAACTTATCAACATACAAAGTGAATTATTTTATTTGGTTTGTTTGTTTTAGATATTGAACCTAAGATCATTCTACGGCTTACTTCGCTTGATCTCAATGCTGGCTTTATTAGTTTTGCTCAATTGCTTGATTCGATCTGAATATTTTTTACATGATTTTTTTAATAAGTTAGCAGACCAGGGGTTACCTCCAATTAGGGGATACATTGAAACAGTCGGAATTCGATCGGCGGACGGCGGAATTCAACACAAATACATACGAACAAACAACGTAGAAAATAGTACAATAACAAAATACACTGAATTTGTTAGTTGGCGGTCATAAGAAAGCCATCAGCTGTTCTAATGCGTCTACCTGTACTAGTTCAGCCATTCCAAACAATAACGCCGACCAAAAAAGTACACAAGCAAAATACATTTCACTATGGCAAGGTCGGACCCATGGTAAAATAAGTAAGGTAAAAGCAGTACGAATTGTTGTAATTTTAGGCAACAAAAAAAATTTATTTTTGTTTGGTGTTCCTAATCTGTGAAAATTTCCTACATATGTGTATCTAAGTAACGGGGGTTTCAATAAGAGCGCTACAAAAGTTTTTTTTAAATAAAACAAAACCGGGTTTAGATACCAATGAAATTCTCTATTCCTGTGAAAGTACGTTCGATGCCATTATGTATGGAACTCGATTTCGCTTGCAGAAGTCCAGATGCTGAACCCAATTTTCGACGGGTTTCAAGCATAAATCGGCCGATACTGCTGCAATTTCACGTTCGATATTCGTACGAAGTTCATCAATCGTCGCTGGCTTGTTGGCATAGACCATAGACTTGACGTAGCCCCACAGGAAATAATCTAACGGCGTCAAATCGCACGACCGAGGCGGCCAATCGACTGGGCCATTTCGTGAGATAACACGTTCACCAAACTTGGTTTCCAATAAATTGATTGTGGCATTCGCTGTGTGGCTTGTGGCGCCGTCCTGTTGGAACCACATGTCCTCCAAGTCCATATTATCCAATTGGGGTTATCATTGAACGGTAGCGTTTCGCATTCACAGTAATGTGCCGGTCTTGATCATCACTGAAGAAGTACGGCCCAATGACGCCTCCGGCCCATAAACCGCACCAAACCGAAATTTTTTCATGGATTACGTGTGGATTGCTGTCTGACCAATAACGCATATTTTGCTTATTGACGAAGCCATTCAGCCAGAAATCAAAGTCAGAAATTGGACGTAGCGCTCTTAAAGTTGAGGCCACTGCCTCCAAATTTCGGTAGTAAATTTTAATAATTTCGCCTGGTTGTTGGCTCGTATATCTTTCCATGATGAAATGGAAAAACCCGTCCCTATCAATTTACTTTTGTAGCGTCTCTGTTGAAAAACCCTTTACATGCGAATTTGACATCAAAGAAAACTCCTGAGCAAGAAAAAAGTTCAAATTACCTTACTTATTCTACCAACGGCAAGAAGAAAATTAAATCAACTGTTTTATAGCTTCCACCTGTATTACATATGTATATATTGATTTACTGTTTGACTACCGAGTGGAAAAAGAGCGCTCTCTGCACTATGCGTATATCATTACAAATTTATTATTAAATTTCAATAATACAACCCGTGATTATAACCAAACACTTGAACACTGTTATCAATGTAGCTACACATTGGATCTACGCTAAATGCAGTATATCCGTGACCTTATCCATTTAACCATCCGACCAGAACATCTGTTTAAAATACGGTAACATCTAACATTACTGAGCTGCTAGATAGAAATACATATGTACATATATCGTAATTATATGATATTTGGTACTAACTTTTAGGCACAATTTTTGACTGGTCAATCATCTTTGATCAACAATCAAATGAAATTTAAACTCTGAATTAATTTTATAGCTTAATAGTTGATTGCTGTTTAAGCAGCCAAATTTGGGCATTTAAACTATGATTAAGTGACCATATGATCTTGACAGATAAGAAGACGAACACCAAACACGAAGCTGCTTTAATTGTTAATGTGAACAATTATAATCACAATCCTAGTTGCAGCAACAATAAAAGCGTATCATTTAAATCGTAGTGCAGTTAGATCTTGATTTCAGATCAAATGTTTTAAAATGTCATCAAATATTTTTTATTTTACCACTGTGTTTTTCTTTTGAAAATGGTGCCAGCTTAATGCATTCTAACGATTAGCTAATAAATATATGTATGCACACCGGTTATTTTTCGTGACATTTGCCACTGTTGCCATATATGGTGGTAGTAAGATTAATTGACAAAGCACTGAAAAACTCTTTTCGTATTTAAAGCCAGATCAAACATAAATCAAAAGATTACAACTCAAAAATTGGAATACATATACTAATTCACGGCGTTCTTGTGGCTACATTCAGTTTTCACATCTGCCACTGCTATTTTATTCCACACAGCTGATCATAATGTCTGAATGATACAATTGTGATAATAGAGAATATTTATTGCTGCTGCGTTATATATATGTATTTCAGTTTCTGCCAATGTGTCTCTTATCAGTTCTATGACCGTCCAATATTACCCCGGCACCCAAAACCTTCATATGCACATAACACTTGTACTATCTCTAGGTACGGATTCCTATGATGGCTGGATTTTATTCATCAATAATTTTGTTGACAATTCAAAATAATTTGTATGTGTGTGTGTATGGATGAAGACGCACATGAGAAACAAAAAACATCAACACATCCACCAACTACACTCGCTTAGCACGGGTATGTATGACCACCCTGTCTGTCGTGCATTGTATTCATTTGAATGCCGTAGTATTTGTTGTTTATTATGGTGATTTTTAAGCTTATCTGTACTCGGTATGCCAGCATTTTGTTTATTTAGACACTTTGTCCCTCAAACTGCCTGGCTGTCCCTCCATTGATTGACACATCTGTCGGCCTACCCTATCCCTCTGACTGTCTGTCCATCCCTGTCAATTTGGTGTCGTCTTTAAGTAAAAACGATTCGATTTCTGAATAAGAAAAATCGCTCCCGTTTCGAAGGAAAACACTGACATCGAAACTTAGTTCAAAATCAATGATATGATTTGCTATTGCTGATGTGGTTGTTGCTTTTGCTGCCACCGCCGATTTCAGCAACAATCCATCGTCGTTCCATCTCTCTATCGTCGGACTATCTATGTATCTATAAATAACAGACTACACGTTTTTCTTCACATTTAGCTGTTGGGGTTTCATTGTCTCTTTGTATCGTTTGCGCCTTTTATCTTCAATTCGATTCTGCACATCATTTACTACTGG
Source organism: Phaonia tiefii (assembly GCA_963931995.1). Classification (NCBI taxonomy): domain Eukaryota; kingdom Metazoa; phylum Arthropoda; class Insecta; order Diptera; family Muscidae; genus Phaonia; species Phaonia tiefii. Next base: position 1,048,953 of record OZ008367.1, on the reverse strand, counting down.
ATGCGTTTCATGTTGCCCATTACTACGAAGTTTGTTTTTCTCTTGTTGTTTATTTGCAATTCTTTGTTTTTTTATAGTATTTATTTCATTAAAGAGATCACTCTCGATCTTTTGCGATACTTTACTGACTGTTGTGACGCCACACACGCAGTTCATTGTTCTTCCAGTTCTTCTGTTAGTGTTGCACAGGGGCTGAGTATATGAGTAACCGGGTATTTTTACGACATTTTAGGAGAGTTCTTTAGTTAATATGTAAATATTTATTTCCATTACAAACAATGAAGGGATAGGGTAGAAGCTCTGACAATCAGTGAGATGTGCGCTTGAGGGCTACAGTTTTACCCCAGTTCCGGACGGTGTTTTGAGGAGCCTTTTCATGGCTAAGTTCTCAACAGTGTAGCCGACAGTAATTGGGGTGACCGTTGTCTGAAGAAATTTAATATGGCCAGAGTAGGGTGAACCACCGACATATTTTTAATAGCCAAAAATAAAACCGATATTGTTCACATTCCGAAGCCGTTTTGTTGTGTGTCAAATTTAGCTTAATTTTTCACAGAAACGTGAATGTTGCAATCAACGAAGTGTAACTTCAAGATGTTATCGTTCATTTCATTGTCATTTTGTCGGAAACAAAAGCCGAATCAAATTCTATTTATAATTATAGAATATATCGGTTTGTGTCGATTACTCGCTTTAAACAGTACCGGATAATATTGAAATGTCATAAATTTCGACAGCACTGACGTTATATCTCTTTTTCGTACCAATAAGATGTGACCACAAAAGTAAATTGAGATCATTTTGGCCCTCAATTGTGGGAGTAAAGCAAGTATACAGCTGCGATCAAATAAATAGAACACAATAAAAATTAAAAAGTTTTTTAACAATAGGAAGTTGTATCATTTCGCTAAAAAATTACTTGACATTAAGCGGTGCCTTTTCCATTCTGAAGGATACAAACCAAACACATATTTTCAATGCTTTAATATTTAAAGAGAAATGAATAACATTTCGGAACGAAGTTCCTTATCGCACGTTGCGGGATGGGGGCTAAATGAAAAAAATTAAACAACTTTTTTTTAACACTATTATGCTACAACCTACTGTTATCAAATATATTGTTATATTGTTTACTTTTGCTTTGGATTGTGTCTAGACTAGAGGTGGGCACGGACCGTGCTGTTTGCTTGAATTTCGTGCGTGCGCCGTTCATGTTTGTGCAGAGTGCGTGTATAGTGGGTGCAAGTCGAGAGTACTGTGACACGAAAATATATCTTAAAAATTAAGCACAGTTAAATATTGGGAAATTATTCGTTATCGCTTTATCACACACAACTAGACCAACAAATTCTGTCAGTATAAATAATTGTTGTATTAACGTCCGTAATTCGCAATGTTACCAATGAAATGCACCTTTGCCAGCTGCAGCTCTTCATGTGTGTGAAAATTCGTAGAATTCGATTCACTTCTTCCATCACACATGTAAAAGAAATTACACCCAATAAAAATCAAGCATCGGCGTATGGTTCAAAATGTCAAACAAAATACAAAAAGAAGCCATACAAAGGGGAGTTCCATAGAATAGCACATACATAGATAAACTTATTCTCTCATCTGACGTTTCATTTCACACTCTTCATCGTAGGTTTGTGGAATTGAGAGCAATTAAATTTAAAATTACCTTACACCAGGTGGAGTTACAAAATATGTTCACTGAACTTTTTCCTACCGTTTTGGTGTAGAACTGAAAAATTTAAATATATTTTGCACTTTTTTGGTGACTTTTATCGTTGGTATACATTTGTATTGTATTTAACACAACTAGTTTGCCACAAAAACACGAAATTCGGTTGTTGTTCCTTTGTTGATCGCTGTATACTATTGCCACTATCTGGTATTATTGAACCCATATTTTCCACCATCCAACTTTCTATCGTACCTATGACGTTTAATTTATTGAGCGAATAAAAGCTTCTATGGTATGTGTTATTCTAATTGCCATAGAGTAATGAGAGTTGCCATTACTCTTATCTGACATTTCCTTTCACACTATTCGGGGTGCGGTCGGTGCGATAGAGAGTTATTTGACGTAAATTGACCTACAGCAGGTGGAATTACAAACATTGTTGACTTAAATTTTTCATGTCGTTTTGATGAAAAACTGCGAAATTTTAGACTTTTTTGATATATTCTATTGTTAGTAAATATATGTGGTGATTTACACAAAAATTTTAACACACAAATCGAAATGACGTTGCAGATTTATTGTTGTACGGTTTGAGCCATTGCCTCTATATGGTATTATTAAAGCAATACTTTCCAACATGCAACCGCTCATCTGCAACACACCAAATGTCATCAATTTACTGAGAGAGTTTGCGTCCCTACTCTATGGTATCACTTTCAAAGAAAAGTATGTTATGGTATTGATGATACACTGGCATGACCGTGTTGTCATCATTACATTGACAAATGACATAAATAGAATAAAATCTGACAAGTGACATATCTGAGTTTTGTAACGTTTTCAGTGTCATTAATGTTATGACTGGGTTGACGTCCATGCAATGACATATTTTATATTGTATTTAAGCACAAAACAAGGACAATAATCTGTTTCTGATACTTAGGGCAATGATTTACAGTGTCTGTTCTTGAGACTTTTAACTTTATAATAAATAATTTGTACATTTTCAAACTCTATTAGGTGCATAAAGGTTACATTCTTGTAATGTTACTTTTACATTGATATTACGAAATAACTCTTTCATCAATTTCATCATTTCAAATAATTGCTTTACTAATACCAGATAGAGGCAATGGCTCAAAACAACGAACAAAATAACAACAACGGCATTTCGTTTTGTGTGTTCAAATTATTGTGTTAAATACAACACAAATGTATGCTAACAATAACAGTCAATAAAAAAGTTTGAAACACATTTAAATTTCACAGTTTTTCATCAAAATGGCATGAAAAATTAAAGCAAGAAGTTATTGTAATTCCACCTGGTGTATATCACTTTTCGTCAAACATCTCTCTATCACACCGACCGCATCACGAAGAGTGTGAAAGGAAACGTCAGATGAGCCAAATATTCTCTCTAGTCTGAGATTACTCTATGGATTTTATCAACTGTGCTGTAAAAACACACTAAGTTTCCAATTGGATTCACGTTTGCGGATTGGAGGAACTATTCCATTTTATTAATCTGAACCCACTCTGTTGTGACTACGCTAGTACTCTTGGGCTTAATGCGATAATGGAACACACAAATCTGCTGTATTTCGGCTTTGCCGTATGAAAGTATCTTTACCTTCATGATTTTAACGTAAAAATCCGTGAACATTAAGTAGGTCCAACTCCGTAGTATATAAAGGTGGTCAAATTTATGCGGGTTTGGTTCGAATTCGTTGTTAAAAAGCCCACTAGTCACATTTCCCAGCATTTTTGACGCATCCAACAGCAACAATTTCTCCAATTCTTGTGTTAGAGACAAACGTCACTCAGATTTTGTACCAGTTATCAGTCTGAACTACTATTATTGCTCTGTAGCAAAGCAAAACACAACAATAATCCATATTGTGTAGTAGCACTGCTATTATTCTCATCCCAACTGTATATTGATAGATGTGTAGAAGGATGTCTGTCTGCTCGTATTATTGTCCAAGTCGTAAGTATAATAAAAATGTATCATAACAAATAAAGAATGCGTGGACAGATATACATATAGTTTTATATGATTGTAGATACTAATGCATAGTAATCAAAGATATTTACAGTGTATCTGTCGTTTTGTCACTTCCCTTTGTGCTCATTCTCCTGCCACAATAATTGCGGCTGTTTGTTTCTGGAAACGGAATCATTTTCATACGCATTTTCATTTTCAATTAATTGTTCTTTTTGTAAAACTGAATGCATATTTATTGTGTAAATGACAGTTTTGTAAAATTTATGAAGGCGTTGCACATAAATACCACACACTGTAGCGAAACATTTTTGAATAATAATGTTGGAAATATTGTACTGCAGTGTTTCATTCTATGAAGGGATAGAGAGAGCTTTTTAAAACCTGTGGTCTGTGTGCTTTATAATTTGGATATTTACCGATCAAGACCTACAGAAGGTAAACGAGATGACCGTCGACGAATGAAGTGAAAGGCGGTCACAAGCGGTAAATAACTGAGCTGGAATAGCATATTGGTCCTTCCTACCTTAGACAGAGTATAAAATATATTTATTTGCCTTTTTTATGGGTCTTTTAATTTTTCTATGAATATATTGTTTGCGCAATTTTATGCTAAAAATCTTTGAACCTGATTATCCAACAGAATCTAGTAAGCCGCCAGTAAGTCACTGATGTAAAAACTATACTGTTTCCTATTCTCATTTTAGAATAATCTCATTTTAAATAAACAAATAAACATTACACTGTACGTCACGTCTTTGCACACATGCGCAAAACAAACAGATTTCGAAAGTAGATCAAAAAATGATATATGTACATAGACATGTCGCCCAGATTTGCTGCATCCATTCCACACTGGTCTCAACTCAAAATTTTTTGGCATAAATTCAAAACAAAAAATGTAATCGTTGTACGATAAAAACAAGGGATTCACAATCTGGAGGATCTAGAATCATAAACAGAAAGCTCTTCTTGACATATGATGTCAATGAGGCATCGTAGAAATCAAGCATTTTCACGAATTTCTCAATAATTGATTCGTGCTTATAGAGCACGTTTATATTGCGGCTCTAGATTAATTCGAATTTAAATTTAAATTGGCTACATGTTATTTTGCTTATATGGCACGCTTGTGCATGAATCGGTGAATGCAAGTTAACCCGACATATATGCCCCGTTTGCGACGTTATGCGGGTTTTCGCAAAACAAGGTCCAAAGCAAAGTCCTTAAAAATCAATTCGGTTAATAAATTGATCGATTATATTTGCTGCTCTTCATATTTGTGTGGATATCGCCAATAAAACTAAATTGGTCTTTAACCCTTTGACGACCACAAGCAAGAATGTTTGCCCTAGGGCATATACTACAACACTAGTATAGTAGACGTAAATTCTCTAACTGATCCGATCTGACCCTTATGAGCCATCAAAGTGAGTCAAAAGTGGTCTCTTACTACAAAGGGATGCAACGAGTCGAAAAAAGGGGCGTTCGTAGGGCAAAGTGTAAGGCCGAATTTCAACGTGCTTACAGCGACCGAACATATGTTTGGCAAGTATATGTGACTTTTAGCTAAAGTGGAACATACAACATTTTTGGTCCCATTTTTTGCGACGTACCTATTATTAGGTCATACATCGCGAAAATAACATGACAAATCTGGTCGATAGTGGATTGTGGAGATCCATGAACCGTCTGCCTCTAGGCAGGCCCAAGGTATAATTGCGTGTACACGTACGTCGAGACTAAACGTTAGGGCTAATGACTTCTGTAGAAGCTGTAACGATACTGAGGAACATTAACCCACTTAGCATTTTATCTGCACGTGTTCAGATGTCTACTGTAGATGTCTCCGGTGGGGCTATCGCTGAATCGCGTTATCAATTTTTAGAAAAATACTTGACTCAATATAATTAGAAATATATAAGCGATTAAGGTCGAACGAACATAAAATCTTGTTTTGCGTTTTAAATACATAAACGAATGCAAATGAAGTTTGTTTGGCATAAATTCAAATAATGTAGATAAAATAACTGGCTTCCTGACTGTAGATAAAATAACTGACATCCCATGAAGGGATTAGGGAGAGCTACTCACAAAGCAGTGAGCTGTCCGCGTTCTAGTTTTACACTCACTTATAGGGTCCTACATTTTTACACCGGTTCCGAACGGTATATTGAGAAGCTTTTTCACAGCTAAGTACTCGATAGTGTCGCCGTCACTAGGCGAGGTGACGCTGTCGAAAATATTTAAGGTGGTCAGAGCAGGGATCGAACCCACGTTCTCATGCACAAGAGCCGCGCACCACCGGCGGCCATAATAATAGAATAAAATATTACCCTAATATATATAAAAACATATCTTATAACTTACAGTGGACATTCTGAGCACTATTGAAAGTGGTACCGTTTTCGCACAGTGTGCCCAAGTCAGCACTTTCAGTATCGGGACTCAAAAAAGAGTTCCGAAGTTTATTGTTGTGTTGAGATTACAATAACATTATCAAAAAAGTAATCATTTGTTGAAATATTCCATGAAGAGTGTAAGGGAGAGAGAGCAGAGTGAGCTAACTCCTTTACTATCTCTCTATATCTCCAGTTCACTCAAGATGAATTTTCCCATCTATATTAAAGTTTGGAAGGCAAATAGTAATCACCTTCTTGCGTTAGTTGTAAATGCGTATGAGTTCTCTTTTGCGAGAGTTGCCATGTTTTGTAATAAATTTTCCAGCCTATCAGTCCAGACACGCTTCAGACGACGCCCAGTGGCGCCATTTGAGTTTTTTCGTTGCAAAAATCATATCTTTTGAACGGAATAAGATAATTGAACAATAATTGAATAATTGTGAAATAAGTGTTTGGAAAGGGTGCTAGGCTATCTAGGTTATCAAAGTTACAATTTGTAGAAAAAATAATTTTTTAAATGTTTAGATTGTTTTTATTTTTTTTAGGGTTTTATGTTTAAAAATTATTACCCAACAAATTAAAAAAAATTATTAAAATAAAATTAAATTTTCTGAAAACTATTCATCACAATTCGTAACAGAAGGTATTGGTATCTAAAAGACTAATAATTTCTAAAGTATAATTATTTTCTAACTATATTCGTGACTTCACATGCCGCAGGGAAGAAATTAGTGGATCGGAAGATGCTGCCAACATGTTGAAGAGGTTCTCATTTTGCCTTACCCTTGATGCTTTGAATGTGTTCTGCAATCTATATTTTTTATAAAATTTGTTAAGAGATGGCCCCTAAGATCCTGCAGATTGGCTTTCGCAGAGACTTCCGTAACCTCCGTATGCAGTGGTCATGAATTTATTTTTGGCTTGCGTAATATGTTTGTATCCGGGTAAAACGTTAGCCCCGTGTCGCATTAAAGATGCCCGTAGTTTCTCATATTTCTTTTTGGAAAGTTCAAAGTTCAAAAACAGGGCCAAGGCTTCTTCGGAACCATACTTTTTAATGTGTGCGTTTGTGGGCGTGGGAATGCTTTCCTTAATCCCTTTTAGTCGCAGTGGGCTTGCATCAGCAACAGATTTTGTAATCTGCGACCTAACTCGTTCACTATCCTTTGTATATTTAATAGACAGTGCGTCCGATAAATGCTTCGTGGTCAAGTCATTGGTGGCATCGGCAAGTTTCCTCTTTCTTGTGAAAATTGAACACTCCTCCATACTTTTTTTGCCTTCCTTTTGCTCCTCTGGTTGATGTGGTGGGTTTATCTACTGCCAATATATCCAGAATGGTGTCTTCATTAAGCCAGTCCTCGTATTTGGAGTTGTAGTTGTGAATGGTTCGATTGCATTTCACCCATTTTGCCCTAATTTTTGCATATATCATATAAAGATTGTTTTTTATACTTTTGCTTCTCTCAATATTTCCGTATAAGCTATCAAATTCTTCTAAAGCAGCTTCCGCGTAAAACGTTGGTGTGGTTGACTTTCTAAACAGCTCAAATAATTTTAAATTGTTCAACGCCATGTTTTCAGCACTTGTTGCGCCAACTTTCAGTCGTAGACTAATGCAGGCATTATGCATATTTTGCAATATATAGGCTTATGCTACATATGGATTTAGGCTGAATTATGGAATTTTGATATTATGCACTTGTCCCAATAAGCTTTGTGCCTACCTGTAGGGACCATAAGTCAATATTGTTCGTGAGCATTTGTGCGTCAAAGTAATTTTTAAGTCAGGTGCATACCTGCTAATTTCAATGAGTAGTTTTTTGTGCATCCTGTGTCTGTAACAGAATATTGGGAGCAGACTTTGCCAGAGGCTCTCAGGTAGACAACCGAGTTATACAGTACAACAGTTTACTTTATTTATAACACTTTAATAAGTCTTGTACTTTACTGTCAATTCGCGTTGCTTACTTTACGGGGTTTAATCACAAACTGAACTCTCCATTCCAAAGACCTCCGCTATTTACACCAACTCACCATACTCAAATGAAGGTATATCTAGCGAATTCAAGAACCTTCTAGATGTTGTTGTTGTTGCTTATCTTTGTAGAACAATCTCGAACACAGGAGAATTATCTTTACTGAGGTGAATTCATGCTACTGGTTTAGCGAGCTGGTACGTTGTTACAATGCATACTTTCAGGCGCAGCACTAACCGCCTGTTATTTACATACTGTTAGTAGAGTCATTAACAGCAAGCAAAAGCTTTTACTTATTCGTAACACTGCCCCCCACTTAAGCCTGTTCGTCCCGAGCAGGCTCAACCCTCCGTTTTCCATACAGAGCTAGTCTTTCCAAATGCACGACTTTCGTTTTAGCTTTTGGACTTTGGCTTTTCTGGATTCTATAAACCACGTCATTTATACGTTTTACAACCCTGTAAGGGCCTTCCAAGTGAGTCTGAAGTTGTGGAGATAAACCTTTCTTGCGCTGTGGGTTGAACAGTAAAACTAGCTGGCCTTCATGGATTCCTTCGGAATTTGCCGCTTGGTCGTACCTGGCTTTCATCTTATTACTGACCAACTTCATTCTGCTGCGAACAAACTAGTGAAGTTCGCTAAGCTCTCCTGGGATACCATCATTCTCCCCACTGTCGGATGTTAGGCAGTTGCCAAACTCCAAATTTCTAGGGAGCTTTAACTCTGTCCCGAAGACGGCACTAGCTGGTGTTCGGGCAGTGGTATCCTGGGTGGCCGACCGGTATGCTAGAAGGAATTTTGGTATGCGTTCGTCCCAGAATTTTCTATCCTTACTGACGATCTTGCTCAAATATTCTTCAAGAGCCTGATTAAAGTTCTCTACCGTGCCGTCAGTCCGAGGGCGCACTGATGTCGTTCTTATACCACGAATTCCATTCCTCTCGCATATTTCTTTCAAGATGGCAGATTCAAAATTCCTACCCTGCTCCGAATGCAGTTCTAAAGGGACACCAAAACGACTTATCCAGTTGTTCACGATAGCTTTGCTTATTGTTTTCGCTTCTTTATTTGGAATAGCGTACTCCTCGGGCCATTTACTGAAGTAGTCCATAACGAGTAGGGCATATTAGTTCCCAGAGCTACTTGCTGGATATGGACCAGCCACACTCATGGATATTCGCTCGAAGGGAGCACTTGGGCTCTCCTGATGATTCTGTTCGCAACTCCTCCGCGTTGGTCCTTTTCAGGCACTGGGTGCAGCCTGCAATCCACTCGGATACAGCTTTTTGACGACCAACCCAATAGAAACGTTCCCTTAGTATCTCCATAGTTTTGCCTTTTCCGAGGTGCCTACCACTCGGACCATTATGAGATTCAGCAATTATCTCTTTCACTTTCAAGGCAGGTACCACAATTAGATTTTTCTCCGTTTTTCCATATTCACTTTCCCATACACGGCATAGACAGCCATCTAGCAATCGCAGGCTATTCCACTGGGCCCAATATGATTTTAAAACGGGGCTTTCTGAAGCGATTTCATTCCGCGTTAATTGTCTATAATCTTCCTTTGCCAAAATAATTTTTTCCCATACAGGATCACTTCTCTGTGCCGTGAACCCCTCGTCGTCCGATTCAATTCTCAGGGATCGGACGTCAATAATTTGCTCTTTTATCTCAGCCTTAGAATCCTGCTTACGCTCGATTACATGTGGACAGTCATTTACTCGTCCGGTATCGGCCGTTATCGCTGGAGATCTTGACCGTTTTCGCGGGTCTCTACATTCCCGCCCTATATGGCCACGTTCACCATGATTGTCACCTTTCAATTTTGTTGCTTGCCATAGCGCTTTCGTGAGAATCCGAATCATTTCTTTCAGTTCGCTAACGGCGCCTTTCAAATCTTTTGATTTGCCTTCCGTTTCTACCCTTCGCACATGATGTGTCTGTTGACTGGAAACAACCCTCGCCGTCTCATTCGCTAAAGCAAATGAAACTGTTTCCACAAATGTAGCTTTTTGTGAGGCAGCTTTTGTGAGGATCGTTAATGCCCCTAACAAATGCCTGTATCTTAAATTGCTCTAAGATAGTTTGGGGTTCTCTAGGATATGCCGTCAACACCAAACGTTCCACCTCGGTTGCGAAGTCCTGAAGCGTTTCATTATGCTTTTGCACTCGGCGTCTGAATTCCATGCGATATAAATCCTTCTTGTGATCGCCACCATACTTGCGTTGTAACGCAGCCAGTATATCCTCGTAGTTGTTTCTGGCACTGACGGGAATGCTCTGAAGGAGTACTGCTGCGCTGCCTTTCAGTGCTAAAATTAGCTCTACTGCTTTGTCATTGCTGTTCCACAAGTTCTTAATTGCGACCATTTCGAATTGGAATTTGAAAACGTCGAATGGTGTAGAGCCATCGAAACTGGGAGCTTTCAATCTACTAGAGCCTTCAGAAATTACTCGCACTGGCCCTTCTTGCAACTGGAGGTCATTGATCTTTCTTTCCTGTTCGGCGAATCTTTCCTCCACATCCCGTTCGACCTGTTCGATCTTCTGCTGGAATTCCTCGAATTTCTGTTCGACCTTTCCGAATTGATCATTAACCTGTATCTCCATGTTATTCATAGCTTCTGAAATTTCATGTAGCTTGTCATTTGTGGCGTTTGATGTTTCCTGCATAATTCTAGAATTTTCACCAAATTTCTCTTCCATAATTCTAGAATTCTCAGCAAATTTCTTTTCAAGGTTTTCATCCATAATTCTAGAATTTTGGTCCAATTTCTCGTTCATAATTCTAGAATTTTCAACAAATTTCTCGACCAATTTAGCCATCATGGCAGCAAACATTGTAGAAACATCTACATTACCAGTTGCTTCTTTTGCACAAAACTCCATTTCGTCTTTGCACTCGAACTGATACGTGTCAATGTCGATGTTTTGGCGTTTAAATTCATGTATTAATCGCCTCTGCAGCTCTACCTTATTACCAGCTGTCGGTTGATCCAATTTACTCAACTTCTTTTATAGTTGTTCAACTTTGAGTTCTTCAAACTTCATCGTTGTCCTTAATTCGTAATCCCACTTCTGACACCAATGTTACGAATTTCCCTATTCGTCCTTTTTGCGTTGTACAGTTGTATTGTTAACAGCAAGCAAAAGCTTTTACTTATTCGTAACAATATTGTTACGTAACAATATTGTTACGAATAAGTAAAAGATTTTGCTTGCTGTTAATGACTCTACTAACAGTATGTAAATAATAGGCGGTTAGTGCTGCGCCTGAAAGTATGCATTGTAACAACGTACCAGCTCGCTAAACCAGTAGCATGAATTCACCTCAGTAAAGATAATTCTACACCATTCGAGATTGTTCTACAAAGATAAGCAACAACAACAATGTCTAGAAGGTTCTTGAATTCGCTAGATATACTTTCATTTGAGTATGGTGAGTTGGTATAAATAGTGGAGGAGTTTGGAATGGAGAGTTCAGTTTGTGATTAAACCCCGTAAAGTAAGCAACGCGAATTGATAGTAAAGTACAAGGCTTATAAAAGTATTATAAATAAAGCAAACTGTTGTACTGTATAAGTAAAATAAAAGGAAGTGAAACCGTTGTAATTATCGTAATTTAAAACGAACCTTTTGTTTTATTATTGGGAATAAAACAACGCAAAAAGGACGAATAAGAAAATTCGTAACAATATTTTGAAAATATGGCAGAGGTAAAAAAATATAAATTTTTTTTATTTCCCGCCAAAGTTGAAAAATAGTGAGAAACACAAAGCAAACAGTTATTTTTTTTATTATTGTTACGAATTTCCTTATTCGTCCTTTTTGCGTTGTTTTATTCCCAATAATAAAACAAGGTTCGTTTTAAATTACGATAATTACAACGGTTTCACTTCCTTTTATTTTACTTATATAGTACAACAGTTTACTTTATTTATAACACTTTAACAAGTTTTGTATTTTACTACCAATTCGCGTTGCTTACTTTACGGGGTTTAATCACAAACTGAACTAACCATTCCAAAGACCTCCGCTATTTATACCAACTCACCATACTCAAATGAAGGTAGATCTAGCGAATTCAAGAACCTTCTAGACATTGTTTGTTGTTATTTATCTTTGTAGAACAATCGCGAATGGCGGAGAACTATCTTTACTGAGGTGAATTCGTGCTACTGGTTTAGCGAGCTCGTACGTTGTTACAATGCATACTTTCAGGCGCAGCACTAACCGCCTGTTATTTATATGCTGTTAGTAGAGTCATTAACAGCAAGCAAAAGCTTTTACTTATTCGTAACACTGCCCCCCACTTAAGCCTGTTCGTCTCGAGCAGGCTCAACCCTCCGTTTTCCATACAGAGCTAGTCTTTCCAAATGCACGACTTTCATTTTAGCTCTTGGACTTTGGCTTTTCTGGATTCTATAAACCACGTCATTTATTCGTTTTACAACCTTGTAAGGGCCTTCCCAGTGAGTCTGAAGTTTTGGACATAAACCTTTCTTGCGCTGTGGGTTGAACAGTAAAACTAGCTGGCCTTCATGGAATCCTTCTGAATTTGCCGCTTGGCCGTACCTGGCTTTCATCTTATTACTGACCAACTTCATTCTGCTGCGAACAAACTCGTGAAGTTCGCTAAGCTCTCTACCATCATTCTCCCCACTGTCGGATGTTAGGCAGTTGCGAAACTCCAAATTTCTAGGGAGTTTTAACTCTGTCCCGAAGACGGCACTAGCTGGTGTTCGGGCAGTAGTATCCTGGGTGGCCGACCGGTATGCTAGAAGGAATTTTGGTATACGTTCGTCCCAGAATTTTCTATCCTTACTGACGACCTTGCTCAAATATTCTTCAAGAGCCTGATTAAATCTCTCTACCGTGCCGTCAGTCCGCATATTTCTTTCAAGATGACAGATTAAAAATTCCTACCCTGCTCCGAATGCAGTTCTAAAGGGACACCAAAACGACTTATCCAGTTATTCGCGATAGCTTTGCTTATTGTTTTCGCTTCTTCATTCGGAATAGCGTACGCCTCGGGCCATTTACTGAAGTAGTCCATAACGACTGGGGCATATTGGTTCTCAGAGCTACTTGTTGGATATGGAGCAGCCACACTCATGGATATTCGCTCGAAGGGAGCACTTGGGCTCTCCTGATGTCTCTGTTCGCAACTCCTCCGCGTTTGTCCTTTAGTTGTCAAGCACTGGGTGCAGCCTGCAATCCTCTCGGATACAGCTGTTTAACGACCAACCCAATAGTTTCTCCATAGTTTTGCCTTTTCCGAGGTGCCTACCACTCGGACCATTATGAGATTCAGCAATTATCTATTTCACTTTCAAGGCAGGTACCACAATTAGATTTTTCTCCGGTTTTCCATCTTCACTTTCCCATGCACGGTATAGACAGCCATCTAGCAATCTCAGGCTATTCCACTGGGCCCAATATGATTTTAAAATGGGGCTTTCTGAAGCGATTTCATTCCGCGTTAATTGCCTATCCTCTTCCTTTGCCAAAATAATTTTTGTCAATACAGGATCACTTCTCTGTGCCGTGAACCACTCGTCGTCCGATTCAATTCGCAGGGATCGGACGTCAATAATTTGCTCTTTTATCTCAGCCTTAGAATCCTGCGTACGCTCGATTACATGTAGACGGTCATTTACTGGTCCGGTATCGGCCGTTATCGCTGGAGATCTTGAGCGTTTTCGCGGGTCTCTACAGTCCAGCCCTATATGGCCACGTTCGCCATGATTGTCACTTTTCAATTTTGTTGCTTGCCATAGCGCTTTCGTGAGAATCCGAATCACTTCCTTCAGTTCGCTAACGGGGCCTTTCAAATCTTTTGATTTGCCTTCCATTTCTACCCTTCGCATATGATGTGTCTGTTGACTGGAAACAACCCTCGCCGTCTCATTCGCCAAAGCAAATGAAACTGTTTCCACAAATGTAGCTTTTTGTGAGGCACACACCGCATATCTAACGTTAAGATCGTTAATGCCCCTAACAAATGCCTCTATCTTAAATTCCTCTAAGAAAGTTTGGGGTTCTCTAGGATATGCCATCAACACCAAGCGTTCCACATCGGTTGCGAAGTCCTGAAGTGATTCATTATGCTTTTGCACTCGGCCTCTTAGTTCCATACGATATAAATCCTTCTTGTGATCGCCACCATATTTGCGTTGTAACGCAGCCAATATATCCTCGTAGTTGTTTCTGGCACTGACGGGAATGCTCTGAAGGACTTCTGCTGCGTTGCCTTTCAGTGCTAAAATTAGCTCTACTGCTTTGTCGTTGCTGTTCCACAAGTTCTTAATTGCGACCATTTCGAATTGGAATTTGAAAACGTCGAATGGTGTAGAGCCATCGAAACTGGGAGCTTTCAATCTACTAGAGCCTTCAGAAAATACTCGCACTGGACCCTCTTGCAACTGAAGTTCACTCATTTTCCTTTGCAATTCGCTTACATCATTTTTTAGTTCCCGTTCGACTTCCTCGAACTTATGTTCGACTTCATCAATCTTCTGCCCCATTTCCTCGAATTTTTCTTCAACCTTTTCGAATTTATCGTTCACTTGAATCTTCATATTGCCCACAACTTCAGAGATTTCTTGCAGTTTCTCATTTGTGGCATTTGATGTTTCCTGAATAATTCTAGAATTTTCGCTTAATTTCTCGTCCATAATTCTAGAATCCTCGCTTAATTTATCGTCCCTAATTCTAGAATTCTCGCCAAATTTCTTTTCAAGTTTTTCGTCCATAATTCTAGAATTCTCACCAAATTTCTCATTCATAATTCTAGAATTTTCACCAAATTTCTCGTCCAGCTTCGCGTTAATAATTCTAGAGTTTTCGTTAAATTTTTCCATCATGGCTGCAAACATTGCCGAAACATCCATATTACCAGTTGCTTCCTTTGCAGATACCTCCATTTCTTCTTTACACTCAAACTGGTATTTGTCAATGTCAATGTTTCGGCGCTTGAATTCTTCTATTAATCGCCTCTGCAGCTCTACCTTATTACCAGCTGTCGGTTGATCCAATTTACTCAACTCCTTTTTTAGTTGTTCAACTTTGAGTTCTTCAAACTTCATCATTGTCCTTAATTCGTAATTTCACTTCTGACACCAATGTTACGAATTTCCTTATTCGTCCTTTTTGCGTTGTTTTATTCCCAATAATAAAACAAGGTTCGTTTTAAATTACGATAATTACAACGGTTTCACTTCCTTTTATTTTACTTATATAGTACAACAGTTTACTTTATTTATAACACTTTAACAAGTCTTGTATTTTACTACCAATTCGCGTTGCTTACTTTACGGGGTTTAATCACAAACTGAACTAACCATTCCAAAGACCTCCGCTATTTATACCAACTCACCATACTCAAATGAAGGTAGATCTAGCGAATTCAAGAACCTTCTAGACATTTTTTGTTGTTATTTATCTTTGTAGAACAATCGCGAATGGCGGAGAACTATCTTTACTGAGGTGAATTCATGCTACTGGTTTAGCGAGCTCGTACGTTGTTACAATGCATACTTTCAGGCGCAGCACTAACCGCCTGTTATTTACTTGCTGTTAGTAGAGTCATTAACAGCAAGCAAAAGCTTTTACTTATTCGTAACATTATTATATATTTAATAAATACATCAATAACTTGAAATAAAATATGATTCGTTACCTAGTTTTCGTCATATTACACCTGAAATCGCACCAAATAAACTAAAAATGGTGTATTTTTTGAAAACCGAAAATCGGTCAACTTTGAACTGTTATGTCTTCTAAACTAAAAATCTGATATTATTAAGAGTAGCATCTTTCCTATAAGATGGGTTTATTAAAAATTTCGTAGGCGCACATGAAAATTTTGATTTTTGCAACCTCGTTTGCTCTACGGGTGCAACTGTGGGACGACGGAATTTTGCGACTGTTCTGGAATTTGTTTGGAAAAATAATATTATAGTTGTATATGAATTAAATTATTTTTACTGCTCTTAAAAATGTTGTATTCGCTTTTATTGTATTTTGTTTAAAAATCAATCATATTGAAACCCTGTCTTTAATTTTTCTTGGTATCGACATGTATCACCGTATGTATGTGTTGTTGCTCTTAAGCGGCATGGCCACACGTACGATTTATCTGATGGAACTTGTGTATGTGTTAGTAATTCTCTTTGTGCTTACATGGCAACACATCAGTTTTGCCATCAGATCTGCCATCCAATCTCATTTTGAACTTCCCAATTATCACTTTTTTCCGCGTTTATGATTTTCATGAAAATGTGGCAACTTTATTCTCTCAATTGAGAGATTTCATGAGAGCGCCGCCAAGAAATTGGAAAAGATTCTATTCTAGCGGCGAGTCGTCAGCCACAGAAGATTTTCGTGACGATTTTTCCCTGCCATTAGAAACCTATGTAGTGTTTGATTATGTTTAGACTCTATAGTTAATAAATAATCGTTGACAAATTTTACAATCACTAGCTAAATAATAATGTAATCTAAAAATCTAAATAGTATTTGTGAGCCATCTTACTCTACTATTTTTGGTAGCGTTAGGTTGTAGTGTGGCAGCCTGCATGTCCGGGTCACAGAGGGATACCAGAGGGATAAAAAGAAAAGGATTATATCTTCCTAGTCCCTCCCGTTGAATCAGCTTAAAAATATCAAAAGTAGGCGGATGCTAACTTCAGCCTGATTTGCTAACATAAATAAAGGGTTTCCCATTACATCCCACGGATGAATTGGGGAGAACTTCTCTCAAAAGTAATTTCTCAAGACTTTCAGTCTATTTGCGTGCCGTCCAATGAGAAAATGACCAGTCATGATAGACACGATGAGTGAGACGTCCTGTCTCGGTAACGAAAGCACGGAGGTAGTGCGGTTCCAGTTTAGGCGGGTCACATTAGTTCCTTCTAGTGCCCACAGTTCCCCACTAGTGACCACCTATTGTTAGTTGCCATAAGGACACAATTTCTCAAGAAGAGCTTGTTAGATGCTAGAGGCATGCCCACATGCTCCCTTAGTTTTCCTCTCATTCAAAGTTATGAAGGCATGCTTGGTACATCCTATGCAGAGCTGTTTGAGCCACAGCACCAGTCTACAAGCCACTGCCTGTAGTTCTGCTGGCGAGACATTGTCCAGTCCTGAGGACTTGAAAGGTTTGAAGCTTTTATAGCACAACAAATTCTAGATTCGGTTCCAATTTCACTGGCAACATCCGATGGCTGTACTTGAACGGAATATCCAACTGATATATCTATATCACTCTTGGAATTGCCAGGGAAATGTGTGTTCAGGAGCACCCTTAGCGATTCCTCAGTAGACTTAGTCTGAGAACCATCTCTTTTTCTAATGAACACAATAGAACAAGGTCTTGCGGCCAAAATTTTCCTAACCGTGGTGGCTTCGGATGAGCTTTTCACATTGCTGTAGAAATCCATCGAGGATTTATTTTTAGCTTTTATCAAATCTCGCTTGCACTCCTTGAGTTATTTTGTATTTCTATACCAGACCTGTTCTGAGGTTTCTACGGCACTTCTCAGTCGAATCAGATGTTTCCTACCTTGTTTGTTCCCTCTTGGTTGACTTTAAATTTGGCAACAACTAATATCTCGATGGCCAGAAAAGCTATGAACGTCTAAAACTTTCCAATAAGATATTTTGTCCCTTATGCTCTCAGAGACAAGGGTAACATCAGACAACTCTTGTTTGTCTATTTCTAGTAATGAAGTTAGGTACAAATCACATGATCACCACTAATTCCATTTTCCATAAGTAACTCACCCCTTTCGTTGATATGAGTGCTTCCCCACAAGTGATAATGTGCATCGACATCACTGCACACTATCAGGTCCTTGTTATTTCCTTTCCCCAGCGATTTTAAGGCACCGGGTGACGCTTCGGCGCCATATATACCGAAGCCAACCAATAGCGGGAGTCACCTAACTTCAGGATGGCTGCTACTATATCTTCGCTTCTGAAAGAAGGAAAGGATAAATATTAAGATTGCTCCTGGCAAGTATACAGGCCCTATGTCTTCCATTACCAGTACTTTGAGCAGCTTAAATCTAGGCGTCGTAAGACCAAGAACCATGTTCCCCCTTGGGTCAGAAGGGCTGAAGCTGGGTGCCCCAAAAAATTATACAGCGAACAACAACACACAATTTTAGGTTGCTTTTGGGGTATTTTTTCCACTATGTATTGGGGTGGGGTGTATCCTGTTGTTCAGTCATACTCCATGCCCATTTTCAAGATAGATTCTCCTTATAGTTCAGAGGTCTTAAACAACTCTCAAGGATGCTGGGAGTAAGGCGCCGATCGTTATAGTTCTTCTTTGAAGGACGGATGTGCTTACTATCAAAAACCGAAGTACTAGGTAGTACAACCGCATTGGGAAAAGTTGGATTACCCGGCCTGTTGTTAGCCACAGGTTTCAATTCCTGTGTGTTTGTAGTCTTCGTACCGTTTTCCGTATCCGTCGTCGTGCCTGTATGTTAACTTTTGCTACTTTTTGGTCGCACTAGTGAGGGAGGTAGAGAAGGTCGATCACGTCACAACCCCCAAAACGTGACAAGGACTGAGTCGTTGCTGAGGCATCCAGATATCAGCTAAGATAGTCTGCGGTAACCCCTCAAATTTCCAATTCAATACAAACTAACATCCATTTAGATATAACAGTTAGATATAACTGTAGGATATGCTCTGATAACTAATATATGGGAATTTAGGACTAGAGTGGTGAATTTGACTAATACTTAAGGTCGGAAAAGGGTTTAAATTATTATATCCCTTGGCTCCCGGTGTATAAGTATACTCCGTTAAATTTATTAATCCATTTCGGTAAAATTATCAATTTAATATAAAACGCAATAAAATAGTTCACTATGTGGTATATGGTATATATACCATATACATATATATGAACAAATTTATATACCATATATGAACAAATTTGAGAATCTACTAATTTACACTGACAAAAAAAGAGTTCCTTCTATTTGTTATTGCAAATAAAATTTGTAGTATAATTTTGTTTGATATGGGGAATAATTCACATTAAATGTTTAATATTTTTATTACAACTTAAATTGCATGACATTCTCTTTTATCTATATCGTCTTTCCACGTGATTTTTTTTTAATTCTGGGAGAGACGTACAGTTATTTGGGGATAGCCCGAAATGGCAGCAATACATAATTCACATGACAAATAATTACAATTTAGTGCAGTAATTTTTTCAAATTTTGGTAGTTTGTAATCCTTTGTGCAATATCCTAAGGATTTAAAGGCGCTTCAGACTTATAATTGAGCCTTACGAAGGCTAACAGGAAATGCATATATCGACCCATTCGATGCAGCATCTTGGATGTAATAAGATGAAATAATTGGGACTATGGAAATAATTAAATGTCATTAAAATGGACAACGTTAATACAATGACAACGCGCCTCCGATGATACAATGAGACAAGGAAAAGGCTACAAATGCACTACGATTTCGATCCCCTTACTTCCACGTATTGGACGTAAACCGCAAAAATATATTTGGGATCGAATTTTTATTAATGTCCATAAACTTCACATTTCTTCACTTTTTCAAGGCTAGACGTATTTTTAGTCTACTATTTGCAGGGGCTCGGATGTAATGCAGCGAAGTGCACATAATAGATAAAGAGGTTTAAAAAGTTTGAGTTTTTCAACGAAAATTAAGGCGCCTCCAGTTTTAATAGCACTGAAGACCGAAGCGTTTTATTTAAGTGCATTTGGTTCAATTTTATTCAGCATCTCCGATGAAACTTGGTGTAAGTTGCCTAGATATAGGTGTCCCGTGCTTCGAATGAAATGAGTTTTTGCATTTCATCAGATAAATTATTGTCAATCATTCTATTTTCGTTTGTGACGTCACAAATCCTGCCGTTGTGCATTTACAAATTTGAAACAAAAATTGGGATATTTTGCAAAATTTTAAAATGACTATAACATTTTTGTTTTTAAATATTTAATTATCCCCTCTTATATGCTGATAGTAATTGTGAAAAGTCTCAGATCACGCGCACCTCTCTCCAATTTAAGAAATTATTGCAAAATTAGAGGATTTTTAAAAAAAAATTGGGTTTTTCTATCTAACTTTACGATGGACATTTTTTAGCTGTTGTGAGACTACACCAGCGTTATGCGCCTCAGACGACAGATAGTTACATTTGCTTTCAAATACGAAATCACAGTTTTCGGGTTTAGACGGGGTCACAATCGATTTAAAAAAAACCATAAAAATTCAGAATCGACAAAACTGTTGCTTAATTTTTTAACACCATACAAATTTCTACCTATTGGCGGTACACAAACTGAATGTATGAGAGGAATTTTCACCCAAGTGTTGTTATTTGAAATCAGTCTAGTTATTATTTAAAAGTTGAAAGACGATAGCAAAGAGTATAAAAAAAAAAATTTGAAAAATCCTGGTTTGCTGCAGGCCACCTATTGTCAATTTACAAATTTACTTGACCAACTAACTCGGAAGGCTGAAACTGTGCATTTGTATTGTTCTTAGTGTGTTTCATGTGAATTAATTAACATTTGCGATTTTACTAACAAAATTTCGGAAATGCCTACGGTAAAGTATACAATAACTTGGATAACTAAAACAAAATTGTTGCATTATTCCATTTTCTGTAAAGAGGATCCGATTGTAGTTGTTATCCTTCTTCAGTAAACTTTGTAGCATCAAAGATTGAGCCTAAAAATCCCTTTTATAGCGTTTTCGTTTCTCAAAAATAAAGTTTCCCTTGTATGAGGCATGATGCCATCGCCCCTACAAGGTTCTGTCTTTTTTGGGGTAAGCAAAGAACATATAAATGTTCTTCCGTTGGCTTTTTATGATGATTTATTTGCGTGATTTATGTATTTGCCTCGCTTATCAAAATATTCGACCAGTATATATGGAGACCTAAGCGATATTAAGCCGTTTTAAGGGACTCTTCATACAAACTGGTCGACATTTTACCAATACTATTGGTATTTTTTGTTATTCCTGCTTAACTACATTTTCGACCACTTTGTCTGAGAAGGTAGGCGATTTTAACTGGATCCGCTTAAGTTAGCTTAGCGCCCACACAAAGTGTAGACAATTTAGTTCGGTTTTTATCCGGCAACATTCTCCACCGTGACTCTCTGAGGGCAAAAAATGAAAAAATTTGCACTTTTTGAGTGCAACATTCTCAGAAGAGAACACAAAACCTTGAAGCAGTGTTGCAATTTTTTCACAAACGAACATAAAAGGGGACTTTTAGGGCAAAGGGTAGAAAAATGTTGAATTTTTTCTCAAAAACGAAATCGCCATTAGTCACCGATTTATTATTCGACATAAATTCCGCCGTTAAATCCAAATGCGACATCAGTAAGTCATTGGTAAATAATATACCAGCTGCGTTCACTGGAACATTACTCATTGATAACCTGAACAAGGCGGTGTAAGGCAGGAATATGTACAGTTTTGTACTATGGCTTTTAAGCTGCATACTCGCATACACATTGCCAAAATCAAAAATTGTTTTAATGCTCAACAGTGCTATGCACCACTTCCTCATATTATCCCTGTCCTGGGCATTTCATTAAAATTAGACAGACAACAAAAAACACAAATCTGTACGAAATTATGTACACAAGTCAAAATGTGCGTGTTACAGTTGCGGCGCTCATCTCTCTTCAGCTGGGAGCTTTAAACTGACGATAAGGCACGTTTAATGTGTCCTGTTCAGAGAATTATTGCGGGGCGACGCTGGAGTTCGACGCTGCCACAAGGAGGACAGCCACTGTCTACAAATAAACGTAAATACCGTTTTAATCACACGATTCCCCGGAACCATAAGCAACAACAAATCGGAGGGAAAACACAACTGAACTCATCATCAACGACTGAGTGTAACAAACAAAGTTGATTCAAGTGGGCCGACAGTGATCTTGGATGAATGTACAGAAGTATTTACTATGTATGTGTATGTGTATGTGTATGTAAATGGCAAAATATGAGTATTCCTGTGTTGTCCCAATCCAATTGAATCCAATCCCATTGCTCGTGGTGGAATCAAAGTCACCAGGTACATTCTGCTGTCGTCGTCATCGTGAAAAATCAATTGGAATTGAATTTCAATGTAAACTCATTATTTATTGCATGCCACGAATCGTTGATGCTGCTGGTGGAAAATGTTCTTGTTCCTCTTGTTCGCTCATATATACTGGGCGATAAAAGTTTGTATACAGTGCATTGTTACACAAGAAAATGCGACTTAAATTAATATTTCACAGAGTAAATTCCAAGAAAATACTTGCCACGAATGTATTTAAATATATGCGGTAATCTTATGTAAACAGCCAGGGAACAATTTCCTCCCAAATTGGTCAGAATTGTGACTGCACGTCGGCCAAAGAAGCCGAGCTCGGTCAGAAGCCTTACCAAAAGTTGCATAGGTGACGGGAAAGAAAGCAATACGACGTCTCAGAGGAAATGTGGTCAGTTTTGCAGAGTTGTCGGTCTTGAATCTCTCAGACTTTTGTGGGAAATTCTAGACAAAATCTTGGTATATAACCGAATACGGCCAGACTCAATTCAACTCAATTCAATTTTATTTGTTTCATAATATTTACACTTTTCAATTTACTTATGTAATACTATTTAAGAGTTTAAGAGATATCTCTTCTTCTACTTTATAATTAATAATATTTTACAAAATTTATAACTAAAGGATGATATGTATGTAGTATGTGTACACACGAATGGAGGCAAAAATTTAGAAAAAACCTATATGAATATTTGTTTTTCTTTATGGTGATAAAACTTAGCGCTACTTACAAACTAACTAGGAATGTGGTAATTCATTGATATAGGAATATCTTGTTGTAGAACATCTCGTATTACAATTTTGAGTCAATATTTCAATCCTATCAGTGACTAGTTCTACTTTGGCATGCTCGTGGAGTCGTTTTGTAGAGTAATAGAAAGGATAATTTAATATAAGTTTTAAGACTTTATTTTGCGTAACCTGTAATTTTTGTAAATGACAGTTGGCACTGGAGGCCCATAATGGTGCTCCATAGTAAATTGCCGATTGAAATATAGACCTAAATATTAACATTTTGTTGTCTAAACTAAGACATGACTTTCGATTTATAAACGGGTAGAGCATTTTAATCAACAAGTTCACTTTATTAATTATAAATTGGATATGGTTCTTAAACTTCATTTTTGTGTCTAGCATTACGCCTAAATATTTAACTTTTTGTTCCCATTGAATTTCCATATTGTTTACAAGAATGTTCGTTTGAGGCAGGAAACATTCCTTGCGTTTTCTAGTAAAATAAATTGCCTGACTCTTTTCACCATTCAATAAGATTTTCCATTTCTGAAAATATTTGATTAACACTGATAATGCAGACTGAAGGTTTCTGATGACATCTGCAGCTAAGACTTCGGAGCTCAGAATCGCAGTGTCATCAGCGAAGATTGATATTAAGCAGTTGTTAAGTTGTGGGATATCAGACGTATATATATTATATAATAGTGGGGAGAGACATGATCCCTGGGGGCAGCCAGCTACAATTGGGAAAACTGAAGAGGAATGAGAGTTTATAAAATCTTTAAAAGTTCTATTTTGTAAAAAGCTTTGAATTGTTTTTATTAGATGATATGGAAAATTCAGCTTGATCATTTCGTATATAAGACCATCATGCCACACTGAATCGAAAGCGGCCTTGATATCCAAGAGTATCATACCAGTTGACTTTTGCTGTTCGAAGTTAGACTTTATTGCATTCTTTATTCGTCTTAGTGGTTGGATTGTATTATGTTCCCTGCGGAAGCCGAACTGTTCCGAGGGAATTATTTCGTTGGTATCCAAAAAAGCCGTGAGTTTCTCTTTGATAACTTTTTCTATGATTTTACTGACAGACGAAAGTAGACTGATTGGACGGTACGAAAGGGGACAGTCATTTGGTTTATTGCTCTTCTTTATGGTGATAACTTTTGCTTCTTTGAATTCTTGAGGAAAATAGCTTAGCTTCAAGCAAGAATTGACGATTGTGGTTAGATATTTAAAACCTTTTTTGGGTAGAGCCTTGAGACATCTGTTGTTGATGCCGTCTATTCCTGGAGCTTTTCCGTGTTTTAATGTTTTGACAATATGTATTATTTCCGATATATTTATTTCAGAATGCCCCGTAGCGCTTATATCCATGTTTTGAAATGACTCCAGTGAATTTCTAACTTCCGAAATAGTGGATGGGTCGCCAAGGTTTGAAGTAATAGAATGGTTTATGGCAAATGTTTGGGCCAGTAGTTCGCATTTTTCAGAATTTGTGGTAAACCGTGAATTATTGTGTTTGAGAATGGGAATCCTGTTCGATTTTTTTCTTAATATTTTAGCCAAGTTCCAGAAGGGAGAGGATCCTTTATCTAATTTAGATAGTGTGTGGTTCCAAGAGGAGTTCCTAAACTTTTCTATTTCACTACTAATCGTTATATTCAGTGTTGTCATTGAGTTTAAGTCTGATATATTTCCGTATCTTTTCCACCTTCGACGATGGTTATTTCTAAGTCGAATTAACGATTTTAACTCTGATGGAAATGGTTTTTGCACGCTTGATTGCCGTCTTAATGCCACACTATTGCTTATTGCATCATTTACAACCCTGATAAATCTTGTTACAGTTTGGTCAATATCTGAAGTGGTCTGTATAGAGTTTTGTGGTGGAAGACAAAGGTAACGATTTATATAAGAAGCAAATAGGGTCCAATTTGCTTTACTGAAGTCATAGCTACGAGGTACAGTCTCTGAAAAAATGCTTTGAAGCGTTGTTTGAACCGGTAGATGGTCAGAGCTTAGGTCATTTATGACTTCTGCTGAATAAAAGTTATGGGTAGTGTTCGTAAGAAACAGATCAAGTGTCGAACTCTGTCTGTTCCTATGTGATGGGACGTAGGAGTGTTCATTTGGAAAAATGATGTCGAAATTGTAGGAATCTTGTTTCTGGAACAGAATGTTTCCCCAGCAATTTGAACGTAGCAATTTGAACGTAGGTTATAAATGAGTGGCTTAAGTCTCAGAATCATATTTTAAGTTTTTTTCAATCTGTCTTTGGCACCGTTCAAAATGCTTCTAAATTACCTTCTATCCACAGTTGTATTTGTAGTCTGCTGAATTTTATCCATCGAACAAATAATTACAAAATGTAAATATTGTAATATTTGTCTTCCCTTTTTTTTCGTATGAAATGATAGGACAATAATCCCCTTCAGGGAATGTGCAGACTAAGGTCTAGACAATTTGCAGAATTGAAAAATTTTCAGAGAGTACGCAGAATAATCGATGAAATATATAGATTTCGCTGCGACATGAAGACCTGTGATAATTGGTGCATGATTCCGTCGTCATGAAATATAATCCAATATGTAGCGTTAGTCCGAACGGCAAAATAAATATATCCTATTTATTTTTATACAATGTTGGACTTATTTCGTAATGACCTATTCAACTTTCAAATTGTTCAGACTTGTGATTTAGATCCTGGCAAAAATTCAAATTGTTTCGCATTTACCCTTAACAGTTTAAGATGTCGTGTTCGTTTCTGAAAAAAGTCCAACCCTTTATAGGGATTTCGATGTCGTCTTTGAATCGTTGACCTCACGAAGTGCAAAATATTGCACTTTCTCTCCTTCGATAGAATCAAGGGCGAGAATGTTGCCCGACAAAACAGCTGACTCCTTAGTCTGCCGTAAACCGGATGTCACTCCGATGGAATCGCGTTAAAATAATTACCAGGGGCAATATAAAGCATAGTTGTTCTAGGTCATCATATATGTAGTTTTAAGACGATCTAGCCATGTTCGCTTGTCCACCTGTTTGTGAACACGCATGCGTTCCATCGAATAGAGACAGATGGTTGAAACATTCCAAATATATTTGGCTGTAGTTGCAGATAGCCTTTAGTTGCTGCCTCGTCCACTTGGCATTTATCCGTCTTTTAAAGCGCATCATTAGTGTTTTAAATTTTCATAGAAATTTAAAGCAAATCCCATGCAAAAATAGCAAACAGTTTATAATATTTTTAGGTTCACACAATGGGTAAAAGGCTTTAAAATGGTATAACTCTGGAAGAGTAACAGCAAATTAAAATTTTTTTCTACAATATTGCTTGGAATTTATTCGTCTTTTACAATGCATCATTAGAATTTTAAAAGTTATTCATATACAATAAAAGTTTGAACGTTTTGCTTTAAAAATGTTGACTTACAAACTAAGAAAATCGTGGCTATTGGTCGAGTTTTAAATAAAATTCAAAAAACGTCCGTAATACCCAGTTTTTTGGGGGAAATTCGACTTGTGCGACCTTTAAAAGTCTTCCGAAAAATCTGAAAAATACTTTATCCTATAAGGTTTCCAATCAAGCTTGAGCAACCATGACAATCGAAAAAGAAAATTTTTTTGGGACACCCTAGTATACATGCCAAACTCGTTCACATTTCACTGGCTTTGGACGGTTTGGCTCCTTATATGTGTAGCAGATAACAAACGATTCAACCGACATATATGATACACTTTCTAAGTTGGGTCTAATTATTATGTTACTAATTATTAACGGCTTTCTGAATTCGGAATGGTTTTAGTTTCAGCTTCTTCTATTAGTTCATTCACAATGAAGGAAGGAATGCCGTCATATTTCATTAGTATTCTTAACATTTAATACCCAGATTATTTTGTTTATTTAAACTAATGTGGTATTTTTAACACCAAATGCAGCCAAGTTGTTTTTCTTTTTCTTGTTTCCCACACACAGGGAAAAGATTAGTTGGAAATCAATTCAGGCATTGGAAATTCCTTGATAAATTCTATATTTTGAACAGAATTCGTAATTGCCAAACATCAGAATTATTTGCCGATTAGATTAAAAATCGGTCTTACTTAATACAAGTTGCTACTACCGAATTTTAGTTGTATTAACCAATTTGAGTATTTCAAAACCCTCATTCATCTGAAATGGAAGATACAACTAATAAAAAGTACAATATTAGAATTCGTGTTCAAATATTAATCATGTAATCATAATTTAGTTTCTGTTACAAAAGCACTTGTTACAAAGTTATGTACTCGATTTTTCACAAGAGGCTTTGCTGTTAAAGGGAAACTACATATATTTGAATGTGACACGAGAACTTTGCAGAAAAACTATTATTTTAAACAGACAGTGATAAACAAAGTTGTGAAAAAACAATAAAGTGTATAGATATCAGCCAGCGAAGAATACACATTATCATAAAATGAGGTGAAGTGACATTTAAACACAATCGTTGAATCAGACGCCACTATTGACGCCTTCACAATCACATGCAAACAATTGTGGACACTTGGCTGGAGGAACTATTATTGTGGATGACACAAATTAACTTAAGCATACATGTGATACCCAGGGTAACCCATCCCCATTTTTGGTCGAAAATATGAAAAATTTAGAAAAACTGTCGGTATCTGGAAAACGAAGCGTCCAATCGGAAAAATACCAATTTTTTAAGGGTTTCTCACAAAGTGATCCAATTCGCATGAAATAATTTTTTTTCAAAAAATCGCCAAAATAAGAAAATCGGTAAAATAAAAATGGCTATATCTCGGAAACGGTGCTTCCAATCCCAAAAATAATAAACTTTTTTACCCCCTTAAGAGGCTTTCACAAGATGTCTTCAATAAGGCTTTTTTTTTAAATCGCTAAATCGCCCTATATCTCGGAAACGGAGCGTCCAATCGAAAACAAAACCAGTACATAAGCTTCAATCGGGTGAACCGACTTAATCACACCCTCACCCTAAGTCATCCATTGCGTCATAGTTCTGTTAAAAACAAATTGACATTGCGATAAATATTATTGAATACACAAATTAATTAGTTTCCCTCCCAATATTTACGTGCGAGGTACAAAAATGGGCATGGCAAGTTGTTGCCAAAATTTTGATGAGTACCAAATTTTATGAAGATCGTTTATGATTTATTGGAGATATCGAGTCAGCAAACCGCAAATACGCCCAACTTTTGTATGGGAGGTACCACAATGGGCGTGGCAAAATCACCCTAGTTTTAATCGGTGATTCCACATTGCGCAAAATATTACCTAATACCCACCTTAACTAGGATCCTAAGTGTCTATGGGGATTTATAGTTACGAAACTTTATCGTTACAAAAAATGTCTCATTCGAATTCATACAGATTTTGTGGCTGCATGTGTTGTTTTATAACGGGTCCGCCATCTAACTTTTTTTTTCCAACTAGTGCTTATTTCGTAAATGGTAACACTTAGCTCATATCTGATTTGACAGATAATTAGTTTTATCCTTCCGCTGAACGAATATGGTTGTGTATACGCTTGAACAACGCTGGGAAATATTGCGACATTACTTTGAAAATCATGGTGCGTGCCACACAGCTGAAGCTAAACCCGATGTTTTGCGCCCTGTTTTTGAAGATCGAATTATCAGCCGCAGAGCTGATGTCGTTTGGCCACCTCGGAGCTGCGATTTGACACCGTTGGACTATTATTTGTGGGGTGCCCTCAAAGATAAGCGTTACGCCGACAAGCTAGAGACAATTGACGCTTTAAAGGACAATATTCGTGAAGCCATTGGTGAAATACAGCTGCACACAATCGATAATGTGCTTAAAAATTGTGCTTGGAAATTGGTGTAAGCTACTGCATGGCCAGCCGAGGCAGCCATTTGAATGAAATTATTTTCCATTAGTAACCGGAAGGATTGTACTTTAAAATAAAAAAAGAAATTTGAGAAAACATTCAGTAGTTTTTTTTTTTATAGCATTTTAAAAAAAAAAGTTATTTGGCGGACCCTTTACTTCTAGGTGTTCTGGCTTCAAAAGACCAAGCATTGTTTGCAAGGTTTATAAAAGAAGAAGACCTTTACATTACATTGGTTCAAAATCATTAAAAGGTATAAAATCAAAAACAACGATACCAAATTATCCAAACATTCTTTGAAAATCAGTCACGCAAGTTACTTCGAGATCTTTATGGCGCACATAATGGTCCATCTGTGGAAGCCATCCGTTGAAGTGTGGATAGATTTCATAGCACATACTCTCTAAGTGATACAATAATGCCAGCACGTCGATGGAATGTCCGTACTGAAGAGAATGTCGCCGGTGTTAAAGAAATTATGGAAGATGATCCAAACTTTTCGATTCGTCGCCTGCCGCATGAATTGGGACTCGGTCCGTCAACTACGTGGAAAGTTTTGCACCAAGATCTGGGCGTTCACCCGAATAAGATCTAGCTGGTGCAGGTATTAAAGCGCCGAGACCATTATATGCGTCGATCTTTCGCCGATTGCGCTTTACAGCAGTAAGAAACTGACCCGACGATTTATCGCAAATTTGTATTCAGCGATGGGGCTCATTTTTGGCTTAACGGGTTTGTTAATAAGAGAACAATCTACAACAGCCGGAGCTCGCGTTACGGTCAATGGAGATCGTTAGCGCACCATTACCAATGAGTTTTTGTTTCAAAATACGGATGACATTGATCCGGGCGAGATGTGGTCTCAAAAGGATGGTGTCACTTCCCATAAGGCAACCGCAACCATCGATTTATTGAAATCAAAATTTGGCGATAAGTTGATTTCGAGAAATGGACCTGTCAATTGGCCTTCAAGGTCGTGCGATTTATTAACACCTCTCGGGCTACGCGAAGTTACTGGTTTATCCAGATAAAAACAATTGACTCCTAGGAAGCCACAATTTTTTGTGCTATTCGTGACATGCTAGAAAAAGTAACTAAAAACTGGACGTCTATAATATTTGGATTAAAATTAATTTTTTTAATATTTTCTACAATTTCAATTTCTATATGCACCGGAATTCTGTAACTTTTAACGATAAAAATCGGTAGTTAAATTGACAAAATTAGAAAATGTCGTATTGAAGTATTATGAATTATACAATTTAACTACCAAAAAAGTTACCGAATTCCGGTGCTGGCTTAAAAAACACCCTTTATATTACACTGGATGTTATGCACATTTAAGGATGTAGCCAACAAAAAACCAACAAGTCAAAATGAAGTAGAGTGGCGTAGACGACCTTAGATATAGACATAGAACAATTTATATACAATTGTAGCGATCATTGAATGAAAAACATACATTTCGACTTAAATGCTTCTGTCACCACATTGTGCCCAAACATTGGGCAACAACTTAACGACTCTAACCCAGACCAGTGATGAGATTCTTGAGCTTATGTCGGACCTTGATTTAAGTAAAGGCCCTGGTCATAATGGTATATCGGCCAAAGCTTTAACTACGTTATAGACCATATATATCAAAAATTGGTGACTATTGAAATTTAGGCCTTATTGTTCAAGGAACCATGAAACCTTTTATGTTGAGATTGGTCAAAAGGATGTCTACGAGTCAAGTTCATTGAAATATTTAGGGATACACATGCAGAATAACTTATCGTGGAATATTCGTATGCAGTATATAAGGGAAAAAATAGGTCCTACAATTGGAATGCTTTATAAGTTCAAAAACAAATTTGATGAGAAAACGAAGATATTAATATACAATGGTCTTGTACATAGTCACTTCAATTATTTGGCAATGGTGTTTGCTTCTAAAAAGAGCACTGCACTTAAATCCTTACAAAGATCACAGAAGAAAGCACTTAAAATTGTTTATAATCTGCCTTTGATGTACTCAACTCTCTCTTTGTACAAAGATGTATCCAAAACTATTTTACCAATAGTATATGGGCTTTATAAAATCCAAGTTCTTATCTTCATGTTTAAATACCTGCAAAATAATGATCAACATTCAATAGAGTTCGTCACAAATCAAACTGCTTTCACTACTAGGAATAGCTCAAATGTGCACTTAAAAAAGTGTAGATTAGAAATGACAAAACACCGCATTGAGTTTTTCAGAATTTAATCATCTTCCCAATAGTTTGAAAAATACCACCAGAATTTCAGTGTTTAAATCTAATTTGAAAACGTATTTATTTAACAATATAGAAATGCTTCTTTTGTAATTTGGAGTCTTAAACTCATTATGTATTACTCTCTTGAAACGATATGATTGCATATTTTACTAATTTCTGTTATTTATGTACATATATATTACATACTTATACATAATTGAAATTGTTACTTTTTTTAACACTAAATTTAATATATTGCTTGTGTTATACCAAAAATGTCCAAGTGGCGCTGAGGCACAATACAAAATTTGTAAAACGTACAAATCGAAAATAAATGAATTATATAGAAAAAAATGAGGGCTTTACTCTGACTGGAATTTTACAAGTGTAACATCCTATCGTATAAACGGACAGGGGAGATTGTAAGAAGCACTGAACTGTGCGTTCTCTGGGATTACCCTCACTTATAAATACCTACAGGGTTCACCGGTTCCGAACGGGTTTTGAGAAGCTTTTTAATGGCTGATTACTCGATAGTATCGCCTTCACTGCAACTAATTTCTATATTACATGTGACCTTGCAGTAAGACACACCAAGGTTTACAGAAACCCCGCATTGTTGATCGTCTTCAGTAAATCTCTTGAAAATCTCGGAACTGCATTTGTATTATTCCATGTTACTTCTTAATATGTGTGCACGTATTTTGAAAAATATTTTATATTCACATTTTTAAAAATAAACAGTCAAGAATTGGTAGCTGGGAATGATAAATTTTGAAAATACGTACTACATATAAATACTTTATACTTGTAGCTACAAAATAGAGAAACCAATTGATCTGACTGTTCATAACTTTTTGTTTTATTGAGTATTAAAGAAAATAATTTTATAACTTGTGTTTTGGGTTTCTGTTCAACTACTGAGAATCCGTTGATATGACAAATACATTCAATTTTTTTCTACATAATTTCGTCTAGAATACGTTTTTAAGTGCTACAAACATATTGTTCACTTACCTCAACGTTGAGACCTAGTGACTATGAAACTACATTAAAGGGTATTTTGTGTCAAACAGCTTTCTGTCGATTAATGTATTTTTTTTTGCAGGACAGCCTACATCGAGTTCAACCATTTTCTACCAGCTCCTGGTACTGGTAGGTGCCGACATCTGACCATACAACCGGCATCAATTTGTAACTTCATATTTTCCCATACTACTGAACGGCTACTGAAACCAAGCTCATGATTCTAAGAGTCTGCTGCATAGAATAACACATACCTAGATAAACTTATTCTCTCATCTGACGTTTCATTTCACACTCTCATCGTAGGTTTGTGGAAATGAGAGCAAATTAAATTTAAAATTTACATACACCAGGTGGAGTTACAAAATATGTTCACTTAACTATTTCCTGTCGTTTTGGTGTAGAACTGAAAAATTTAAATGTATTTTGCACTTTTTTGTTGACTTTTAACGTTGGTATTCATTTGTATTGTATTTAACACAGCTAGTTTGCCACAAAAACACGAAATTCGGGTGTAGTTCCTTTGTGGATCGCTGTATACTATTGCCACCATCTGGTATTATTGAACCCATATTTTCCACCCTCCACTGTGTAATTTCCATCGTACCTATGACGTTTAATTTATTGAGCGAATAAAAACTTCTATAGTATGTGTTATTCTATGGTCTGCTGCGCATACAATTGCACCACCGACTCATAGAATAACACATACGTAGAAGGTTTTATTCGCTCAATAAAT
This sequence comes from Phaonia tiefii, assembly GCA_963931995.1. NCBI lineage: Eukaryota > Metazoa > Arthropoda > Insecta > Diptera > Muscidae > Phaonia > Phaonia tiefii. Next base: position 1,016,145 of record OZ008367.1, on the reverse strand, counting down.
TAAACGTCATAGGTACGATGGAAATTACACAGTGGAGGGTGGAAAATATGGGTTCAATAATACCAGATGGTGGCAATAGTATACAGCGATCCACAAAGGAACTACACCCGAATTTCGTGTTTTTGTGGCAAACTAGTTGTGTTAAATACAATACAAATGAATACCAACGTTAAAAGTCAACAAAAAAGTGCAAAATACATTTAAATTTTTCAGTTCTACACCAAAACGACAGGAAATAGTTAAGTGAACATATTTTTTAACTCCACCTGGTGTATGTAAACATTTCCACAGACCTACCGAGAGAGTGTGAAATGAAACGTCAGATGAGAGAATAAGTTCTTCTATAGTATGTGTTATTCTATGCACCGACTCTGTACTCGATGATAAAATTGACGGAAAAAGTGTCAAGTGAAAAAAATCGGAATGTAAACAAGTGTTAGCGTAAAATTATTTGTGTAGATTGAAATTAAAACGCATATTGTGAAAATTAAACATTTTTCTCATTCGCCACAACTTTTGGAACTAGTCCACGGAGTTTTTTCGGTGAAAGTAAAACAGCTGTTGCACACTCTTTCTTAGTACATTTCTCTATGAGTAGAACCGATGCGACATGTCTTGGTTGTATGAGTTTCACAATAGTTCTTTAAATGTTCCATATTTGTGAACTGGAAAAATTTTAAATTTGTAATTTTTTGTTGAGACGAATTGTCTGTATCCAGTTCGCACTTGAGTTTAAACGCAGCGAGTTTACAAATTAAAGAGCGCAATATGTGACTCAGATCGGATCGCGAGCCCAAATCTTTTATTTTCTTTCATCCCTACCAGCTCTGACAGAGTGTGTGTATAATTTCTGATTGCTTTGTTTAGAATGCATTTTGATTTTATTTACGAATCTGTAAGTTGTTATATTGAGGATATTGGGAACATTATCAAAGTTAAGTTGCCTGATAATGATGATAATAAGTTTGATAATTAGTTTATATTATGTTTATGGGAATCTCATAACGAAATATTATTTATGTTGTAAATTTTCGTTTAGCAAATTTTGCTGTTTTCGTGATAAGAAACATATTTTTCATATCCATAATTTTGGCGACCCGATTTTGTATTTCTCAGCCGTAGCGAAATCTGAAAATCGATTTTCGATTCATCGATCAAATTTTTTCATTCCGATTTTCAAACTCAACTAATCGGGATTATAAATCGATATTTTTGGAGTTGACGGTATTTTCAATCTACAATGAGTTTTTTTTGTTGAGTGCAATTTTTATAATTTAAATTCGTATTTAAATGAATGATTTGAACGTAATCTGATTTCATAAACGTCTCGTTCATATTTGAATATGATTTTGAAATTCAAATGAATTTAGTGTGATTTTGTGTAAACTTAAATTTTGTATTAAACACACATTCCACATTGAAATTTAAATTCGAATTAAATATTTAATCGTCTTTATTAATTTCAAATACAGTTATGAATTTACGAAATTTAAATACGATACGGCCGTCGGTGGTGCAATGGTTAGTGTGCGCGGCTCTTGTACATGAGATCCTGGGTTCGAACCCGGCTCTGACCACCTTCAAAAAAAAAAATTCTTTCGGCGGCGGTCACCTCTCATAGTGACGGCGACACTATCGAGTATCTAGCCATGAAAAAGCTTCTCAAATTACCGTTCGGAATCGGTGTAAAACTGTAGGTCCCAATCAGTGAGTGAAAACTGGAAAGCGCACAGCTCAGTGATTGTGAGAAGTTCTCCCCAGTCTCTTCATGGGATGTAATGGGAAACCATTTATTTTTTTTTTATTTTTAAATACGAATATGAACAACTGCTCAATTTAATTTAAAAAAAAAAACCCGAAAACCGGGTTTTACCAAAATGAAAACCGAAAACCTGTTTATTACATAATGAATATTTCGAACAAACCCAAATCCCGCTTTAAAAAAATGCCGGGTTTTTGGCCACTCTACTATCTACTAACACTAAGTCTGCACATAGTTTTACGCCCGAGTGTATTGTAAAATGCTGCTGTTTCTTGTGCTTTTTTTGTCACTGTTGAAAGAGCTTTAAGGCACCGCACCGCACCTGACACACTCATTCACAATCTGCTGAAGTTTATGACGATGGACCACAAAGTAGCGGTTGAAGAAATTCGTCCATCGTTATGTGTGAATGTTTGAACATTTGTCGGTTTAGGTAAACGGACAGAGTCATCCATCGCGAACCGGACAATTATTGTCCTCAGACTGATATAACAATTTATTGGAGTTGCAACCGTGCTGAAATATTTAATACACAGTGGGGTATTTAATATTTGTGGCAACGGGCACATACGGGACGCGGATCGCATCTAGATGCGTACTCGTATGATGTTTATCAGTTTTGTTAGTCCTCCACTGGTGATTCTGATTCAGATTCTGCTGGTGTTACTGTTCTGCGATGTGAAGTTGGTACGTGATGAATTCCCTTGTACACATGACTGCTACTCAATGCATTTGATAACCAATGAAACCAAATCAGGATAAGAATAAGCATTTTGGGATTGCAATGTGGTTTTGGATGGTGGTTGGGGAGGGGATGGTGGTGGTTACTGCTTGCTGTAATTACAGAGGGTTCTGTAAAGGCACGAGACTGAGGGTTGTAAAGACAAAAACAATAAATTTGGATTAGCCCAAATGACACTTGCTGTTACCTCAATGTTTCTTGACGTGAAGAAATGGAGGATATACGAGAATAAATCATAAATATTTAAAATATGTGAAATTTACTTCAGCTCCCAATTTCTTATTTAATTTGGTGACTAAATGAAAAAGGGCAATAGACTCCGGTAGACAATAACAAATTTTCGACCAATTCAAAATGCATGTCCTTAAGGCGCCAACTTTAAAAATGATGTCCGCTAAAAGTCAGAAAGTGTAAAAATATAGTTTCGAATAATTTGTTCATTCTTACAAATTGAATTCCTTTTTCGAATATACAATTTGATTAGCTTCAAAATGCATTGATGACACCAGCCATAATTGTTCAATTTATGTATCAATCGGTAGCTCGTCAATTCCTTTATCTAAAAGTGGAGGACGTTTTGCTTTATACGTCGGAACTATAGTCCCTTATACAAACAGCGTGTCATGATGAGCATAAATAGAACAATATATTTTAAAAATGTGGACATAGCATTTTTTTCTTAATATTAAAAAGACCCAACTCATAATTTTTCGAAATCGAGATTTTTACTGATTCTTGTTGAGTACGTCCTGATACACCTTGTATTAAAATCTCCTGCAGATTTTTGCTTTTTTGCTTTTCATGAGTTGAGTCGTTTTTATAGTAAGGTAACGATATATTTCCCTACTTTTCGCGTATTTCTCAATGTATTTCGCGAATTTGCTGTTAATTATATGTATTTGATAATATTTGAATAGGGGCGTTTTTCGTAACTTATACTCGTTAAGTCATACAAAATGACAACCTGCACGTTAACATGTATAATTTTAGAAGTTGAGAATAACCCCGATAAAAGTTTTACCAAGTTCGAGTGCGTTGTATGGAAAATACAAAATTTATTTCATTCCATTTCATATATTTCCACGACGTTTCGAAAATTATGATGTAAATATTAGGGGTAGTTAATTTTTTAATTAAAATTGTTAAAAAGTTGAATAAAATATTATTGATTTGATTATGCACTTTATAGGAACATACTACGTTAAATAAATATTGTATAAGTATGTAGTTTCTGGTACATTTGATGTACTTTGTGGGAAATTGTATGTACTTTTCGAACAAATTATGGTGAATAATGCGATCCACATTCATTGCCTGCAGCCAATTTCTCATACCACTACAAAATAGCTTTTTATATTTCGCTTGCGGTACGAGATCTGTTCCCGTGCTCCTCGGTTTACTCATTTAAAACCTAAAAAAGCACGAAGAGGCCTATATAAAGAAGACCACGCGGCTAGCTCCGGGACGCGTGCGTCTTTTGTTTTATTTTTGCATGTGCTCTCGAGTCGTATATTTTGGGCTGTAAGCGTTCGTTTGCGATGCCTGATTTATTATTGAATAGAGCGATACCCCAATATGGCATTCGTAACCTCGTATTTGGAGATTTCGTTTGACCAAACATCTATTTTTCAATGCAATAATTCACTGCTATATCAAATGAGAAAAAGTCTACTTTAGTGTCGATGCAGTATAACCACCTCATATATTACACTGTATTCTTTAGAATTTAATTTTCTCTTTGACTTTTACATAAACGAATTGACAACTAAAAATAAATAATTATCTGATGAAGCCAAGTTGATTATACTCAACGTGTATGCGTTTTTTCGTTACAGTTGATGTTAACTTATATAGGTTACGAAAAAAACACCCCTAATGTAAAATACAAAATAAAGTAAACTTTAAAATGCGGTCGTGGAAGCCATAGACTAATTCTTACATAGATACTTTTATTCTCTCAATAAATTAAACGTCATAGGTACGGTGGAAAGTAAATATTGGAGGGTGGAAAACATGGGTTCAATAATACCAGATAGATGCAATAGGAAACAATGCCCAACAAAGGAACAACAACCGAATTTCGTGTTTTTGTGGCAAACTAGTTGTGTTAAATACAATACAAATGTATACCAACGATAAAAGTCAACAAAAAAGTGGAAAATACTTTTAAATTTTTCAATTCTACACCAAAACGACATGAAGAAGTTATGTGAACATATTTTGTAACTCTACCTGGTGTAAGTTAATTTTAATTTTAATTTCTCTCATTTCCAGTGTGAAATGAAACGTCAGATGAGAGAATAAATGTATCTATGTATGGATTAGTCTGATGTGCAAACAAATACACTGTCAACATTTTCAAATTTGTTGTTATTGAAAATAAAATTGTTGTTTCCCTTCATCACTCTCGGCTGGAAAAGTGTCATAAGGCGATTAATAAATTTCAAAATTGGGTAGTGGAGGATGATTATACATACGTACAATATGTCTGTTTCATTGGGTGTATCGTAAAACATCGTTCCATAAGGACAAGGAAATAAAAAAAGTGTGGGAAGATAAATTATTTAGCGATGACACAAACCATGTTTTTATTATTGTTTCATATTTTTAAATTTTTCCGAAATAAAATGGAATCAGGATATAAATTGGCTTCGTTTTTTATGTGCTTCTACGGTGAGAGACGGGCGTATACCGGGAACTTATTCACCTTTGTCAACAGCGACCGGGATTAGCTTGTGGAAATTATCAAGTGTTATATGAGAATATGTAAAAAAATATTTGTTTCTCTAAATAACTATTTGTTTGCAGTATTTAACATACTTGGCATTAAATTCGTTAATACGCGCTTTTTTATATGAAATCTCTTTTGACGAAAAACGTAATGTCCGAAACTTGATAAAAAACGGTTGGTGTCTATGCTAAATAAATTTATCTTCCCACACTTATGTCCCGGGTTTCAGTCAGTGGTGATCTTCGTTTCTTGTGTTTAAACATCGAATTTTGTTTTTCAGTCTATGGTTAACAATGATTTAACCTGATTGGACCTTATCACTGTGGTTTTGGACCGTGTAAGTCCACAACTGGCCAAATATTCGCGCCACGCCAAATCCTGGAAAAGACCCACGAAAAGCAAGTCGATACATTCCATCTTTTTGTCGATTACAAGGCTGCTTTCGATAGCCCCATACAGGCAAAACTGTACGAAGCTATGTCTGAACTTGGTATTCCGGGAAAACTGATCCGCCTCTGTAGAATGACGCTGACCAACACCAAATCAGCAGTGCAAGTGGCGAAAGATCTCACTGAACCATTCTGTACCAAGCGAGGACTTAGACAAGGCGACACACTTTCGTGCAATCTCTTGAACATCTTAATGGAGATAATAATGAGAAAGGCTGCAGTAAATACGAACAAGACCATTAACACGAAAGGCCATGTGTTGCTGGCGTATGCTGACGACATAGACGTCATTGGGCGAAATTTTCGAGAGGTTACTGCAGTATTTTCAAGAATAGAAAGGGAATCAGGGAAGGTGGGTCTTGCTGTTAATGAGGGCAAGACAAAATTGATGGTGTCAACGACTAGAAAAACCTCTCGACTTGGTCCGCACTAGAACGTTGACAACCGATTTAATTTTGAAGTGGTAGATGAATTTGTCTACCTTGGATCTGGTAGACAGGAACAAAACCCTTTCTAGACGGACAAAAGTCCAGCTATATCAGACTCTCATTTTACCTGTCTTGACATATGGCTCCGAAACTTGGGTCATATCGCAAGCGAATGAAAAATACCTGGGAGTTTTCGAGAGAAAAATTCTCCGTAAAATATATGGTCTTGTTGGCGAAAATGGCAAGTACCGACGCGCTGGAACACAGAGTTATATAGTCAATATTCTGACGTGGATATAGCTAGGCAAATCAAATTAGGCCAATTGCGTTGGCTAGGCCCGGTTATCGGAATGGATGAAGATGACCCAGCGCGAAAGGTTTTCGATAACGTACCAGGTGGAAGTAGGAAAAGAGGACGACCAAGACTCCGCTGGAACAACCAGGCGGAAGAATCCATCCGTATCCTTGGTGTTACCAACTGGTCAGTTGGGAGAATATGTTGAAATTTGAGGTTGAGGTTGTAAAATAGTCAATAATAGTAAAGTAAGTTGTTTGCTTAACTTGTGGTCAGAACCATATGATTTTGACAATCACATTACTGACTATCAAAATGAGAAATGTAAGATTGTATGAAATACAAGTTTCTGCTTTGAGCATTTGTACACATTCTTTGTTGCGCCTATAAAGTTATTTATACATTGTTGTTAAAATACTTCGATGTTATGCATTTATTTGTTATTTAACAATATGACGGCTTGCAATAACTCGCTATTTCAGATCTTGCCAAGATCTTCATCAGCAGCCGTTTTTGCTATGAAGAATTCACCGAAAACATACCAAAAACGTCTGCTGATGAAGATCTTGGCAAGATCCGAAATAGCTATACAGACAGCCTTAGTATCATTGGAACATTTTTATGCTCGACTTTTTTGAAAGTAATATAAAGCTAATAAATAAGCTTTATATTATTTAAAAAGGTCTTGAGCTTGAATAAATTTGTAAGTTTAGAAAACAGACCGAGTAAACATTCCCGCAAGGGAAATGATGACAGTTTATTTATTGCATGATAGTGATGCAAGCAACTTCGACAATGAACTTCAACGATAGCTGATGTTCATGCTCATGAATGATAAGTCTGTGGTTCTCTTAACAGACTAATATACTTATACGTACAATTTCATTTATATATTCATTTTTTATAAAAATTTTAAATAAACTTAATTTAAAATTATATTTTCCTAATTGAAAATTCGAGAATGGAGAAGTGCTATTGCAAAATTTTAAACATCTTTACCCACACCGATAAAATTTCTTAGTTGCGTAGTTAAAGAAATACATAGTTCACTTCTAAATATATTAAATAAACTATTTAATTTTTCGTACAGAAATACTCCTTTGAACATGGCTGCAAATTTGATTCAGAAATATTGGAGTTAATATGTCTTAATAAAAAGTTAGAAACATTGTTCCAAACTAGTTGACGAAATCTGTTGGAATCTTTTGGGAAAGGTGGTTGTTAACATTTCTTCCAGATCACTTGTTCACACATTACAGAGAACTGTTGCTGTCAATATTTGGCAGGGGAGTGTTGCTGTGGTCTACCCATATAAAATAATTATATGTGCAACATATAATACAAAATATATTTTTTTAAATATAAAACATATTATTTTTGAAATAAAGAAGAACAAAAGAGAATGATAAGATAATGCAAAGTAATGACAAGTATGGAATAGTGTTACCCTATGCATCTTCACTATAGCCAGCCTGCGGTAAATGGATTGATGAAGATTTCTTTGTGTCGCAATATACATCTGATCTTCTTCCATTTTATTTATAATCTTGAGCTGTTTTCCAGTACCATATTGCATTGAATATGCATTAATTGTAGCTGAAAGTATTCCTCAAAGATCCTGGCATCATGGTAGCACTAATAGCAGGTCTGCATGGGACTGCGCATTTCTCGCCAATATTTATGATGGCTGTCTGGGCCATCCAAATTTGTTTCTATTTTAGTCCTAATTGTAGAACGCGCCATAAAAACGCCTTTACTATGATGCTACTATGATACATTTTCTTTAGATAAAGTACAAATTTCTTTGAAAAAATAAACTAATTCTTTCTCACGGGATCTTAATGATTGACACGAAATATTTTGGGAATCATCATAAAACAAACCAGGGTACATTTTAAGCAGTGGACAAAATGAACATTTGTTTGTGAGTTGGTCTACTGTACATTGGTACCCCTTCTGTATATTGCAACTGTTGCAAATCTTTTTTTTAATGAAAATTCACATTACATAGATCTGGCAACGAAAAATCAAAAAGTCGAAAGCAAAAGTCGGCTTTTCGACTTTTATACAATACGAAAGTCGATTTCGACTTTTTCCCATAAAAACTCGATTAGTCGAAAGTCGATTTATAGATCAGTAGCCCCTACTCGCTTACAGCTAATTTTCATGTATACGATAATGCAGCTAAAAAAATCTCAATTTTAATCTAATCTGTTCAGGTGTACAGACAGACCTCTTTGACGTTTAGTTACATGTCACAACATTTTTGCAACCACTTGACCAAATTTGATACCAGTAAAACTCAATACCCTTATTCCCTAATCCAACCTCTCTGTTTCTCAGTCAACTGGGTTCCACTTTAATTGTCTTTTACAGGTGCTTCTTGGCCTTTTATTGTTACCATAACATATTAAGATGATCCGTATTTGCTGACTCTCGGCAGCCAGTACATCAATAAATCGTTTTTCACATATAATTATTTTGTGCCGTTTGGAATAGAGCGGCACAACAACGAAAGTAGTGAAGTGCAAAGAATTATATAATGCATGACAAATAGGTACAATGAATAAGTGATAAAGATTTTCGTAAATAAGAAACAGAGAGTTTTTCAATGCCTTTCGTCAGTAGAACTGTAAAAAGGTATCAAGTGGGTACAATGCTGACTTTTCACGGCGAAGAAAAGGGCCGTGAAATACATTTTTTTACCATACAGTATTATGGGTTTCCCTACGAAAGTTTGTTGGTTTTATAACACTGTCTTGTAATCAGCTTATGCAGGAGTACACAGCCGATTATTGCTGAAGCGTTTATCTACTTTGCTGGAGCAATATTTCTTCAGCATTTCCAGTAGAATCATTTCTATAATACGTTATTATTGTAAAGCAGAGGATAATAAGGACAATCTATATACCTAACTTTCTGTCAACACCTTCTCTAAGAAAAACCTCCTTATCAAGTTTCTACATGTTAAGAGGCGCCTTTCACATCGACTTGGAGTCCAGACGGGTCTTTTCTAAATTGCACAATAATGCAATATTACTGATTGGAGTTCCCTTGTCGAAAAAATGTCGATTTTGTGTAATTTCGCTTATCGGTATTAAAATTGAGTTGCTCTTCTTTCTGGTTCTTTCATTTGAATTTAAATACGTTAACAATTACAGTTCTACCAAATGCATATTTAACCAACCACATTCATCTCAAGTTCTGTGATGATGCGAGATGTTCGATAGCGAGTTAGATTGCTGGTGCTTTGTAAATCATTCAGAGTCGACGAAACATTGCTGGAACGAAGCAGTCGATTATGCGACGGAACTGATTTGTACGGAAATATGTCATTTTCAATTATATTATTTAAATAATTAATTTTAATCTATAATGTAGGTGACATTTTGTACAATGACCATCTGCCACCGTTCAGGCAAGTTTTTGATCCCAGATTCATAGAATGAATGGTCATATTCTGTATTGAATGATTTTCCATTCAAAAAGTTTTGCAGACTCCGGAATAAACGAAAATCCAGGACAATAAGGTGGATGTGGCATCACTTTCCATTCAAGCTCCAATATTTATTGCCGAGTCTGCAAAGATGTGTGAGGCCTAGTGCGGTCGGGATGGAACTCTACGTCTTTGCGATTTACCAAATCAGGTCGTGTTTCTTTCAGTGCCCCATCAAGGTTCGTGAATTATTAATATTTATGGTTTTGAGTTTAGGAAACAGTTCAAAATAGATTACTCCCTTAAAATCCCACCAAATGGACAACATAACATGTTTTTGGCGTAATTCATTTGAGCGTGTTCAATGTGCTTCGACCAGGATATCTTTCCGTTGACATTGTTGTAAATAATCAATTTTTAATCTCAAATAGATCAAAAATACATAATTTTTGTTGCGTTTGAGCAATAAATCGCAAGTGCTTATATGCTTTGTTTAGTGGATTTCCTTAAACTCGTGCGGAGCCCAAAAATAAAGCTTTTTGACAAGTCCAAGCCTATTCAAATGAATTTCAATGGTCATGTGCGAAACCGGCAGCTTGTTCATTCTGACGTTTCGGTCAGATTCGATAACGGCTTTGATTTGATTCTCATCAACCTCATTTGGTCTACCGCTCCTGTGGCCATTTTTGATCGTGAAATTTCCAGAATGTAATTTTTTGAACCAGCCTTGGCATGTGCGCTCTATTAAAGCATCCAAACCATATACGTCACAAACATCACGTCGGGCTTCCGAGGCTTTTTTGTCTTTTGGAAATAAAAAATCAAAATACATATGACGAAAATGCTCATTTGATCAACCATATTCACAACACAATTTAAATGAAAAGCTGACCACTGAAAATAATGTGACAACTGTGTAACTGTGTCACAAAGAATTTAGTCAGCTGATCAAAAGCATTTCAAAAATAACAAAAGCACCATCTATATGAGAAAACCGAAGTTACTTTCTTGCCAACCCAATAGTACTTGTTTTTGACAACAATATTAAATTTAGAATAAATAATAATAAAATTTAGCGAACACAACAAAAACAAATTAAATGTCACCTAATCCACCCAAAACAAAATTAAGAAATGTAAATACCCATGGGGATAGAAATGTGAGCACAAATTTTGAAATGAGCACAAGAGAATTTGATGCATTTTCAGTTTCTGAACTGATTTTCTTTACAGCGCTAAATCAGGGAGTTAGCTCAATTAGGATGAAAATACTGGCAGGAGCAGAAGAAAGTATTTTCAAAAGCTTTGCAGTAATAAAATAAGTTCCTCTGCTGATATCAAGATTTTTTCCTCGTTCGAAAAAATTAACAGGAATTTGTTTTTGTCTGAAGTTATTTCTCATTTATGAATGTATGTATGTGCATTAGCCTAAAAATAATTAATCTCCAAAATTGATTTCCTTAGCCAAAACTGACCGATTTAAATGCAACGAATTGTAAACAGACGACAATGGCGGTCTATACCGCGATACTACTTTGATTGTTTCCGGCATATTTTCAGCCGCGCAGAAACAAATGATATAATCTACACATGCTGAGTTTGCTACAGCCTTGCCAGCTGATTGCCATTTTTCAGCAGCGTTGCTTACATGTAACCGATATATGAATAAACTAAAATGTTTAACAGTGTACTCCATATGTATATAGTTAATTTCCTTAAGAATTTTTTATGCTTACTAGATATTCAAAACTAAGATTTCGCTCATAACAGCTGTTTTTGATACAAATACAGACGTTTTGTAAAACTCAAGCTGACTAAATATACATTTCGCGTGCAGCATAAGGAAGTTGTTATGGAAATTTATTTCTATAGTTAGTTTTCATATGGAAATTTCTTTTAAAAAGTTGTCTTATGGAAACCCTAGGCAAAATGGTATCGTTTTGAAAAACTTGTCTTTACCAAAATCGATATCACATTGTTTGAAAATATTGCAAATTTCAGATCGATAACAATTTTGTTATTAAATTAAAAATGTATTGGCTCTTTTTCTTGCTCACCTAGCTAATTTTCGGACAGCCGATTATATCGCTTCGAAAAAGTACCATGCCGGTTTAACCGGGCATTGAGAAAATGCTTCCAAAAGTGTTTGTGATCAATGCTGTTATTTCGGGTATTTGTGAAAATTGTTCGCTGTATATTTTTTTTTCCATATAGATAATAGTCGGAAATATACGGTCTCCATAGTATTTTTCAAGCCTTTCCTTGGTTTCGGTGATGGAGTTTTACGCAAAAAATAATGCTTATTGAGCAACCGAAATCCTCTCTTCCCATTTTCTTAGAAATTCACTTTTGTCTTCTTTCAATGGCTGTCAAATACATGACATGTTTTTTATCCCTTGGTAATCAAATTTTGCGATCCTGTGTAAGGGGTGCTGCTTAAAATCGTTTAGTTTTCCATACAAAGTGGTCGAGGAATTAGTTTAGCAGCGGATAAAAACACAACCCTACAAGCAAACAAGCAAACTGACGAACGACACTGACAGTAGTCTCCTGTCAGTGTTTAAAGTAGTCAATTGCCACTAATCACTAGATACATACATACGTAGTCGACTATAAGAGGTCAATTTCAATTTGGTACTGGCTATGGGGGGTAATACTGCGAACTAACTACTGCGCTTAGTCGAGGTAAACGAGGACGGGTCAATTTGTGTGTGTGTTTGCTAATAAGTTTGTTTTTTCATCGTCATATTTTGTACTCCTTACGATCAACTTACAAAGAAAAAGAAAGTAAAGGAAAACAAACTTGTTCCGTCGGTCGAGCAAAACAACTAACAATATTCGGCTGTGGAGTTTTGATTTCTTGTCGCAAAAGAAAACACATCACGAGTGACTTTCGTTTTAGTATTATTTTTAAGGCCGTCGGTGGTGCAATGGGTAGTGAGCGTGTCTCTTGTCCATGAGATCCCGGGTTCGATCCCTACTCTCACCACCTTCAAGTTCTTTCGGCGGCGGTCATCAAAAAGCTTCTCAAAATACCGTTCGGAATCGATGTAAAACCTATAGGTCGCAATCAGTGAGTATAAACTAGAAAGCGCAGAGCTCACTGGTTGTGAGAAGCTCTCCCCAATCCCTTCATGGGATGTAATGGGAAACGTTTATTTTATTTTTGTTTGATCACTTTGTTTTGTTTATTTTTATTGAATTATTTTAATTTAGTTTAATTTTAACATAAAAAACTAATACAAACTGAAAATTTGTTATACTTTAGGCTGAAACAGCTAGTGAAGCAAACGGCCAAGAAAAAATAGGTACGTAATCAGTACTCAAGAACTGGCGAAATAGGTGGAACCAATGTATGTCAGAATTGTATGTAGAAGTAGTTGTTCGAGGGCAATGCGGAGGGAAGTGAATTGGTTACCTCCAGGAAGTAGTTATGATACAGATTCTGAAATAGTTCCATTGCCTGACGAGCTGTCAACAGTTGGTAGTTGACAGGAGTGGGATGATTTTTAATTAACTATATTGGTTTTATAACTCTTAGTGGTAAACAGCTGATTAATGTTTTTATTGTACAAATGTTTGGGTAAATTTGTATGCAAAACTTTGTTTAAATCTGGCGCTTTGGGTAAGTATTGGAATAACCATTACCGTAAAGCAGCTCGGAATAGAACATTGCCGCACGTTTTTTGATTTGCAGATAGAATTGGTACCAGCTCTGAGCCTGGAAAAGACGTTGTGGACAACAGGCAATGACAACACATTTGGACAATACATATGTATAGTTTTTTATCAAATACATTTTTACGTTTCTCGATTCCGGTGTTGGAATAGGGCACAAAAGCTTAACTTTTTGATTTTCAAGAAAGTTTAAGTAAAAAAACATATTACCAGCCATAAACAAGAAAGTAGTGGGACGATGGAGACTGTGATTCTTATGTGTATATTCCTCCTCCAAGTCTGGTATTGAAATTTGTGTGCAGTTTTGACTAAAGGGTCCTTGATTTCTTTTCAAGCTCTATCCTCCGGTTTTGTGTTTTTATTTTGTATGACATTTCCCTTTTTGTCATTTCTAGGAAAATAATTCTATTTTTCTGTGTTATTTTGAAAATGCTGAATTGTTTTTAATTGCGGTAAAAACCACACATACACACCCACACAAACACACACACATACAGTAACAACAAAGGCACTCGCTCGGCGTGTCTGTGTGGGAGTGAAATATTTTTATCAGGACACAGACGGATAAATGCGAGGGTATACCGTATATTAGATGCAGGACTTACGCTTCATGTTCCTTAGTATATTCATACATACATACATATGTACGTATTCCTCAACATCATCTTCCATTTCGGTATTACAAAACACACAATCACAACAGAAATGTGTGGCGTTTTTGCGTTTGGGTCTTCAATGAACAGAGGGTCAAAAGTATTTAAAAAATATGAATGAAAAACTGAAAGAACTAAATTTGATGTTGCTCCACAGTGGACGAGTAAACAAGAATTGTGAGAACTGTTATAAGTTTGGTCCAAGGTAGGCCGTCCAAATACCAGCATCAGGTTAAACCGAGATTGAACAGTCAACATATTTCCAAGGTCTTTGACAGAGGTGTTACGCCCAAAGTAAGTCTTGAGTTGTGCCTCATGAAAAGGAAAATGTTATTGTTTTTTACATTATTGACTTCCGTATCTGGACATCAAATGAAATGTTGCAGGATCTCCTTTTCCAGCTGTCGAGACAATGGCATCTAGTTATGCTCCTGCAGAAGTCCTGAGTATAGTCAAGCCGCCTTACTGACGAAACTAGATCAGTCACGTATTTTACAGTTTGGGACATAATGTTTTTGGGTACAGTGGGTCGGTCTACAAATCGCATCCAAGACTGATTGTGAAACAAAAGGGTAACGAAAGTTATCTCATCTAATGGGATGTGGACATGATTATTGTTATTGAAAGTGTAATTTGTATTTGCTAGAAGCATTTTGGGCTTAGAAAGGCAATTAAAGTAAAGTCTGTTAATGGGACATGTACAATTATTTCCCCACTGTGCAGGGTGTCATTAAACAACACCAGTACTAAGATAAGGAAAACTCAAGTGCTGAATTATTGTGTGGAAATTTTAGTGTTTGTTGTTGTCAACTACATCATCTTCATCATTATGATTTCACTCATCATCATCGTGGTAATCATCAACAATAACGCCAAGTTACAAAAGCATCAGAGCATCAGTAGTAAAGCTCAGCTGAATTGAAAACTTATATTTCTTATCCTTAGACTGCAGGCTTTTGGAGGAATCCCCTGTGAAGCAACACAAGTATACAAGTGTCCTTCCCTCCATCCAACATTCCATAGAAATGACAACAAAAGGAAGAACTTACAAAGTGGTGCAGAAAGAACTTCACTCCTCAAAGGAGAATGAATAGGAGGAAAGACATTTTAACAAACGTCCTGAATTAGGAACATGCTGGCTGGCTGGATGACTGCCTCTGCTGTGCCGCCAGATGCTACAATATACTCAAAAGAATGCCGTTCTCATCTTGGTCCGCGTGTGCCACTTGTTCTGATTTCTTGGTGGTATTTTTGTGTTGTTGTATAGAAATTAAGTATTTAGCGTATGATTATGACGGGGACGGTATTTCTTACCACCCCTCCTCTTCTTCCTCATCAGCGTATTTATACAATACGGAATTGAAATTAAGGCTTAATATTTTGTCGGTGATACATGGACGGGGAAGTGTAACTGCTGTTCGATTGAACAAACCGGAAAATGAAAAGGATTTGTCATAAGACCGGATGAAAATGTGATTTTCTTTTTTTTTCAATTAAACTTCGTTAAATATTTAATTTGTGGAATGGAATCATATAATGCCAGAATTGAAATATTCAGACACATTTGACGGGATTTAACGGCCTAAAATGAGCTCAATCATATAATTTTTAAGGGTATTACAGAGCAAATCAGTATTTCGGAGAAGTTCTTTAAAAATAAGATATGACTGGCATTATCTTCATTTGAATAGATTTTAAACACTGTGGGCACTTAGGCTCTTGTTTGTCTCTTAAATTTATGGGATTTTCATTTAATTTATGTGGGAGCGTAATTCGAACGGGAATCCACGGAAATACCACTTTTGAAAAAAACGAAAATTGGCTGATTTATCATTTGATCATTAATGACTGAATGAATAAAAATCGAGTTGAAATACCGAATAATTATAACAATAAGAAGAGTCAGGCATGACTAACCTGATCAACTGGTTTTGAATTTGAATAAAATAAATGGCCGTCGGTGGTGCAATGGCAGTGACATGTACATGACAACGCTCCGAAGGCGGTGACCTCGCTTAGTGACGGCGACACTACCGCGTATTTCGCTATGAAAAAGTTTCTCGAAAACCTTTCGGAACCGGTGTGATCAGTGAGTATATGAGTATAACTAGAAATATTGAAAAATTGAGAAATTATTGTGTTTCATTATCCTTTCCTTTGTAGGCGTTGAAAATAATTACATACACAACATACATACATATGTATTCTTATGGAATAAGAACAAGAGTTGGTGTCATACGTCTTTTCTGCCGTAGGTCTAAAAATTACAATTATTTGTATTTGCTTGGCGTATTGTTGCCATCCTTATACTTAAACCCTATCCATAGAGTAATACATATATAGAGATTTGAATTCGCTCATTATATTAAGCGTCATTGGTGTGGTTACATGCAAACGTTGGATGTTCCAAAACATGGCTTCTATAATACCAGATAGTGGCAATTGTACAAAACATCCAACTATGCAATAACAACGGCATTTCGCGTTTGTGTGGTAAAATAGTTCTATTAAATACAAAACATATAAATACGAACAATAAAAGAGCGGCAGAAAATGCAAAATACATTTAAATTTGTCATCTCTTGTAACTCCGCCTTGCGTCGAACATGTCTCCTAGGAATCTACCATAGAGAAATAGAGTGCAATAATACGTCAGAAGAGTGAAAACGACGCGTTACGTGTTTATTGCTCTATGAATCGTTTTTCTGTTATTCTGACAATGGAAATTTAAAGATTTTCAGCAATAACTTTTTATGAAATTTTTCACATGAGATTTCACAAAACCCCAAAGAAAGAAATGGCATGGCTTTAAATCGCATGATTTTGGTGGTCAGTTGTAAAAAGAACTGACAATTCGCATGTCGGTTTTCAAAGTATTTTATCTGATTTATATATAGAATGTATAATCGAGAATTTGTTGAATTCATTCAATCATCACAATTCGGCATCTGAATCTGTGAAAAACAACTGTACGTCTAAATTAATTCTAATTAAATTGCAATCGATTCAGATTTATTTTTACATTTTAACATGTATGTTTACTAGGGTGTACTGAAAACCGCGTTTTTGGAATTTCAATCGTGGGAGGTGTTAAAAGATGCAAGCTGATTACGGGAACGTCACCTTTTTTTATACAAGGGTGATTACCGGCCGTTGAAGATTTGATTCGCAGTGTATTTTGGTAAAAACAAAAATTTTTCAATATCGGGCGCAAACGACGCACACTGGTTCAGCTTCATACGATTGGTGGCATTAAATATAAGGAAACATCGTAGAGCTTTGAATTTTGGTATAGGCTAATATTTCGTTATTATAAAAAAATGCTGAAAATTTGAACAAAATCGGAGCACAACCACGCCTACTTCCCATATAACACAAAAGTTAAAAATCATTGTAGAGTCATAATTTTTGGCTCATTGCAAAAGTGTGTTTTTTATTTGATAAAAAATATATACAAATAAAGTGCAGCAACAGTCATGCCCATATTAAATATAAATATCTGTAAATAAATGAAAAATAAATAATAAAAAATTTATAACAAAGTAATTCGTGTACCTTTATTAACATAACAAATTTTTTACTTCATCAGAAAATTCCAATATATCCTTCTTGGGCTGGTTACGATATGAATTTATGTATGGATCTGAAGATGCTAATAACATATGCATTACATCTTCATTTGTTGATATGCGATCCGTTTTTCTGGAGTGGTTTAGACGATAACTTCTGTAATCTTTATTACGAGCTTCCTGAGCTTCCTCCGACAACATGCCAAGTGGCAATATTGCTGCTGACACAATTTCACTCCCATGAATTAGCACTTTGTGTACAGTAATAGGCATATAGTACCAGCTGTAGAGTTCTATATATCGTTCTGCAGTGGCCAAACAATAAACTTTAAATTTATCCGTATCTATTTCAAAATTACTATTTATTACAGTTAAAATTGTACTAAAGCGATGAATTAAATTTTCATCAACACCAAGAACATCTGCCGTCAAGGAAGGATTTGCAAAAAAACGTCGAGAAGTATTGCCAGTGTTCGATGAGCCCATTCCTTGTTTAACCATATCCACATTTATGCCTAAAACCGATTTCAAATTTCTTTGTATTTCCGCTTTTGCTTTTTCTTTTTCATGCTTTGTTTCTTTAGTGACTCTCCACTTTGAAAAACTTTTGTTGTATGCTATATGCAATATGCACTCCATAAATTTTATCCTAGCATGTAAAGGGGAAATTCCAAATTGAAGCCCCTCCTCCGAAACTGTTTTTGTTCTTAATAATTCCAAATTATTCATTTCGCTAGGCTTACATTGACATATAAAGCATACAGACATTCCTGATGTTTGTGTGATTACATTTGCAACTTTTCCATCAATCATGGTTAAAGTAGGTGTATGCAAAATTTCATGACTTTTGCCATATATATTAACAACAGTTTTTTTCAAATTTTTAATTTCATTTTCTACCCTTTCAACTTCTTCAGAAATTACATTTGCTGTTTCTTTTACAAATTGAAATTTTATTGGCCTACATAAAGCTGTTGATGATGGCCTTGGGTTTCGCCAGTAATCAGATGTACCATCAATACATTTCAAATTAAGAGGAACAATACTTGTCAAAAATATATTTTTGTCATTTAAATTGGGATCATTGAATTTTTGGTGGTATTCGCTATGACCCGAAGATCCATCACAACCCCATTTAGAAACAAGTTGTAGTTGGCTTGGAAGTACATCCGTCTCAGCTTTCGTTTTCGCCTTCAATATTCTGGATACAGTATGATCTAGTAATTCTTGCATACTGACTTTACTATAGTTCTCCTGTACTTCCAAATTTTTAGGATAACATTCTTTTTTAGCACTAAGAACTTGATGGTATGAGGGGAAAATATCACATCCAATTTCTTTGGCACTCCATCTTAATATTTGATACTGTTGTTTTGATAAACAAGCATCAATAATAAGGCTTAGTGCTTTTTCTCGACTAAACATTTTCGACGTTTGTTCATCCTTATTTATTTTTTTTGCAGCTGATGCAATAAGTTCTGCCGAATTACTATCACATAGCTGCTGTACTTTAATCCTTTTAGCACGAGTTTGGCAAAGTTCAAAGGTTTTAGAAGGCCGACCACGTTTGACTTCATGGGAACACGTAGGTTTTTCATACTCTGAAAAATCTTCACCAAAACAGTACATATTTTCCAACCAAACTTCATTTTGTTCAACAAATCTGTCTTTCATACGTTTTGCATTGACCCACTTAGTTTTCAGTTTTGGTAAAAATTGTTTACTTAAAAATGTTTTAAATTTATCTAACTCAATAATTGACAAATTTTTATTATTTGTTGAAATAATATCACAACTACATTAATGTCCTTATCACAATCTAATAAAAGATCAGAAATTTCATAATAAGATATCTGAAGATTATCCATTTTTAATAATTTTTATTTCTATTTTTCACTTCTAACACAATAATCGAATTAGCTTTATTCATCTAAACACAACTAATAAACAAAACACCTGTCAACTTCATTTCAAAATCAAAAAGCTAACTACAAAAACAATGCAACAAACAGTCACAGCTGATGCGAAAAAAAATGGGAAGAAATGCAAATTAGTAAACCTCATGATCATGATAGACAACTGTTTTACTATTTTTTTCATATTTTATGTTTACGCAAATGTCAATTCAGTGCATTTTGTTTTGTTTTCTTTTTGTACCACCATTGCATTGTTGCTACAAAAGATGACCGAAAGTCAATTTTCAAAAATGCTTCTGCCTGACTTATAGTGTCATGGTAAACATGTGTGTTGTTGTTGCCTTTTGTAATCGCAACTGTTGCCTTTTGTGTGTTTTTTTACAACAAAAAAACGAAACAACAAAGCAAGCAAGCAAACAAAAAAAAACAAAAACAAACAATGATGCACAATAACGCGTTTATGAAGGCAATTTTTCCTTACTTGTTTTAGTTTTTTATACCGGAATTGCTTAGGGGCAAAAACGGGCAGCTGAATTTTTTATGAATCGTTAGGTGAGATTACAAGCTTTAATTTGATATAAGTCTCGAGCTAGAGGACGATGGAGATCAAAAGATGCAATCGATAGAAGTTTGAGAAAATAAATATTTTTGCACAATTTATAGTAGTAAATACAAAAAACAAAATTGAGCTTCGAATTTTTTTTTTCTTTTTGAATATACATTTCTTATAACATCTAATTTCAGAAAAAAATAATTCTAGTTTCATTACAAGAGTATATCTGAAGCAAGATGTGATAGAAGGTAGCACATATAATACGATAATTTCAAATGCATTCATTTTGGTCAACTTTGAATGCCTCTGGACAAAAAAGTAATAAAGATATCGACCTAAAATTTTTGGTTCATGCTAGTAAGATTCTTTTCTACAAACTATGAAAAAATTAGGTAGATCTGAGTACATGAAAAAAATGAATTAATGCCGCTCTTGAACCAGTGTGCGACGTCTCATGATGAGCACAATTGGTTGACACATAAGGTGCACTTCTCGACTGAAAATTCTGCGAAGTTTGCGAGCGGTCTAAGCATAACTTTCCTAATTTTTGTAATAAGCATTCATAATTATAACGCGTTGTTCTTTCGGTAAGCGCTCCATGTTTAATAATCGGAATAAACATATGCGACAACTGCCAAATTTCAGAGTTGCCACTTGCACAAAAAAAATACACCAATCTTACTGAGACACCTTTATACCTATATGGCCAGTTTTTAAGTGGGTAGTTAACTATCGGATTACTTAATCTTAATTCTAAGGTAATTAGAGGTTAACTTGGCATTTTGTTTTTCAGTGGTGAGTTAATGTAAGTCGCCATATTGTCAACTAATATGGCAACCCTTGTATTCTTATTGGAAAAAACGTGTGTTTTGGGATAAATACCAAAACAACAACGGGGAACAAACAAAATGGAATTATGTAAAATAAGAAATAGATGCATAAAATCGAAGTCATTTTAACAAAAATGTGTAAAAAAAACTATATAGGCGCAACAATTTAACGATCTAGATTCAACGTATTTGTACAAATACTCAAATCTGAAACATATATTTTAAATACATATATGTTTATTTAAAAGGAACAAAATCCGCTTTTTGCGGAATAGTAATATTCAGGTTATGTAATATTCCTATTTTTGGAGCTTGTCGTAGATATAGAATATTTGTGGCCAAAGACATTGTGTTTGCTATTCAATATTATATGTTTGACACACAATGCTTAATATGTTATAATATATAAATACAGTTGTGTTTGGTGCACTTTTTACTATTTTAGTATGTGAAGAGCAAAACAATAAAAGAGGAGCAATGGAGATTGTTCTCATCCTAAGTTAATGTTATTCCTAGTGTATAATTGTATTTATGCATTATTCTTTCAGCCAGTGATTCATAAACATTACTGAATTCTCGTGTAAATGAATTGTGTGTTTTTTATGTTGACTGATCTGTTGCGGCATTCAGTCGTCAATCGTTAGTTTGGGAAGAAACGACGTAAGTATTTATATGAATGTTTGGGATAAAAACCCGAAATTTTTAGAAACGGGTTATCGGTTCGTTCGAAAAATCAATATGAATGTTTGGGATAAAACTAGAGTGTCCGAAAAAACCGAATTTTTTAGAAACAGGTTTTCGGTTTGTTCGAAAACTCAATTAGAAACCGGCTTTCGGGTGGAACCGTTTTCTTCGGTTTTTTTGCTCTAAATTAAATTACACATGTAGAACTTACAATACATTTCTTTAACGACCATTTCATTTACTTATTCGTGTTGAAAACTCAAAATTTCACAACTGTATTTAATTAATTACGTTTTAATTTTAAATAAAAATGAAAAAATAACGAAATTAAAAATTAAAATGGAATTTTTGATTAATAATTGTGCTTATTTTCCTGACAATGGGAAGCGAAATATTGAAGAATAAAATAATTTAAAATAGACCTAACGCTCGAACATTTTACTTTTAAATACAATATGAAAGGTCCAATAAATCATCACATTTTAAAAAATATATATCTTATTCCAATTTGGAATACGTGTTTAATATAAAACATAAAAGCTTTATTCAAATTCGCATTAAACTGATTTCAAATCGAATATCATATTCAAATTTGAAAAAGAAAAGATTTACATGAAGTAAATCTTATTAAGTTTAAAACATTTAGTTATCAAATAATTTTAATTTTGAAATTTAAAAAGCTTAATTAATTCTAATTCAAATCATAAAATCATTTTGAAAAAAAAATTGTTTCATATTATATTTCAAAATGGAAATCATGTTTCTAAATTCCAAATTTTTTTTAAGGATATTAACACAAGGTAAGTAATA
The DNA here is from genome assembly GCA_963931995.1 of Phaonia tiefii. Classification (NCBI taxonomy): domain Eukaryota; kingdom Metazoa; phylum Arthropoda; class Insecta; order Diptera; family Muscidae; genus Phaonia; species Phaonia tiefii. The sequence continues at coordinate 993,610 of OZ008367.1, read as the reverse complement.
TCCGATAAACCCACGTCAAATAATCGGTTTCCGGTTTGTTCGAAAATTACGTGTTTTAAACACACGGCGGTTAATAGCAAAAAACCCGGTATCCCCTGTTTTTCGGTTTCAGTTTTGGCCACTCTAGATGAAACACGCATATGAGTCCACATAAAAGTATGCATCTTTGCCAGAAAACATGCTAATGTTTACATTTAAATATAAGTGAGTCTAGCAATTGCAAATATATGAATATTTGGAGTGTGTTCGAAACATATACCTGGTTCCTGCAGAAATGTTACAGATGCTGTTTTGTTTCAGCGTGTGTATGTACTTACTTACTTACTTATCCGGTCTCGGACAACCCCGGGGGGTCAGGGACCTTACAAAACGAAGATAACATATTTCGCCAACCAGTTCGATCTTTTGCTTTATCTCTCCAGTTGGCAATACCAAGTGTACGCAGGGATTCGTCAACCTGATCCCTCCAGCGTAGTCTTGGTCTTCCTATTTTTCGTCTTCCTTCGAGTTCGGTTTCGAAAAGCCTTCGCGCTGGTTCATCTTCATCCATTCTACTGACATGGCCTAGCCAGCGCAATCGCGTTATCTTGATCCGCTTAACTATGTCAATGTCAGGATAAAGCTCATACAGCTCATGGTTCATGCGTCGCCGATACTCGCCGTTGTGCACTATAGGGCCATAAATTTTTCGGAGTATTTTTCTCTCGAAGACTCCTACAGATGTTTCGTCTGCTTGCGATAGGACCCAGGATTCTGCGCCATAAAGCAAGACAGGTTGAATGAGAGTCTGGTACAGCTGGACTTTTGTTACTCGAGAGAGGGCTTTATCTCTAAAGTGCTTGCTTAGCCCAAAATAACATCTATTCGCAAGCACAATTCTCCGTTTGATCTCAAGGCTGACGTTGTTGTTTTTGTTCACGGCAGATCCGAGGTATATAAATTCGTCCACTACCTCGAAGTTATAACGGTTATCAACGTTCACGCTTTGGTCTAATCGCGTGGAGGCCCTGTTCGTTGAAACCATTAATTTTGTCTTGTCCTCATTCACCGTCAGACCCACTTTTGCTGACTCCTTCTCAATTCTCGAAAAAACCGCAGTAACTTCTCTAATTGTGCGCCCAATGATATCTATATCATCAGCATACGCGAGCAGCATGTGACTTTTGCTGCTGATGGTTTTATTCATATTGACTGCAGCTTTTCTCATAATGATCTCCATTAAGATGTTAAAGAGATCGCACGATAGGGTGTCGCCTTGCCTGAGGCCTCGCTTAGTTTCGAAAGGTTCGGTAAGATCCTTACCAACTTTCACTGCGGATTTGGTGTTCGTCAAGGTCATCCTGCAAAGGCGTATGAGTTTTGCAGGAATACCAAGCTCAGACATTGCTTCATAGAGTTTCTCCCGTATCGGACTATCGAAGGCTGCTTTATAATCGATAAATAGATGATAGGTGTCGATTTGTTTTTCGTGTGTCTTCTCCAGGATTTGGCGTAGCGTGAAAATCTGGTCAGTTGTCGATTTTCCAGGCCTAAAGCCACACTGGTATGGTCCAATCAGGTCAGCGATAATTGGTTTTAGTCTTTCGCACATTATACTTGATAGAACCTTATATGCTATGGATAAAAGGCTTATTCCACGGTAGTTGGCACAAATACTCGGGTCACCTTTTTTAAATATGGGACATAGTACACTGAGACTCCAATCGCCGGGCATGCATTCATCTAACCAAATTTTGCTAATGAGCTGATGCATGCACCTTATCAGCTCATCGCCGCCAGCCTTAAACAGCTCCGCCGGTAATCCATCGGCTCCTGCGGCTTTGTTGTTCTTAAGCCGGGCAATAGCTGTTCTGACCTCGTCTTGGTTAGGAGGGGGGCAATCGACGTCGTCGTCCATATTGTGATCGATTGTCCCATCGTCATCGGATATCTCAGGTACTAGTAGCGCGGAGAAATGCTCTCTCCATATTCCCAACATGCTCTGCACATCTGCGACGAGATTTCCGTCTTTGTCTTTACAGAAGGGGGGCCCTGAACCATGTCCATTAGTTCCGTTTTTAACTTTTTGGTAGAATTTTCGGGCTTCGTTCTTCCTTCTGTATGACTCAATTTTCTCACTCTCGCGTTTTCTCCACTGCCGTTTCTTACGCCTAAAGAGACGGTTTACCTCCTTTCTCTTCTCCCTATACCGCTCAGTTGCAGCTCGCGTTGCAATTGACTGAAGCATTACCATACGTGCAGCGTTCTTTTCGTCATTTGCTATGCGACACTCTTCATCGTACCACGGTTTGTTGCGAAGCGGTTTTTCGAAACCAAGTACGGTTGTTGCGGCAGTTTTTATAGAGTCGGAAATGGGTTTCCACTGCGCATCAGGATCGTCATCGGGAGGGGGTGGGTTCTGTGCCAAAAGTTGCGAGAGCTTCCTTGAGTAGGCTGTGGCTACCTCTGGTAATTGCAGCTTTCCGATGTCCAGCTTCCTCTGCGTCTGGTTTCGTACGATTTTCGCTCTACTTAATCTTGTGCGAACCTTTGCTGCTACCAGGTAGTGATCAGAATCGATGTTAGCTCCTCTGATCACTCGTACGTCCATTACACTGGATGAGTGCCTTCCATCAATTACCACGTGATCAATTTGGTTCCTAGTTCTTTGATCAGGGGATACCCAAGTAGCCTTGTGGATGTCTTTATGCTGGAATCTTGTGCCACTGATGACCATGTTTTTTGCCGCGGCAAAGTCAATCAGTCTCATACCGTTGTCGGAACTGTCAGCATGAAGACTGAAATTGCCAATAGTTGGATTAAACACATTCTCCCTTCCTACTTTGGCATTAAAATCTCCTAGTACAATCTTAATGTCATGGCCAGGGCAGCGGTCATACGTTTCCTCTAGGAGCTCATAGAATATGTCTTTGGCATCATCATCTTTCTCTTCTGTCGGGGCATGCACACAAATTAGGGAAATATAAAAATATTTCGCTTTTATGCGGATTGTGGCTATTCGTTCACTCACAGGATTGAACCTAGAGACTAGATGTCGCAGTCTTTTGCCAACTACAAATCCACAACCAAATTCATGTTTTTTTTCATGGCAACTGTAGTATATATCGCAGTTTCTTTTTCTTGTGCAGCCATGTCCTGTCCATCGCATTTCCTGGATAGCGGTAATGTCAGCCTTATAACTTTCGAGGACATCTTGCAGTTGGATACTTGCACCGGATCTATATAGAGTTCTTACATTCCAAGTGCATATCCGTAAATCGTGGTCCTTATAACGTTTGCGGGGGTCGTCAACAAATAGGGGTTGTTTATGTTTTCTGTTTCGTTTTTGTATTTTCACTGCCATTATGAACGGTGGCGGGAGGCAAACCCAGCCCACCGGGTTTTTGCATTTTACCTACTGCCAGGATATTTGATTGCAGCCGCCCATTATGGATCAGACGCTGACCAGGATGCGATATGTTGAACCTGGATTTTCTTCTTTTAGTTTCTATCCGCCGTTGGCCCGTATGTTTGGCTCATCCGCCTTCTAAGGACAAAAGAATATGCCCGATTGTTTGATGAGCTTCAGTGACATCAGTCACCTACTATACCTGATTTGATGCTCATTTGTTTCGCCTTCTCACTCTAGCTAGCTAACGGAGGTTTCCGAAAAGCCATTGCCCAGGACATACTGCGTGGAAGTAGTGAGCTGCTTGGACTGCCCAATGAAGGAATCATTTCTGGCCACTCCCAAGTGAATGGCAATCAGAAACTTTCCACCTCCACGGACAGTCCCATGTCCCAGCGTGTGTATGTATTTAAGTGTAATTTTCACTGTTCCCGTACATTTCTACCAGTAAACGTTTAAAGAGAAATCTGGCAATTTCCTTTCTGACGGCAGAAAAGTTGTAAAAACAGAAACGATTTGAACGGAAAACTCATGTCCATTCACAATAGGTTTGTGCACGCGTGTTTTCGTCTTTGAACATTTCAACAATTAATCAAATAATCAGAAAAAGTGTACTCACCATAAAAATTTCGTTAAATATATAGTTAGTGCTACTTAATTGTATAAATAGTTTATTGAACCATATTTCGGGATAGCAAGCGCAAAAACAAAGGTATGTATATGTCAGTTATAGTGAATGATACTACGCTCTTCGTTCTGATAAACAGAATTTGAAGGAACGAACAAATCCGTCAAAACTAAAACGTAAATAATACGAACAATACAAGCCAAATGAATTGTCCGTTTGGGACATTCAGTCCGCACATAATCCTTTAATACAATTCTAAATGAACTACCTCATTAGACTCATGAAATGCTACCTATTTTCGTTTCAAACAGTTTTATAAAAAGAGTCAGTAGTTCTCTGTATGAATGAATGAGAAGTTCATACTACAAGTTTTGAGGTCAGAAACATTTTTCAAATCAGTCAAAAAATTAAACTTTTCAAAATAGTTCTGTTATATATTTCATCTCGAGACTACTGAATGTCGTATCACAATGCAACTTTTGCATGTACCAAAATAGTGCACCGAACTGTTTACTTGTACTTTACTGTTTTTTTTTCCAAGAAACAGGAACTTTTTTAATTGAACCTAGTAAATGTAGTATAGCGTGTATAACATAGTAAGTACGGAAATCCACCTATTGTTGAAGAAAATCGTTGTGAAAATTCTCGATTCTAGAACGAGTTACTAGTTAGTATAAACATTTGCAAAATTTTATTTTTATTCGAGGCAGTTTTTAAGCCACACGCAGCGAACTGTGCGCGTTCTATTTTTAGACACCCTGATTGGGACCTACTCTTTTACGCACATTTCGAACGGTTGTTGGAAGGCTTCTTCAGGCCTCTTTACTCGATAGTGTCGTCGTCACTAATTTGGTGTTCACACAAGACAGTTTTGCGGAGACAATAGCGACACATTCAGAGATTTCTACTAATACACTCGCACTTCTCTCATTATTTTCATCACTGTCTCAGATAAGAAATGAAGGTTGGTCAGAGCGGGGATTTTAGAAAAAAAAGTGCAGAGGCCAAATTAACACCCAGTTTCATTATGGCAACACTGAGACAGAATGCCAGACAATCACAGATGCCGCTAGTACTGTTGCTGTTGTATCACGCTTACAGACACTTGTATGAATGAACGAAATTTGTTTTCATCGTTTGCTTCATCTTCATCTTTATCATCGTCTAAGTTTTTTATTATATCATTTTATATTCTACATTACCCCTGCTCGCTCGTCCCCATTTTGCTTCATTATGAAAAAAGGAATAGAAAGGGGGTGGGTGTTTAAGGACGAAGGAAACATAATAATTCGTAGTGGTGTTCATGGTAAGACACGTAAAAATATGGGAGGGAAACCATGAAGATGAGAAGATGAGTTTTTCATGAAACGAAGATGAAGGACTTTTTACAATCAACTGCCATTACTTCGTTGTTGTTGCTTATATTTTGCATTGTATTGTAAAGACTTACACTCAAATAAAAAAGTCAGTCGGTAATAGCAAACAATATTTGCTACTTTCCAGCAAATGTGCCGCCATGACACCAATCAGTTTGCGGTGCTGACATACTAGTATAGAAAGTGTTTGCTAAAACAGCAAACACATGTTTGTTTGTTTTCTGTTCTTTTTACTGTGTTTACGAACATATTTTTTGAGTGCGGCACACAATAGACGTCAAATGGAGTAATAATCCTTGTCCATATGTGACATATAAGTCAAACTAATCACAACGCATTAAAAAAACACACCAACACATTCACACATACTGGCATTATAATTATGATCAACCTCACATCCGTTTACACAGAGTTACAAAAGGGTCGCTTGAACACAAATGGGTGTCGCGACGAACGGAATCGTGACCTGTTCAAAAAATACGGGGAAGGGTGGGATCGACTCACGTCGGCATCGAGAATATCGGGACTCAAAGGTGGTTCCTAACATCAAGACTTCCTCGACAAATCACGAAATTCGAACCAAAGTGCCCTCCGTCGTTGGCCACCAGTACATGAGTATTATTTGCGACTTAACAGAGTTCAAGTGCAAATACGCACAAGTTTGCTGGGCGAAAACATTATGACCGTATTATTGTTAATCAAGGATTTTAATAAAGAAATGAAAATGCACTATACGAGTATTTTTGGTTGGAAGCAAAGAATTGCGTTAAATTAAAAATTTTAAAAGATTTTTCGTGTGTGGGGTCGGACAGAAAGTATTTAGATCGGAATGGGCAGTAGGGCGTAGAAAAAATGATTTCTGAATGGACGAGATTGGTATCCAATATTTGGTTTCGCTGTTCTTGTTTCATAGGATACGAGGAATAAATACTTTTTAAGTCTATTGGGTTGGGTAGAGCTGCTAACACATCATGAGAACTGGAAACTAGATAAACAAAACGACAGTCTCAGTACAAGAATGCATATTTTCTCTAAATAAACTAATTTTTCAATGAGACAATATGGTATTTTCCACTGAAGATGTGTATCCCAGTAATACTGGAGTTAATCTTGAAGCAGTATCTTCCTTTTTGCTATCGATGCTCTTGCAGTTTGTGTTTTTTGTCGATGATACCAAAATCGGTAAACTATTCATGTTGAAGGTGCTGCTATCTTTACCAAATGGGACAATCGGAACAACACTTAGGCCTAGGGCAATTATGTTACCAATGCCTAATAGAACAAGATGTAGGAGTCGGAAATGATGACTAGTGCACACCCGCCGAAGACGCATTTCAAATACTTAAACTTGGCTTTCACAAAAAAATTGTAGTTACTCCAGTAATTGATTCATATTTTCCTCGGGGAAAAAAGTTTAACCACCCTAGTGTAGAGCGAATCGTAGACATACATAAATATAAATAAATTTAGCTACAGAGAAATCTTTTCCATGGGCAACATTCACCTAATTACCAAGTTAATGTATCATCCCTGAGGGGAAGCAGCTGTAGCCGACCAGTTGCCATTAGCACTCCTGCCATCTAGCCAATACCCAAAATCAGTTAATTTGACAATTTGCATATGGGTCTTAATAAGAATACTATAACGTTTAAAACGCTAATTTTTTTTGACGTCGAATTTGTGACGATTACCCTCAGGGTAAACGAGGGAAATATAATGAATAACAATTCTTCCAAAGAAGGTGTAAGGTGAACTGGTGAATTTAATGCTCAAAGTAATTACACCTAAGCAGATCCGTACTGCCTCTAAGGATGAGAATAACAATGTGGCGATTGAAACTGATCTAAAGCTCTTAAATCATTAGAATAAATTAAAATGCAAAGAAAATACTTCAGTATTGAGTTCATCTGTATTGAAACTACCTTGTCTGGCCACCTCTTGTCTCCTACTGCTCTGCGAAAATGCCGTAACTTGTGTTTGAAGTGTCACCGAACATCGTCTGCTTTATAAACAGAGTTTGGATGTTATTACACTGAACGGAAAGGCTTCGTCACACATATGAAATTGTTCATCGGCTCATAGAATGAATAGGTTTAATTTTATTAACATGTTACATTACTGTGATGAATATATTTTATTGCTGCGATGAATATGTTTCTATACACTCAAACTACCGTTCGGAACCGGGGTAGAACTGTAGGTCCCAATCAGTGGGTGTAAAACTAGAAAGCGCCCACCTCACTGGTTGTGAGAAGCTCTCCCCAATCCCTTCATGAGATGTATTGGGAATCCATTTTGTTTGTAAACAAAAACACAAACCAGTATGTTTGCACATTTTATTGCTTTATTGGAAAAACAACTACTTTACATATTTCCCTTAGGGATGGAATACAATCTCATTCGAATGACCTCTTCCACTAGCAGTCCGTTACAAACGATAGGCCAAGTGATATCACCCAATGGACGATTACTGAATTTGCGAGTAACGTGAAACAATTTTTTGCTTAATATTTATTTTCCTCTCACATTTCCATTTGATTATGTTTATTTTAATGGATTAATTGCGTAGGTGAATTTAATAGAGTAAAATCATAGTCCTACATACTTATATAAATTTTAGAAAGCTGCTCGTGGCCTTAATTGTTAGACAAAGTTAGAAAAATAATGTGTAATACTTATAGTCGCTACAGCAACGCACCGTTGTAGCAACGCAAGGACGAACGATTGTGTATTTCATGTTTCGTTACGTCAACAACAAATGAGTCGGAATCTTGTCTTTGTAGCAACGCAGACACTCCAACGAACATGTTGCATCCCTGAGATTATGCGTTTTTCTGTCAGTTTATACTTTTTAGTTGGATTATTTTGAAATGGTAGAAGCACTAGCACAGCTGATTTGAACTTTTTTCTGGAGGGAGTTTTTCTCTTATGTCCAAGTTTGTTTACATTTCTTTGTCTGCACCCCAGTCCGCCAGCAACTGCTGATTTGAAAATGTTTTGTCGGTAAAAGTCACATAGAATCGTTTTAATGTTCACACTTAAACACTTTCAAAATATCAACTAAAACAATATCATTATTTTATTTTTACAAATGTTGTAATTTTTATCTTTATATTGGATTATATTATATATCTTTAATTATTGTTATATTTGTACATACGACTTAAATACTTGCCAACTTGCCCCAAAATAAGCCATAAGGCGCTGGGGCACAATTATATTGTAATATAAATCATTGTACAAATTAAATAAAAAAAAAAAAAAACACAATCATTTTCTAACTGGCGGTTTTTCCAATTTTGTTTACATTTTCATTAATTTTCAATCAGCTGACTTGGCACAATACAAAAACTGACCAAAAACAAAATGCCTGTTGTTTTTGGCTTGTTGTATGTATTTGTTATCGTACTGCATCTACCATTATATTTCTACCATGATAGGAATGTTCACCATCATTATTCTTGTAACTTGTAGGCGGAGAACTAATTTTTTTGATATTTCTAATGAATGAATTAATTTTAAACAAAGATACAAAGTCTTCTAAGAAATTTGAAAGCATTACACTAGGTAACTTTTAATCTTTTCGTTCAATTACATTGTACAAAATTCAAAGTACGCTATCCTTTGAGAAACACACACAGTGGGAAGGTAAATATATAAAAAAAGGGGTTTTCATCAGAGGCGCTACAAAAGTAAATCGATAGGAACAGCAAACGACGCCATATTTTTTCCCGCTCTTTTGACATTTCTCTTCAGTAAGGTTTACCATTTCAGCATGGAAAGATATACGAGCCAACAACGAGTCGAAATTATTAAAATTTACTACCGAAATTTGGAGTCAGTGACCTCAACTTTAAGAGCGCTACGTCCAATTTATGGCCGTCGTAATCGTCCTACCAATAATATGCCTTATTGGTCAGACATGCAAAATATGCGTTATTGGTCAGACAGCAATCCACACGTAATCCATGAGTCATCATTGCATCCCGAAAAAATTACGGTTTGGCCGGCGGCGGCATTGGGCCGTACTTCTTCCGTGATGATCAAGACCGGCACATTACTGTGAATGCGAATCGCTACCGTTCAATGATAACCGAATATTTTTGGCCCCAATTGGGTAATATGGACTTGGGGGACATATGGTTCCAACAGGACGGAATTTCAGTTTATTGGAAACCAAGTTTGGTGAACGTGTTATCTCACGAATTGGCTCTGTCGATTGGCCGCCTCGGTCGTGCGATTTGACGCCGTTAGATTATTTCCTGTGGAGCTACGTCAAGTCTATGGTCTATGCCATCAAGCCAGCGACGATTGATGAACTTCGTACGAATATCGAACGTGAAATTGCAACAGTATCGGCCGATTTATGTTTGAAAACCGCCGAAAATTGGGTTCAGCGTCTGGACTTCTGCAAGCGTGCCCGTGGTGGCCATGCAAAAGAAATCGAGTTCCATACATAATGGCATCGAACGTACTTTCACAGGAATAAAGAATTTCATTGGTATCTAAAACCGGTTTTGTTTTATTTAAAAAACTTTTGTAGCGCTCTTATTGAAAAACGCTTTATATTAAAATTCTAAAAAATATATTTGTGGAAGATAATTAACTTGATATTTAATTAAGTTTGCAATTTCTTCTTTAATTTGATTAATATCTGAAATAAAAACTAAAAGGTTCCGTTAGACAATAAAAAACGTTGACCAATTAAAAATACTTTATATGCCCGTAAGTTGTCGCCTTTAAAACTCAGAAAATTTAAAAATATAGCTTGAAACTTAAAAGAATTTGAAGAAAAATTCTTTGTTTAATATTCGCCCAAGTGCGATATTCTAAGTAAGCAGGATTATGGTGAAAGGGAAAAAGAAAGAGAAATAGAAAAGAGCCGCTATGCCTCTCTTCGTGTTCTCTTGATGACGACGAGGTGGTAGGCCATTTCATCGAGTTCGAGTTGCTATTTTAATTTACTCTTTGTTTGCACACAATGCGGACGGAAATAAAAAGAAATAAAATTCGTATCAATCAAACACTAATTAAACTTAGTTTGCTGTATGGTTTGTAATCGCTATGCCTTCTTTGGTCTCTCATTCTACATCATTTCCCTAGTACCTTTACGATCAGCTGTGGTTCTATGCCAAATCTTATCTATCAGCCTTTGAGTTGGCAAAAAATGCATAATAAGGTGAGAAAGCGAAATTGCGATAGATGACTGGAAGTATGTAGGGTTACTCAATGCGTTTTTCACACATCTGCCTTTGTGCGTTGAACCAAAACTACAAAACTCATCAACTGAGAGTGATTTCTGATAATTAAATCGAGGAAAAAGGGATTTCAAGTCAAATAAAGCGAAATGTAATGCAGTGTTAGGGTGAAATTATTTACACAGATTGCAATTAAGATACATATTTATTAAAATAAAAATTTTTCTCATTCTGCTGGGTTACCAATCTAGTATTACTCTGTGCTCCAACATTTCCAGCGACTTTTTCCATGAAACAGCTGACGTAGACTCTTGAGGTGTTACTCTATGCCCACAATACTTACAACCAGTGAGCTGTGCACTTTCTAGAGTCTACGTCAACTGTTTCATGTTGGGACCTACAGTTTTACACCGTTTAAGAACGTTATTTCGATATGCTCTTTCATGTCTAAATACTCGGTAGTGTTGCCGTCACTAAGCGATGACACCCTCGTCGAAGGAAATGTGGGAATCGCGGATTCTAACCATTCCACCACAGTCGGTGACAGAGGCATGAAACTGAAAATCGATATATTTTCCTCACTTCCAAAGATAAAAGCTTTAGGAGAATTTAAGAAATTTTAAAAATTAAATCTGAGTGTATCTGCTAAACAACAGAACAAAATTTCTGATTTTGTTTTTCTATTATTTTTCTACAATGTTCATTTGTTTATATTTCTGTTTTTAAATTAAAATTCAAACTTAGCCAAACCTTGTCATCCATTTGTTATGAAATGTCTAGCTAAGACCTCAGTGTATTATAATTTCATGTCTCGAGATCGCGGAAGAGTGGATTAATACTGGAAAAGATTAAAAATAGGGTGCACACACTTACAAATCAAATACATTTTTATTAGAATTTAATTGTTTTAAAGCAAAAATAGTGCGCTAATACCACTAGTGTTCGACAAATTGAACTACAGTGAAATATACGTACATATGTGAATCTGAAGTTACGGCCAAATTCGTTGAATTCGCAAGTTTTAGGATTTATTTACTATAAATTCTTGCACTACAATATTTGAAAAATCTATTACACAAATCTTTTAGAACATTGTTATTGGGATAGATCTTCATGAAATTCAATAAAAAATTAAATTGGGATACATGTAAATTTCTACTGTTTGCCACGGATACTACACTGTGCGGTGTAGGCGCGCGATCGGAAGCGATTATCGAAATTTGGCCTTTTATGGGATAAAATATGGGGCAATTATCCTCTTATAGCATAGGTGCGCAATAGGACACATTTTTCAAAATTGTCTTTTTAGGTGGTAAACCTGGGAAGAAATAGGACAAAAATGGTATCACACGGCTTAATAATATAGAATCGAAAAACCAATGAGTGTTCGAACTCACGGGCGATGTGTTGACACCTCTTTGTTACACGGTACCTGTTCGATTTCTACAAACACACTAGTAAATTTTACATTGGAAACAACTTTAAAAAGGAGAATAGTTTTTGTGCTGAAGGCTCTTTTGCTATTGCACTTTCCATTTTGTTAAAATAAATAAAGCAATATTTAGATCACTGAAATAATTGTTTTTGTTTTGCCATAAACAGAGCGACGACATAAGTATTGGATAATATCATGGTGCAAACACTAGCACTAGCCCAGGTGATTTGCACTTTTTCTGGAGTGAGTTTTTCTCTTATGTCAAAGTTTGTTTACATTTGTTTGTATACAACCACCGTTCGCCTACATTTGCTATTTTTGAAATTGTTTCTCCGTAAAAATCGCATTGAAGCGTTTTAATTTTCATACTTAAACACTTTTAAAATATCAAATGAAACACACGCATTTTGTAAATGACACTTTCTCCAATTTTGTATACATTTTCATTATTTTTCAATCAGCTGAGTTGACACAATACAGGCACTGCCAGTTGTTTGTGGATTGTTGTATTTGTTGTTGTTGTATATTCTACCAAAATATTTCTACCATGAATAGTCTAGAGAACTTATTGCACTCCATTTCCACTCTCATGTAGAGAGTCTGAGTAAAAGAGCACAAACGAGTCTTATTCTCTTTATAGAATATTTCAATATAAAATTTATACTATAAATGCATTTATATAAATGTTATTATGTACATTCAAAAGGCATCAATGTTTCTATTCTATACTATACTATTCAATACTCTTTGGCGACGACGACCTGCTTGTTTGTTCGGTACCGCTACATCAATACCATCATACTTATTTTCAGGCTATTGTTGTACAACATCCACGTATGTGACGCGAACGCTGTGTGTTGTTTGCATGTGTTCACTTTGATAGATGCCCAACCCGTGCCTATGAATGTTAACACATCAAAAATATGGGTGTAGATGCGACATTAAACTGTACGGGTTATTAAAGCTGTTTATTGAAACCAGTACTCAATGCCGGGTGTTGGATCCTTTCACTAAAGCCGGCCCCTAAAATCGACTTCTAAACCCGGTTGTTGTAATTAGTCATCAAACCCGATTTTTCAGACACATATGTTGCTAACTTCTCTGTTACATTATTTGCGATTAAGCATCCACAATAGACCATTGTATCGATGTTTCCTCGAGGTAGACTCTTTAACCCCATCACCCCACCATGAAAACGTTAGGATATTCTAGTGTGTTCTACCTTATTGCGTACTGATTTCAACTAAACAGCATTTGTGTCCAAAGTGAATATTTTGTTCATTTAGATGCATTTTTAGATGCTCTTTATTAAAATTGGTAACTTTGTCACCTACAGATTTATAACACTTGAATACTTGCACCATTTTATAGCATGATCAAAAAACATTTTAGAAATCCACTTAGAACTGAACTCAGATCTGCATAGATACCAATACCGTAACCAGTTACATCGACGCATCACAATTTGCATTGTCCGATTTGGCTCAAACTTTGAGCATTGTCCCGTACGTACACATTTTTACTGATTTTTCATTTTCAAAATTTTTGAGCAAATTGTCTTAATTTTGCAAAGAAAATGTAATAAATAAATACAAATTTTTCCTGAATCTAAAAACCATAAAATCGGTCATGTTCTTCATACCGAATCATTTGGAATATATTATAGACATGCAATAGTTTTGTTCTGAATTGTTTGTATTTAAAATCACAAAGCATTTGCATTCTAATTCAAAACTGATATTTTTCTTCTGAATTGTTTTACAGAAATCCAAATATTCTTAAACTTTTTATGTTTGTGTGGATTCTGTTTGCAGAACAGGGCCGAATAACAGCCATGTTTCTTTTTAAACTGATTCAAAATCAAGCAACTTCTGAACAAAAGTCTGTTCCCACCTATTGGCCTGGAGATTTTTGATTTCTTTGAGTTTTTTATGAGTTTTATAGATTCTCTATATAATACTCTTTGACTAAAGAGTATCAATGGGTTATATTTTAGTGACAATAATTTTTGATGAATCAACGAAAACACATATCTACATACATATTTTTTATATCACTGGTACATAAATTGCAGTCTTGTGAACCGACATAATTATAATCACGACTTAAACATACCCATATTTTAAGGGATTACAATTTGTCCTGCCAGTTTTCAGTTCCCCTAATACTGAAATTCGCTCATATGTAAAAGCAGCACGACAACAAGTTGCCCGATACCAAGATTTATTTAAAATATGTGGTATTCATGTAAACGCGGAAACCCTGAAAACTTGCGCAACAAAAGTCAAAACAAATCGGAAATGGTCTGATACAAACCGACTTGGACAAATGTCCAACGTTTCGTTTTCGATGTTTGCTCAGCAAAATTGACTTAGAACTTTTCTACATTTGTGCACGTCGTTTTATAGGAGAACAATTTTTTTTGACGTTTACTGTGCACGTTTTCGAGGTTTTCCAGTTTAATACGATTAAATTAATACCACTATTGTCTTTTTCTGAACTAAACGTGTCTACTGGGCAATTTTCCAATCAAATTTTGTATTGGAGGTACCAGACGTTTGATGGAAATTTTTAATTGAATAGGATCGGTTGTGTTTTTCGAGTGGGCGTTTACTGTGCAAGTTTTCGAGGTTTTCCAGTTTAATACGATTAAATTAGCACCACTATTGTCTTTTTCTGGACTAAACGTGTCTTCTGGCCAATTTTCCAATCAAATTTTGTATTGGAGGTACCAGACGTTTGATGGAAATATTGTAGTACCTACATAATTTGAATAGGATCGGTTGTGTTTTTCGAGTGGGAGCTGCCAGAATGGGAATAACAAATTCACCCCTTTTTAAAAGCAGACCAGTATCATAGCGATCGGTTCTGTTTTACGAGAATTGTCGTGCCATCAATCCCGCCCGCCGCCCAGCTTTTGTAATGGACGTGGCAAATTCGCAATTTGTTTCTAGTTAAGTAAACATTTCAGAATATTTACCAACGCAAATAATTGTGCAATTTTGAAGGCAAAAGTCAAGTTTTCAATGGGAAATTTGCGCTTGTCATTGGTAGAAGGGCAGTCATGGACGAAATTGCGGAAACCAAAAGCAAAGACTGTTAAACATTGCAGGTTTCTGGAAGAAATTTTCCAGGCGTCTTATAACGCAAGTTAAACTTTTGGTTTAGATGATAGCATGGATCAACAGAATGCGACGGTTGTACCCAACCTTACCATACTGCCCTCTCCCTCCCGGTATGAAACACTGGAATTAAACCTAATTTGGTTTAAATGTGTTTTTTTGCAGTTGTGGCCACAGGTGGTGTATGTGCCTGGTTTAATTTCATTTAACATTGTTCTGAAATGTTTTGCGTCGTTTGTTATGCTCGTTGGTGTTGTCGATGTTGTTGCAGTCACTGGATGGAGTGCCAGTGTGGAAGCCCACACCGAAGAGGCTGCTTGCTGCCTTCCTTCCGTTTGGCCAAATGTTCTGCGCTGGCATTGTTGTGGAAGCTTTTATGGCTGCTTGCGGAACAATGGTAGTGCGGGTTGGCTGGCTGACTGTGCCGTCGCTTGATGCCATTTAAAATCAGGCTAGTGAATGAATTACCATGAATGATTGTATGCGAACGAACGATGGGATAATGAAAGGACAAAAAAAACGTATTCAAATGGGTGTGGCAAAACTGGATTGTGTTGTTCAGCAGAAGTTGAGATTGGTGGGAGCTACTGCGTTGAATGCATTGGAATTTGTTGTGTGTCTTCCTAGTGTTATTCAGATGCTGGATCCCTTTCTATTCTGTGTCTGTCTATCGCTGTATCATTCCTGTATCGTTTTAGTGAAACAATTAGAGTTATTTTAAAATAAATAATTGTTTTGCATTTTGTGCTATTTAAATTCTATGATTTATATTGTTTAATATAATTTTGCAAATGAATTTTCCGATGCTAAAGCAAAAAAAAAAAAAACTAATGGCAAAAAGTCCAGCATCCTTAAATGAGTATAATTTCAGAGATTTTCTAAAGCCAGTGGATTTTAAAATAAATTGTTTAACCTGCTACAAAATAATGTCACGGTGGTCCTTAGGCTTAAATACACACAAATGTGTGATGGATTCCGTAAAGGACTATGCTTAAATAGACCAGTTAAAAATGTATGAAAATTAAGCTGATGCATTCACCTAAATCTTAAGACTATCGATGTATTTAGTCTTTTTAATAAATATAGTGACCAATTTCAAGTCGGCTTATAAATAGTTGCGCTGGACAAGTGGTACGAGATGGATGAAGTTAATTGACAGCTTGACCTCTTTAGTCAGATTTTGTCAGCCCGCCATATATTTTTGTAGTTATTAGCTGTTGGGTTTGCAATCTGCTAAAAGATACTCTTTAAATGTTTTGACAAAATCCGGATAATTGGAAACCGGTTCATTGAAAAAGTCGCTTAACTGAAACCAAATGTGTATTATGAGCCATCATTTTGGCAAATTTTGTAACAAAAATTCGCTAAACTAAACAATCGCCTAATTGGAACATTGATTTTTCGCCCAAATATATGTATATATATGTATATACATAAACTTGTATAAATACAATTAGGGGAAATTTCACAAACAAATGTGAAGCGAAAACGTTAATTGTACGAGAAATACAAACATCTGATTTGACATCCAATTACATTTTCTTTTGATATGAGGAATGTACAAAAACATAATTGTGATATGCAAAGGTCCTGCCAGACCATGAGAATACATTTTATCTTAGTCGTTACCACTAAGTCATTCTGATTATCCAGCTGTCTGAGTGTAGCATTAGTAAATACCAGACAGTGGCAACGAGCTAATTCTCTTTCAAAACGTTTTGAAGTTCTATCAGCAGGAACATAATAAACTACCAACCATGAATGTGTACTCTTTGAACGTTTGGCTCTTTGGTGCTGGTGTAGCATTAGCATTCAGTCCCGATTAGGAGGGTTCTATGCCACAGCTGATCAACTACTTTAGAGTTGGGAAACATGCCGAAAATAGTAAGAAAGAGAAATAGGGACACACATTTGCACATTTGCCTGAGAGTGTTTTGTGATAATTAAATCGAGAAAAATGGGATAACAAGTGAAGTAAAGCAAAATGTAATGAAGGGTTAGAGTCAAATTATTTAGTGTGAGATTGCAATTAAATCACAAATGTATTAGAATAAAGACCTTTATCATTTTGCATAGATTGTCAAATCGGTATAACTCTTGCTCCAACTTTTCCAGTGACTTTTCTTGGTTTCCGGCTCAAGAAAAACAGCTGTGTATATTATTACTCTATGGCAGAGGTACCATACCATAGACTAATACTTATAGTAGACCTAACAGTTCTTTCACCAAATTTATGACATTTGGCCTATTGTGATATTTACGTTCGATGTTGAAAAGAATTGCGTTACTAATACCAGGTAGAGGCAATGGTTCAAAACAACGAACAAAATAACAACAACGGCATTTCGTTTTGTGTGTTCAAATTATTGTGTTAAATACAACACAAATGTATGCAAACAATAACAGTCAATAAAAAAGTTTGAAACACATTTAAATTTCACAGTTTTTCACCAAAACGACATGAAAAGTTAAAGCAGGAAGTTATTGTAATTCTACCTGGTGTGTGTCACTTTTCATCAAACATCTCTCTATCACACTGACCGCATCAAGAAGAGTGTGAAAAGAAACGTCAGATGAGCCAAATATGCTCTCTAGTATGAGCTTACTCTATGGGCAAAACCGAACGCACGCACACAAACGTATTATGTGCTTGTGTGCGGTCGCTGCTTCGAATCAAGCATAGTTGCTGTGTACATGTGAGTTTCCGATCGTGTGTGTGTGAAAAATACGAGAAAAACACGATTATTTTCTGCCCCGCGAGGCTATGGGTTGGTTACCACTGCTCTATGGTCCCGATATATGTATCAGCAGCTCCAGCGAAGAAATGTTTTGTTCGTGTGTGTGGTTCTATCCGCGGAAACACAAATAGTAAAAACCTATTTCATGGCGTAGTGTACCAACTTTATAAAAGTATGCGTCGTGACCTACGCACCATTCGCACTTCGATGTGATGTTCGTGTTGTGTACGTGTACAACACCGCTCAATTTCAGCACCTCATGGTGTTCGAACCATGGTTGCCACATTGGAAAATAACATTTTCTACCAGGATTTCCGTAACAGTTACCAAAAAATACCAAATTTTTTATTATTTATTTTATCATGTTCTTGTGTGATGGAGTTGATGGTTTTGGCAACTGACACATCCATAAATTTAGGTCCAGTGTTAATTTAAAAAATCTTTAGCTGACCACACATCTCTAAACGAAGGATGCGGGGTTATTAACAATAATATAAACTATAAATGTTCGATTAACTGATTAACCAACTCCCTCATTAATCTAATAATTGATTAATCATACATGTTGTTTAGTCAAAAATCGTAAATTTGATTAATCAATATTCATGATTAAGCGATTAGTCTAAAAATGAATTGATCAAAAATTTGAATGACCGAGTTTTAATGTTTCTCAATTTGAATTTTTCACCAACCGACTTTACTTCCCAGCCAATCAAATTCGGAGCGCTCCAAAAAGGAGTTCACCTATAGAGGGCGTCCGAAAGAGCGCTGTATGGGATTGCTTTAGGAGCGTTGAATCACATTGTCATTTTATTATCTTTGTACTCCTTAAAAGGAGCGTGTAGGGACTCCACAGCGCTCCTCAAGGAGCGTTGAATCATGAAAATTACTGGAAGAAATGTTAAAAAAATTTGTAAAAACAAAACAATCATTGAAGTATATGTACGTGTAATAAAATTTTTAAAAAATGTATGTTAAATGAAATCATTTTAAAGCATTGATGCCTTGTTTTTAATAATTTATAAACTTAGGAGTTGTTGTTTTAGGGTTGTTTTCGAATGATTTTAGGAGAAATTTTTTTTAATTATAGGCGAAAAAAGGAGTCCAAGTCTTTGCGGGTTATCTAAATGAGCGTTCCAGAACTCCAAAAACACTCCTTTATAGGAGATCGCACGGAGACCTTGTGGGTTATCTACCGTGTGAGGAGTCCTAACGGAGCACCTTTAAAATGTTCAAATGTTTCGTTGTGTTTGTCTACTATGAATTTGTATGCTTTCCAATCAATATTTGAATGATGAATACGAATTGATCAATATTAAAATTAGTTGATTAATCATAATTCTGAGTGATGAGAATTTTCGATTATTTGATTAATCACTGTATCGATTAATCGAACTTTAAATTAATCGATTAATCACACATTCCTAATAGAAACCGTTCGATAAGTATGAAATAAACAAACAAAAAAAATAATTTCTTTTTAAATTAAATAAAATGAAATATCTCCCAAATGTGAGTGAAACGCAATATGTAACTCCCTAATAAACTTAGTTGGAAATTATTTATTTATACAAATTTTGGAAGTTATTTCATATTACAATATATCCCAAAGTCAAAGTGCTTCTTTAACTGTGACACAGGCGATCTCTACTAACCAAGTAACTTCAATATCATCACCTAAAGTGCCCAAAGAGGTAACCCTCAATTACAAAATTTTATAGAAGACGCAAAGTACTTTATGAAATCAAAAGAATATTATTTTTAAACGCGTTTTTCCACAGCTTACCTTAGGAACTTAGAAGTCTACGATTTTGCAGATATATATTTTATCCTGGTATATTACATTCAATCAAAAAAATTTTAGAGTCATATTCCACATTTTACAAACCTAATCGAAAATGCAAAATGTTTTAAATAAAGTAGCTGACGAATTCCTTCAAACCAAACCAAATAATTACGTCTGCACACTGAGTGTTCAAAAACCCGTCCATTTCGCATAACTGGGTCTCGGTTTATCAGTGACTTGTGTGGTTTCAATTTTTTCATACACCGACTGGGACCTACAATTTTACACCGGTTCTGAACGGTATTTTGAGAAGCTTTTTCATGACTAAGTACTCGCTAGTGTCTAAGCGACGTGACCGCCGTCGAATGAAATTTAAGGTGGCCAGAGCAGGGATCGAACCCACGTCCTCATGCACAAGAGCCGCGCACGCTACCATTGCACCACCGACTGCAACAACAGTTAACACAATCCGACAACTCTACAATAAATTAGTCTAACAGTTCGCTTATGGACTACTAAAATTAATTCCTACAAATTACTAATATTTCAAATATTATTTTTGACGTGGACAGTTCATGTGGTTCTGCATAATGTATTAAACCATCTGTTGCGCGTTTTTGATTGTCTGGTCTTGACGTTTCGTTTCGTATGTGACGTTTGGTTTCATGATATGAAAAACCCAAAATATTTGTCGTTTGTTGTTTTGACGAACGTGTTCAACAATTCGATGTATGAAACCCGGTCGTTAAACTTTTCTGTTCGTCTGAATTTTTAATCGTCTAACTAATCGTCTTACTGGTACTGCAAAGTACCAACTAACAATCCTATTTCGAACATTTCCATATTTAATAGGTGTCCAAATTGAGAACCAAGACGAATTCTAATGTAACTACAGTCTGGAAATCAGCGCAGAAATATCGATATCGTATATAGAACACCACGTCTAACATTAGGGTACATACTGTATCACACCCTTGTGCTGGCTGATAACAACCCAAGTTTTAAATTTATTACGAAAGTATTCGAGACTGCAGGCAGTTTCACATTGAAATTGTTTAATTAAACATTCAAATGTTTTACTTCCCCTTTTTATTTTGTTCTCTATGACCTTTTTGCGAAATGATTAATTTATAACTTATATTGTTTGTTTTTGTTACATATGGAATAATATAATCCAACGACAGAATTAATACGAATCAACAACAAAGGCGTTCGTTCGTACGTACATGTTTGTACATCTATTGAACAAAAATGACCCAGACCTTTTTGTCAGTACAGAACAGAGATAATTCCGATCTGAATACAAGTTTTTTATACCGATTTTAGTTTGACACTTGGTAAACCAATATGCGAGTCAACACAAATGTATTCCAACAATAACAGTACAACAACAAAATACATGAAAATTTGACGGCAAAGTGACCAAACGATATGAAGAAACTTGCGTTGACTCTTAGAGTGCAACCACCTGCTATATATAAATATTGGTGTGAGTGATGGACTTTTATGTGATGACAATATTGAGGGGGAGATGTAAACCATAGGTTAGAATACTAGAGATTTACCAAGTCGCTTTTGCTTTTTGACTCAAGGGCATCGAACGTCTGGAAGTTGCAAGTTTTAACGTCGAGAGAAGTATTCTCTTGCTGAGGTTTGATAAACGAAGCTGAAATTGTTTCTGTGAATGGGCAAAGTTCATACTACAATCTTACAGGGTCAGTGACAAAAAGTTGGTTTTCTTGGAATAATATATCGTTGAGGAGGTCACACTCACTGGCATGACTAGTTTTGATTTCCTTGACAAGTTCAGTAGCCGATGTCAAACTACGTTCCTGAATTAGTACCATCGGTAGATCACCAATCGCATAGATACAAACTGAAATATGCAATTTGCATATGCGCACTAGTAGTGATCGAATACTTGTGTGTATACTTTAAATGCGTCAACAAAGCGAAGGACAACTAGACACTAGAAGCGTGGGACAACTTTAATAAGACTGTGGGTAGAATTAATACCCGTACCCGTCTTTCGAAATTTCCGTTCCCCAAAGTACAAAATTAGGGTTGTACGAAAGCAATTGTTTCGGAACGAAATTGTGACATATCGACTACTTTAGCAAACAAAAGTAACCAACCCCATATGAGTAAAAGCAATAAAAGTAAATACGGGACATTAGAAAGAAGTCGGGAATGAACGAAACGTTGTTAAAAGAACTTTTTGTACTTGTAATATAAGTATGAACGATTAGGAACAAATGGCGTTTTGGATAGTACAATGCCTACAACAATGCCTCGGATAGAGTAATTTATTCTCTTAATATTTTTAATGTCGTAGGTATGTTGCAAGTGAACATGGTGGAAAGGATGGGTTCAATAATACCAGATATAGGCAATAGAACACAACGTCCAACAAAGGAACAACAACCGCATTTCGTGTTTTTGTGGAAAAATAGTTGTGTTAAATACAATAGAAATGTATACCAATGATAAAAGTCAACAAAAAAGTGCAAAATACATTTAAATTTCATATCTCTATACAAAAACGGAATGAAAAGATAAGTCAACAGTTCTTGTACCTCCACCTGCTGTAAGTTAATTTGCGTCGAATTTCTCTCATTTGCACAAACCTACGATGAAACGTCAGATGAGACAATGAACCCTAAATTCCTCTATGAATAGACTAAACTCGATGGAAGGTCTTCCCGACGATCGAGATATTAATCCCAGTGAAAATCTACTAAAATTTAATCTTTGACAGAGCAATTTTCGAAGTACGGGCGAATTGATCGCTGCTATCCACAATAAGCCGAAAGAATTTCGAAATTAATTATCCAAAATTAACAAACAATAAAACAAAATAATACATTTATTTTTTTTTAATTTTATTTAAAAAAATATTTATATTTTTGGAGCAGCAAATCACCCCTAGTTTAGGTTTTGTTGTAGAAGTTCGAAAAATATTTAAAATTACTTTTTTGGTATGAAATTAAGACACTGTCTATAACAAATTAAAACTATAATAATTCTAATTTTTAAGTTGAAGGGTTAAGGTATAACTGTTGATTACATTTTTAAGGGTGAGATGAACACTCATTTATTGGAGTGACGGTTAGTGTTTTGGTCTCAGAATTGCAAATAGAACTAAGAAGGCAATTTTAGCACACTGGTTTTGTAGACGGCACCATTTTGGTGGACATCGAGGTAAAAGGTACTGGTAAAGGGGTAAAAATCCACAATAGCCCTGGTGCCGTCCCTTGAGAGGAGAAATTAATAACCGATCCCCATTAATTGTTCCCTCTAATCCTAACATATACTTCCAAATACAATATAAATATACTGGTATTGATTGTGAACAGCAAAGTGTGAGCCCAACATTAGCGTGTTTCGAATTGACGATCATGTTCATTGGCGCAACATTAATTACGTGAACCAAAGTGTCCGGAACCATTTTGAGTTTTATTCAATTTGACAGGAAGTGAGCGCAACAGTTATGCAATATTTTGTCAACCCCACCTTTTCTCAGATCATATTCCCTCTATCTGCAAGCCTTAAGGTGGCCTTAATACGAATTTATTATTTTTTATACATTTTTAAATGAAATCGAGAAGCCCGATTGTGATCTCTTTAGTTTGTATTGTAATTGTAACTTTTATTGAGCGGAAGAATACATGTTTTTATAATTCCAAAATGTTTATACTTCGAAAATGTGAATCAAATTAATTTCTGTTGACAATCCGAAGCTTGCTAACCATATTGCTGTCTCAGGAGTTACGTACTAGCTTAAATCCTTCTCCCTGAGATCTGGATTCAATTGTTTCAAGGTAATGCTTTTCATACCTTCAAATCCAAACTGGACGAGCACGATCTTGTATGCCACAGCCGACCAAGATATCATCGATATCATTGTCTCTTCTTCCTCGACATCATCCACGTCGTTTATATTCTAGCTATCTTCGTCGATTCGTGCTTCTCATCGTCAGATAACTTTTCCTGGTATTCCTCTTTCTTTTATTCAAATACTCGAATTGTATTTACCATTTTCCACTTTATTCCACAGACTATTCGTGTCAAATAATTCAAGAGCACTAGCTTTACCACTAAGATACCTGAAACACCCACAGAGTCTATTCTCCAATCGTTGCGACACAATCTTATCAATTGCTTCATAGTCATCTTTGTCGATGTTCAGACGATAACTTTCCACCCAGGGTTTATGTGTTCACTCTCTTTTGCTATCGCTTCATAAATTCATACGCATTTAGACGTTGGCTCTGTGAATACAACTAAGCGTGGCTGTTTTTGAAATGTTGTCGGCCAATCTCTTTTAGGGAATTATTCGTAATATTCTAAATTTGAACGTCTTAAAAAATTAGTAAACAATGGCTGATAATATTACAATTTTTAACTTAATAATAATTGCTTCGCCCCTTTTTGTATACGGTTGCTTCACCACCATGTCGAAACACGAAAGAGGTGACAGAGAAATGACAAAATGTCACCCGAATTGTTATTTCGTGACGATTTTGCTACTGCTCTTACCTCTCTTTCCCCGTTACTATGAAGCTTCGAAAGTACGACTGGTGTCGCAGAGTAGAAAGTTATTGTGTGAAGACAGCCTTTCCTTTGACAAATTGATTGAAGATGTGCGATATGGTCTAGTGTGACAAGGCTATAAATCTTTGTCTACATAATACATTTGCATTCAATTTTTGAAATATATCAAACTCAATCTGTTGTTTTCCTGTTTTCTGCATTAAATCAAATTTCAAACAAGAACTGGTAACAAAAAAATTTTTAACAATTGAAAAAGTTTTCACTGATTTCAATTGAAAATGTGAGGAAAGTGTAAAAGTCAAGAATTAGGATTTCAATACATTTCTCAGTGCGACGGCGAATTTATGACCTCAAGGAAACCAAAAAAGTGTGAAAGTACATGGACGTGGTGTCAGAAACCCCGATCAGGTTTGTCCTTGATCGTCACAATTTTTTGCTACAGACCGAAAATGATTTCAGTTGACGGGAAGTGCTTTATTTTCGATTTTACTTCAATCAATTGTAAGGCATCGACGATATTACAGCTCTTTTCTCTTTGGAAAATTCGTTCTAATAAGTCGTTCAGAAAAATATACCAATACTCTATAAAATGGCGATATGTCAAAGCAAATTTGAAAGCGAATTTGAAATTTTACAACGAGAATTGTGTGACAGAATTTGTTAGTTTTAGTTAATGTATGATAAATTTACAAGGTCAGGAACATTTTTCTAATTGAAAAATTGTTGGTTTTTGTTGGAATAACAGACAATTCAGTTAAGCAAGCACACTCTCTGGCATGACTAACTTCGAACTCCGTGACAAGCTCATCATCAGATGCCTAACTACTGTGCCAGAATTGATAACACTTTATACAAACTCAAATATGAAATGTACATATGCAAATTAGTGTCAATCGAAGATCCCTAAGTACCAACACACACTGAAAGATCCATAATTCCGACAAAAAAAAGTTTTAAATTGTCACGATTATTTTGGAACCCTCAACCAAGCTAGAAAGTGGAGAGAAAGCCTGACGACGACAACTGCAATTAGCTACAATGTGAAGAAGACTGTCACTGGCCTAGAACGCTAAGGCGCTGATGAGAAGGGTCACAAACTTCGTAACGATCGTCCGCCAACAAATCTTGGTGCTGACTGTTTACATTTTTTCCAATTGCAGAAAAAATCCCTGATGTGTATAGGAAGCCGTACCGAAAGAAAAAGTTAAGAATGTTACCACCTAATTTTAGCAATACTACCGAGAAAATGTCAGGAGTGCAAATTTGCATCTTTGTACCGAAACTTTGAAGCAATTTACCTTTTTTGTTTATAAATAAAAGTTTACACACTTTTCGGAAATGTTGAATAGTTTTTCAAGAGCTTCAATTCTGCATTTTGCTTTTGGGGGTATTTTTCAGAAAGTGATGTTGGGTACTATTAGAAGATGAATCCCTTTCTAATGATATATCAAACTTAAATGTCGAACTACAAATAGCAGAGTTACGATAAAGTAGAACAGATTTCCAAAAATTTGCCCACAAAAATTTTTGTCACTCCTGACATTTTTTCAATATAACTGTTAAAATAACACGGTAACATTTATATTTCTGTTTATCCATATAGACCATATCCATATAGTGTACAGCTCATAGTAAATGGAAGATTTCGAAAATAATTTTGTAGAAGGCAGACGTGTTTTTTCTGTAAAAAATAAATAAAATATTTTCTTGCTTTCAAACAGAAGATCTATCCTATATATATTCAAGTCGACGGGGAAATAAACGGGTGTTGCAGCATGGATGAGCTGCCACGATGTTCTAAATCTTCACTGAAAAAGCCTCCAGATAAACCAAAAACAAATCCCGAGAACTATAGCTCAGAACCAACTGCGATTAGACAGCGCGGATCGGTTGATCAGAATATGGACGATTTCGATGACCTGGATCAGTTGTCAGTGGATAGTACCATTGATGGGAACATTATTTCCGCAGAAACAGAAAAATCCGGCCTAGAAGGGTATACAACGATCCAACGGAAGAGAAAACGACTAAACTCAACTGTCAAGTTTGATTTACCCCAGCTCAATCCAATAAATGGTAATGTAGATAACTCCAATCGTTACTCGCTGTTAGGTAACTTGGACATTGGATCTCATAATACGGATACATCATCTAAAAATGAGGGACAAAAGGCATCTGGAAAGATTAACCGATTTTGTCCACCAATATTCCTTTTTAATGTGAACATTCAAACATTTAGTTGATCAGCTTAGATCGAGGAATATCTCTTTTAAAATCGTGAACAAGACTCGAAACAAAAGTAAATTGTATCTTAGCGATGTTGCTGCTCACACTGAGATGATGATGTTGTTAAAGGAGAAAGAGATAGACTCATATACGTATACTCCAAGGGAACTTAAGCGTAAATCAATACAATCAGGCTTATATTATAAAACGGATTGTGATGACATTAGAAAAGAATTAGATTTGTTAGCTCCTGATCTTGTTGATTCTGTTACTAAATTTAAAACTAATTATTCGAAGAAAAATGGCTTTGATACCGGTTTATTTTTAATTACGTTAGTGGCGGGCAAGAAAGCCACGGAAATTAACCATTTAAAATGTTTGCTTAATCAGGTCGTGTCTTGGGAAAACCCGCATTCAAACCAGAAAGAAGTTCAATGCTGGCGATGTCAACATTGGGGTCACTTTTCCAGGAATTGTAATAGGGAGTTTGCTTGTGTCAAATGTGACAAAGTTCATAGTCCTGGAAAGTGTGCTCTGATTCGTTCTGATGCATCACAGCCTTATTGC
The DNA here is from genome assembly GCA_963931995.1 of Phaonia tiefii. NCBI lineage: Eukaryota > Metazoa > Arthropoda > Insecta > Diptera > Muscidae > Phaonia > Phaonia tiefii. The sequence continues at coordinate 966,592 of OZ008367.1, read as the reverse complement.
ATTAATTGTAATACTTTTAGTCACCCTGCCAGTTGGAAAGGTTGTTCAGCATTCAAAAAGTTTGTAGATGATAAAAATACATTTGCTAAAAACAGGAAACTTAAAAATAAGACTGCATTGGAAAATGTTCAAAACAAGTTATCCACCTCTAATTTTATACATGACAACAAGACTTTTGCTAACCTTTTTAATGATAGCCCTTCACTGTTAATAACTAATAACAAACCCTCCATCATTGTTGAGTTTATGGAAATCGCTAAAATTTTTTGTGAAAATTATATTCAATCACATATTCATAATGGACTATCGGATTTGCATCAATTCACTAAAAAATTTTATGGTGCAATGATTGGTGGGGATTTTAACTCGGAAAATATATCTTGGGGAGATTCCATCAATAATACAAATGGTAATGCATTTAACCACTGGATTCAAAAAGATTCGATAAATCTAGTTAGAATTTCAGACACTGTTCCAACATACCCCAACGGCTCTTCTTTCCTGGATCATTTTTTAATTAGTCCAAATTTTATTGATAACATTAATCCCAATTATGAGATATCATGTCTGCCAAGTTTTCCTGATCATTATCCACTAAAATTAAGAGTTAAACTTGACTATTTCGATATTCTATTGAGGCCTTCATTGTCGTTTACATCCTTTAAGAAAACAAATTGGGGAAATGTAAGAAGAGAGGTAATTGAATCCATTTCTTTGGATTTTCCGGATCCTCACAGGAATCTAACGAATGCCGAAATTAATGACTTTGTCGATCACTTTACATCTTCAGTGAACTTTGTCACCAACAAACATTCGGAGAAAATTATTCTTGGTCAAAGAAAGTTCAGTGTTTCCCTTAACACTAAAAATCTTTTTAGAATAAAGTACAGTTGGCAAAAGAATCTAAAAAAAATTTATCATAAAAATCTAAATCGAACTAATTGGGAATATTTACTGTTGTCTAAACAAATTGAGTTGCTTAATATTATTATAAAAAGGCAAGTTGAATTGGAACAGTGTAACAGTTTCAGTGAAATGGTCGGAAATATTAAACCCGGGCCAACAGCGCACAAACAAATCTATCGCATTATAGGGCACAGGAAAAAGTATCCGCTTAATGAAATATCAGTAGATGGAGTGGCCGTTGATGATGATATTGTAGGGCTGGAAAAGTTGCAAGATTATTTTACTGACATATACAGGGGCACAGTTCCAACTAGGGACATGTCTAATATAGATTCAACAATTCATGACACAATATCAGGAGTTCCGGATAACTTATACGATTTCTGTATTGATCTTTCAGCACTAAATCCACAGGGCAACGAAAATCTTATATCTATTGAAGAAATACAATATCACTCTGGCTCATTAAACTGTAAAAAGTCGTGTGGTTTAGATGGAATATCCAATTATATAATCAAAAAATTACCCAAAAAAGCATTTGAATACCTTTGTATTTTATATAACAACTGCTTAAATAATTCGTACTTTCCAATTGGAAGGTCTCAAAGATCATCCCAATTAGAAACAAACCGAGATGTAATGATATAGACAATCTTCGTCCGATATCCTTACTCTCAAATCTAGGTAAACTCTTTGGAAGACTTATTCGAGTGAAAATGGATATAGGAATGGAAAGTTACATCCCAGATCTTCAATTTGGCTTCAAAAAGTCACACTCTACAACAGATGCTCTGTTAAAGTTCCAAAATGATGTTGTTGTAAAATTACGACAGAAAGTCTGTACTGTTGCCATCTCGTTGGACATTGAGAAAGCCTTTGACCATACATGTCACAAGGGATTCCTTTATAAAATGATCCAAATTGGGTTTAAGCCGCATATGATTAAACTATTCAAAAGCTTTCTCTCCAACCGTAAATTTTGTGTAGAATTCAAGGAAATCATTTCGGATCAATCAAACATAAGCTGTGGAGTGCCCCAAGGTTCAATTTTGGCTCCTCATCTATTTAACATATTCATGTATGATTTCCCTCATACGACAGAAACGTCAACAGCTATTCTATATGCTGACGACGCCCTACTATTTTCACACAATGAGTCTCCGATAAATGCACTAAGTCAAGTATCCAGTCATTTAACAATCGTCAAAAAATATTATGATCATTGGAGTATAAAATTAAACGTGTCAAAATGCGAAGCAATTTGCATGAGGAATGCTTCGGGAAAATGCAGAAGTTTTGTTGTACCGGAAAGTAAAATATTACGACTTTATTTAAATGGTGTAGAGATACCTTTTAAAGAAAATATAAAATATCTAGGAGTAAATTTTAATATATTAATGAAATTCAATAGGCATGCTAGAGCAGCATTAGCAAAATCCTATAGAATATTAGGTTCGTTTTCAGGTATTTTGAGAAATAAAAATTTACCGATTAAAACTAAACTACTTTTATATAAAACTTGTAAACTTTGAGAAAACTCTCCCCGGTGCACACAGGGGTTAATCTATTGCCATTTTTCTTTTTTTTTGACGTAGAATACGTCTTACCTTACGGTATGAGGAGTCATGTCAGGTTTTTATTGTTGTAATCTTTATTTCATTGAATTTGAGGAAACGGCTAGATGAATTTTTTTAAAATTTTTTTTGTAGGTAAATGAAGATGTTATCTTTCGTTTGATATACATTTTCATATTTTAATTTCTCAAATGAAAATTGTTTAAACACATATACTCAAACATATGTGTGGTGTTTGGTTGAGTGTTTTTGATTGCTCAACATTGCTTAGGAACATGTATCTAGTAAAAAGTGAAACGAACAGCAAGCTAATGTTGCTTGGCAACATGTATCTTCAATAAAGCTGTTGTAACATTAATTTTGAATTGTAAAGCGTAAAGCTTTCACACAACGCTCGAATGCTAATGCGAAGACTCGATAAGGTAAACCTTTTTTAATATTAGGGCGGCCCTCTCAACATTCGCAGAACTTATTTCAATAAAAATATTAATTAAAATACATAAATTAAATTAAGTTTAAAAAAATTGAACACAATATTTTTTTTTTAAACGGACTTGAATCAAATGCCGTTGGTAAATATAAAAATTACAGCAGACAGTTGTCCGAGGCCTTCGGCCACGGACTGTCCCTGCAGGCTGTGTCAGAGACACGGCCATTAAGTTTAACGTAGAATACGCCATTCGATAAGACAGAAAACATATATAACAATAAATGATAAATAATATAAGCAAATGAATTTATTGTTATATATGTTTTCTGTCTTATCGGATGGCGTATTCTACGTTAAACTTAATGGCCGTGTCTCTGACACAGCCTGCAGGGACTGTCTGCTGTATTTAATTATTATTATTATTATTTTCTTTTTTTTACATTTAAGTTTTGTTCGATTTGAATTAGAATTAAGTTTACATATACATATATAAATTAAGAGATTATACTCTCGATCAATGATAAGTCCCGGGAGCAAGAACGTTTTGGCTGTATGTTAGAGTAATAAATTTTGTTATTTAGGAGAATACAATATATTTTTGTTGTAAGCATGTTGCTATTAAATTTAATGTTATTAGGATATTACATTATAGTCTTAAGCTTTCGCAGTTAACGTTATAAAATTTTGTAATTTGTCCAAATTGTAATGAATTAGTTTTAAAGGCTCAATAAACATAAACTAAACTAAACTAAACATAGTAAATGGAAGAAATATTCTTCTAAGAAATAATTTCGGATCGATCGAATCATCAAATATAAGTAAGTATAATAAAACGTAATGCTTTTTGGTTATTGTATTTGACAATATTCTCAAGACTCTTAAGTACTACATCTTTGTAGAATATACTCATATTCATTTACTTCAATTTGTACACTTATAAGTGAATATTAGAAAAAGGCAAAATGTTGTTTCTACATCAAATATAACATTTATTGATGAGTGTATTTTGCAAAGGTAAGGCAATTCCCTCGAAGAGGCAGATACCCGAATTTCTCTACAGTGCGATGGAAATGCGAAAAACATTTAAAATATTTCAAAAATGCTTTTATGTTTCACAATAATGATTTTTAGAAAGACATTAAGAAGAATTATGAATGATGACTGCAAAGCCAAATTTCTAACTGCCTAGGATTTAATTGATATCGGGAAAAGCTCCTTCCCTTCAGCTCAAATCTCCAGGCCCTAAACCAAACCTTCCGTTTGTCGCATATTATATTATTTGATTCCTATGTACAAACTATGTACTAAATTAAGCCACAAGCTGTTAAAATAAAAAAATGCTGAAAATTAATACAAGAGCTAAAGGACCCTAGCTATTTTCTAAAAAATGAGCAACAAACAAAAAATAAGAGCTCGAAACGCCATAAAAGTGCTAAACTGGCAACACTGCCACCGAAAGGTCAAAAATCGATTAACATGGAACTATTAAGTCTACAACAGAATTCTGCAAAAGAAGTAAGTAATCTATTTCTTCGTTGTTTGTCATTGCCGGAGTATACGAGATACGAGTATGAAACGGAGACCAGATGGTGGTTGGCTTTTGCCATTATCATGCCAACGTATTTCACTCGGGGAGAGTTCCTGTATTACAGATATCAATCATAAGTCGTTGTTTAAAGCCAAATGTAGTCATTGGTGGGGATATTTATTACTATAATCTGTGGACATTTTTGTAATAATTTTGCCTTAGGATCGGTAACTCATTAGGTCACAATGAGAAATACTCCATCAGACAATGGCCTTGATGATATCCAACTAAAAATGTCTTCAAGAAAGGACAAAGGCTTCCAATATCGTTTTATGGCATGTTCGATAAAAGTGGGTTTATTTGTATAATGGAAATGTATTGTTACGATATTCACTAGATTAGTTTACAATTCAAGTCTTAATTCTCCCATATATATAGTTGGTCTAAAACGACTCAAAATCTCTGAAAGATATTTGTGCTGAATTATAGAATACGTTTGATATTAGTCTTTGCAGTACCCTTACATCCAGAAGTAGTCCAAGTACTTCCTACCTTACTGATTTATATAAAAATATCAACAACTTTATGAGGAATAACCCGCATGCTGATTGACTTTTACCCAAATGAGATCCACTTACCAAAAACTAAATATTTAATATAATGAAACTCACCAGAAGGTGTAGTATAATTTTTCCTAGCCCTATACAGATTCCTAACCCTACAAAGATCGTCCTGACAATGTATGATAGTGGATTTGTAATGGCTGTGAATATACTTGTATGATTTCAAACTACAAACGTGGAGTGCATGGAACAGATAGTTGTGTTGTATGTGGGTTTTCTGAACGGCAGCTACACTCCACAATTAAAGTTTGCTCTTAACAGCAAACCATGTTTGCTACTTATCAGCCGAATAAAAAAAATTGTTTGCTAAGACACCAAGCTACCAATACCAGACAAATTGTTTGCTAATACACCAAGCTCATGTTTGCTGTACTAGATATCTTGTTTGCTTCCTCTTCCCAACGTCTGTTCTCTTGTATCTATTAACATTTCAGTGTCCCTTGCATTCCTTCCTATTATCATCAACATTTTGATACGATTTTAACCGAGTCAAGTGGTAAATTTGAGGTTATTTCAGGTTTTATTCAACGGATATTATCTGCTAATAATAAATCAATCTGTTTAGTTAGTCTGTCTAATGGGGTTGTTGTGAGTTAAATTATTTTTTTATTGATTGTCTCCAGACGTATGACCCTGATTACTATCACATATTCTTAATCCAGATTGAACCTTACGGGTCAAAGGATTCAGCCTTTACTGGTGGGACACATAGAGATAACCATAGAGTAATTGTTATATATGGAGAGAAAATTAGTCTTACCTCACGTCTGTGTTCACACTCTTCGTGGTGAGGTCAGTGTGATAGGGAGATGTTTGACGAAAATTGACTTACACCAGGTGGAATTACAACAACTTCTGACCTTAAAATTTCATGTCGTTTTGGTGAAAACCTGTGAAATTTAAATGTGTTTTACACCTTTTCTTGACTGTTTTTGTTAGCTTACATTTGTGTTGTATTTTACACAATAATTTTAACACACAAAACGAAATATCGTTTTGTTATTTTGTTGATTGTTCTGAAGCATTGACTCTATCTGGTATTATTAAAGCAATTCTTTTCAACATCCAATGCTCATATCATACCAGGCCAAATGTCATAAATTTGATGAGCGAAATGTAAACTCTAGATTTAAGAATTACTCTATGATTATAACACTTACGTATGTGCGTGTAATATTTCACCAATCCAGACACTCGAATTGTATCCACCATAGGTTAATTCTTATATATAGACTAAACATTTCTCGCAGCAAATTTATGACATTTGGCCTGGTGTGACAGGAACGTCGGATGTGGAAAATAATTACTTCAATAATACCAGATATAGACAATGGGTTCAAAACAACCAACAAAATAACAACAACGGCATTTCATATGTATATATATACCACGATGTTCAGGAAGAAATTGATGATTTCCAGTATGTGGCTAAGGGTAGATAGTGAATTTCTGTTCAAAAGTTGACAATGTGTTATTTTTATGTTGTGGTGCTAAAAATCTATTTCGGAAATCAAATGGTTAAATCTGATTTTTGTTGACTAATGTTGAAAAACAAACTGACCTCACACAGTTACACGCTATTGTAGGTATTAAAGCCGAAATAGACTTGCCGATTTTAACAAAGTATGTGTGTTATAACGAAATTTCTGTTTTCCGTTTTATGAAGTGATGGTAACTCTGTGCACCTAAGTTGCTTGTCGCTGTTAAGACACTGTTAATTCGTTCATGAATCGGCCATCTTGGAGCAACAATTTGGTGTTTTTTCCCAAGATCTTGGTATATGTGTCTTTGCCACAAATGCAACAATAAATCATATTGTGCCTAATATGTTTGCATTATTACTGTTAAATAGCAGGTATTCCGCAGAGCCAGTCAGTAATTAAACTCATCTTTAATGGGTTCGTTTGAGGCAGGTATGGTTCGATTTCATGACGACAAGTTTGTGCACATTTCACCACCTGTTAACTACTAAGAAGAGCGAGTGAAAGATATTTATTGGAAAACTCAATTTGCTTGTTTTTTGTAAACCATTTACCTGTGTGACATTTACCAGGAATCAGTTTTCACTGTTGTGGGATATGCGACATCATATTAAGGAAGTGGACTCGTTGGAAACAGTTTACGTTTGGATTGCACGGCGATCAGTCATTCATGTGTTTTCAAGTTATGAAACTGTCCATCGCTGTCTTGGAATTATTTTGGTTCAATTTGTATTTGTAAGTAAAAGTGTAATTTAAATTATAAATTTTAAACACTTTAGCTTTGTTTGACGAAGATTTTAAAATACTGAATTGATTGTGACCAAATGGTACAAAATAGATATGTTTCCTTAAATAATATACACCATTCTAAAGTGTTGGGTCAAAACTACTTAGCCTGAAACTCCATTTAAATCAAAGTCCTATGGCAGATTCTGTAATTTCTAAAATCCTTTATAGGGTTATATTGATGGAAGCTGGCATACCCAAGTTCGCAACGTAAATCGGATTTTTTGGTCATTAAAACCCTTTTGTGGGATAAAAATAACTATTTTTCGTTACCCCTACCCTTAGAAGGTGAAGCGCAGGAACAGCTGATCTCATTGTTTATTTCTCAGATTTTTCTCGACACTCAAATTCAAAGTATTTTCTTTTTGTACTTTTTTGTTTACTTTTATTGTTGGTATAATTTATGGTGAACTGGACAGCGAATACTACAAAATGTCTTTTGTTGTTGCCTTGTTGTATTTGTCGTTCTAGTGACTATACCTTATCATTGTACAATGCCACTAACTACGAATATTTTTGGTTTTTTGTTTATAAAATGTTACGACTAGAATCTGTAAAAAATAGTTAAAGTGCACGTAGTTAAAGTGCAAAATATTGAAATATTGGTAGTTAAAGATATGTAATGCAATTAAGTTTACATCATGTACTGGGCCACTCAAAAATGCCACTCCTGAAATGATGACAATTCTTCTAATCTGAGTATGGAGATGACTCCTTTTTCATTCGCACGTCAAAGTATAAAGTTCCCCCCTTTGGCCAGTTTGTGAAGCACATCGGTATGTGAAACTATGTGTTCTTTACATCTGAGGTGTAGAGTATGATCAGCAACATTGTAGAGAATATTAAGGCAAATATGTTTGTGGAACATATTAACCGTCTAACTAACTCTCCAACATATCAGTAATGTTTGGCTCTATTCCAACAAATCGTAAAAAGTCACCCTTAATATAGGGTACACAGAAAAAAATATTGGCCTGTAAATTTCAATGAAAAATATAATTGAAATTTTTCAAAAAATTCAATTAAAAATTAATTGAATCAATTAAAATTTTAATCATATTTACAATTTATTTTTTGAGTTTACAACAGAACTTGGAGTTGGCAAGGCGAAAATCTTTTTTGGGTGCAATATCGAATTTTTGCTGTGAATCTTTCTAAATTAATATACATAAATATGCATGATATGTTCTTAACAGACCTTAATATAATATATGTTATGATAAAGTATTTCACAGAAAGTTGAATTTTACACCGCCGTTGGGAGGCAGTATGTGTGGCGGCTGAGTCAGCAGGTGTCGTCGTCACTTTTCGTACGGCTCTAGTCTTTGATATACAACGCTGTTGTTATTTGTAATTCGTTTATTGTTGATTGAAAGATTTTATTTTGTGATCTTAAAGAATAATAGTGTTAAATTGTCTTGTTTCGTGATTAAAACTGAGTTTTTTTATAATTGTGTTTAATTGGCAAGTGTTTTTGAATAAATTTGATTGGAAATGAGTGCTTGCGTTGAGTGTTTTGTTTGTAATGAAAAATGTTGCTGTCCCCAAACATATTTTACATATAACATACAAACATATAAATTTGCCGTCTTATGCCACATACAATTGTTTATGCGAAAATTGTTTCCCAAAATTTCACGTAAAAAGAAACTTTAAGACTTATCTTCTTCAACATTTTGCACGTGTAACACAAGAGTGCCCTAAATTGGATAAAAGCAATACATTTCTCCAACAAAGCTGTGAATAAGCAGACGAGATGGAATGCGACAATGGAGACTGTTGCTGCAGAAGGAACAGATAAATTGAATGTTTCTCCAGAACCACCAGATGTACCTATTTTGTTTTGTATTTAATACAAATCGCTTAAACATTAAATGTTTAATATATAATAGTAGTTTAAGAAAACCGGACATTAGTTCCGATTATGAATCCAAATTCCACAAAATAGATATAAGTACAGGAGTGTTTGCGAAACCTTGAATAAAATCGCTTTAAAAATAGAACATTTTAGTTTTTTTAGCGTTGTATTGATTCAATTCAACATTTAATTAAAAATCGCGGAAAAAATCAATAATTTGTTTAATTAACTTGATTACATACTTAATCAATATTTTTTAAAAATATCAATAAATGTTTTAATCAAATTTACAAATTTTTAAAATTTTTTTAAAAAATTTAATAAACAAATTTTTTAATTGGAATTGATTTTTATTTTTTTTCTGTGTAGGACGGGAATTAAATGTTCTACCAACATTTTGGCCACAAAATTTTATTATATATGTTATTTTTTAATGAATTGTTTATTCTGTTTTAATTTCTTTTGTTTCATATTTTGACGACATTTTCAACAAAATTTCTTCAATACGATTTCCGAGATATTGCCATAGGGGCGTTTTAGTGATTTTTGATTCCGAAATTTTAGTTTTAGCGAAGTTTTAGTTTTAGCGATTGCCATATTGAAGACATTTTTTCTAAATTTTTCATATTTTTGATCAAAAATGGGGATGGGTTACCCTGGGTATCACATGTATGCTTAAGTTAATTTGTGTCATCCACAATAATAGTTCCTCCAGCCAAGTGCCCACAATTGTTTGCTTGTGTTGGTGAAGGCGTCAATAGTAGCGTCAGATTCAACGATTGTGTTTCAGTCTCGCTTCACCTCAATTTATGATAATATGTATTCTTCGCTGGCTGATATCTATACACTTTATTGTTTTCTCACAACTTTGTTTATCACTTTCTGTTTAAAATATTAGTTTTTCTGTAAAGGCCTCGTTTAACATTCAAATATAAGTAGTTTCTCTTTAACAACAAAGACTCTTTTGAAAAATCGAATACATAACTTTGTAACAAGTGTTTTTGCAATAGAAACTGAATTATAGTCACTGCAACCATAATTTCGATTCGACGCTCCGTTTTCGAGATATAGAAATTTTTACATATTTTCGATCAAAAATGGGTACGAAATGCGAACCCTGGTTATAAATAATAATAATTTTGTTTATATTTAAATATAAAATGCACAATTTTAATAAAAAATTAAGTTTTTTACTTTGTTTTTTCTATAAAATACATAATGGTTGGGACAGTCATCAAATTCAAGTAATTAGTTGATAATGCCAATACATTTATTATTTGGTACAACCGAAATAGTTTTTACATTTTTTGTTCATCCAACTAATTGAATGTTCACCACTAAAGTATAATTTGAATGCTAGAAATAAAACGCGATTGTCAGATCACATTTATTTCTTGTTGCTTTGGATTTAACTAAATATTTCAGTTCTTGCAACCAAAACTGAATTACAAATCAATTGATATGCAAGACATTTGGTGATACGGAACACAATTGTCGGTAATCACAATTAAATAATGTGATAGTCCAAGGAACCGCCAAATTTTAGTTGGCTGTAAATATAGTTGCGACAAAGGATCTTGTCTTCCTGTGTGCAGTCGTTTCTTTGATAATATTTACAAATCCGTTATTTTAATTACTTGTTTAGAGTTTTAACATAATTGACTCCGAAGTTTAAAATGTTTGTCGAAGTTCGGCTTCGGCCAAAAAAATAGGCTCGCGCAGGAAAGAGTTCATGATCCAAAATTTTTTGCAAATAAAGATGAATTTAAATAAATACGAAACAGAAGTACATAATATTATAGTCATAAAGAGGAGTAGTATAATTATTTTGCTGTACTACAGTCCGACACAACACAGTAAGAAATCAAATGTATTCATTGACATGGAAATATGGTTGACTGTATGGTTATCGCTGCCATCGACACTATGCACCTGTTGTTTATTTTTTCCATGACGTTTTATATTGCATGGAACTTTTCCCTTTCGCGTCTTTTCGTACATCACAAACACTTTAAAAATTTGTGTTCTTCGTCATCACAAATATACTTTTCATATTCAACAATTTGTAAATCTGGAACACAGGGTATTTTATTTGTTGCTCTACTTTTAGAATCTGTTTGATTGTTTCATGTGGGGACAAACAAATTGAAATTTGTCGTGCCGAGTTATGAATTGGAAACTTGTGTATGTCCCAATAATGTTAATTATTTTGTAACATTTTTTCTGGAAAAACCAGAGAGAGAGTAAACTGTTAGGTCAAATATAAAGACCCTAAACTGTTAGGTCAATTATAAAGAACATACTAGTTTTACTGCACAATTTAAAAATTTATATTTGTGTTAATATTTAATATGTTAGTCAAACTGATCTGATGATTTTTGAATATTCCTGTTCGCGTAATGTTTTGGGCATAAATAAATATATTTGAAATTATAAAACCACAGGGAAGATTTCATCACATAGTTTCAACAAAATCTATAAAAATTTTAAAAATAAGGCTCATCGTAATAGCGCCGTCTAAGACAAACCCCAACAAAAATTAATTAATACACAAAGTTTAAATCTGCAATAACACCCAATCAGAATTGGATATTAAATAACTCCCGAAATTTGGTCATAATGTCGTAATGATAGAACGAAATGAAGACGTATGAAAATATCAATTAAATACAAAATACAAAGAAGTTAATTTTAATTTTTTAAAATTTAGTTGTCTTAGATCCGAGTTATTTTTAAAGTTGTAATTTCCTTTAAGGCTAAGAGATCATGTTTTGAAGTGAAATTAATTGTTCCGGTGGATCGTTGGAAATATGGCTATAAGCTTCTAAATATAAACACTGATAGGATTTAGTATATTTAGACTAGTCTCCTTAATCTGTGACAATCAAACTTTGATTTTAATGCTGCATTACTTATGTAAATTCGGGCGTCTAAAACTAGAGAACCACTGATCCGATGGACACCAAACTCGGACAATATATTTATTAGATTGGTTGGTAGGAAGGTTTCTCTTTAATCACGGGACAGATCATTCCATTCAAAGCCAAAGAAAGAATTGGCAAGTGTTTTTACAGAAAATATTTATTTGGGCGGGAACAACAAAAATCATGTCGAATGGGCGGCGATGGTTCTCTGGTTTTGCAAATGATTTCTTGTGTATTTTCCTTGCGATATTTTTCAAACACTTATTTGGAAATTCTCATTTGAAATGAGTTTTCGTTTGCATTTAGTTTGATTAATTTTTGACTAGCATCATTCCAAACAACCGCTGAAGAAAATCTGTGGCGAGATCTGAAATAGCTATACTGTTTGCCTTGAATCATAAGGATACAGTTCAAAAAACTTATTTTTCAAAACTGTATAATGGCCTTGAGCTTGAATAATAAAATAGAAAGTACCAATAAAAAGGCCGAATAAATAAAAATCATCATCCCTGATGAAAATATTTCCGTGAGAAGAACGTTTGCCGAGCCAGCTAGTTTTGACATACATAATAATAAATTGAAAGTAAAATAAATTAAATAAGTCTTTCAAAAATATTTGAAGAAACATTTATTTGGAAAATATCATTTATTGATAAACGGCGCATGTAATCATTCAAGTCCACTAACACCCAGATTTCAAAAATAAATAATTATTATTATTTTCTTTTTTATTGTGCGGGAACCAGTAACCTTTTTTGATTATCAATGAGTTATGAATTGAAACTAGGCCCTGTGGTTCATAATTCGTACATTTTTTAGAAATTCTTTTGCAGAATTTGAGGACAAATTAACATTTGGTCATTTGAATTGCCACTGTATTCGACCGTCTAATTCTAATAGCAAGCTGGATGAGCTTAAGACATCACTATTTGATAGTGGAATAGACGTATTTGGGGTGTCGAAGACTTGGGCGAAATCCTACATTTCCTAAAAATCGGTGGGTATTACAGGCTATTCGTGTGTGCGTAGTGATCGACCAGTTATAAGTTTCCGAGAAATTTAAATTTAAAGTAGTATTCCATCCAGTAGAACTTGGAGTATGTGAATCACAGTTTATTTAATTGCGTATGGACTTATCTAAAGTGGTATTTGGTGTAATTTGTCTTCCACATGGCGATGTTGATGCTTTCGAGAGATCTCATATTGATTTTTTAGCAAATTACATTGTGCGACAAATGGTAGGGGTTAGATGTACGTGTCCCGTCGTTTCGCTGGTCACGCCTAGGAATCGAGGTATATCGATTTTAAGTTAGTAAGTATCATATAGGGGAATTTGCCACGTTTGGGGCTCTTTTGTTTGACATAACTCGAGAACTACTAGTCCTGTTTTTCTACATAATCAGCAATTTTGCAGTTATAAATAATTTTATGACAAAAAATAATTTTTTGCCTTCTTTATTTTTTATTTTTAATAATCATGAAAAGTCCAAAAAGGGGGAAAAGTGTAATGGGTTATAACTGTCACGTAAAGTCACATAACAACCTATGAACAAAATGAGACACAGATCTTGAAAATCGATGAACGCTGTTCGCTTTTATTCACAATTAAGTGAAGGTATATTATTTTGACAAGAATATTTATTCATTTTTTGTTTCAATGAATTCCGATAATCGTACTCATAGAATAATACATACCATAGAAGCTTTTATTCGCTCAATAAATTAAACGTCATAGGTACGATGGAAAGTAAACATTGGATGGTGGAAAATATGGGTTCACTAATACCAGATAGTGGCAAAAGTATACAGCGATCAACAAAGGAACAACAACCGAATTTCGTGTTTTTGTGGCAAACTAGTTGTGTTAAATACAAACCAACGATAAAAGTCAACAAAAAAGTGCAAAATATATTTAAATTTTTCAGTTCTACACCAAAACGGTAGGAAAAAGTTCAGGGAACATATTTTGTAACTCCACCCGGTGTAAGTTAATTTTAAATTTAATTGCTCTCATTTCCACAAACCTTCGATGAGAGTGTGAAATGAAACGTCAGATGAGAGAATAAGTTTATCTATGTATGTATTATTCTATGATCGTACTAAATGAATTTCAAAATTTTGTTAGAGCATATGTTCAGAATTCTTTGGAAAAAGCCTTGCTGTTTTTTTATGATTCTCAGAATTAAAAAGAAAGTAATAAACAAAATGTTATTTTATTATTATGATTGCTGCGTTCTGCGTTTACATTCAATTGACGGGAACGCCGGGACACGTATAATTTTTTTTAACCGATATAACTTTTCCCGGTAGTCAGAAGCCCCGTAGATTGTAGTCGGTGACTACAAGTGCAACTTATTTAATATATCGGAATCTTCAACAGTGCGATCTATGTGTATTAGGTTAGGAATTACAATTGCTCATAATTCTTTGCGGATTGACTTCGGTATTTATGCTCCCCGCCTATTTACGCCTCTTGTCCCAGGTACAAGTCCATACGGTGTCTCAAATATTATAGTAACATACGAGGATAAAATAATTGAAAATCATGATTACGAAAACATTGATTGGAGTGGGATTTTTAACTATTTGGCAAATTTGGATTTTTATCCTCTTCATTCTTCTACTGAATTAGATACTCAACTTTCTTGTATTGATTCGCTAGCAGTTTCTTTATTTTCATTTATTTCTACGGTCCGGCGTTCTGTTGTTCCTAGGATTGCCGGTTGGATAAAAACTAAGACTGTTTTGTTATCCTGATCTTTGGAGGATACTGCTTATAGTGAATATCCCAAAAACCCGACTGACGAGAATTGGCGAATTTTCTGCACTTACAGGAATAAAGCCGAATACATACTACGATACGGAAGGAGAGACGCTTGCATTCCATCAATATGTTCAAGAACATGGATCATATGCAATTGTGGAGGTCTCTACGCTCATATGGCTGCTGAAATGATAACAGTGACATACCTGAGGTTGACGTTGATGGTGCCAACGACTATTTTCTTCACTCCTCATCAATTCAGGCAATTCATAATGATGTGTGTATCTCTTTTGATTTGGATAGTCCATTTACTTTCAACTGTATTGTGTAAAATCAATGGAAGTTGGTGCTGATGACATTCCTTTTAAGTGTTTGCGAATTATATTTCCACATATTTCTAGTCATTTGATATATCTCATTAATAACACCTTAACAACATCTGCTTTTCCCCAAACTGTGCTAGATTAACACCTAAATTTAAATCTAGAGGATCCTATCAACTTGAAAATTTACGACCTATCAGCATTTTACCCGCATTACCTAAAGTTGTGGAATATACATATTATTAAAGATGATATATTGGATTTTCTAAATGACCGGAATTTAATTAACCAATTTCACTATGGCTTCGGGCATAATTTTAGGTCTAAGACTCATTGGCTTCACCTAACTGACTCTATTAGAGAGATGCATGATGCTGGTGGTTTTCGGTATGCTTTTGGGGCGTCTGGATTTGTCATAGTGTGTAGACCATCGTATGATTGTCGCGAAATTAAAGAATAAATTTATACTCTCAAGCGCTTCCTGTAAACTAATGGCATCTTATCTTATGGACCGACCACAATTTGTTAGCTTTAATGGCAACCAATCTGGTTTGCGTAGTGTTACATGTGGGGTTCCTCAGGGAACTGTGTTAGATCCACTACTCCATATATCTAGTCATGCTGGTGGAGTTGCAATTTATGTAAAAAATAACATTAAATGTAACGTAATCGGCCGTTCTGGTCCTACTGATAAAATAGAGTATATACTTCTCGAATTATCAAATGGAATAGAAAAACTGTTGCTAGATAACGTATACAGGCCACATCGTAATATTGATATCAACCCATTAATCACAATGCTATCTTCAATTTCATTGAATTATAATAATATTTTAAATTCTGGCGACTTTAACAGTAATTTATTTAAGGAAAATATTTTGCTACAGGAAATGCAATCAATAGGTCTATATTCTGTAAACACTGACATTCCAACTCATTACTCTGCCACTGCAAACACGTTACTGGACCTCTTTCTCACAAACAATATATCGAAAATCTTACTCTATGACCAATTGTCGGCGCCAATCTTTTCAAAGCATGACTTAATCTTTACATCATTTAATTTCAGCACGCACATTCTTGATGCTAGAGATACTTATAGTTTTCGTGATTTCAAGGGTATAAATCATGACGCTTTAAAGTTTAAAGCTAACTCAATTCCCTGGGAACAAATTTATTTCTTACCATCGGTTGACGAAAAAACATTTTTTCTTCAGAACAATATTTCAGAATTGTACAATGAATTTGTTCCACTGAGGACTTAAAGAGTAGTATTTCGTAATAAGCCTTGGTTTAATGAAGACATAAAGAACCTAATAGATATTCGCAACATAGCTTATAGTAGATGGAAGAGATATAAAATACCTTCATTTCACGTTTTGTACTATAATCTTAGAAATAGTGTGACGTCTAAAATACGCGATGCGAAAACAAAATATTATGAGAGAAAGTTCTCATCATCCATCGGTTCCAAAAGTAAGTGGAAGGTTATCCGTGGCATCGGATTCGCTGGTAAAACCCGGCAATTAGTACGTGTACCGGACGTTGATATACTTAACAGTAATTTTCTTAATTTAGAAATGTCTGCTGGAGATACTGTTTTTTACGAAAATTCCGTACGACCACAAAATAGAAATAAACTGCAATTCGTTTGTTTTAGAAGCGATGATGTTCTTAGAGCTCTACTAAGTATAAAGTCGAATGCGATTGGCTTTGATGATCTACACCCTGCTTTCTTAAAAATTCTATTGCCGATAATCCTCCGATATATAACACATCTCTGTAACACTATAGTGACTACATCTACCTATCCAACGAACTGGAAATATGCCAAAGTGCTGCCAATTCCAAAGACAGACAAGGAATTTCGACCTATTTCGATACTTCCATTTCTTTCAAAAGCTTTCGCGCGTCTTTTACTTAATCAAATTAATGATTTTATTACAAACAACCTCCTTACTGATAAACAATCTGGATTTCGTCTAAAATTAAGTTGTGTAAGTGCACTAATTAAAGTCTCCGATGATATTCGGTCGCGTTTAGATGATAGCAACGTAGCATTTCTTGTATTACTGGACCACACTAAGGCCTTTGAGTCAGTTGACCATACAGTACTCCTATTAAAACTTGAGAGAATATTTAATTTTTCTTCCACTGCAATTAGACTAATCTCATCGTTCTTACAAGGTAGAAGCCAGTATGGTATTTTCTGGAGATACTATTTCAAAGAGTCTTTCAGTATCACGGGGTGTACCACGGGGGTCTATACTTGGACCTCTTCTTTACACATTGTATGCCAATGATTTACCTGAGAATTTAAAATTTTGTAACATCCATATGTATGCAGATGATGTGCAATTATATATCAGCTGTAAAACTACGGACATTGATAATTGTGTAAATAATATTAATACCGATCTATCAATTGTTCTTGAATGGGCTACTGCAAATGGACTTTCCATAAATCCAAGAAAATCGAAATGTCTGATGATTCACAAGCGTCGTCAGAATCCTTCAATTAATCGAAGTTTAACATTTCAGTCACTTCTGCCAAAAACTTAGGAGTGGTGTTGAACACATACTTAACTTGGTCGGATCACGTATACATATGTTACTACTGGAAGAGTTTATGGAATGCTTCGGAATCTTTGGTGCTCACAATGGTTTACTCCATTTACAATTAGGATGCTTTTGGCCAAAACGTATCGGATTCCAACGTTGTTATATGGATGCGAACTTTTCGCATATTGTAACTCAGACGCTAAACGGAAATTAAATGTTACTTATAATAATATCGCGAGATACATATTTGGTCTAAAACGTTTTGACAGTGTGTCTGAGTATTCAAAACAAATCTTTGGAGTGTCATTTGATAACTTGTTGATATGCAGATCGTTAATATAATATCTGCATAAGATAATATATACTGGATGTCCAGTTTATCTCTATGAAAAACTGGATTTTTTGAGATGTAACAGAAGCAACCGACTTGTAAGACAGATAAGACATAATAGCCATTTATCTGAACGTCACTTTTCATAAACACTATTCGTATTTGGAATCAATTACCTTTACATTTTCAAACCACCAGCAACGCAAGGCAATTTAAAACATTTATATTCAGTCACTTCAAAAACTAAACCATTGCAAAATTATATTATTTTTTTAGTCACTTTTAGAATATAAATTCAGGTAATATTATTTGTTTGTTCCAACTATGCATATTATTTTTATTTTATTATATTCTTTCATTTTTTCTTTATTATTTATGACATACATACTCACAATTTTGTAAGCATTATTTTGATGTAACGTCCTGTGACCCAATACACTCGATATAAGAATTAGTTTTCTTTTGTAGTGGTTGTGATCAATAAATAAATAAATAAACCGAACCTCTTTCAGCTAATAAACGCTTTTGTATCAAATTTCGCCGGTTAATATTTGTGACCTATGGAACCAAGCTTGGTTGGCACGATTTGTATGGGGTGTATAACAAAAAGAGGCCGATATGGCTCCATTTTTAAGCCGATATGGTTCATTCTAATAAAATGCTGTTATATTGAAATGAACAACACAGTTAGTCATTGACTATAACTGGTGTACACCCGTCTGCATATGAACTTGTACATGTATTCAAATAACATTTTTAAGAAATTATTTTTACGGCTTTTGTTGTTTTACGAAATACGTAAGAAACCATTTCATAAAATAAATATATATTTTATTGCAAACAATTAAAAATAATGATGATGATTTCTTTTTCTCCATCCTTGCAGATCATCCAAAGGAATTCCTCTGGAATATCAGCAAAGGCTGTAGCAAATTAATCGGAAAAGGCTTGCAGACACAAGGATACAGCAACTAACGGGACGAATCGAATTTGCCAAGAAATTATTCTGCTGTAGTTTTTAAATTGATATTTGAGATTTTTAATTAAAAACTCATGTGTTGGTGCGACTGAGCAACAGTGTGAGTGGTACAAGCTAAAGAAATATTTGTGTAGAAATTACACAACTATTCAATTCATCATAAAGGATACATACAAGAACACACTTCTTTCTAGCTGAGTAAAAGAACTATGCGGAAACCTCTGTGAATGAATTAAATACGAAGAGAGCGGGAAACCCATAAGGAGAAGTACCAAACTTTGAAAATTATACACAACGTCGGAGGCCAAGTTGAAGGCGAGCGTGGGAGGACTGTGGGGGAATTAACAATGGAAAAGTTAAAATTATATAAACACCATTTAAGGAGAGCATCAGCAACGGGGGCCCATCATCGTCGTCAGTATCATACGAACTTGAAGAATTATGCCGCATTCATTATAACAACAATATTTGTTGTCATAACGGCATGTGTGAAAAGTGCACACTTGAATGTCAATACATTGACAGCAGCAGGAACACCAGCAATATCAGCGTCTGTTGTCGGTCCAAGGACGACCATAGCTGAAAGGAGCCGGGAGAGACCAGTGTCATCGTCGTCATTGCCATTAACAGAACTGCAGCAAATGCCATTAAGACTCGTCGAATTACAGGATGGATCGCCACAGCAGCAGCAACGCGTAACATTATTGCCATCTCTAGTGGATGACAGTGCAGCAACACCTACACGAAATGCCTTAAATACTGCCGCCATAGATGATATAAATATCCTTCTTATGCCTCCCACACCCAAATCATCGGAAGAAGAGGAGAATGAAGAATACATTTCGTTCCATGCCGTTCAACGTCCCACAGAAAACCAACAGCAGCAGCAACACCAATTGCACTCTGGCCATCACCTACACAACCATGAGCAACGTCCGCATATCGGCCGCAATGAACACCAACAACTTCAACAACAGCAATTTGAAGAAAACCCACAACACAATCACCATCATGCTCATCATATCCACCACCACCACCAGCACCATCGACCCCATACCCATCCCCATCGCCATCATCATCACCAACATCAACGACACCATTCGTTCCACCAGCAATATATGGCGGAGCAGCAACAATCTCACGCACAAGATAGTAGTGCCTTTATTGAAGGTGTTGCCACTGACCAGTTTCATCGTCAACAGCAGCTGCTGCCGCCCCATCAGGAACAACAACGCGAAATTTCCCTCATTACCGAACATTTTCCAAATTATAGCGATGACATTTCTTCTAATCAGGCACCGCTCTTCAATGGCCACTCGCATCGTAGCAAATATTCCATTGAGGATTTGTTGCATAATAAATTCGAGAAGAAGTTATCCAGCGACATCTACATGGATCCATGCAAAGCGGGTAAGTGCCATCGAAAGTTCCACGTTGCATTTATTAGTTACGATTATAATTATGACGCTGACGCTGATGCAGCTGATTAAAATAGACTTTGGGGGATAATTTATACCCCAATGAAATTTGCACAAAGCCAGAATGCGAACGTGAATGGACGATTTGTTTGCGGAATTTATGAGTTTTAATGAGATTCGTTTAGGACAACGAGCTGGGCGAGTATTAAATTTATATCAGTCGAATGCTCACAGGTCTACCAGTGGTATGTAAATTGGGTGACAGGAAAGAAATTTTAAAATTTCAATTGCAACTGAATGTTTGCTGTCTGTTTTTATGATGCGGACCATTTTCATGTTAGGTAGAATATGATATTTGCTTGGAAAGTTTTATTGCATTATGTTGTGTCCCAGGCGAAACCATTACACCAAAGACGGCTCTTCCCATAGTTGTATGGGCGACCTAGATTAACGCTGCCGAATATTACTTCTGCAGCCAATTGTGCTGGCCCCACTGTACTGTATTGATTAAGAATTATTTAATCTTTATTAAAAGCGTGTTTTTTTAATTCCCGCTAAACTAATTCTCTGACGACTTTGTTTGGGTAGCCGCTTAAAATCGCTTAGCTCCCCATACAAAGTGGTCGATTAATTAGTTTATTAGGGAATAAAACAACAGGCCTAATACTAACAACTTCAGATACTTCATATTCCAGGTCACCACATATGGTTACATTTTTGTCAAGTGTGTAAACGGTAAATAGTTTAAGCATTTCAGACGCCGGAGGATCAGCGTTGTACGCTAGTTAGAACCAAAATGGAACGGGAACCTTCCCAAATCTCGCTAAATTATATTTAAATACTGTGTTGTAATTTGGGCTGCAAAAACACAAAATTTCCACATATTTGATATTTTCTTGACATTTTTTCAATTCAAGTTGTTGTTTTTAAAATTTGGTGTTACGACATTTTAAGACGATTGATCGATGTCCGTCTGTCTGTCTGGCTGGCTGGTCAACACGATAACTGCCGTAAGTCTTTACAGATCACAATGAAATTTTGCCAGTGACTATTATTTGCCATATTGAGTTTGGGATTGAAAATGGGCCTTTTGACCATGTCCTTTCTGGTACCTCTCGTGGAAATCGACATATTTAGCACAAAATCATATATCTTTCAAACCTTCTGGAAGATGTGATTAGCTTCAACTCTCACACACGTTAATAGTCTGTAAATGCCTACTTAACTAGAGGAAATGGGCGAGATTGTCACGCACATTCTGGTTCCTCCCATACAAAACAAGGTGTTCGTCCGGGTTTTCAATCCGATAAATCGCGTGAAACACTTCCGACCTTTATGAAATTAGATTTAAGGCTTCACGTTATCGAACGCCAATCACCGATTAAAACAAGGGTGATTTTGCCACGCCCATAGTGGTACTTCCCATACAAAAGATGTTTGGGCGTCTGGTTGTTCGGCATGAGAGGTCCCGCAAAACCAAACCAATCTTTATGAAAGTTTGTACTAGTCAATATTTAGTCAAATAAAACTCTCCTATAGAAAATGAGCTGTTTTGTCACACCCATTCTGATACCTCCCATATAAAAATTGGGTGGTTGACCGGTTGATCGACACGATAACTCTCGTAAACTACAACCGATCTTAATAAAATTCAGTACTAGGCAATATTTTGCTAAAAGCTACTGTGTAATTAATAACTGACTATTGTGTCACGCCTCGTTTCGAACCTCCCACACAAAAGTTGAGCATATTTCCGGTTTGCCGACTCGATATCTCCAATATATCATAACCGATCTTAATAAAATTTGGTACTGATCAAAATTTTGCAAATAACTTTCCATGCCCATTTTTCTACCTCGCATATAAATATTGGGAGGGAAATTGGTTGGTAGTCAAAAATCCTAACTAATTTTTGTATTCAATAATATTTAGTGCAAGTTCAATCTGCTATTGAATATGATCACTTTTGAGTATGAGCAATGGATGACTTACGGTGAGGGTATGATTAAGTCGCTTCACCCGACTGAAACTTATGTACTGGTTTGACGATTTCCCCAAAGTGTTCGATGGAGTCTAAAATTAAAAAATTTACAAAATAAATAGTTTCTCATAGCTGTTCATAGTTTTACACCCAGTATTTGGGATCGACAGTTTTACGCCGGTTTCGGACGGTGTTTTCATAAGCATTTTCCAAGACAAATCTCTCGATAGTGTCGCCGCACTAAGCGACCGGCGTGGAAACAAATATAAGGCGGGATCGAAGCCCCGTTCTCATGTACAAGAGCCGCTCAGAAGAACCGACTACACATCGGTTGACAAACGAAAAAGGAAATCAATCTTCATAGCAATGAATATTCACCCTTAGGCCCAATTTTTGAATTGAAAATTATCTTTGACCAGCGATAAAACGTAATTTAAACTCTACATTAATTTCCAGGTTAATAAGTTGATTGCTGTATAAGCAGCTACATTTAACATTTAAACTTTGATCAAGCGACCATATGATTTTGACAGAAAACAAAAAGAATAACAAACACAAAACTCAGGTAATTGTTAAAGTGAACAATAATCACCATCCTAGTTGAAATAACAATAAAAACGTATTATTTACTCGTATTGCAGTTTAAACGTCATTCGTGTTCACTTTAGTTTTCTTGTGAAAATGGCGTGAGCTTGATGCATTGTAATGATTAGCTGATAAATGTGTGAATACCGGTCATTTTTCGTGACATTTGCCACTGTTGCCGTATATGCAGTAAAGTCAGGTCGTATTTAAAGTCAGGTCAAACATAAATCAAAGTTAACTGATTACGAATTTAAATATCCACTCAAGAATTAGGCCGTAGAGTTTGGATTTTTATGCTTTAAATGTCGAGTTTTAGGCGCTTAAAATACTGTCCCTGATGTAAGATATGTCCCAGAAAACATGGCCCCTTAAAAACAAAATTAATGAGTGTTCGAACTCCCGGAAGATGTGTTAACACCATTTTGTTACACGGTACCTGTTCGATTTCTATGTACACATTAGTAAATATTACATCTGTTATGACAAATTCATCGACATGACCTACTCAGCTTTTGTTTATTAATGATGTGACTTGATTAGTCAATAGAGTAGCGCTTCTTCATGGTACGATATATGCTTTAACATTAGATGTAATATTGTTAAAATAAATAAAGCAATATTTAGCTCACTGATATAATTGTTTTTGTTTTGTCATAAACAGAGCGGCGACAAAAAGTATTGAATCATGGTAGAATGAGAGGGTAAACTCAGTAGAGAGCTGATATATAAAATTTTTCTTCTTGTTTAGTTGGCCGATTCTGTCAGATTCAAAGGTTTTGTTTTTGTACTTTTCTGTTTACATTTGTTTGTTGCTATACATATGTGTTAACTTTGACATCAGAAGAGCCTAAACAAAAACAAAATGTCTGTAGTTGTTGCCCACAATTGTTGTTGTATCTACTGCGACTACTTGGTTATTTTACTATGTATTAAATAGTATAGAGAACTTATTGCACTCTTTTTCCGCTCCCATGTAGAGGGTCTGAGTAAAACAGCATAAACGGGTCTTATTCTCTTTATAGAATATTTCAATATAAATGCACCATTTTGACAATGTTATTACATAAAACAATACAACAAGCATAAATGTTTCAAAAGGCATCAATGTTTCACATCAAAATTATGAATGTTCCGACCCTTCATTGAATTCCGTACAACATTTTCATCTACAGTATCGTAGGCTCTTCTCCATTTGTTTCTAAAGATTATAGCGGTTTTTGATAGTTGTTCTGTCCTCTTCGATGCTCTCTTCAATAGCGCCCAATATCGCTCAATAGGCGCAACTCAGAGCAGTTGGGTGGATTTGCCTCTTTGGGTACATTTTACATTATTTTTGAGATACAAATCCACCAGTATTTTTAGAATAGTGGCTGGTAGCTAAATCAGACCAAAATACAGCCGATCCTGTGTGGGTATTGACAAAGTCCTTTAGACCCACCTCCATTAATTTTTCGATATAACCTTTTGAATTTGTGGATCCCCCAACAACAATTTCTTTGCGTTGGCGTCCACATCTGCGAACTGCTTGCCATACCATTTAATATTTTGGAGACTTTGTAAGCTTTATTTGGCGGTAACGTTCTTTAACAGCTCGTTTGTGTTTTGCGGTATAAAACTTATGCCCAGGAAACTGGTTAAAATCGGCCTCACAATACGTTTCGTCATCCATAATCACGCAATCAAATTTTGTTAGGTACCTTTCTTATAATTTTCTAGCACGCGTTTCGCTACTAAATTTTTTTCAGAAGACCGATTTGGCAATTTTTTGGGTTTGTACGTTTTTAAATTTACTTTTTTTCACCCTCTGCATGGTTGATTTTGACGTTCCGCATATATTGGCAGCGTCTCTGACAGAGATGTTGGGTTTTCGACGAAACGTACCAATGATTTTTGATGCCACATTTTTGTCACTTTGACCACTTTTTCTGCCAGAATACTTTCCTACATCCAACCGCCCATCTGCAACGCACAAAATGTCATCAATTTACTGAGAGACTTGGCGTCTCTATACGTCATTACTCTATGACTCTAATCATTTGCTATTATGGCAAACACTTGACGGGTGAAATAAGATAGTTGTTTCTTTTTTTGGTGTTTAATCATGCTGTTGAGTTTTGATTAGAATAGAAATTGTGATGTCAAAATGGACATCAACGCACTTTATTTTTCTTGAAAAATAAGATTATAATTTTATAGTGACTGTTGTCTTGACTCCATGGTATTTGGGTGACCAACACGACATTTGTGTTCGCGTACATTTCCATCTTCTTAGTTTGGCTTTGACATTTACTACAGTGATTATACAAGGTGGCGCTAAAGTAAATCTCCTATCAGAAAATGCTATAACTTTTGCGATTGGCCCCTAATGTCAGTTCTGTTTTGACATTTGTGTAGTAAACACATGCGAAATACACGTTAATAAACAATGTTACACTACACTGCTCCAGAACGCGGAATATTGCTGACTATTTATTTGACCAATAATCGGTCGGTGACTTTGGCACAACGTGAATTTCGTCGCAGATTTCCTGGCCGTCCAACGCCTACTGGTGAAACACTGCGACGTTTAGCCGCTCGCCTCGAAGAGACTGGCACAACACGAGATGCTGCCAGGGGTGGCAGACCCCGGAGTAGCCGTTCTGCAGAGAATATTGCTGCTGTAGTCGAGGATGTCATGGAAGCGCCGTCGACATCGACCAGACGACGTGCCACGCTACAGAGCAATGATCAACGAGTTCTTTCCAACAGGACGGTGCAACGGCACACACTGCACGTGCCACAACCGATATGCTGAAGGATGCATTTCCCGGGCGCCTAATCTCCCGTTTTGGCGATTTGCACTGGCCAGCAAGATCGCCTGATTTGACCGCTCCAGACTTCTTTTTGTGGGGCTTTTTGAAGTCGCGGGTTTATGTCAACAAGCCTCAGACTCTTGCAGCTCTTAAAGACAATATCCGTCAAGAATGTGAGGACCTATCGACGGAAGTTTTGGCCAAAGTGATGGAAAATGCCATAAAAAGGGCTCAAATGACAATCAACTGTGGCGGCGGCCATTTACATGACATCATATTCTCGACTTGATGTAAAAAAAATTAAAAGACCAAATAAAAATAATCCACAAGAAGAATCAAAGTTTTTAATTTTTTTTTAAATTACAGCCAAAAAACATCGGAAGTTTACTTTTGCGCCACCTTGTATACAAGCGGGCGCTGTGACGATTTTAACACAACCTTGACTACATTAGGGGCTAGTTTTCTGAAAATATTTGTACTTCCGTTTGTCTCTCAGAGCAGCGCTGCCCAGCAAATGTTTTTAGACTTGACGCGAAACACGGTGTTCAACTTTATTATAAATTACCACAGATCCATGGCGGAGCAAGCGCTTGGAGACTGCTGAAACTCCAAAGCTAATCTGAATGCATATGTCTTATGCATGTATAAACTTTCGTTGTTCTTGTAGTGGGTCTGCAATAAAACAATACGATACAGCACAACACAAATCTTTCCTCTCAAGTATTTGGGACAAACAAAAAAAATTCAAAAAAGTCCTTTGAAAATTTCACATAAACACATAATCCTTAAATATCTTAAAATGTGGTTATTTTGTTTATGATTTCTCCATGGTGCATATTGTTTAAACATTAAAACTTAAACATTTATGATGGAATCAAGAGGGAGAAGGAGACTAGGACTGGAACTGGGACTACGACGTTTATAACAAAACTTTACTTTAGATACTTTGGGGCAATTGCAAGCACACAGAGATATGACAGAGAGCACTGCACTAGATTCTAAAGACATCCAGCAACGGGAGGATGATCAAAATTCATTTGATACAATACAAATGGGAATAGTCGTTACATGGAAGATTGTGAAACAAGTACACCAGTATTAACTCACCGCAGCGATAGATGGATAATTGTGGCACAAGGACGGTTATGTTGTTTGTTAATTAATATTAATTATTTTGGGACAACCAAAGGCGAGATTACGCAATATTTCAAGAACCTTAATAAACCCCTTATTAGCAGAGATACTAGAAAGGAGATCAGTTGCTGTAACTACTTCATAAGTTCCCATTGAACTGTGCAACAGACAGGGTATGATTGCGATAAACAAAAGCGGCGAATACTAAAATAGAAATGGAAATTTAATCTTCTTCCGTCAAGGAAAATAAGACTAAATTGTGATATCTTTAAGCGTTTTGCCACAGTAGTCTCGGTAGTTAATTTAAGAATTTTAATTAATCAAAACAATATTTTTGGTCAAAATACGATTTCCCAGAAACTGTATATTAAGTGATGAAATTGGAACCTAGAGCAGTAACTATTTGTAATTTGTGTTCATGATGTAATCCCGAGAATTGAAAATATGCAAGCTAGTGAAGAAGACTTTATTTGTTTTGACCATTCAGTCTATAAGGGATGTGCAGAGATTGGTCTCCTGATTCCAAATCCATCACATTTGCGTTTAAAAATGCAGAATAATGCTATGTATGCTGTTTTCCTTTGAATATTCTGACGCTAGCGAGATATAATTTCACTTGGTTGTGTACTTTAATACGTCATTAGTGTTTTCATGCCACTCTTTTTTTGCGCTTGATGTACTAGAAGAGCGGCCAGCAAGCGATTTTGAGATGTTTGAATGCCCAAATTTCTTGTGGAGTAAATATATTGGTTTTCCTCAACTCATTGGTTTCTGAGATATCGCTAAGGAATGTTTGAAAATAATTAATTTTCAGTACTTTCGAACAGTTCAAAAATTTCAGTCGGGAGAACTGACTCCTTTTTCCAGTTAAGTAGACATTTACAGATTATTATCCTATGTTTGAGTTGAAGCTCATCACATCTTCCAGAAAAACGTTTTAGAAGAAACATGATTTTGTACTAAATGTGCCGATTTGTATGGGAGGCACCAGAAGGGGCGTGGTTAAAATGTCCATTTTCAATCCCAAACAAAGTTTGGACAAATAATAGTCACTAAGAAAATTTCGTTGTGATCGGTAAAGATTTACGGTAGTTATTGTGTTGACCAGCCAGCAGCCAGACAGACGGACATGGATCGATCGTCTTAAAAAGGCCGAAAATTAATTTGATCCAAAGATACTAAGGGTCTAATATGGTTCCATCCCTATGGGTGAGGGTATAACTGATTTTTCGTATATCAATTCTGGGTTTCGTAATAATGCCCTCACTTTGTGCATGGACTCTGCGGTTCATGAGATATGACGTAAAAAAACACTCAATTTTGAGATTTTTCTTGAACATATTGTTACGAATTTCCTTATTCGTCCTTTTTGCGTTGTTTTATTCCCAATAATAAAACAAGGTTCGTTTTAAATTACGATAATTACAACGGTTTAACTTCCTTTTATTTTACTTATACAGTACAACAGTTTACTTTATTTATGACACTTTAACAAGTCTTATATTTTACTATCAAATCGCGTTGATTACTTTACAGCGGTTAATCACAAACCGAACTCTCCACTCCAAAGACCTCCGCTATTTATACCAACTCACCATACTCAAATGAAGGTATATCTAGCGAATTCAAGAACCTTCTAGAATCTGGATGTTGTTGTTGTTGCTTATCTTTGTAGAACAATCTCGAAGGGCGTAGAGTTATCTTTACTGAGGTGAATTCATGCTACTGGTTTAGCGAGCTGGTACGTTGTTACAATGCATACTTTCAGGCGCAGCACTAACCGCCTGTTATTTACATACTGTTAGTAGAGTCATTAACAGCAAGCAAAAGCTTTTACTTATTAGTAACACTGCCCCCCACTTAAGCATGTTCGTCCCGAGCAGGCTCTACCCTCCGTTTTCCATACAGAGCTAGTCTTTCCAAATGCACGACTTTCATTTTAGCTCTTGGACTTTGGCTTTTCTGGATTCTATAAACCACGTCATTTATTGGTTTGACAACCTTGTAAGGACCTTCCCAGTGAGTCTGACGTTTTGGAGATAAACCCTTCTTGCGCTGTGGGTTGAACAGTAAAACTAGCTGGCCTTCATGAAATCCTTCTGAATTTGCCGCTCGGTCGTATCTGGCTTTCATTTTGTTACTGACCATTTTTAATTTGTTGCGCACAAATTCATGGAGATCATTAAGATCCCCCATATCATGGTAATTGACATCACTGTTCGCAGGTTCAGACGCTGGAATGGTACCGAACTCCAAATCTCCAGGCAGCTTCAGCTCATTTCCGAAAATTACTTTAGCGGGTGTTCGCGAAGTGGAGTCATGGGTGGCCGTCCTATATGCCAAAAGGAACTTCGGTATGTGTTCATCCCAATCTCTCTGATTTGCGCTGACTACTTTTCTTAGGTATTCTTCAAGAGTTCGGTTGAATCTTTCAACCATTCCGTCAGACTGAGGATGCAATGGTGTTGTTCTTGGTTTCCGAATACCGTATAACTCACAGATTTCTTTGAAGATGGTCGATTCAAAATTCCTACCCTGGTCCGAGTGGATCTCCGAGGGGACACCGAAACGGCATATCCAGTTATCCACAAACACTTTAATTATAGTCTTCGCTTCCTGATTTGGAACAGGGTATACTTCGGGCCATTTACTGAAGTAATCCATAACCACTAAGACGTACTGGTCTCCAGAGCTAATGACTGGAAATGGGCCAGCCACATCCATAGCTATACGCTCAAAGGGTGCACCTGAGTTGTATTGCTGCATGTGGCCATGACTTCTTCGCGTTGGTCCCTTAGCTGTCATGCATTGGGTGCAATTTGCTATCCAATCGGCTACCGCTTGTTGACAGCCAATCCAGTAGAACCGTTGCTTTAGCTTTTCAATGGTCTTGGTTATTCCTAGATGTCCTCCGCTCGGGCCATTATGGAATTCTGTCATTATCTCTTTTTCCTTGGAGGAAGGTACCACTATTAACTTTTTGACTATTTTACCATCCTCACTTTCCCATAACCGGTATAGGCAACCATCCAATAATTTTAGGCTGTTCCACTGGGCCCAGTATGCTTTCATCAGGGGGCTCTCTGAGGCGATGTCATTGCGTGTTGGTCTTTCACCTTTTTCTTTTGCAGAAATGATTTTTGCCAGTATAGGGTCGCTTCTTTGTGCTGTTGACCAGTCTTCGTTGGATTCTAGTCGAAGCAGACGTACGTCAATGATGTTTTCTTTCACCTCTGCTTTTGAGCAGTATTTGCATTATAGCTTGCATAGACGACGTGACAGGGCATCAGCATTACCGTGTTTTCCTCCTTTTCTATGCTCAATGCTGAAGTCATAGCTCTGCAGTCTTTCAATCCAACGAGCAAGTTGGCATTCGGGGTTCTTAAATTGCAGCAGCCACCTTAGCGCCGCATGATCGGTTCTTAACTGAAAAGGTTGGCCGTACAGATACTTGTGGTAGTGTTTGACACACTCTATGACTGCCAGTAGCTCTCGTCTCGTAACACAGTAATTTTTCTCTGGCTTTGAGAGTATTCGGCTGTAGTACC
Organism: Phaonia tiefii; assembly: GCA_963931995.1. Classification (NCBI taxonomy): domain Eukaryota; kingdom Metazoa; phylum Arthropoda; class Insecta; order Diptera; family Muscidae; genus Phaonia; species Phaonia tiefii. The sequence goes on along the minus strand of OZ008367.1, from coordinate 936,065 downwards.
CAATAACTTTTTCCTGGCCATTGATTTCCTGCGAGAGCACGCCACCTATTCCGTAACCACTCGCGTCAGTATCCAACACGAATTTCTCTCCAGCAACAGGATATGCAAGCAAAGGAGCCGTGCATAAATATTGCTTCAGTTTGTGGAATGACTCTTCTTGTTTTTCGCTCCAACAGTACGGCCGATTTTTCATTGTCAACTCGTGAAGACTTGCAGCCACTGTGGCGAAACCCGGCACAAACCGTCTGTAGTACGTGAAGAGTCCTAGAAAACTACGTAATTCATGGAGATTCTGCGGTCGTGGCCAATCCTTCACTGTCAAGATTTTGTCTTCATCGGTGGAAATGCCATTTGCTGTCACTTGATGTCCCAAGTATTTTACTTGGAACAGAAAACACTTTTTCGGGCTGAGTTTCAACCCAGCCGCGGTTATACGTTGAAGGACTTCTTTAAGATTCTTCAGGTGTTCATCGAATGTTTTCCCCATGACAATGATGTCGTATAGGTACACCAAGCATGTTCGCCAATGAAGTCCTATCAACACGCACTCCATTAATCGCTCGAAGGTGGCTGGAGCGTTACAGAGTCCAAATGGCATTACTTTGAACTGCCACAGACCATCCCCTACGCGGAATGCAGTTTTCTCCTTGTCTTTCTCGCTGATTTCAATAACCACTTGCGAATAACCACTTTGCAAGTCCAGCGTGGAGAACCATTTTGAACCTGACAACGTATCCAATGTGTCATCAATTCTTGGTAGTGGATAACTGTCCTTTTTGGTGACGTCGTTGAGCTTTCTATAATCCACACAAAATCGATTACTTCCATCTTTCTTCTTAACTAGTACCACCGGCGAGCTCCATGGACTTGAAGAAGGTTCGATTACACCATCCCTCTGCATTTCAGCTACAAATTTCTTCACCTCATCTCTTTTTGCAAGTGGAAGACTTCTGGGCGCCTGTTTTATTGGTCTCGCTTCCCCTGTGTTGATGTCATGCTTTACCATTGATGTCCTACCTTGGCATTCTTTTTTTAGGGCGAAGGCAGACGCATGCTTCCCCAGTAATTGCTTTGTTCCTATCAGATGGCCTTAGTTCTCGCACCCACTCACTGAGATGCGACTCCAGTACTTTCTGCTCCTTTTCTGATGGTTTGCTGAAGTCCGAATTAACTTCACAGTTGATGACCGCCTCGGCTGGTGTACATTCTGCAATTTCTGTGCGGTCGCTGATCACCTCCTCGTTGTTGGACAAATTTAGAACTCGTACAGGTAAATAGCCTTCATTATTAGTCTTTACTAGAGCTTTGACAGTGATGATGTTATACTTTTTTATATTTGCCGGTTCAACTTCCCACCAACCGCCGATCTCACAATCTCCCTCCGTTCGGGCCCAGACTATGGTTTCTGAGTTTGGTGGCAATTTTACATCTTTGTGAGCGATCAGCCTTTTAATCTGTGTTGTATTGTCGTATCCCACATTGAGTGGAATTTCCACATTAGCCCACGTCATAATTTGCTGCACCATATCTAACTTGAGCCCTTGGGCAATCATGAAATCTGCGCCAATTATCACTTCATCTACAATGTCGGCGACAATAAACACGTGCTCGATGCTCATGTTGGCAATGGCTAACTTCAATTTAACTTTACCATGTACAATTGCTGGCTCACCCGTTGCTGTGCGGAGTCTTACACCATGTAATTATTCCATTGGTCCATTTATCAAATCTGATCTGATGATAGATTGTGACGCGCCTGTGTCCATAGTCAATATGCGCTTCCGACCACCGATAGTTCCGTAGACAGTGAGGTTGTTGTTTTTCTGTTGTATTATTGAGATGGAGATCGTGGGGCCCTCGGTTGTTGGAGCCAGTCCATGCCCCTCTGGGCTAGCTCGTTTTAGTTTAGCGGAGATTCATTTTGTACAGTAAAATTTGCCCTTTTATTGCCACGTTGAGGTGAGCCCGATCTTGATCGTTTTCGTGGCTCTCTGCAGTTTCGTGAAATATGACCAGGTTTGTCGCAATTGTAGCACTTTGGTCTGGGCTTACTTCCGCCTGGTAACGCCTTGCTGAGGGTTTGGGTGATTTCTTTAAGATCGTTTATGGCACCCTTCAAATCTCCTGCCTCCGACTCGATTTCAATTTTTCTAACTTTTTGTATTTGAGGCTTGGACACAAATTTCTCCTGTGCCAATGCGAACGAAACAGTTTCGGCGAATGTAGCTTTTTGTGTGGCACAAGTCACGTATTTTATGTCAGGATCACGGATGCCGTTGACGAATGCTTCAATCTTAAATTGATCCAAGAATGGGTGGGACTCACCAGGATAAGTCATCAACACTAAACGTTCCACCTCGGTTGCAAAGTCCTGAAGCGTTTCATTATGCTTTTGCACTCGGCCTCTCAATTCCATGCGATATAAATCCTTCTTGTGATCGCCACCGTACTTGCGTTGTAACGCAGCCAGTATATCCTCGTAGTTGTTTCTGGCACTGACGGGAATGCTCTGAAGGACTTCTGCTGCGTTGCCTTTCAGTGCTAAAATTAGCTCTACTGCTTTGTCGTTGCTGTTCCACAAGTTCTTAATTGCAACCATTTCGAATTGAAATTTAAAAACATCGAATGGTGTAGAGCCATCGAAACTGTGAGCTTTCAATCTACTAGAGCCTTCAGAAATTACTCGCACCGGGCCCTCTTGCAACTGAAGTTCACTAATTTTTCTTTGCAATTCGCTTACATCATTTTTTAGTTCCCGTTCGACTTCCTCGAACTTATGTTCGACTTCTTCAATCTTCTGCCCCATTTCCTCGAATTTTTCTTCAAACTTTTCGAATTTATCGTTCACTTGAATCTCCATATTGCTCACAACTTCGGAGATTTCTTGCAGTTTCTCATTTGTGGCATTTGATGTTTCTTGAATAATTCTAGAATTCTCGCTTAATTTATCGTCCACAATTCTAGAATTCTCGCCAAATTTCTTTTCAAGTTTTTCGTCCATAATTCTAGAATTCTCGCCAAATTTCTCGTTCATAATTCTAGAATTATCGCCAAATTTCTCGTCCATGATTCTAGAATTTTCACCAAATTTCTCATTCATAATTCTAGAATTATCGTCCAATTTATCATTCATAATTCTAGAATTATCGTCCATAATTCTAGAATTTTCACCAAATTTCTCGTCCAGCTTCGCGTTAATAATTCTAGAGTTTTCGTTAAATTTTTCCATCATGGCTGCAAACATTGTCGAAATTACATATTACCAGTTGCTTCCTTTGAATACATCTCCATTTCTTCTTTGCATTCAAACTGGTATTTGTCAATGTCAATGTTTCGGCGCTTGAATTCTTCTATTAATCGCCTCTGCAGCTCTACCTTATTACCAGCTGTCGGTTGATCCAATTTACTCAACTCCTTTTTCAGTTGTTCAACTTTGAGTTCTTCAAACTTCATGTTGTCCTTAATTCGTAATTTCACTTCTGACACCAATGTTACGAATTTCCTTATTCGTCCTTTTTGCGTTGTTTTATTCCCAATAATAAAACAAGGTTCGTTTTAAGTTACGATAATTACAACGGTTTAACTTCCTTTTATTTTACTTATACAGTACAACAGTTTACTTTATTTATGACACTTTAACAAGTCTTATATTTTACTATCAAATCGCGTTGATTACTTTACGGCGGTTAATCACAAACTGAACTCTCCACTCCAAAGACCTCCGCTATTTATACCAACTCACCATACTCAAATGAAGGTATATCTAGCGAATTCAAGAACCTTCTAGAATCTGGATGTTGTTGTTGTTGCTTATCTTTGTAAAACAATCTCGAAGGGCGTAGAGTTATCTTTACTGAGGTGAATTCATGCTACTGGTTCAGCGAGCTGGTACGTTGTTACAATGCATACTTTCAGGCGCAGCACTAACCGCCTGTTATTTACATACTGTTAGTAGAGTCATTAACAGCAAGCAAAAGCTTTTACTTATTCGTAACAATATTTTCTATAAGCGATGTGGTATAAGACCAAACCCTCTCTCGAGTAACAGAAGTCCAGCTGTACCAGACTCTCGTACAACCTGTCTTGCTTTATGGTGCAGAATCCTGGCTCTTATCGACGAAACATGTCTAGGAGTCTTTGAGAGAAAAATACTCAGAAAAATGTATGTCCCTATAGTGAATAACGGCGAGTATCGGCGACCCATGGGCTGTATGAGCTTTATCCTGACATTGACATAGTGTAGCGGATCAAAATAACGCGACTGCGCTGGCTAGGCCATGTCACTAGAATGGATGAAGACGAGCAATTACCAACGGTTTTCGAAACAGAACTCGAAGGAAGGTGAAAAATAGGAACACCAAGACTCCGCTGTAGGAGAGATAAGGCAAAAGGACGATAAACTTGAGCACTTCTATCTATCCGAAATGCTAATTCTAACTATTTTGCGATTGTTTCTGGAAAATGTATTTTTGGAGACATTTAGAGAAAATTAGAAAACATCTACCTACACACCTCAACTAAAACTGTATTTTAAATTGATTAAATGTGGCGGATTCGAAAATGTTCTCAGGTTCTTAGCGAGCAATAAGCCATGAAATAGCTTCTCAAAAAACCGTTCGGAACCGGTGTAAAACTGTAGGTCCCATTCAGTGATTGAAAACTGGAAAGCGCACAGCTCAGCTCAGCTCAGGTTCGGCCATGGCATTTAATTCACGTGTTGTTAGTGGAGCAAGACATTTGTTTTACGTGCAAATAGGGTGGTGCCGATCCCCTTTTCTATATATTCTCTATTATTTAATTATGTAAATCTGTTTAAATTGGCTCCCGGGTGGAAAATTTATAAAACTAACGCCGTTTTATACATATATTTTGTAGTAACCCGAATGTGCGGGGCAAATATGCCGATACTAAAAAGCAGATTGAAACCTTAATTACTATCTGTTCAATTACAGAGTGGCGTTTGACAAAGCATTGCCCTCTACCAAATTCATTAAGATCGGGGATGGTTTACGGGAGTTATCGCCACCGCCAACAATAAACCACCAAAGCCACCTTTTCAGAAATTAACTGGCGTTTGCCGAAATAATGCTTAATACTAAATTTCGTTCTGGTTGGTAGTATTTTACGAAAGTTATAGTACCGAACAGCGGGATGCCCAGCATTTGTGTGGGAGATAACATAATTGCTGTTGAGAATTTGCCAAAGCTGTACTTTGTTTACCATTTACTAATACTTTAGTTGAAGTTAATCACATGCAATCGAATTGTATATTTTGTTGGAAGGTTTAAGAACGGGCCCGTTTCCAACCCCAACCTAAGTTTGGGAAAACAATAATCGCTGGCAAGGTTTCATTGTGATCGTTAAGCAGTCACGGCAGTTTTTGTGCTGACCAGTCAGGCAGACGGACATCGGTTTATCGTCCAAAGTTCCAAAGGTACTTACGGCCTTAATCATAAACAGGTTTGATAAAGGTTTAGGAAGGTAAAGCCCAAAAATTGTATTCGTAGCCGAAAAAGTTTCGTTCCAATTTTTAACCAAACCTTTGAGACAACAACCCAATTTTTGAAACCTTTTCTAAATTTAAGCAGATAACAAATATTTGTTCTCCTTCTTGTTGAGGTTTAAAATTTTTCAAAAATGCGTTGATACATTCAAATAAAAAAACTGTAATTCGATCTATCGGTTATTGTTTTTGCATCACAAGCACTGCGAGAATACATAAAACATGGTTGTCAGTCTATTGTCTGTTCCCTAGGTCAAATACTCATTATGATTACCTTTACTAAATCTTAATGCTTTCAATAACTGAAGAATGTTATAGAGCTAATTTTTATGAATTTTTTTAACTGTGTAAGATTAGCGCATACACTTTTTCCCGTTCCAAATGATATAACTTACCACGTCCCTATGGGTGATGATATAATGAATGTTTAAATTAGCAGATTTTTTTCAAACCTTGACTATTCCACTTTTTGTGTGTTTGCACAATTTGGGAAAATAGAGTTTTAGGAATGCAACTTTTGACGAAAATTACTTTTATTCTATTTTTATTTGCGGTGTAATTATGGAGTTTTGCCCTAATTTTAAGATCAACCATCACAAAACACAAAGAATGATATTTCCCTTTAACAAATCACCAAAGAGGACTCCATCAAGGCAACTAACGGGTCCGCCAAATAACTTTTTTTTTGAAAATGCTTTAAAAAAAAACTACTGAATATTTTCTGAAATTTCTTTTTTTATTTGAAAGTACAATCCTTCCGGTTAATAATGGAAAATAATTTCATTCAAATGGCTGCCTCGGCTGGCCATGCAGTAGCCTATACGATCGGTTCAATTTTTAAGCACATTATCGATTGTGTGCAGCTGTATTTCACCAATGGCTTCACGAATATTGTCCTTTAAAGCGTCAATTGTCTCTGGCTTGTCGACGTATCACTTATCTTTGAGGGCACCCCACAAATAATAGTCCTACGGTGTCAAATCGCAGCTCCGAGGTGGCCAAACGACATCAGCTCTGCGGCTGATAATGCGATCTTCAAAAACAGGGCGCAAAACTTCGAGTGTAGCTTCGGCTGTGTGGCACGTAGCGCCGTCCTGTTGAAATCAAATGTTGCCAATATCCTCCTCTTCAATTTTTGTGAACAAAAATTCGTTCAACATGGCCCGATAACGATCGCCATTGACTGTAACGGCCACTCCTTGCTCATTTTCGAAGAAAATTGGCCCAATGATGCCTCTGGACTGCATGGCCAACCGAGGCAGCCATTTGAATGAAATTATTTTCCATTATTAACCGGATGGATTGTACTTTCAAATAAAAAAAGGAATTTGAGAAAATATTCAGTAGTTTTTTTTATAGCATTTTAAAAAAAAAAAGTTATTTGGCGGACCCGTTATTATTTGGGGGCAACGAAATCAACATTCAACTTTTATTCCGCAAACATATATGTACAATCTTCTTGCGATAAAGCCCTTAAATCATCTATTTTGGCCCTTCCTAAATATACGATAATTTTTCAGCATCAAAAACAAGAACCTCATATGCAAGTGTGTTGTCAGACCAACTCTATCCTTTGCTTACCCTATATGGTATCATGCAACCAAATGCCATTCAAAACAAATGCAGGTTATCCAAAACAAAACCCTGAAAACGGTATACAATAGGCCTTGGAGGTATCCGACATGGTTGTTGAAAGAAGAAAGTGGGTACAAATTGTTTCCAGACTACATCAAGATACTAAACGGCAACTACTTTCTCAAGACTTATCACTCTTCTTATTCATTAATAAGAGACTGCTGCGAGTTACATACTACATATACATATAAATGACACCCGAAATATATAAAACTGAAAAACTGCAAAAATATTGTGGTGGAAATAATGTATATGTATAAGTATGTATGTACTTTATATTTTTCTAGTTTTGTTTGAATACTCTCTGTTTTTCCCCCAGTTTAGGTTTTTCGTCCTTTTTGCCTTTTGAATTGTTATTAGTTTTACAAATTTCAAACATTCATACGATAAATCCATACGATAAAAACTCCAAAATTTTTATAAGATGTAATGTATGTTTGGATTAATAAACATTTTGAATTTGAATTTGAATTCAATGTTACCAAACAAAACAAAAAAATACAAAATCGGTTCTGTTGAAAGTGGAATAGTCAAGTCTTGAAAATAACCTACTCAAATTTAATTGCAATGGTTCAAATACGAAACTTGTGCCGAAATTTCTAAAATATAAAATTCGAGTGATATATATAGGATTGATGATCTACCGATGGTTGACTAGTTGTGCATCTGACGATGACGTTGTCGCGGAGGTCTAAACGAGTCATGCCAGTGGGTGTACTTTCTTCGAATTACCATTATTCCAACAAAAGTCATCCATTTTACACGAATTTCAAATAAAACAGAAAACGTTTGAACTAAAGCTGTACAGAAAATAAGTAGCGTAGACCGACTGTACCCTGGTGTGTTTACTGATGAGTCCCAAGATAATTCGTGGACCACCATTTTTTAAAAAAGGTATTTTTTTAGTTTTTCAAAGAATTTGTAATTTAACTAAAGACAATGTATGCAATATTAGTATCATATGAAAGGTCTGATTTAAGGCTTTTTATAATACGCTAAACGAAAATAGGTTAATTACCTACTTGATATAAATAAGCCTGACGATCTGAAACCTAAATAGGTCGGTGCTATGAAATTGCTTACTCATTTAGTTGCTCTGAAATTACGCCAGACTTGTCGTATTCCATTATATTTCTATCAACCGAATGGGTAACTTATGGATAGGAATGCCTGCTCAGTGTTGTGGTTAAAGTTTTTGTCAAAATGCCATCCCATTCATTGCCCCTCAAACTGAACTGAAATGAACTGACAAAACATTCATTCTCGCTCGTTCGCTTTGTACTGATGACAAGTAAAAGATTTTCATAATGATTTCATGTACGAGATGAGACGTCTACAGATTTACGTTTGAATATATGTACATACATGCATATGATAATACACCCCGTTTACATAGGATAGATTCACGTACAAAAACAGTGGTAGACAATTTGATGGCCCCTTTTGGCCTATCAAAAATATAAACCAAATTATTTTCGAAATTATTTTCCACAAAAATATAAACCCAAGTGTTAACTTGAATTAGCCTTGTTTGGTTTACACGCGATCTCGAATGAAGTTTCTAGTAGTTGGGGCTATAAAACGTCGCTTTAAATGAAAATAGAAAACTTGGGCAAAATTCCGTCACTGAGAACCATGGAAATTGCTGAAATTGCTTCTGCTTTATTGCCGGATAACTGTTTTGTAGGTCAACAATTTTATCCAACTTGTTAAAGACTTCGGCAAAGTACGATGCACGACGATCCAAAGAAGAGATATGAAAAAGGTTTCTTCATGGGATATACTCAAGCACCATCGACTGTCTTCGGTTTCGTCTATGATTTTCAATGTAATTGGAGCTCTAAAACCACAGTGTTCCAAAGCACCGAAAATAACAGAAAAATCTGCAAATGAACGCAGCAAGTATTAAGCAATTCGGGAGAGATTGATTTGTATCGAGTGTCGATAACCCAGATGGTTGTAATAACTACTTTCAGTACGTCAAGCTATTTTTAGGTACCAGCTGAACAAAGAGTGGATAGTAATGGTCTTGGGCGCTATATACTACCATGGTTTCCGTGAATAATAGAATTACGGAATCTTATCACACTGACTTAGACCACTTTAATTTATATTTTAGCACGACAACGCGCCTACCCCGCTGCTCGAATTATTAAGCATTGGCTTCACACACATGACATTAAAATACTAGTTACGGCCACCACGGACTTGGAGAATTTCTAAAATGTTTGCTGACGTTTGGTACACAAAATGTACGAAGCGAAAGAGGTGTTCTCTACTAAAATGAAGCTCATGGAAAGAGAAGCAGCGGTGTGGTCTGAAATTTCGTTAACATTTGTAACATCTTCCAGCGATTCGATGCAAATCAAAGTTTCAATTAGAATAATTTAAGTAAAAGTGTGCGTGAACAGAATTGGATGTTGTCAAACATCATAATCAATTAAATTCAAATCTGACTATGGAAAATTCCCAATTTATTTGTTTTGAATGTGGTGACAATCAACCATGTTTTTTGGGTTTGATTATACCGAACAGTAGAAGTAAAGAGAACCCTAATATATCTACAAGTATTTGCAAAATATAAGTGAGTCTATCCTGTGTTAACGGAGTGTAGACCTTCGCCGGTGTTTCCTGCATTTACCCCGTCTTCTTGTTTTTCGGAAAAGCGAAAATACGAAACACGCGAAAGGCAAGTACATGCACCTTGCAATTTAACTAGAATTCCCCAGACAAAGCAAAAGCGGCTGTGCGTTTCGGGGGTTCAATAAACTTTCTGCTATACGACTGACAGTTGTCTGCTGCCTCGAAATGCTAGATCTCGATGGGAAAGTGATATGAGTGAATCTAAAGAGTTTAGCCTCTTGTGAATGGGCGCCAAGATTTGGACAGCCGTCATTTCGTCATCTGACGGTGAGTCAGGCATGGTGATATATGTATATTTGGATTGCAAATATCAGCGAATAGATTTCGTCTGTTGTTTTTAGGACTGTTTTACATCTGCTGAAGTCGATATTTCTCGTTCAGTGTCTGATGTCTAGCGTTTGAATAAAAAAGAGATTTAACTTGAACCGATATCGGGGCATCTTCCTCCCATCAAACAATAAGAAAGAGGGGCATGTTGCCGTTGTCTGTACAAAACAGTTTGATAGACTTTGTTTTTGTAAAAGTCTATTTATAAAGAGCATGACATCTTTTCAACAAAATGCAAGTGCGAACTGTCATAACGATGATACAAATACAATACGATGCGATGTCCTACTAGTCCTACTAGTCGTCCAGCCGATAGATGATATTCATTGCGTTGTACTGCCCATTCCAGGAAGAATGTTATCGTGGGGTGATGAAATTTCAAACAAAATTTCACCAAATCGTGAGAGAACCTAAAAAAGTTCATCGTTTATTACAAGTACTTTAGATAGAATGCAATAGATGTCCAGGCGAGTGCATGATTTATTCCGAGTCCAAGTTTATTGGCCATCTTGGACGAATTAGTTATTTGAAGTCATCCGGGTTTACTTTTGACTTGATCCGTTTTAAAGTTTGCATAATGATATGTATCGAAAATTAGAGCCTGTTCCTAACCCTCCGACGACAGGCAAGTATGTTTGCTCTAGGGTTTGTGGCACCTACAGTTGAACTAGTAGGAGATACAGCTTATTTATCCGTGAGAGATTAATATGAGACAGTACGGGAACAATTGTGTGGTAGGCGCAAATTCGCTAACTGATCCGACTTGACCCCTGTGAGCCTTCAAAGTGGGTAAGAAAGTGGTCTTACTACAAAGGAATCTAACGGGTTGACAAGTGATGTTCGTGGGGGGAAAGGTTACACGCCTTAACTATTAAAAAAATTTATTTTGAATCAACATGCTTTCATGGACCGAACATATCATTGACAAATGTGTGCGCTTTTTAGCTAAAACGGAAAAAATTTACAAAAAGAAATTGTTGCGGCGTAGCTATTATTAGGCCATGTCTCGCGAAAATATTAAATAAATAAATGTGTAGTTGTTAAAAGTCAGTACATTTTCGAAATAAATTTGTTGGCGTATGAAGTTTTAAATTTTTATATAGTACCTTATAACTATAGACCTACTTCTATCCCACGATTCTGCAGAAATATATCCCGACATACAGCCGGTTGAAATACCGCATCGTTGGGCCTACTGGTCTTATATCGTTAATCGGAAAGATAAGGATATAAGTGCCAATTTTTCTTCTTTTAGACGAGATATGAAATTTTTTACGCCAAAGAGGTTTGCGTTTATTATTATTATTGTTTCGCAATAGTGTAATTTTATAATAAATGCAGTGCGGCTGATTTCGAAATATTTTTACTTACTTATACACATTATACTTATATAAATTAGAGTGTATTGAAATTTCTTTTTTGAGGTGGGTATTAAAAGATGCGTGTCGAAGAGCGGATTACGGGAACGTCAAACTTTTCTTTATATGAGGGTACTGATAGTCTCCTAGCTTGTACTCTCCACTGAAAGGTTGATCGCGTCCTTTAATTGCGGGTCACTCTTGATAATGGTTGTGTACAAATTGTTGTTCCAAGAGATTTTAGTCCCCTGCCGACCGTTGAAGTTTCGATTCCTAGTATATTTCGGTAAAACATAAATATAATTTGTTTGGTCAATATGGGTCTCAAACGATGTGGCATGACGAGCATACACAGAAACACATATTTTCAAGATTTTGACAGAGTATTTTTTTCACAGCACCATTTTGAAATTTCGATCATGCATACGTTTTCTTCCCAACTTTTCAATTTACTTAATGTTGTATTTTACATGAAAATAGTATTATTTTACATTATGTGAAACTGTAGGTTCCAATCAGTGTGTGTAAAACTCACTGGTTGTGAGAGGCTCTCGCCAATCCCTTCAAGGGATGTAATGTGGAACCATTTTGAATAGTGATGAATAGTTTGAATAGGAAAATGAAATTTACTACAAGTTAGAGAAGTACGTATTTTTCTGGACTGATACAATCTTTTGACGCCATGACGCCGCTTTACAATTGTGAAAAGCTGAAGAAGCTGAGCTCAAACGTCAAATCGATTGGTTTATACCATAGGGTCCAGACAACGGATTGAAATTCCGCCCTGTTTGTTTTTAGGTTAAATTAAGTCGCAAGTCTATTCCGATCTTATTGAAACTTGTGAGCGTGCGGGACTCGTTTACAGGGGAACGTAGGTGTGATCGCTGCTGTGACCAAATTTAATTTCTTTCGGCGACCATTGATTTACTTAAGGATGACGACAATATATAAGTCACGATAAAGCTTCTTAAAACCTGTTTGGAATAGTTTTAAATGTGGGTATGAATCTTCAAAGCGCACAGGTAACTGATTGTGAGAACCTCTGCCCCATGTACGTTACTAAAATTACCTTTTTATTTTAATATTCAAGCTCTAGACCATTCCATACAGTAATGCCATATAGAGCTGTCGTTCTTCTCATCTGACATTTCCTTTCACATTATACGTGATGCGATCGGTGCGATCAGGGAGTTTCGATGACACAGCTGATCGACCTCCTAGCTGCAAATTTTATACAGGTCAGAATGTGAAAGAGAGTGAGCGATAGGCGAATTGAAAAAAACTGACTTTAAATTCGATTTAATTTGCACTTGTGACTTTTAAAATAACTTTATATGCAAGAAATTAGTTTTGATTTGAAGATCACCACACTTTTGATCCATTTCTATTTGTGTTACTTCCAAATTCTGGCAAAAAGAACTGTATCACCCAACTCACACGATGATGTTTACGACGTCGTTTTCCCCTAATTGATTTTTGAAGCAACTTCCAAAAATCGTTTGTGTTCATATGATGATTTTTACTTGCATGTCTTTTTTTCAGGCAGGGTTGATTTTTATTGTTTAATCGGTTAAAATGCTTTAGTCGATTTTTTCGCATTACAAAATACATATATCAGTATATCGTATGAATTGGGTGTATCAAAACTGTCGTTAGCCCAGTGACTTTCGACGAGAATTTGATAGAACTAAAACCATAGACGAATACATACATAGATATATTTATTCTCTCATCTGATGTTTCATTTCACACTCTTCATCGTAGGTTTGTGGAAATGAGAGCAATTAAATTTAAAATTAACTTACAGCAGGTGGAGTTACAAAATATGTTCATTTAACTGTTTCATGTCGTTTTGGTGTAGAACTGACAAATTTAAAAGTATTTTCCACTTTTTTGTTGACTTTTATCGTTGGTATACATTTGTATTGTATTTAACACAACTAGTTTGCCACAAAAACACGACATTCGGTTGTTGTTCCTATTGCCTCTATCTGGTATAATGGAACCCATGTTTTCCACCAACCAATGTTTACTTCCCACCGTACTATGACGTTTAATTTATTGAGAGAATAAATGTATCTATGTCTGTATTCGTCTATGACTAAAACACTCATGGCTTCTCTTTAGTATTTCTCTATGGGTGCGGTAGAGAGTTATTTGACGTAAATTGACTTGTTGACTTAAATTTGTCATGTCGTTTTGACGAAGAACTATAAAATTTAAACGAATTTCGACTTTTTTGTTATATTTTATTGTTAGTATATATTTGTGGTGTATTCACTCAAAAAGTGTAATGCACAAAACGAAATGCGGTTGTTGATTTATTAATATTAAAGCAATACTTTCCAAGATCCAACCGCCCATCTGCAACACACCAAATGTCATCAATGTACCGAGAGAGTTGGCTATCCTATACGTTATTACCCTATGTACCATTCTATATTTCTGTTAATATAAATATAGCTTTTGAAAGGAAGTTTTACAAAATGCAGTCTCGTGATTCCTCGCAAACCTTATGACTTTTTTAGATCTAGCCACAGATCTTCATCTGCGGCTGTTGGGAATGATAGTTTTGAAAAATGCATCAAAACAACCATCTCTAGAGTTATTGAAATTGTTAACACGCTCTTTTCTCAGAACAAGGACGATGTCGGTATAAATAATGGGTGTCTCAAAATTCACGCAAGCTTTAAGATAATTGCATTTTTTCTCCGGATGTATGACATGTGGCACCGTCTGGATGAAACCAAATGTCGTCTACATCCATATCAATTAATTTGGGAACAACTAAGGTTATCTTTCTATGGTTAAACATTCTGATGTTCTGCCATTTCTACCACAAAAATACAATCCAAGTGTATCTGGGTTTTGTTGGTCAGATTCTCCGTATTCAAGTACATGCAAGAGCAAGAGATGGTAGTGGATCTAGATTTGGAACATATCTTCTTTAGCTGCGAGGTGAACATCTGAGACATCGAACATCATGTTAAAGAGTCACTTGGAACTCAACGTTGGGATATTAAATCATAGTTTAGAGGAAATTGATTCACCTCATTCGAGTATCCGAAATTCCCTTGTATAATTCTGTTTATATCAGGTGTGTATTGAGGGAGTCCTAACCTATACTAGATGACGAATTTATGTGAAGGCCGATTTCGATATAATAAAATGCATGTATTGGACTTCAATAATATTAGACTATCTATATTTGACTCCTGGGCTGTTGTCAGCCAAATCGATTCAGAAATCAGATTTTTCGCTCCTCTACACTATACAGTCTATCAGGTTTCTGACAGCCTGTGAACGAAGATGTCTCTTCCATACTGATTCATGTGAACGTCACACCAAGGAACAACATACCGAAATACACATAGAAAACCTAGATAGGAATGATTGTTCTGTGTACATGGGTTTGAAGCAACATCTCATGTTCATCTTTTTCCGAATACTCCCAGTATTCCATGTCCAATATGTCAGTAAGAGTGTGGCATACATGGGTGTATGTCGACATCAGATTCATGAGTGTACCCAGTAGCGGAATTCATGTATAACCAGGCCTTCTTTCGTATCCGTAAGCCATTTTTAACTAATTGACTCTGCCTTTCCAAACCACACAGGGTGAGGTTGATGTGGAAGACCTTCCATTTCCCTTTCTGCAAGAAGGCATTACAAAATGAATGAAGGCCTACCAGATGGCCTTCAGCATAAAGGCCTTCTAGAGCCTAGTAACGAGGAATCCTTATTGATGGTCTTCAAAAGAAACCCTTCCACCAATGTTCCATCCTAAAAAAGAAAAATTATAAAATATTAGGTTTTAGTCGTTTATTCAACCAAAAATCAAACTAGTAATTCATATTTCTTCTGATATTTTATTATAATTATTGGTTGAATCTTCATTATTGCCTTCTAATTCTCTTTTTTAATTTGAATGTCTTTTTATTGAGCTTCAATTTGATATAGTCACAAACTATTTTTATAAACTTCACGTCCAATATATTATGAGATTAAAACGCAACTGACCCTTCTCTACATCTGAAAAGGAGAGATGTCGTTAAAAAATGTGTTTCGATGACGATTAACGGGACTAGGTCCCGTTCCTTTTGCGTGCCACGTAAATTTGTCTCCGCTTGTACAAGTCAAACAGAGTGGAATGACAATGCCTAATAGACTCCAATACCTTCTACGATCAAGCGGTTCCCCTGCCTTCCGGTAGACCACAGAAAGAATGTTGAGGATAACGGAGATGCCAGGCCTTCTGGAAGAACTTATTGAACAAGTCGTGCACCATGGTTAGGCGTATTCATTAGAAGGCCTTCAAGAATGCCTCTCTAACGAAGGCCTTGTCAGATCCCCTCCAGGGTAGTTCTACACTCACACATGCACAGGCTGCGATACAGCCGCATTAACCTGATGTCTGTCACCATTATTCATTCACCTGTGTGCCACCATTCAAGTCGTTCGTTTATTTGTTCGATCGTTCGTACGGTGAGTTAAGCTTTACGGTTTGCCTTGCTGCGCTGGTTTATTTTATTCATATCGCTTCGTATCCATCCCACCCCATTCCTCTACATTCAATCGAATTAATTTTGGTCTCTGTGATACAGAAAATTAAAATTAATTTCCATAATCTATAAAGGGGTGACAAAAGACCAGGGCCAGATGACAAGACGGCCAATATTTTGTGTGCACTCAATATGTCATACAATAAATCGTGCAATTTGTGCAACAAAACCTTCACACTTTCTGATTGGCACCAGCGGTCTTTATAAATATTATTTTTTATATCCTGATGCCAAATGGAATATACGCAAATACTGTTTAATGACTTTGAATGTTTAATTAACATTTACAGAAGTACAAACAAATTAGTGTTTGTGTTTAAAGATTCACTAATGTGTAAGTGTCTATCTGTATTTGTAGAAGTATAATGATACAAACGATATCCTGCAAGGACCAACTTTGCGAATTGTACGTCGAGTTTGTTTCGTTGAACAAGAGTAACTTTTAACTCTCGACTTTGCATGATGAGCTTTTGATTCATACGGATGAAACAGTGGAGGATCACGGCCATCAAGTAGGAATCTATAGAGTAAAACATGGTCGACTTTCAGACCACAGATATTCAATAGCATATAAACTGAAAGCAAACGTCTTTGTTGCAGGAATGAAAGGTTTCGTACATTTGAAAATGTTTGGGTTGCTGCGACGAAACATGGCAAACATGATTTCGTTGAGCGGGCACTGTTTCGTAGTTCAAACACCTCAATGTTCGTTGCTGCAAGTAGTACTCATATCACCTGGCATTTCATAACAGATGGGTTACCCAGTCAGTCCATATTCTGAGTCCCAAAAGATTTATACAATAGAAAATGTTATGTTTTTCTGGTTATTTTACCCATAGAGTAATAACGTATATAGTAGCCAAGTCTCTCATAACATTGATGACATTTTGTGTGTTACATATGTTGGAACGTATTGCTTTAATGATAATAAATCAACAACCGCATTTCTTTTTGTGCGTTAAAATATTTGTGTAAATAGGTACACCACAAATATATACTAACAATCAAATATAACAAAAAAGTCCAAAATACGTTTAAACTTCACAGTTGTTTAGCTAAACGACATGAACAATACGTCAAATAACTCTATCGCACGGACCGCACCACGAACAGTGAGAAATGAAATGTCAGATGAGAAGAATGCCAGCTCTATATGATACTACCCTACAAACTTTTCTATTGATACACCCAGATAACTAATCGATTGAAAAGAGGTTGTAGCAACCGTAAATTCGGCTGTTACAACCGAATTGCGGTTGCCACAACCGAATTGAGGTTGTTACGACGCAGTGTTTTTGAACTGAAATCACAGCCGAGAGGGCGGTGTTATGGTGTGGGGTGCTATTACGTACTATGGCACCATGAAAAAATGGCTGGTGCAAGCTATAAAACGTTATTGGAATCGGCTTTTCCGAAGTTCAGTGAACAATTTGGTTCCATATCTTGGATATTGCAACAGGATAATGCCCCTATACACAACGCCAGAGTAGTAAGGGAGTTCATTGCAAGCCAAAATGTTAATATTCTTAACTGACCACCCTATTTGCCAGATCTAAACATTATCGAAAATGTCTGGGGTTGGTTATCTCGTAAGGTCTATGAAGGAGGTAGACAATTTGATGACAAGCAGTCACTAATTGAGGCCATTAAGGATGCTTGGAATCAAATTTCGTTGCATTATATAAATTCTCTTTATCTCTCAATGAAAGCCCCGTATATTTGAAGTTATTAAAAACAAAAGGGTTGTACCCATTCTAATAGTTCTTAAATAAAGTAAAATAAATTTAAAAAAAAAGAAAAACTGTTTTTCATTAAAATTAGTTAAAGTGCCTTTATTCAAGTGAACCAAAAAATAGCACATTTTTGGACTTTTTTTTATAAATTGCTCAAAAAAAGTTCTTTAGTTAAGAAACCACTATTGTCATGATTTTTTTACCTCAAGATGTCTAGCTTCCATTTCAATTTTAAAATTCTGCAATCAGTTACAAATTGCAAAAGATACAGGCTGCTGAATATGGAATTTTTAGTGCCTTTAAATAAGTGAACCGGAGTGTATGCTGCAATAATCTGTGTAGGAAACGGTTTAGGACCTAAATCAACAGACGCAACACGCCAGAATTAGTGCGGTGACCCATGACGGCCGGGACTTCGAAAAAGGTCGGTAGGGACATGTAAAATAAATGTGTTATTGTAAAGATTACCCTATATAAATAACTTTATTTCCTCGGTCTTTAATGTAATAAATCATTAGTCATTCATTTCTGACACTATCTAAATTCGGTTCTGACAACCTCTAATGACGTTGTGTTACCATCTAATGAGGTTGTGTCAACCTATAATGAGGTTGCGACAATCCCTAATGAGGTTGCGACAATCTCTAATGAGGTTGCGACAACCTCTCATGAGGTTGTGTTAACCTCTAATGAGGCTGTGCCAACCTCTAATGAGATTGTGTCAACCTCACCTCTGAATTCGGTTACGGCTAATTCGGTTGTCTCAACCGAATTTTTCTTTGAGTGTACTGACTGCATTCGACAACTTAGTTTTTCTTCATTGAGGCGGCGAACTCGAGTAATAAAGTTTTCCGTTTCAGTGTAATCTGTGCTATGCTCTGTACAACCCAAGTGCTGGATTATCAGTATTTTTGTACTGATTCTGAACTTGGGAAGAATACCCTTTTGAACCACTGTTTGCCCTTTGTGATCCACTCGCAATGACGATTTCAAAAATTCTGCCGAAAATTATATCCCTATTAATGCGGTCAACTGAATTACTGAGTAGGTCCTTATTCGCGGCAGAGTTTAGAATACTGGCCTGAGATTTCTCGAAATGTGAAATCAGACGTAACACACGCTATGAATGTGTTTCACTGATGCGGTAAACAAGTTTTATTGTTGAGATGAATATGTTTCGTTGTTTCAATTAATATGTCTCATTATGGTAAATAATAACATAAATAATACAGATTTGTTTTCACTTAAGCCATAGTTTGACTACAAATAATATATTGAACAATTCCTTCTTTGCGTCAAGCAAGAATTTAATCAAGACATTAAGCATGAGAGACAAAATGTATTATTATGCTCTCGGCCTATCAGTGTCAATATATGTACATGGTTACCAACGCTAACGAATTTTCGCCTTTGTCTACGCAAAATATGAGTGTGAAAATACACTCTTACCTACGAATTCTTTTTATTGAAAAGGATTCTTCTTCACAGATCAGTTGAACCGTTGTTAACAGGTTGGTTTAGTCCTTTGCCTAAGAAATTCCAAAACGAGTTCAACGAGTAATCCCTCTAAAATGGACTCAATTGTCGGATTAATCACAAATCGATAAAAACAGTTAAAATTTATAGTTTCCCATTAGGTCCCATGAAGGGGCTAAAGAGAGCTTCTCACAATCAGTGCGCTGTCGATTTTTGATTTTGCACTCACTGATTGTGACCTACAGTTTCACACCGGTTCCGAACGATATTTGGAGATCCGTGTTCATGGCCTTCATTTGCACCACCGACGGCCACTTTAGAAGTGTTATATTTTCCTAATAAAAATATTTGCCACCCAGCGCAACATCATTTGGGTATTTTACTCTGTGATCTGCTTTTTTGTTATGTCATGCGCCTCAAAGAACAGAAACTCATTGTGGGATACACTGTTATTTATCCCGAACGAACGTAGGACCTAAAACAACTGCTTCTTTGTGTTACATTTTTTTTATATCAAATAAAGTGGAGGGCGGAGGCATCCAGTGGAAAATTCAGTGTGAGTTTATACTTGTACTTCGGCATCTTCAATCGATACTAATTTGCATGTGGAAAATTTCACATACGTGTTTGTATTTATGCGACTGATGGTCTGTCTACCTTTAGCCATGTGCCTGTTATTTCAACAAAACCAACTTAGACTTCTAGATTTCTTAGATTTCACTTAGACAAATATTTCTGGCCTTGTAGTATGGACTTCTGATATATTAAAATGTAAACTACCAAAATCGGGCAAATCGATATAAAATCGTAATATTATTAGGCTGGAGTCTGTGTTGAAGGCGACGACTTTAAATTTATGTGTTTGGAGCCAAATTCGAAGAATGTTGCGTCGATCCTGAATCCTTTAGTAAATAACTTTCAGTTCATTACATGACTGCCATCTAGTGGCAGAAATTAAAAATAGCGATGTCTTTGAATAGCAGACGGAGCGGTTGTTAAACATTAAGGTTGTTTTTGTATTCCATTAAGCCATCGCCACTTACTACTTTCCAAATAAAACGATCAACACTTAAAACTACGAAATGTGGCAACATTTTCTGTAATGGGTGAAAAATAATGCGATACGGCAACACGTTTGTAGCCAGTGCCAAGAAATACATGGTACCAGCATTTGTTGTTGTAGTTGTAACAACATACATTTTCTTTTTGCTTATTCAGTCAGTGGTCAAACTCTACACCAATATATACCAAAAGTACAAGAATACAAAAAAGTAGAAAAACAAGTGAAGCGAAAAATGACATGGAAAAAATTTCATCACCTGTTTAAACGACTATACCTGAAAGATAATTCTACCATGATCAGCATGTATAACCTTTACAGCGCGTTGTTGTGAACAATTTGTTCCAATTTTGTTTTCAATCGGAAATAAAAATCTATCCCTCAAATTTATAGATATAAAAGTATACGTACTCTTCCATTAAATAATATAATTTGAATGAACTTAAAATCTGTGATAACATTTTCATTCGCAAGAAATGATAACAAAATTTTTCTAAGATAACTTTTTGTTTTCATTTCTTGAAATTGAACATGTCATTGCTCAATTTGGAATTCAAGTGGGAAATTGAAATGACACTTAATATCGCTTAGCTGGGACAGTACGGGACGTGTTAATTAAGCTATAATTAACTTTGGCGGGGTAAAAAAACACACTTATTATTTACTAATTTCCAGCCAATGGTGTCATATGACACATCATATTCGTTTGGCTTAAACTTCTGATGTTGACGTTTTCCGACGATTACCTTCATTCGGATGCAGAATTTCAATTTTACTCCAAAGTTCGCTCCTGCTTCCCTGAGAATACCCCTGATGTGAGCGTTAATAGTTTCTGCGGTGAAATATAATGCTGGCGATATTACAACAACTCTGTTTGTTGTTTTACCAGAATTGTTAAATAGGGTTGCTAAATAGGGGTTTGATATCACAGGTTAGCATGTCTAAACAAAGAAAGGTTACCATGTCTGTTCCAAAACAGGTGTTTGACTGCAGTTATTGCCCAAAATTGATTGTACTTAATGAGATATCATTATGCACTTTCTGGTGCATCTCAAATTTATTTCAGTGCATTCATTATCTCTTAGTGTCATTGGAAGAAATTTAAAGAGATTTTTGGTGCAAATAATTTTATTTAAATTATTTTTAAATAAATTTTGTTTGGCTAAATTTTGTTTGTCGGAAATATCACTAAATTTTCGAGTACAGGGTTGTGCTCGCACGAATACAATGACCGAAGTAATGGTTAAACAAATGGTATGATGGACACGCTTGAGAAACGTTCTTGTGTGCACTGCAAAAAATAACGGCCCCATCAACATATTGCACGAACCATGTACATATTTGCAAGCCTTGTCTTCGTGTATTGGAGATCTGCTGCTTTTTGTTTCTTTATAGTCTGTCACGTTTATATTGTTAGCAGTTTTCTATAAACAAAACCACATTTGGGTCATTAATCCATATATTATAACCAATTAATCTCAGTGTCCCAAACATGTTATATTGAATAGCAAACACAATGCGTTTGGACACAAGTATACTACATATGCGACAAGCTACAAACACGTTATATTTGCATCCAAACAACATAAAACGACTAAGTTTGCATCGTGTATACATATATGGGTCATAACTGGCGCAGTTGAAATGAACAATTCTCGTATCAAAATTGATTTAAAACGCATAAACGTGTCTCTAATCGTACACTCTGTTTAGTTAAAAATGGTATACAAATAATGGACATCACTTTCCAGGCATACAAACCTATTTTGGGGGAAACTCTTCGTACTTCCAACTCATATCACTGACTGGTGAAGTTATTGTACTCACTAGTAGAGCGGAAACCTGACCTAACATGATTTTTTTGATTTTATGACGCACATTTATATTTGCATTTCCCAAGTTATGATACCAAAAAATATCACAATTGCATCAATAGAAAATGATGTCCACTGCCGCTCCGAATCACTTAAAAAAATTAATGCAATGTTGTAACACTGAGCAACAAAGACCTTGTCGTAAGAATGACGATATTTTTGTTGGTTGTATGTTGAGCTAGGCACTATCGAAAAAAATATTTCAGAAAATATCCGTCACGCCAATGATTTTTAAAAAGCTTGAAGCTTATATTTGAAAGTTGATGCACTCTTTAGCAAAATCCGATCGATAAATGTAAGGCGACATTTAGAGGTGTGTAATCTAACTGTTAGAAGACAATTTGGAAAATTAAGCAAGCTATGGCAAAAGTTTCAAATATAACGCAAATCAAACAAAAATTCCAAACAAAATTCTAAAACACCCCCAGATTTGGGGTCCAAATATAATTTGATACCAAATATAAGACTGATACCAATTTCTCTACAGTGAACCGGAAAATGGCAAAAAGTCTCATATACATATTTAAAAGTTTTCGTCATTTGATTATTTTGTTTCTCTCTTCATTGTTTGAAAAAGTTTCAGAGTAACGTCAAATTTATGCTCGTTGTTTGTATCATAATCTTGTGGGCAGAACATTTGCATTTTCGTTTATTTTTTCTAATAAAAAATAAATAGTTTCCAATTACATTCCATGAAGGAATTGGGAAGAGCTTGTCACAACCAATGAGCAGTGCGCTTTCTAGTTTTTACACTTACTGATTGGAACCTATGGCCACATTAGTTCTCTAATTTATTTGTTCAAATAATATTTATTTAATTTGGAAATTAAAATACATATATATTTATTCTCTTTGCTGTTCAAATAAATTCGAAGTTAAGCTAATCTTGTTAGCAGTAAACAATTGACAGTCTTTCATTTACTTCCTCGAATTTAGTTACTGCACGTGCGAGTTTAAATTAAATTCCAAATTGTTATTGTTATGATTATATTTATTTTAGTTTAAAAAATTTGAAAAAAAAATAAATAAGAAAATTTCGACGTTTAACGTCAAAAATTCCATTTTTATTTGTCAATTACGTCAAAACCTGGCAAAAAACAGAGAAAAGCAATATTAAAATTTGAGTTTTCTTTGAAATCGAAAAATAAGAAAAGTATAAAAATTTGGATAAATTTCGAAAATGTTCCCAATTATCCGATTTCCAAAGTTATTACTTCCAGTTGAAGTTACTTACCACCGGAACTCTTAAATTTTTACTAGATCAAAAGTTATTTATTTTTGGCTGATGGAAACTTATTTGAACCACTGTGCGTCGTACTGAACGAGCCGTTCTCAGTTGCTGAATTTAATTTATCTGAAGTCAGATATTTTTAATTTCGCTAAAATTCTTTTAAATGACGGCTGATATTCGGTCTATAAAACACTTAAGTTTCAAAGCAACCTTTTTCCTATTGTTTTCGAGAAATTACACTTTAGAGATTGCGTGTCATGCACATGGACATATTTTTACCATCTTAACTACGTACATGCAATTTCATTTTGGGTCACACTGATATACATGGACAATGTCCATTGGAGATAAGTACATATGTATATACGTGTACAATTCTGTGTATTTTTTGTTTTTTTTTCTGGGAACATGCATACATACCCATTTATATGTATTCCCCCGTGCATGAATGACTAAATGACAATTAAAAGTCTTACTTCAGAACAACAGCAGTTGTATTTGTATTGACCTGCTCATGGAGTAGTTTCTGAATTTATGTGGTGGCAATTTGATTTGGTTTACTTATGTATGTGGAAATTTGTAAGTGGATCTAGTGATTTTCTTTCTAATTCATTACAAACCATTTAACAATTCAACCATTTCTGTTCATCATTATCCAGCTTACCTTTTGGGGTTCCAAAAGGATGGAATGGAATGGATGGAAAATACTGTAGTTTCTACAACATAATTTCACATTAATATTATTTCCACTAAGCCCCATTTGAACGGATCTCTTAATGCGACATGTAACGACTCCGAATTTTCCAATAAAGCATCAGTACATCTACACTATTCGAAGACCGTTAGTATACAACTTTTAAAACTATTTTAAATGTTTGTAATTTTTGAGTATTTTTAAATATTTTCAGTATATCCTGATTCCAAATATTCCAATATTCTATTAAACAAAATGTCGCGCAATCGTTGAACACTAAACTTTTATGTGAAAATGTATTTTTGCTGTGTTAACGTCTATAGGCACGGGTAGGGCAATCTATCACAGTGAACAAATGCAATGCGTTAGCATCACACACGTGGTTGTTGTACAACAATAGCCTCTGCCTGAAAATAAGTATGATGGTATTGATGTAGCGGAAGCGAACAAATAAGCAGGTTGTCGTCGCCAAAGAGTATTGAATAGTTTAGAGAACTCATGGAACGAATTGTATGACTCAAAAGCACTGGCGACATCTGGCGAATGATTCAAAACGTATTACTCTCTTTTTGCCATAACTTGGTCCATTCACAATTTTGATGTGAAACATTGATGCCTTTTGGAACATTTATGCTTGTAGTATTGTTTTATGTAATAACATTATTGAAATGGTGCATTTATATTGAAATATTCTATAAAGAGAATAAGACTCGTTTATGCTCTTTTACTCAGACTCTCTACATGAGAGCGGGAAGAGAGTGCAATAAGTTCTCTATCCTATTCAATACTTTTTGTCATCGCCCGTCGTTTATGACAAAACAAAAACAATTATTTCAGTGAGCTATGGTTTTCTACGTGAAAAATGGTTGGCTTGGTTGATATAATGAACAGTTCTGGAAAACACATTCACTGGTAAGACTATTTCCCAACACCGTGGCACGTTCATCATCAGATTCCGAACTACTGTGCCTGAGTTGAATTAATATCTTACATGATATACACATATCCGAATTTGTATTGATCGAAGATTCCTTAGTGCCAACGAACCTTGAAACTCACTGTAGTCTCAACTCAAACTACGAAGAGGTTAGTTTCATCAAAACGGACAAAAATACTTCCCAAAACGAATGAGGTGTGCGCGCGCTTTCTAGTGGTATACTCACTGATTGGTATCTTCAGCTTTACACCAGTTCCGAACGGTATTTTGAGAAACTTTTTATCGGACCATGGTTTTATATAGTCGGATACTTGCGGAAAATTTCATTTAGGATTTAAGAAAAACTGTGCACAAGCGAATAAAGCGACACATGTAGTAAGTGGACAAAAAAGGTCACACCGGTCCACGGATTCATACAGCCCCGCTACAAATATCTCAACTAAGCTTGGAATTCTTAGCTGTAGCGTTTGCGAATGTAAACCGATTTTAACTAAGTTTTGTACACAAGCTTTCTGTAGGCAAATGAGAAAAGGGGCCATAACAGAATTTGCAAGAATAGACCACTCGATGAATAGCCACTCGTCGCTCAATCGCAAATCATCCAAACGATTAGGCACCCATCGTGACTGCATCCTAAGGATTCCAACCCTGACTCATTTTCGTTGGGATGTGAATGCATGAGAAGTTCATACAAGTTTTCAAGGTCTGATACATTTTTCTAGGTGAAAAATTGTTGGTTTTCGTTGGAATAATAGACAATGGGGTTTTCGAAAAAATTAATATAGATGAAAAGATATTCAACTAGGACACACATGTCTTTTAGTTGAGCTTTTGACGTTTCTAATAAGGAATAACACACAATTTTAATGGTGTCATGCTGCGTTGGTGGGACAAATTAGGCTACTACGAGGAAAAAATTGTAATTTGATGAAAATCTAGGAGGATCGTAAGTTTTCTATGGGGTTAAGATCTACCGATTAAGGAGGCTAAGTAGTTTCTTTAATATTGGATATGTTTAGGCAATCTTTTAACAACTTAGAAGTGTCCTTTCAACTGATGTCGTCTTTTTCCACGTAGAAAACTTTTATATTAAATAAAGTTCGTCAAGTAACATTATATTTCTCCATTGAAAAGAATTTCAATCAACATGAGCGTTTTTTTGAACTTGTCAGGCTTCAAAAGCTCTGAGTTAAGTCTATGCTGTCATCAATGGCCAGCGTGAGCGTAAACCTGCGTCTACATCACGTCTACCTACAGGAATTTAACGTTCTGGTTGATTCACTCGAAGTGCGTAAATAGAGTATTTCACGAATATTGCTTCCCGTGCTGTAGAGTTGTAGTCTGGGGTAATAGCCTGGATCCGGAATTGGAGTCGTACAAATTTGGACGACTCTGACTCCAAGTTTAGCATGTCCATCAAAAGTCAAGATTTTCGAAAATTTGTACACCGTATTTGATAAAAATCAATTTGCCATAGGTCTAAATCGATCTGTCTTGGGTTTCTCGGTTTCTTATGTGAAGTTTGTTATATTTATGGTGGTTATATCTCGCAACAAAGCCCATGTGATGTGAAATTCTTGGTATCGTTACAAATTTTCCAAACTCACAGCAAAATTATTCTTGGAAAAACACAACTTGCAATAATAAAATTATAAATGAAACTTCAGGCTTTTTTTCAATTCGAGAATATAGACAGTTTATTTTGAAAAATCATTATCATTTAATACGTAAAAACCTGTAACACAGAAAAGGAGCCATATTAGACCCTTAGTATCTTTGGACGAAATTCGTTTTAGGACTTTTTAAGATGTTTGAGCCATGTCCGTCTATCTCTCTGTCAGGCTGGCTGACTGGCTGGTCAACACGATAACTGCCGTAGATCTTTATCGATCACCGCGAAATTTTGTCAGTGACTATTATTTGCCAATACTGAGTTTGGGATTGAAAATGGGCGTTTTGGTCATGCCCCTTCTGGTACCTCCCATACAAATCGACACATTTAGCACAAAATAATATTTCTTTCAGACCTTCAACTCACACACCGGTTAATAATCTGTAGATGCCTACTTAACTGAAGGAAATGGGCGAGATTGTCAGGCCCAGGGTGTTCGTCCGTGTTCGTCAGGGTGTTCGTCCGGGTTGTCAATCTGATAAATCACGTGAAAAAGTTCCGACGTTAATGAAATTAGGTATAAGGCTTCACATTATCAAACGCCAATAACCGATTAAATCAAGCCACGCCCATTGTAGTACCTCCCATAGAAAAGTTGTTTGGCCGTCTGGGTGTTCGGCACGAAAAGTCCCGCAAAACCGAACCAATCTTTACTAAAGTTTCTACTAGTTAATAATTAGTTCAATAAAACTCTCCTATAGAAAATAAGCTGTTTTGCCACACCCATTCTGGTACGTCCCGTATAAAAGTTGGTCGGATGACCGGTTGATCGACACGGTAACTCTCGTAAACTATAACCGATCTTAATAAAATTCGGTACTATGCAATATTTTCCTAAAATCTACTGTGTAAGTAATAATTGACTATTGTGCCACGCCCAGTTTCGTGCCTCCTATACAAAAGTTGGGCGTATTTGAGGTTTGCCGACTCGATATCTCCAATACATCATAACCGATCTTATTAAAATTTGGTACTCATCAAAATGTTGGCAACAACTTGCCATGCCCATATTTGTACCTCGCATATACATATTTAGGTATTCAATAATGTTTAGCGCTATGTCAATCTGCTGTTGAATATGGCCACTTTTGAGTATGGGCGTTTTTTATTTAACAGAACTCCCACGCAATGGCTGACTTAGGGTGAGGGTGTGATTAAGTCGGTTCACCCGACTGAAACTTATGTACTAGTTTTTTATTTAAACAAATATTTCTTCTAAAACAAACTAAATATTTGTGTGTTGTGCTGCCAGCAATGACATATTATGTGCAGTTCAAACTATTTTGTTGTGAATGGAAATTGTAGGTTAGAAAATGGTTTAGTTTAATGTTGGATTCGGGGTGGGGTTGTGTATTTTCAAGTTGCTGGAATCGTCGCTGACTATAACTATTCTTCAGAATGTTTTAGTTTCCCATCAGCTAACAGATCATTTTTCTTTGAATTAGCACAACAATTGAAATAGTCGCAAGTAGTTTTGTATTGTTTTAACATATTTACTCCTTTTAGATTAACCTTTTATCACAAAAGAACATTGACCTTTGCCCATTATAAAATACGGTGCACTAGGGTGATATTTATGTTTACGGTCTGTATATTAAGGATTGATAATTTTGAATTTTCTTATTCAATTAATATATTTCAAAAATAAGTTTTGCAAAACGCATCCTCATGATTTCTGGAAAAACTATTTCAGATCTAGCGGCAGTTTGGACTGATGCTATTGAAAAATGCATCCAACTTAATGCACACGAATGTTGCTATATGTGTCATGCATGTGGCTACTATTTGTTGCTTCAGTTTTAGCCACCAGTGTGCGTACTGACTTTTGTGCGTACTGACTAAACGATGTGAAGGTACGACGAAGCTGTGCCACAATATCCACGCTTCAGCCTCAACCCATTTCCGTTTGGGAGCGAAAATGTAGTTCACTTCCGTCTTGTCAGCTGGGCGAGTGTGTGTAAGTGTGTATTGGGAAAAACCCAACCATGCCATTTACACACACATTCATATGTAAACATACTACATATCTGCCTGTTCGTATTATTGTTGCTGTTGCTGTGGCTGCTACTAATGCTGCAACTTTGTAGGTAGAAGTTGTTGAGGAACTATGCCTTAATAGCATTGAATTGCATGTACAATGTGTGTGTTTGTTTGCGTGCATCTATGTGTCGGTATTTGCATTAAGTTGTCTGTAATACAAAAGCAAACACACACAAGGAAAGAATACAACATGCACTGTAGGGTGTACTGAAAACTTTTTTGAGGCAGGTCTCAAACGACACGTAATGAAGAGGTGATTACGGAAACGTCTAACATTTTTTATACAAGGCCATTTATTGTCCCCTACCGGTCGTTGAAGTTTCGATTCCTAGTACATTTTCGAGAAAAAAATTATTTTTTTTGGACTATATGGGGTTCAAACTGCGTGTCATGATGAACATATGTACATATATACATATAGGAAAAAATATTTTAAAAATGTTATCAGCAGTTGTTTCCACGACGTCATTATGAAATCTTTATCATCCATATTTTGTATTCCCCATTCTGCTATATTTTAAATAAATATTCCATAAAATAGCGAATGTTTCAAAGAATCGCATTGATTCGCAGGTTTGTCTTTCTGTTTCGCAAAATCACCTACAAATATATTTATTTTATATATGTAGGTGATGAACTATGTAAAATACAACAAAATGGGGAAGCAAAAATGTGCATGATAAATATTTTAAACTGACGTCGCGAAAAAATGCTTTGTCAAATTTTTGAAAAAAACACTTTTTTTTCGAAAGTGTACTACGTAGGAATTGAAACTTCAACGGCCGGTAGAGGACTATAAGTAGCCTCGTATAAAATTTGACATTCCCGTAATCACCTCTTTAATACGCGTCGTTTGAGACCCCCACATTTGAAATTCCACAAAAGGGTTATTTAGTACACCCTAATGCACTGCACACCAACACAATCAACTGCACGTGCCTAAAATCGTACATGCATTCATTCACGTGATAATTTAAATCTATGTCTACCCGCCACCGACCGCATATACATACATACATACGTATGTAGATGTTAATATGGTGTACAGTTTTAAATTTTAATATGATTAAAAATATGATATTAAACCGCAACGCACACACCCCCCTACCCGAAAGCAATTTGCAACTCGCCAGCTCTTTAAACAGGACGATAGATAGCTCAGTGTGCAGCAAATATTAAAGATTAATTAATACCAATTCATATTTGTATTAATTAAAATGTCAGCACAAGTACTTGATAAACGAATGTCTGAATGAATGAAGTTAATATGCTGATACTGCGATAAATAAAAGGTGAAACTCTTGTACACTTGGAGTTGTGAAAAGGACTTCCAGGGAGTAAGAACTACGAAACTGTTAACATTTATGTGGCAGTATTTACCTACTTTCAAGCAAATTTTATCCGATTTTAGTTCAGATGAACAGAATGCAGATCATCCTTGCATCTACTACTTATTTGTTGTGGTTTATAAGTGGCTTCAAACGTTTTCGCAATTGGGGGATACGACAACCCTATCAACAGAGACGAGTTAAATATTACAAATTTTTACTGAGAAGTCGTGCATTTTCAATTCAATTTTCTCTAAGCTCATTGAAATGCTTATTACAAGGAACTTATTACAGCATCTGAGTAAAGGATATCTTTGGTTCCCAACAAAGTTTTGTTTTTTGTTTTGAGTTCAATTTAATTTACTGCACCTACATGTAAACTCAAATTGAATGGTAATTTCTCGTATTTTGTGGAACAATTGTGACGGAAAATGAATCTAATTGTAAGATCGATTTCGATTGTAGTGAAGAGATCTATAAACAGTGTTGCCATACAATTCCACAATAGTTGTGTACTCAATTTTTGACCTAACGAAATCTAATCTAAACGAAATATCGAATAAGCTTTTGGCATCATATAATTAATGTGCAATTTAAATTCTAATTTGGAACGAAAATAAAACTGGAATATATAACACAAGGCAATTTGTGCAACTGGCAATTCTGCTTTGACATTTGTGAAGCAAACATATACAAAATACATGTCAACAAGACATGGATGCTATACTAGTCAAGAACGCGGAATAATTGTTTCAATTCGTCGGTTGTATTGACGCAGCTTGAATTTCGGCGCAGATTTTCTGGTCGTCTGACAGCAACTGGACAAACACTTCGGCGTTTATTCACTCGCCTTAAAGAGTATGGGGCAGGTATTGCTGATAATATCGCGGCTGCACCTCAAGATGTCGCAGAGGACACCAGAGTATCGACCAGACGACGTGCCACATAATTGATCATCAATTGTCAGCCTTACAGAGAATTTTTGTGAAAGGCTTGAAGGTGGTCCCTTACAAAGTTCAGACACCGCATTTACCATACGCGTGTAACTTACAGTCAAATAACATCGGGTAATAACTTTTGCGCCCTCTTGTGTTATCCACTTTAATCAATAGTAAACGCCTTCCATAAGAAAGTTGATTCGGCACCTGTTTTTGTACTCGACCCTTTTTTTAATATTCACGATTTTTTTGTAAATAAGGCTAGAAACTTCAACTCGTACTCTTGGGGTTGACGAGACATTTAAGTTCCGTAAAGAATAAAATGTCGTACAAATATCTGCGTCGGATTTTCTGCAGATCATCAAATGTTTTTTTTAAATCTAGCTTATTTCAAGTGAATGTTTACTTTATTTTGAAAGATGTAAGGATTGCATTTCTATACCAACTGTGTTCAAGTATGCTATTGCATTCAAGTGTGGTATTAACTTCGCCCACTGTTTTTGATCGACAAGCGGGATTTTGGGATAAAAATGTTGAATAATAAACCAAAATTTCCTAAATGCGAAATACATTTCTTCGGGTACAGTTACGTTATCAAAACAGTACAGGGTTGCTATTTATATTTCGGGTCCAGCAATAAAAAAACAAACATTTATCATTGGAAAATATTTTAATGTTTTTTAATATATTCTAATATTTTCAATATACTTTGAACATGGGCTCAAACCAATTTTCGAAGCACTTTTTCCACTCCGATTGAGACACTTCCAAACCATGGTTTTGAACGCTTCAACAGCTGCTTAGGTCGTCGAAAAACGTTGACCACGCAATAAAAAGAGGTCTTTGGGTGCCAAATCAGGGCTGTACGGCGAATGGACCATCAATTCGACATGTTGAGCGCTCAAATAGACCATTGTTTCAGCTGATGTGTCAGAGCTCGCATTGTCCTGATCCAAAACGATTCTTCTTCTCTTATTGTTTTTCCATATTTTTACCAACAGATGGTGGTATATCACTAAAAATTGACCGTCCTAAGTTCCACTGAAAGCACTGTGACCACATGACCGGTTAAACCAAAAAAAAAACGCGATCATTTGCTTCGATGTGCTTCTTCCACGGCCAACTTTTGTTGGGGTTAGCTCGTCTTGAAAGATCCATTCGGTCGACTACTGTTTTGTTTCGGGCTCATATGCATAGAACCATGATTCGTCACCTGTGACGATGTTATACACTACATTTGAGATACCGCAGTTGTATTTTTTCAACATTTCTTTGCGTCAATCGACACGAGCCTTTTTTGAGCATTCGTCAAATTATGTGGGATCCAACGACAACAACTCTTTTTCACGGCCAAATGAACATGCAATATCTTATTGATGCTTGTCATACTAATGCCCAAGGATGCCTCAATATCACGGTCTGCCACATGTCGGTCTGGCTTTATCAGTTCACGCACAGCATCGATGGTTTCCGGCAAATCGACCGAAGTTGGACGACCTTCACGAAATGCTTCCTGGAGCGAACGACATCCGAGACTGAACTCTTGGTACCAGCCATTTACAGTGGTTGTTGATGGTGCTTCATCACCAAAAGTCGAAATAAGTTGATTGAGACACTCTTGTCTCGATAGTCCACGCCGAAAGTCGTAAAAAATCATCGCACGAAAATTTTCACGGGTTAATTTCATTGTTTGACCGAGATGCATTTTTCAACACATCGTCAAACAACAAATAGTGCTCGTAAGTGAAAACGTTCCATGTATGATTCAGCTAAAAAATGTAGACTTTCCAATGGAAGTTCCAGCTTGCATCTGGCAACACTAGTACTGCCAGGACCGAAAATATAAAAGCAACCCTCGTATATAGAGAATATATTCTAAGGTGAATCGTTTTATTAAAGAAAAGTTATTTTAATAACTTAACTGTGCCTGCCAAAGCAGAAATAGCACTCTTTCCAGTACTTTTCCAACACATAACTCATCAACAGTTTTTGAAATTGTTTAAAGCTCCAATATGTACTGAGCAATGTCAAGCTAGAATAGCCCATTCAAACATAGTAGAGTACTTAGTCTATACGAGTTTTACAGATTGTGATCAGGTTCCTGGTAACTTTATTTCAATAAGACAAGGGAATAATCTGGAGATGGTGCTGTAAACTCTACTCCGAGCTGCAGTATAAAGATAATTTAGTTAAATACAAATTACACCATACAGATGGTTGGCATATCTTACCGCAAGAACAAGTGAAATAATACATGAAGAATATTTGTATCAAAGCTTAATCAAAATCGATGAAGGAAAATATCTGAGTTTGGAATCACTTATAAAATGTATGTATGTATGCATAAAGATTTCCATTCCTTTTGTGATAATCCCCTTCACTAACATTTTATTTATTCTTACATATTCCACAACTACTTGTTCTTCACAATTAATATGAATTAAATTAATGAACATAAAGACTCATGTATCTCAAATTATTAAAATTTCAAATCAAACAGCTCTAACAAAAAGAGTTATGTGTAGTTTTTACAAGTAATCCCTAATAACGCAACAACGACTCGCGTGGAACTTTTCAGACAGCTGTGTTGGGGTATTTATTAATTGTATCAATTTATGTAAATGGTGCAAAATTACTAAAAATGGGGTTGTCGATATGGGAATATTAACACTATCACTCCATTTCCTCCTGATCGTCACAACTTTCTGTTAGAGGCCGGATATGATTTCGGACAAAAATCAGACCTCTGTTTTCGATTTTACTACAATAAATCCTGAGCAATTCAAAATTTTAAGATATTTAACAAATGATAAATAAAGTATTACATTTCTGCACCCATTGTGGAGCTGTAACTGCAATGTTTGATAAATAGTATATTTTGGAGAGCTGCCCAGAAACTTGTAGGCTACCATGGAATCGCAGATCGCAGTAACCCCAGAAGTCATTTCTGTTTAAAAATGGGTTTTATCCTGTTTCAACATTCCAAAAAGGTACTTACACAATGTGGACAGAAAGTACATGAGTCTGTTTGTTAAATATCCAGCGTGCAAGAACTCAAATTAGTGGTGAAACCGCGTGACTCTGAGACTTATGTTGTTCCTACGCTCAATGGCAACAGCCGGTATTTAATTATTGACTCATGTGGTTTCTGCAATCTGGGATTCAATTCTTATTAATCCGTTATCCCAATTTCTCTACTTTGAGTCAGAAAATAACAGAATAAGTAACATGTTTAACATCTTATGTTGCAGTCCAACTTACTACGTAATGACATTCTATTCCATTTTTGGTTCCACGGAACACAAAATAAATCTATCAGGAAAATATACGAACAACAGATATGCTGTTTGCCAAAAGAAATGTGGCTCTAGTGGTGTTAATGTCTTCCATAGCTCAATGCATAGACGCGCGGCTGAAAATCAATGTGCCTGGGTCCGAGTCCTTCGCGGGAAAGATTTAGTAATCGTAAAATAGTTATGTATATCCTTCACATATAAATTGTTTTTCGTTGAATTTTTAATATTTTTCAAATATTACGAATACTCTTCCCCCATAAAAATATTAAAAGCAAAAAAAAAATAAAAACCAAATTAGTTTCAATTGTCCCCATTACCTCCCGTTTAGTAATCGGACATTTTTCCATCGGGACAATGGAAATATATTCTAGATTTGCGTATCAGAACCTCTTGGGTTTAAGACAAACTTGAATAAATATAACCCAGTACAGAACCTGGAGCATAAGATCTTTCGCAACTGTTTTTTTTTGCAATCGAATATTTTGCTGGGTAGTTCTCATTTGATGGAATACTCGTAGTGATGTAATACTTCTGGAAGTCGAAGGTAGTGATGCAAAATGTTATCTTGAACTTTACATTGAACATAATTCTGAATTCATGTTAACAAACACAATAATATTTCTATGCACGTCATTAGAGCGATATGGAAAACGATATAGTCAGCAACAATAACATCACTAAAGCGGACCACACACGTGTCACTCATGAGCATGAGCTTGTTCGATAACTTTTTATTTGACTGACAAATTTAAAAAAATATTACCATCAATTTTGTGAACTTGATAGTTATGCGAACAACTTCGATAACATTCTTATTTGGTAGCAGGAAGGGCGGTTAACCACCAAATAAACATCAACGATAGCTAATGATCAAGAACATTGCAGTCAAGCCAGAGCGATTCAGATATATCCAGTGTTACCATATTAGCAGATTTATCTATTTTTCACAGTTGTTTGAAAAGTTGGACATGGATTGACAGAAAAGGTTGTACCTTAAGTGTAACGAAATAATTTGTCAAAAGCAAAACTATTCATGTTATCCATTCTGAACTTAATTTATAGCACGATTGCTGGAGTTGTGCTTTAATAGCATTGAAAATGAAATAAAACATTGTCAACCAAAGAAAACTTGAACTTCAGTCTTCACATCTTAATACAAGGCTTAAATGCAAGTGTAATTCAGACTTGATTCAAGCCTGTTTCTATTATGTAATGTACTTTTATCAATGATCGAAGAAATAAGAATCTAAAGTTGGAGCAGTTTAAATCAAGGCCCATTCACATCACGTGCTTAGCTGATTTAATTTGCTGTCATGACTGTCGTATTCAAATGATTTTGTTGTCGAGATGCCTCAACCTTATTTAAATACGTCTTGGATTAAACTATAGTTTTGCATGAACGCACTCATATCACCGTCTGAATATTACAAATATCTTAAGTTTGATTAAATGAACAAAATGTACGTCAACGTTCATAAATTAATATGAATGCAAGTGTTAAATGCCAACAGCACGAATCTGCTTCAACAATTGAAAAAGCTTTACTGATTTTTGTTATAAAGTGATGATTGTTTGTAGGAGTTATAGGCCTGCGGAAATCAGACTTATTATTTTGACTTATGGTAGAGAAACAATTGTCGCCGTGAATATTCGCAAATTTCGGTGAATTCTATAGACTATTTTTACGTTCAACATAGGACGATTTTTTAAACATATATAATGTCCCTATTCTTATAGATCTTTACCGTAGGATGGTGTAACTTTTGAGGTATTAACGTAACAGAGAATTCGGGAATAAAATTGCACTTAAGGTACTCCTTACGCTGATTCCTGATTACATTGTTCTTATTCGATTGTTTTAACAACGGCAGTTCTTGGAGTGAGATCGCTTTAAAGTCCGGGCATCCGCTGATAAAGCATTAATATGTTTCTTCACCAATTGCAGTAAATTGTTTAAATAAAATACAATGCAAAATCAACCGAAATTTAATACTATTTGCACAACCTGACGTTCGCATATTTTCTCACTTCTTTTGAAAAAAATGTTTTTCCGTTAATTTATCTAATTCCGACGTTATAAGAATAATTAAATACTGCTCACTTTTATTATTATTGTTCCTCTTTCC
Source organism: Phaonia tiefii (assembly GCA_963931995.1). Lineage (NCBI taxonomy): Eukaryota > Metazoa > Arthropoda > Insecta > Diptera > Muscidae > Phaonia > Phaonia tiefii. Next base: position 899,632 of record OZ008367.1, on the reverse strand, counting down.
TCAACACTTGCACTTTTCCATAATATAGTACAACAACATTTACTGCTCGCGCCATACCAGCTAAGTCGACTTAATCGATTTTATTAATTGAATTTCCACCTTTAGTAACCAATTCGGGAAAGAAAATTACGCTAAATTGAATTATTGAGTAGGTTGAATAGTTCTAAAATGTACAATTGATAACCAGAAATGCAAGTAGTTGCCACAAGTTTGAAGGTAAAGTAATTTGAATTTAAAACGCACAATTGTGTCATTTTCGTTAAGAGAACATTTATTTTTTTCTGAAATTGAGATTTTTAAAACACATATGGCAACACTGGTTACATCATATATATTGTCGCTCAATTTCTTTCACATCCAGGACAGGATGACCCACTCATTCACCCATGGACTATTCGGTCCTGATGTTGGGTTGATGTTTATGCTGACGTGTGCGTAGTTAGTTACAGTGGGACGGAAAAGAAAATCTAAGGAATATCATGAAATATTCAATTACCAGTATACTAAGGTACTGAATATGCATGTTTTCGTTACAAGACAGCGATTATCGCTCACCAAACTAGCGATAATGCATGGAACTCTTGTATATGTTTATATTCTTTTCCGTATCTCTGAGCTCACAATAACTCACATACTGGCAACTTTGTGTCGGTTTAAACCGGAAATATGTATATAATCGTCTTGCTCTAACGCATGGTTTGTAGTTATACTTGCAAAGGTTTATATTCTTCTACTTATATTTGAACTCCAAGTAATGATATCCAACGCTGTTGGTCTGATTTTTTCTCAGACTGGTAACATTGGTCATTTTCGGAAATGCATCACTGCAGAGCATCAGATGCGCAACTGTGATGCGTTTGCACTGCTGATGCCAATCAGCTGATGCAGATGCATGATTGTTGCTTATTTTGATTTGCAATTCCGAACACGAAAATATTTCAATGGAATATTTTTTAATAAATTTAATTTGTGAATTGGATGATAAGCCAAGTGAATTGAAGTTATGTAGTTTGCAACAAAGAAAACTTTTAAAGAATAAATAAAGGAATTTGTTATTATGTACAACTTTCCGCCATAAAACACACTTTTTCCTTCTACCATTGGCGAATTCCTCCTCCATACCCAACCTTGTCCTTATTATCAATTTGTAGTCCCTAGCACCCACCTAGACTCTAAAAAATTTTAATAATAGTAAGTTTTGTAAAAAAAAACATAAATTAATATCAAATTCCGTACTTACTCATTCATTGCATCAGCCATTTTGCTACTGCGCATTTTGCGACTTGTTTGCGCATCATACACTGTGTTGATTACTTTTAGAACATGCGACTCTTGCAGTGTTGCATTTTCGAACGTGATGCGCATCAGATGCTCTGCAGTGATGCATTTCCGAAAACGCCCATTATGCCCGGTTAGAACTGAAATGGAAGTGGTATCGCTTAGCTCTCCATACAAAGTAAATGACAATCTAAGCCAGCGGTGTAACCAAAACACGCCTAATATATATTGTTATTTAATACATACGATTTAAATACATTAAGCGGACATTGACGTTAATACTAAATGACTTCAATCGTGTTGTGCCACTATTAATAGCTGGCACTAGCCAATTCCGGGTTCTTCGCCCATCCATCTATAAAGAGATAGTTATTTGCAACATCCCACAGTGTATATCTATCACATCACTAAGCCTGTTTTTTTATTCCCTGCTAAACTAATTTTTCGACGACTTTGTATGGGGAACTAAGCGATATTAAGCGATTTTCAGAGGCACACCATACAAAGTCGCACCCACATTTTATTTGACTTACCTTTCACTATAATAAAAAACCAACCCATCAAAAACATAGTTTTGACTATAAATTCTTTATATATGACCACGCCTCTTTGCCCAATCCCGCCCATATTTGCAGCAGATCTTAGAATATGTAAACCTATCTGATATACCCAATTTCGTTTAAATACCGTTAACAGGTGCAGAAATAATGGATTTTTAATATGTGATTTGTATGGGAGATACCACGCCCCTTTATCCAATCCCGCCTGCGAAGTTTCAGCTCGATTGGATCACAGGAAAAGGGTTAAAAATCAATCCAAAATTATTTCGGCATACATGAATACAGCCAGGTGAAGTTAATACAAATAATTTAAAAAGGCGTTCGTTCAATCATATGATGACGTTACATTTAAATAATATTAATACTTAATAACACTTAAAAATATTTAAAGACAAGCCACGTGAACATACATACATTGTTATGTTCGTACATAAGCTACACAAGTTCACAATTTTCGTTGCTCTCTTTCTATCTCATTTTTATATACGTACAACCACGTCATTATTCTCTTTGCTCTGAGAGTGCTTCGCACCAACAGAATACATCTATTCGCTGCCGCTACATCAGTGTGTGTGTTTTTTGGTTTGACAAGCTGTGTTTCGCAGTCGGACAAATCTGTGTTCTATATAGAGGTGGGTCACCCTTCTCATTTAGGGGTATAAAAAATAGATGTTGGCCTAATCTGAGACCTACCCGATATTCACACAAAATTTAATACAAATCGGTCCAGCCGTTTCGGAGGAGTTTAACGGCAAACAATAGTGGTCTTCATGAAAGCTCGAAAGAACCTCGTAAACTCGGAAACATCGTAAACTTGCACAGCAAACGTCAAAACAAACAAATTTCCCATACAAAGCGACTTGCTCAAAAGTGGAAAGTTTTCGAGGCAAATTTGCTGCGCAAACGTGGGATGGAGAAACGTGTAAACTTTTGACATTTCGTTGTCATCTGACTAGGATGGATAAATAAGGTGATAGCACTAGAACAGTAGAAAAAGTACACATACATAATACATGCAATTGCTACTGCTACCACCTTATGTATCCATCTTGGTCAGCTGATATGGTTTGGAGCACAACTACGCTGAGCAACTTTACCTGGTGCCTCATGCAACGGTGCGAGGGAAACTTGCGCTGAGCAAAAGTTCTCGGCTTTCACGTTTGCATGAATACCGCTAATGTGTGATCGCTGTCGGACAATCTGTGTGAGCGCAGTCGGACAAATTATGTTTGGATGTATTCTCTTTGTGAATTTAGGCCGTACGCGCGCCTATAGATGTTAACACATCGAAAGTGTTATAAAGACTAAGAAGTCCATTAGTTTGCCGGAAAACGAATGTAGAACGTCGAGAAACGTAAATGCAATTCTCTAAAATTTGACAGATTGGATGTGATCACATACATTTATTACAGGTTATATTATATTAAATACTCGTATAGCATTAATTAGGGTGTACTGAAAATTTTTTTTTCGAGGTGGCGTCTACACTATGTGTATTGCAGATCTAATTACGAAAATGCAATCGAGTTTTAGCGTTATGATTTGGGTTGTTTCGGTTCAACGGTTCACACTGCTTTTCAACCACGGGTTTAAAGGCCTTCGAAACAGTGGTCTTGGATCAGTGCAGTGATTCAAATTTCTATTAGTGTTTTGTTATAATATTTTACATTTGTTATTGAAAAAAACTAAGGAACATTCATGTACATCAATTTATGTGGCATTTAATTTAAGTTTAATGGTGGTATGATAAAAACATTTCGTGGGCTTTGATTTTTATTTAACATGAGAGGAGGTAAAAATTATAATTTGTTGAGCCAAATATTGGGAGCCTTCTGTTCTCAATCATGTGTCTATGTCCTTTTCCTCAGCGTGGTGGTTTCCAGGTAGAATATTTTTTCCCAGCGGCTGAAGTTAAGGTTTTCCGATGAGCAGCCTGATTGGCTATGCGACCACTGATGCGTCTCAGGTGTCACTGAAGCTCATCAAGCTGTCGGGCATAATCTTTTGTCCTTAGCAGGTGGATGAGTCAAATATATTGGCCAACGGCGGATATGAAATAAAAGATAAGACGCATCCTGGTCAGCGTCTGTTTCATAATGGACGTCTGCAATCAAATGTCCTGGCAGTAGGTAAAATGCAAAAAAAACCCGTAGGACTGTGCTTGCTTCCCGCCACCGTTCATAATGGCAGTGAATATTCGAAAACGAAACAGAAAATATAATAACCCGCTATTTGTTCACGAAACATTAGAAGGACATTACTTCTATCCAGGAAATGGATGGACAGGACATGGCTGCACAAGGGAATAACATATACTAAAGTTGCCATGAGAAAAACCATGAATTTGGATGCGGATTTGTAGTTGGAGAAAGACTGCAACATGTAGTCTCTAGGTTCACTCCTCAATTGCTGTGCATGCCCGGGCAGAAGAGAAAGATGATGATGCCAAAGAACAAACATTTAGATTGTCCTAGGGGGTTTTAATGCTAAAGTAGGCAGGGAGAATGTGTTTGATGGAAGGTATTGGACGTCGATTGTCCGCCTCCAAATCAAGACGGGGTCATAACAGCTACTGCCCGGCTTAAGAACAACAAAGCCACAGGAGCCGATGGATTTCCGGCGAAGACCCGGTTACTGGAGAAGACCCATGAAACACAAATCGACAATTATCATCCGTTTGTCGATTATAAGGCGTCCTTTGGCAGCCCGATACGGTAGAAACTCTACGGAGCAATGTCTGAGCTTGGTATTCCTGCAAAACTCATACGTCATAACATTAAAATTAATGGTTTTAATGATCAGAGTCTACACGCGATTAGACCAAGGCATGAACGTTGATAACCGTTATAATTTCGAGGTTGTGGACGAGTTTATATACCTCGGATCTGCCGTAAACAAAAGCAACAACGTCAGTCCTAAGATCAAGCGGAGAATTGTGCTTGCGAATACATGCGCTGGTTAGGTCGAAATCGAAAAGTAGGAAGACCAAGTCTCCGTTAGATGGATCAAGTTGACGAATCCCTGGGCACACTTGGTATTACCAACTGGACAGATAAAGCAAAAGATCGAACTGGTTGGCGAAATATATTATCTTCGTTTTGTAAGGTCCCTAACCCCCCGGGGTTGTTCCATTCCGGATAAGGAAGTAAGTAATTATTATAACTGCTAACAACTATTCGTGGGCTTTGATTTTTAATCTGAAAGGAAGTACAAATTTGAAAGCAAAAAATGCCTCAAGGAAGAGAAATCTAAACTTTGATATTTTGTTTAATCGTCGTTGTGATAAATTTTTAAACGCTCAGAATATTCTTTAGTCCAAAATTCAGTTGTGGCAACCGAAATATTAGGTTACTGCCAAACGAACTTTTTCTGGGAATGAGTTTTTCTTCTATTGATTTCTTTAGAATTTTTGGCAGTAAAAATTCAGTTATGGTAGTTCTTCTATTTTGTTATTAGTTGTGTAAGTGAAATTCTTACATGTCCAAACTTCTTCAGACTAAGAATCACCTTCTGGTTTAAATATTAGAATCGAATATCTTACGTAATATTGAGTACGATGTATCCAGTATGTTATGAGTTTTCTAGTCTGTAGTATGTACGGGTGCATAATTGTATAACTGCATTCAAAGTTCTATTAAATCCATGCAAATAATGCAGATTTACATTATTTCCCTTTGTTTTATTAATAGTTTTACGCTTGAAATATGTGGATTTGAACTGTGTATGAATTCGATGGTGCCAACCTAATTAAAAATACTTTCGTTTGCTGTGACTGAATGCACATCATATTCGGATGCTGCAACCGAATCAATGCAAAATTCGGTTGCGGTAAGTTTGTGTATCAAAACTTAAGTTGCGACAACTAAATCCATACCACATTCGGCTGGTGGAACCGAAATATTGGAAAGTTCTCTTAATGCAAATACGTTGGTTGGGTCTTTTCAGAAATACATCATTGCTCTGCATGTGATGCGCATCGCATTCGAAAACGCAACAACCAGTCACATGATGGGCAACTAATTAACAAACACGCATCACAAAAATTATTGAAGCAATAAATTTGTACTGGCGAACAGCTGCGTCAGCAGTGCGAGGAAAAGGGCCGTTGCTTTTTGGCGATTCTTATCTACGGAATTTGTTATCGGGTCTGGACAGCACTCGGTTTGAACAAGATTGCTTTCATAGATTGGCGGACAACATAGAATTAGCGACACATGTTGGTTTTGCCCACCGTCTCTCGCAGCTTGTGTCATGTCCTATGTTGTCCCTTTTATCGTATTACATTCCGGCGTTGTATGGGGACCATTATGCGTGTCATTTGGTACTTTTTTTCTTGTTTGCCACAGACATTTCGTAAATGTGTGACAAAAACTGTGTTATTATCGAGTTGTTTTCCTTTGCCTTTTCTCTTTCACTTGATGATTCTGTAAGAACAGTTACAGGGAAATTGAAGGCCATTATCTCTTACATAAATAAAAAAAATCATAATGATGCACATATGTATGTATGTGTGGGTTTACGCTACCATAAGAAAGGAGCGAATGGAATTGTTATGAAGGATACATATTTATTCACTTGTAGCGGAGGAAGCCGTGGAAACCGTTGCGGCATAAATTAAAAATGTTTCCATATTTTTGGTGGAATTTGGTTAATTAATAACTTAGGTACAATAATGAGAATTGTGGGAGATGAAAAATGCTGCAACCTCAAACAAAAATCACAGTGTATTTGACATGGGAACAATACGGATTGTAAAATGTACCATTTTGGGGGTTTCTGGGTATTTGGCTGTACACGGGCCGGCAAAAATATGATATTTCGTGGCAATTTGATTAAATGCTTTGATATTTTTGTATTTTTCTTTGAAACGGGTGACGTGAATTAAGATGTTGATTTAGGCTGAAATAGGATTGGGTTGCTTTCGTAATTTTAAATACATGGATTGCATGGAATATTAAAGAATGTCACATCACAACTTGAGACATCAATCAGGGGGTTTTCAGACGGGTGAATCGACTTAAACATATCCTGATCCTAAATTAAATTATGTTTTGTAGGAGTTATCGTGTCGGTCAGTCAGCCGGACTGGGAGGCACCAGATAGGAGTGACGAATTTGCCAATTTGCTCCTTTATAACTTACAGAAAACTTACAGCTGCAGAATATTCAGCAACGCCTGAGGGGAAGTTAATCACATATGACGGAATAACTTTGAGCGGAAATAGGTTATGTACTAAATTTGATGATTTACCTGCGGGATAACACCTGGCCATAACGCCCATGTTCAAACCCAAACCAAGATTCGCAAGAAATAATCACTGATAAAACTGCATTGTAACTGCCCAAAGATATATTGGGGTGTTTTTGTTAAAAACTCACTTTTTCTCAATTGTTAATCATAATTTTTGAGTGAATAAAATATAAAATACAAAAATTTAAAATGTCGAATTATCCAAAACAGCAAATTGGCGGCGGAATGGACTCCGGCCTTGTGTAACTCTACCAGCTGCTTGAACAACAGGAAGGGTTTTTTAGCAGTTTCCAAAATGAAAACATTGAATTGAATAGGAATGTTAATAAAACACATGTTCCTGTTTATACTAAATTCGATATGGATTACGGACGTGTGGCCGTCGGTGGTACAAGGGTTAGTGGTTAGTTTAGTGCACATGAGAACGTGGGTTCGATCCCTACTCTGACCACCTTACATCATTAGTGATGGCGACACTATCGAGTACGTAGCCATGAAAATCTTCTCAAAATACAACCACCAAAAAAAAAAAATTTGTGTCAAACTGTAGCCCCAAACGGTGAGTGAAAACTAGAAAGCGCACAGCTCACTGTTTGCGAGAACCTCTTCCCAGTCCCTTCATGGGATGTTATGGGAAAATATTTATTTTTATTATTTGATTAATCATGCAACCTGATAAATCGACATACTGATTAATCAATTTATTGATTTATCATACATTTTGATTAATCCAATTTGCAATTAATCGATTAATCAACTCTGAACTTTATTAAACGTTAGGCAAAGGAATTTTCAGATCCCTACGTTACGAAAAATCTTTTTACGTCACTAGTCCGCAATATTCTAGAATATGGATCTGTTGTTTGGGACCCCCAGTACAATTTGTATGTTAATATGATTGAATCGGTCCAGAAACAGTTTCTCATTTTTTGTCTGAGAAACCTTCAATTTAACCCGAACCATAATCTTCCTTCGTATAGCAGTAGACTAGCATTGATCAGATTGCCGACTCTTAGTAGTAGACGAACCATGATAAACTCTATTACAGTTTTGAAAAGATAATTGATGGATGTATATTAGACCGGTCGTTAAAACTAAATTTTGAAGTACCGGGCAGATTCTGATTCCTTTTGGTCTAAAACCATTAAATTTATTTTTAGTGGCCGCGCCCATCAACCAAAAATTTAAATACATGAAGTATATGGAAAAAATTTATATTTACCCAATATTCTTCAAATTAAGTGCACAAAAGAGAATATTTTCTACAAAGTCTAATTGATTACGATTAGCAATGAAATTATCTTTCTAATAAGTCATCAATTTCCAAAATTGGTTAATAAGAAAGTTGAAGCAAGTAACATAATTATTTATTTTAAACACTTATGAAAAGGCTATATATATCGTTTTGAAATATTTCTCTTGCTGTTGCAAAGCAAAACAAAAAAGTACCGTTGCGAATAGCTCAGTACACAAAATATATGTATTTTGAGTCTTTATTCTTTATTTTCATTCAGTCTTGATGCGTGTCAGATATTGTTTAAGGAAAAAGTGCAAATAATTATAAAAAAGAAACGGTAAAAGAATTAAAAGAATTTAATATTGTGTAAATTTGTGTATCGTGTGAATTTCAAAGAAGTAAGTTAGTTTACATGTTTTTCGTGTGAAAATATAAAAAAAATATTAATACATAATTTGTTAGCACGACACTAATTGGAAATTTCATAATGGCGGATTTGCCAACAACATCTTCTTCAATTACTAGTCGAAGTTCACTAGTTGAACTTCAGTTGGGTTCAGCCAGGATCTTCAATTTATAAAAAATGCCATCGCCTACGCAGAAATTGATAAAGAAGTATCTGACACAATTTTGTCGAAATTTAAAGCACATTTGTGGTACTTAACACCGGAAACTACAGCCTTAGCATTCTTTGACCCTAATGTTTCACTAGAAGAAAAGCGTGAAATGGTGAATTGTCTACAATCAATAGAACCCAATGTAAAGCTATTGGAAGGGCGAAGAATTGCGGACCCAAAAGTGCTCCACCTCACCTCATTGACAGATTTTGTCTCTTATAAAACTAAATATTTCTTTTCGGCATTCAACTTATCTGCGGCCTTTTTGCAATGCGATCCATCAACATGGGTAGAAAACAAAGACTTTCAAGCAGCATTGGATTTTAGTCGGCAGTTATTTGTTGTCAATGATAATGCAGAACGCGGTGTGAAATTTATGAAAGATTATAACCGCATTCTAACGAAGAATGAAGAACAAAAACAATTGGTCTTTCAGTTTGTTGAAGCATATAGGACAAAATTTCCGACTCATAACAAGTCTACACTCAACTCAGAAATAAGTTTAATCTTTTAATTATTGCTGTTTTCTTCCCTTGCCTTTTATATATTATGTTAATTAAGTAAATATAAATTTTTTCCATATACTTCATGTATTTAAATTTTTGGTTGATGGGCGCGGCCACTAAATATTATCCGATCAGCCCCAAATTTTAAATTTAATGGTTTTAGACCAAAAGGAAATAAAATCTGCCCGGCACTTCAAAATCAGACACTTTTTTGGAAAATAACGACCGGTCTAATGTATATGTTCTGCATTTCTGTTATGTAAGATTTTCATAAATGTCCCATTGAAACCCACGAGGTACTATAAACTCATTCACACCGAGTTTCAGCGTTCGAATTATGCGTCCTTTGATCCAGTTGGGAGAATGTGTCGTGACTTTAATGAGCTATATCAGTTTATTGATTTCACTGGTAGTTGGGAAACTACAAAGTCTAGGATAATATGTCATTTGAACAGATTGCATTAGTGCTATATATTCCTTTACATATGTAAATTTACTTTATCCTTACTATCTGTCTGTCTGATTTATAATTTGGTTTTCGTTTTGCTCGTAATTATTATATATTATGAAGTCTGTTATATTAATATCTCGTGATGTACTTTTATACTTATTTATGTTAGTGTAATACCAACTGGTGAAGAATCTTCATTTTGATTGTTTTTAACTGTTTTCCAAAAAAATTTGAATGATAAATTAAATTATCGAAATGTGATTAATCAATATTCAAATTAATTGATTAATTACAGTTTTGATTAATCTGAGTTTATTATTATTCGATTAACTGATAAATCGTGATATCAATTAATCAAAATTTTAATTAATTGATTCATCGCACATCCCTAATATGGATTCATAAAATGTTAGTACATATACCGCCCAGCTAAAGGAGCATTTTAAGGCTCATGGAGTCACGGATAGTGATCAGAGGCGATTTTTTTATTTCATGGATTGGAGCGTAATTATACAGGTTGGTTGGAAAGCTATAAGGAAACCCAGCAAGGGAATATTCGGCTTTCTGCTATGCGATCGATTCTAATTCACATGTGAAAATCTGCACATAAAAGTCTGTATATATACGAGTGATGATCTACTGATTGTAACAATTCAGACACTTTAGGTGGAGGTCTGATCTCATGGTTGTCAAATATGGTCATGCCAGTGTACGTGGTTTCCTGAATTGTCTGTTATTCCAACAATACCAACAATTTTGCACTTATAAAAATGTTTCAGAACTTCTGTCGGAAAAGTTGATACATGTTTTGATACAATTTAACACTGTCCAAATTTTGGGGGAAATTTTCTCTTATGATACTCTCGCTTTCCACTAAATTTCATCGAAATCAGGGACATCTCACTTCCAAAAGTGGCTTTTTTTAGCTGGATTCCCCCATATACAGAACTTTGTACAACCCCCATGCCACTTTATACTTATATAAAAAAAACTCATATTAATAACAAAAGAGAAGTTTTGGATTTTTTATTAATAATTTTTAATATTTATGTAAATTGAAATTTATATTTTATTTACACGCTTACACGTAACAAACACTACGAAGGGTTTATGCCGAAGGGACACTTTAACACTGTTCACGTTTTTATTCAACAATCGAATCGAAAACGTTAAGCTTCGTCAATGTACACTTTTTCAGTAAACAAATTATGTGGAGGTGTATGAAGTTTAGTTAGAGACGAACACAAAATTGTCAAATTGTCGAAGATGTGTGGAGTTGTGTTTTTTGTCTCATACCCAATGTCTGTATACTTTCCGAAGTATTCGGGAAAATTTCTATTGGACAGCTATCCCAAATAGACTACAGTACTTCAGGCCAAACGTGTTTTCATTTTCAAATTATTGATTCAAGCAATACATTTGGGGCATTAGAGGATTTTAGAAGTAAGAGGCGAAATAGACCTGAAGAAGATACCCTGCCAAACATGAACAAACAACTGATTTGAAATGATCGTTATACATTTGTAACCACGGAGCGGAATTATTTAAGTGTATAATCTTATATTGAGAAGATTTTTCATGGCTAAGTACTCAATAGTGCCGCCATCACTAGGCGAGGTGACCGTCGTCGAAAGAAATGTAAGCTGCTCAGAACAGGGATTCTACCCTCTTTCTCATGTATAATAGCCGCGCACCCCAACCATTGCACCACCGAAAGCTTCTAAAAATAACGTTCGGAAGCGGTGTAATAGATATGTAAATAGATGGCGCAAGCGCAGAAACAACTGCCGTCATGTTCTGGTTGTTTTAAAACTCATTTGAAAGAAAATTGCGAAATTCGTCTGGCTAAATGTCACAAATATCAAGTCAGTGAATGGGTGGAAATTTAATCCATCATCATATTCAAAAACAATAAACTATTCATTATTATCAACATCAATGGAAATATCCTACAGTTGAAGTTTGTTCTAGGATCGATCAGAAGTCGCACCCGCTTATAAAAATAACTGTCAATTCAAAAGTCGAACACGATATTACGAGTTCATGAAAACAATCGATTACATGTTCTCAGTGTTTTAAGTGGCAACGTGACTTCAGATAATCAAACCAAAACTTAATCTCTCAGATGCAAATACTAATGAGGATAGCAATATTTTTGAAATGGACTCGCATTGACGACTTCCAATGTATATATAAAGGCATTTTTGGAACTAAAACGCAGTGTGTAGATGCTAAAATGCTTTACGAAAAATGTAATTCCTCATTCTCCAACAGCGTCGGTTGTTGCAGACATTGTGAAGGTCATTTGTATGTAAAGGATAATGCCATTCCTAGTTTAGATAAAAACCAGACCAATCCCATTTGCTCTGCATAAGCCTTTAGCCGAAGAGACTAAACGATTAGGAAACCAGTTACGCCTTATAATAACTCGCATTTTGACAATTTTGTGGTCGTTAGGAAACCAGTTACTACGCCTTATAATAACTTTCCGCAGAGCGTCAATATGGTCTATGAGCTCCTTCTCCACGTAGATTTTGTATCATTGATGTCCTGTTTATTGACAACGTTGTCGTAACTAGAAAAATGCCGCAAAGTCAGTAAAATTCCAAAAACTACGTGTTAATGGAGTCTTATTTAGATATAAATTATTTGTGAGTCGCCACACGACTGTATTTCTTCAATGAAATGTTAGCAGAGCCATCCAACGAGAACCAGTTTAAGGGAATTAATTCCGTGGCACCTGACTTTTAATGATAATCCTTTTGAAGTGGAATATAAGCCATCTTATGTTGGTAATTTTGTTAATAACTACGACCTTTAAAAGTGAGTTGTGTATATCTGTGGCAGTATGACAGAGTAGCTTAAGTCGACATAAGTGATTTTCCAGTTTTTTGATGGGTAGTAGTCTACAGTTTATAAGCTACTTTTCTATCCAACCCTCATTGTGGCATCATTCTCCGTTGCAAAATTATCAAATTTTGCCTAACCACTTATGTTATTCAAACATTCACTGCATTCGACAAAATAGCTTATGTAACGTTATTTTCTTATGTCTTAATAATTCAAGTTTTAAATTTCCACAAATACTCCTATGTCGTTTTAAGTCGTGGGAATTCTTTAATTTTTATGTTCCATTGGCATTTTTTAAAAAAACTTAAGTTAATTTAAGATGTTTTGTTGCATAGTGTTTTTGAAGTTTACACAATCTATGTTGACGTAAGTACTTATATCAAAATTAAAAAAAATGGTAATTGAGAAATTTATATTAATAACAATCACTTATGTCTACATTAGATGTTTTGTGGCAAACTATTTTTGAATAACGGTTACTTATGTCAATATACATTTGTTTTTTTTCTGTGCATACCAGTTGGCTACATTAACGTAAGTGTGAATGGTGTGTTCTATACCTGATGAAAAAAACTACTGTTAAATAACGGTTGCTTATACTATCAACAAAAAAATTTGCTTTATTAGGTGCGTATCAGTTGGCTACATCGACTTAAGAGTGAATGTTGTGTATTAGAGCTAAAATAAAAAAATGTCTCTCCAATCGTTTAAAAGTTACAATAACAATGTAAATTGCTTAAGTGGTAAGTAATTATTAGTAGGCTTCATATTAAGTAAAAAAAAACTAAAAAAAATACTTTTTAGATCAAAATAAAGTGTCATACGTTTCGGAGGAACAAAAAGATATTGGAAAATAAGATAATATTCCACAAACAAATGACGATGCCATAATGTGTATTGAAGAAGAAACTTTAATGGATTTCGATGATGACGATTCAATTTGTGACCCCAATTTTGTGTCTTCCGATTCTGATAATGTAATTGGCAAATCTGATACTTCTTTGGAAGCAAACACCGCTAGCACTCAGTGTGATCAAAATACTGCTTTTGAACATTGTGGATCTTCTCGTTCGGAACATGTAGGGGAAAATAACGAAATCAGTGTAAAACAAACAAAAAAGATGCGCAAAGAAAAAAGAAATTCTGGCAAAAGCTACATATCTAGAGCTGGAAAAGTTGTACAAGAAAGAACCTTACGCAAATTGGTGAGCTGCCGCAACAAATGCAAGGAGAAGATATCATTTGAAAACCAACAGGATATTTTTAAAAATTATTGCGAACTTGGGTCCTATGAGTTGAGACAAGCCTTTGCGTCCGGCTTAATTTTTCTTGAGGATAAAAAATTTGAAAGGAAACAGAAAAGCCTTACTAATCCGAGAAACAGAAGTCACGCCAATAAATATTTTCTAGATATTAGTGGTGGAAGGGTTTCAGTGTGTCAAAAATGTTTTAGATACACACTTTGTGAATCAGAACAATTCATTAAAACTGTTGTTAAAAAAAAGCTGGAAGGCCACGGATCATTGGCAAATGGCGATATGCGTGGGAGACATCCAGGTCCTAAAAAAATATCACCAGAAAAAGAAAATGAGATTATTGAATTCATAAATAGCTTTCCCTCCTATGAATCCCATTACACTAGACGAGATACTTCTAAAAGATACTTGTCAAGCGATTTATCAATTTCACAAATATTTCGGCTCTATTCCTAAAAATATGATCCAGTCTCAATTTCCAAATTTGCCAAGATTTTTAACAATCTTAATTTAAAATTTAAAAAGACCAAGTTAGACACTTGCCATAAGTGCGAAATATTAAAAATGAAAATTGAGTCTGCTACTGAAGAGAAACGTGTGGGTCTTAAAAAAGAACAAACAGATCACCAGCTTGAAGCTGACAGTGCATAAAAATCGAAAGACATTGACAAATCAAACGCGGAACGCGATATATCAACACAAATTCTAACTTTCGATTTGCAACAGTGCCTCCCAACGCCATTTTTAAGATCCACAGTTTCGTTTTTTAAACGCCCACTGTGGACATATAACCTAACAGTTCATGACTGTAAGACGGGTCAGCCGGTATGTTATATGTGGCATGAAGCTGTTGGAAATCGCGGTGGCAATGAAATCGCCTCATGGATATTTAAGCATCTTAAAAACCTTCCACCAGACACTAAACACGTTATTCTTTATAGCGATTGCTGTCCGGGACAGAATAAAAATTCGTTTATTGCTTTAATGTTTGAGACTTTTTTGCAGGTGGAAAATAATGTGGAAACAATTGATCATAAATTTCTTCTTCCTGGCCATACTCACATGGAGTGCTACGTTGACCATGCCCTTATTGAAAAAAAGAAAAGGCTAACAACTGTTAAAATACATCACCCTCGTGATTGGTATCAAATTTGTGAGAACAGTGGGCAAAAAACATAAATTCCATGTTGAAGAAATAAATCAAGATCAGATATTGAATTTCTCAGCCGTAGCCAAAGAAAAATTTATGTGGCGGAAGGTGGACAATAACGGGCAAAAATATTGTTGGCAAAATGTTAAGTGGATGAGGTTCACGAAGGAGTTTGGTACCGTTTATTTCAAGACATCACTTAATGAATTAGAAGAGTTCAGGACGCTGAATATTAGACGCCGTGGGTTTAACTCCATTAAATCGACTGATTTGCAGAAGTGATATTCTACTCCTATTGAAATTAATGATAAGAAAAAGCAAGATTTATTGGATATGCTACCATTGATTGACAATATTTACCATCCTTTTTATCAAACCTTAAATACCAACAATATGGCAGACTTGACCGAAGGTGACAAAGAAGATTCATAAGCTTAAATATATTGTTTTATCTTTAACGTTGATTGAAATTTGTTTGATTTTTGTTCCTTTTAATCTATTTTTGTTGCCAATAATATGTATTATTAATAAATAAAAACAAGAAATAATTGCCTTATCTCACTTTATTTTTCAATCTCGAAATTTGCATAAAATCTTAAGTAAACTTAGGGTATTAATAAAAAAGATTGTACACATGACAGAAAAACTTATGTTACTTAAGACTTAAATTATATTAAAATAGATTTTTATAGAAGATCTTAAGAAGATCTTTTTCTGAGTTTACTTGAAATATTAAATTTGTTCCTTATTTTACTTCAGGACCTAAAAAAAATTCAAAATTATTGTAAAACAAATATTTTAGATAAAAATGCAAATTTCTCCAAAGTACTTTTTTTAACATAAGCTACTCTGTCATACTGCCACAGATATATTTACATTGACAGGACCATATCCCCTCTTTGTCTAATCACACTAAATACTGATTACAAACGAATGATACTAATGCGCTGGGATTTCTTTTGTTTTCAAACAGATTTAAATCGGTTCGAAACTAGATTATGTTTTCGAATATTTGCATTGTCGATTTTCCACATCTTGTGCAACAAACAACTGATTAGAAATTCCAATTTGATGATACTAGAATATATTCTAGAAAATACGAGCAGATATGTGTGTACATACATACATATGTAACTATGTCGTTATATACTTATGTATATACGTTAGGGCGACTCACGAAAAACTGAGATAGTTACCAGCCGAAATGTATATCGTCGTTGCGCCAACGAAAAGGGCTATGTGAAATTTTTTATTGGACAATTGAAAATCATTTGTACGCTCACACAGCTCTTTCCTGATATTTGCATCGGCTTCGAAGTTTATGGTACTGACGAAGACAGAGTTGTAGAATAAATGTTACAAGAAAATTTTGTTTTTTTGCTTTCCTGAAAAGTTAACAAAAAACACATAGCTGTTTTCGTTAGCGCAGCGACGATTTGTTTAATGGTGGTTCGAAAATATTTCGGCCCAAAGGAACACTTCCATTGAGCTAAACCGTTTATAAAAAAAACTTCTCCAGATTGGGTTTTTGTTAATTTTCTTATTTGTTTTCCAACATTGGGCCAAAAATGTCTCATATATGTTGATTTAATAAGGATGCTTATCACATAATTTGTAAAATTTCTTCATGGAACAGAATTTTTAATCGTTTTGTGCAATTTTTGGGATATTGATTGAACATTTTCTTTAAATGGGTTTTCATTGATTTCAGATCGTTACAGTATCTAAAGAAGTTTCGACTGATTCCATTCATGTAAATTTTTTTCTGATTTCAGGAAAAATTTTGTGTTTTTAATGCTTCTAAAGTTTGG
The DNA here is from genome assembly GCA_963931995.1 of Phaonia tiefii. Taxonomy (NCBI): domain Eukaryota; kingdom Metazoa; phylum Arthropoda; class Insecta; order Diptera; family Muscidae; genus Phaonia; species Phaonia tiefii. Next base: position 882,666 of record OZ008367.1, on the reverse strand, counting down.
TATATTATTTTTTGCATAACAATTTGTTGTACTATAAATATTCCGATTTCTGTCTGCATTTTTATCATTTAATTAAATTATCATTAAATTCAAAACCGATCTGAATAAATGTTCTGCAAATGAAAACACATTAGAATGCAATGTTTTTAACGGAAGGACATTCTTTGACAGATTTGAATGTAAGCTAGTATAGTATGTATGTCTGGATGCACATTAGAGATCAGCATGAATGCACTCAAAACGGTGTTTGAGAGATTCATGCCAAAAACGAATGAGTGAGTACGCGCCACTCTCTCAACTGAATTGAATGAATGCGAATGTTGTTATGAGTGAAACATTCATATAATTCAACAGAAAAGTGAATGAATTGAATGCATTCGAATACAACGTACAACGTGTGCGTTGTATTCATTTGGACAGCACAATATAGTACTGTAATTCGAGTATAGTTAGCAGAAATTTGTTTCCGACAAGTTGGTGTGTGGGTCCGTATTGTTACCCAGTTAATAGCAATGTAATTGGAAACATTTTTGGTTTTATAAACATATATGTACTTATTCTGTAAAAATTATATATCTATACATAAAATAACTTAATAAATAATAAAAAATGTATCCCACACTTTTCTGCGCCCCGTTTAGAATTGAAGCTATAGTCGCCATTCAAATCATTAACCGAAATCTATAGTTTATTAAAATTATTTTTAAATAATTTGAAGTTAGTTGTAACACCTAATACGTATATAAAACTTACAATTTCGGATTTTGCAAACTCATTATGTTATATTTTATAAGGATTGCAAAGACCAAAAAAAGAATACATGTAATATAAAAAAATAGCCACTTACCAATGGAAAATAGTATGTAGTTGCGATCAATGACCACCACGCACAAAGGTCATTAAATGATTTGCAAAAGTTTACTCCGGCTCTATATGTAACAAAAATTGTAAATGATCACATTTGCACATCACATACATACACACGCCAGCCGCATACTGAGTGCATAGAGTAATCTCAGACTAGAGAGAATATTTGGCTCATCTGACGTTTCCTTTCACACTCTTCGTGATGCGGTCGGTGTGATAGAGAGATGTTTGACGAAAAGTGATATACACCAGGTGGAATTACAATAACTTCTTGCTTTAAATTTTCATGTCGTTTTGGTGAAAAACTGTGAAATTTAAATGTGTTTTAATCTTTTCTATTGACTGTTATTGTTAGCATACATTTGTGTTGTATTTAACACAATAATTTTAACACACAAAACGAAATGCCGTTGTTGTTTTTTTATTCGTTGTTTTGAACCATTGCCTCTATCTGGTATTAGTAAAGCAATTCTTTTCAACATCAAACGTAAATATCACGCCAGGCCAAATGTCATAAATTTGGTGGGAGAACTAGTAGATCTACTATAAGTATTAATCTATGACTGAGTGCAGTATCCAAATATTTTCTCTTTCTTATTGCTACTCTCTTGAAAACTCATTCATTCTAATATAAAGCCAAATTCATTCACATTCATTAATTGTTCTTTGAATGTTTGAAACATTCATATAGTGCCCACTCACTTACTACTGTACTCAACAGTGTTGCCATATTGGCATAATTTGTGCCGTTTGGCATGATTTTTTTGGTTTTGGCACTTGTTTTTTTTGAAATATTATGCCAGATGCCGTTTAGCACAATTTCCTCACCATTTTCCCAATTTGATTTAAGTTTAGTGCAATTTTTAGCACAATCTTGTTGCAAACGGCGCAGTTTTTCGAACTGAAAGTTCCTCCTTTTAATTTATTTGAAAATCTTTATGTATATATTTTGTGACTGAACTCCTCCTAAACTTCTGGACCGATTTGAATAAATTTTTTTGTATGCGTTTGGGTGGCTCCCTGGGTGGTTTAGATTTACTATTCGGTCCAATTGGACAAAGGGGCGTGGTACCTCCCATACAAATCGCTTGAAATATTATGCAGGACAACGTCTGCCGGGTCAGCTAGTGTTATGTATATTTATCGGAGTATAAGGTACAACATCGCATGTTTAGGTTACTGGCTATCAAAGTAATTCCACTGGCATAAAGCAACAAATTAATTCATGAAATATCAGAAATAGGTTGACAATTTCAAAAATTTCGTATAGAGATAAATGACAAAATTCCTTATAAATTTATTATTGGGGATGCCAAACTGCTCTCCTCAACTCAGGAGTGAAAAAACCTGCTGTAAGACGTACTCTTTTACCTGGAATGAAAATAGGGACAATTATTAACTAACCTTAAATTAGTAGTATTGGACCATACAGTGCCTTCAATATCAAGACGTGACTTTTGTAAAATGGTCTAAATCCGATGAAAGTTCTTTTCGAAGCTGCAGATATAAACTCCAGGGAAAATGTCCCGGTTCATTATGAGAGAAATATCCGACAAAGAAAATTTCGAAGTAGAGACGGCTTGAGCACTGTTCGCTAGGATAAGTGGAATGGATGATAAAAGAAATTATATTCTAAGATTGAAAGAAATTAGTCGTGTTTTGGTTACACCGCTTGCTTAGATTATCACTTATTTTGTATGGAGAGCTAAGCGATATTAAGTGGCACTTGAAGTTACCGCTTCCATTTTAGTTCTAAGTGGGAATAAAGTTACCAGTCTGAAAAAAATCAGAAAAGCTGTGTTGGATATCGTTATCGTTAAACTGAAGAATATAAACATTTGCAAGAATAACAACAAACAATGCGGTAGAACAAGGCGGTTAAATGTATTTCCGGTTGAAAAATGCAGAAAGTTGCCAGTATTAAAAAATCAGAAAACAGTGTTGGATATCGTCATTGTAAGCCAAAGACAAGGAGAAGAATATACACATATTCAAGAATAACTACAAACCATGCATTAGAGCAAAACGATTATATATATTATAATAAATTATCGCTAGTTTGGCGTTTTGGATACTAGCAAGCAAGCGATAATCGCTAACATGCCTAACACGAAAACACGCCTATTGTTAAAACAATGGACCTAAAAGAAACTAATAAATTATTTTTATAAGTTTTATTTAAAAAATGTGATACTTATGTGAGCTGAAAATCACCCTAGTATGGCTTTCGTTGTTGTTTTAGAAACTCTTAAATATTTTGAGTTATTGTTTTGTATGAAATTAAGATACACGCTATAAAAAAATACACTCATAATAATACTTATTTTTAAGTTAAACTGTTAATGGTTAGCAGCTGTTTAAAGGCGTGATAAGCACCCATTTCTTGGAGGGACTGTATGCGTTTTGGACGCAGAATTAGAAAAAAAAAACTAAAAAGCCAAGTTTAGCACAATTTTGGAGGACATTTGGCATAATTTGTTAGTCGGTCTCTGGCAACGCTGGTACTCAACATTCATTGTATGTTGTACCCAAATATTCGAATGTAATATGTGAGTACAGTACAATCTAAGCTGAATAAGTGATAATTTATCCAACCTTTCGCATTATATTCAAAAATTGAAATGTTCGAGCGTTTGGTCGTATTTTTAATTAATTTTATTCTTCGATATTTCGCTGCCCTTTGGGTAGCATCGTCAGGAAGATAAACAGAATTATTAATTAAAACGAAAAGAATTGATAAACAAAATTGTTTCTTGTCATTTGAAAAAACAAAAATAACAACAAATTAAATATTGAAGAAGATGAAAAATGTTTTACGTTACAGTTAGAAAAATTTTTTGTGTAGAAATAGTTTCACAAATTTACAGCCAGAAAATTAATTTGGGTGTAAAAAAGTATATACATAATGGTAAATTCAACAAGTTACATCCTGATATATTAAAAATGTTACCTAATGTCAATTTCAATGATACAACCAACAATTTCGGTGAAATGTTGAATTAAATGTCTATAATTCTGTGCTACATTATCCGTATCTGCTTTAAAGTTTATTCTCTTCCCTATTGGAGTCCTTATTATCTGTAACATTTCTAACATAAATCGGCGTTTATAATTATTTCCCCTATTCAAAACTGACGTATCTTGAAAGTTTGCACAGTGTGATGATAATGCTGTTTTTTGTGTTGAGATGTGTCTATATTTTTGATCTGATTTGTGTCCTGCAATTCTAGTCTTAAGTTTATTTTTAGTTGGACCTACATATACCATATTCCACCTTTCACTATCATTTCCTCCACAAGGTATTTTGTATACCATATTAGATCTGTCAAATTTATCTGTTCTATCTTTGGTTTTACTATACATTCTACCTAGTGTGTGGTTTTATGGACCATTTTGTAATTATTAGTATCAAATATTTTTGATTTTTCTAATCTCTCAGAAAAAAAAAATCTTAACTTGCCTCATATTTTCATATTGCCTTATTAATCTATTGACTAACCCTATTGGGAAACTGTTGTCCATTAATATAGTTGTAATTTATTGACAACCATCAATTTCGGGTGTTTGGAGTGATAATTGATAACCCTTCCAGAAGTAGTTGGTTTTTGGTACCAATCCATTCACACCATTTCTTATTACCATGGTATCCAAGTATGGGAGTCTTGATCCACATTCTTCTTCAATTGTAAACCGATACATAAACCGATAAATCGTCTCCATATTTAGTAATGATTTTCGGGTTTATGGCCAACTCTTCTATGCAGGAATCAAGTAGATTCTCCATAACAATATCAGCCACAATCGGGGAAGCTGGAGATCCCATTGGAAGTCCTCCTTGTTGAAAATGTACCTAGTCATCATATCGGAAATACCTGTTGTCTTCTATACAAAACTTTAAAATATAGGGGAATAATGATTTATTAATATTTGTGTGCTGTTCTATTCTGTCTCATTAAAGAAACTACATCAAATGAAACTAATTTTTCACAATTTTGTATTCTTAGTTTCTTTATTTTCTTCCTTTATTTTGGTCTCAACGGAAAATCTTCTTTGTGTATTTTTGGCACTCCATACAATCTAGGTGCTGTGGACATATTTGTCTTAAGTTTGTTCTTCTCAATTTGATCTCTGTTCCTGGTAGGATCTTTATCCATCAGTTTGTACTTAGCTGTGTCCCCTACAATATTGTTAATTCGTGATATATAATCACATTTAGTTAAAGCTACCGTCGCAATTCCCTTATCGGCATTAACTATCATTATATCGTTATTATTTTGATAAATACTTGGGAATGTTCGCAAATGCATCATTTGTCTGCATCTGATGCGCACCTGGCATCACTTATGTCAATCAGCTGATGCAGATGCGCATTTATTTTGCACTAAAGAACGTTACAATGGACAATTTCGTGTTGAATTAAATATACGAATTGGTTGACAAGACCAAAGAAATAAAATTGTCCAGGAAAATTGGGTATCTGCCGGTTCTTTAAATTAAAAATTAAGCAATAAATAAACTGAATAAATTAAAAAATATAACAACATTTGAACTCAGTCATTCTGTGCTCAGAAATTTTATGGTGTAAATTTGATAAAAGTTTGCGCGTCAGATTATGCATTGTTGCATATACGAACATTGACGCGTGCAATGTATCAGAGTTTGCATTTACGAACGTGTTGCGCATGAGATGCAGACCAGTGATGCATTAACGAACAGGCCCTTTGTCTTATCTGTGTATGTTGGTTGGGAATCACTATTTTCAGGATCAACATTTTTGCGTGAGTCGCTCTAATGCACATACATACTTTTCCAGACATTTGTTGTTATCAGATTGAAACGGGAGTATAATGTGGGTACTGAGGCAGGAACATTACAATAGAATAAGCCGTTGTATTGGCATACAGAAGCAACCCAGATTTTGTGGTCTCCACCTGTTCCTGCCACAGTCTGGGTCTCTGTTTCGGATCCTGTATATGCATGTTTTGTTTAATGTTGTTTTTATTAACGATTTATTGCATAATTATGTATTTTAATGGAATTTTCCTCTTACATTTGCTTCAATTAATTTATGGAGGCCCATACACAATTGTACACATGTGTACGTACGCATAAATGCAATTGCCTGGCAATTAATTAATTCCTGCAGAGTCAATGAATCTATTGCGAAAAGGGTGCTTTAGACAAACTTTAATTATCAATGAACAGGGTCCTCTGGTTATAACAACATATTAAGCAGGTTGTATATATAGAATGGCTAGAGAATTTACCAGATCTGGAAGGACTCAGGGTAGAATATATGCATGACTCCGTAATATGGCAACACCTGGGCAACATCCAACTAGAGGGTTGAAAGAACATGCAGGCTGAATACTTACTTACTTATCCGGTCTCGGCCAACCCCGGGGGGTCAGGGACCTTACAAACCGAAGATAACATATTTCGCCAAACAGTTCGATCTCTTGCTTTATTTCTCTAGTTTGCAATACCAAGTGTACGCAGGGATTCGTCAACCTGATCCCTCCAGCGGAGTCTTCTTGGTCTTCCTATTTTTCGTCTTCCTTCGAGTTCGGTTTCGAAAACTCTTCGTGCTGGTTCGTCTTCATCCATTCTACTGACATGGCGTAGCCAGCGTTATTTTGATCCGCTTAACTATGTCAATATCAGCATAAAGCTCATACAGCTCATGATTCATGCGTCGCCGATACTCGCCCGTTGTGCACTATAGGACCATATTTTTCTCTAGAAGACTCCTACAGATGTTTCGTCTGCTTGCGATAGGACCCAGGATTCTGCGCCATAAAGCAAGACAGATTGAATGAGAGTCTGGAACAGCTGGACTTTTGTTACTCGAGAGAGGACTTTATCTCTAAAGTGCTTGCTTAGCCCAAAATAACATCTATTCGCAAGCACAATTCTCCGCTTGATATCAAGGCGGACGTTGCTGTTTTTGTTTACGGCAGATCCGAGGTATATAAATTCGTCCACTACCTCGAAGTTATAACGGTTATCAACGTTCAAGCTTTGGTCTAATCGCGTAGAGGCCCTGCTCGTCGAAACCATTAATTTTGTCTTGTCCTCATTTACCGTCAGACCCACTTTTGCTGACTCCTTCTCAATTCTCGAAAAGACCGCAGTAACTTCTCTAATTGTGCGCCCAATGATATTTATATCATCAGCATACGCGAGCAGCATGTGACTTTTGCTGCTGATGGTTTTATTCATGTTGACTGCAGCTTTTGTCATAATGATCTCCATTAGGATGGTAAAGAGATCGCACGATAGGGTGTCGCCTTGCCTGAGGCCTCGCTTAGACCCCTTTCACACTCGGCAAGTTACTTGCGCAAGTCAGTTTGTCAACTTTCCGAGTACAAGCAAGTCTGTACCTCAAATTTATTCCCCTTACCCGACCTTACCTCTGTCATCAACAAACCAAGACTTGGGCAAGAGACTTGCGCAAGTAACTTGCCGAGTGTGAAAGGGGTCTTAGTTTCGAAAGGTTCGGAAAGATCCTTACCAACTTTCACTGCGGATTTGGTGTTCGTCAAGGTCATCCTGCAAAGGCGTATGGGTTTTACAGAAATACCAAGCTCAGACATTGCTTCATAGAGTTTCTGCCGTATCGGACTATCGATTTGTTTTTCGTGTGTCTTCTCCAGGATTTGGTGTAGCGTGAAAATCTGGTCAGTTATCGATTTTCTAGGCCTAAAACCACACTGGTATGATCCAATCAGGTCAGCGATAATTGGTTTTAGTCTTTCGCACATTGTATTTGATAGGATAAAAGGCTTATTTCACGGTAGTAGGCACAGAGACTCGGGTCACCTTTTTCAAATATTCGAATATCATCTAACCAAATTTTGCTAATGAGCTGATGCATGCACCTTATCAGCTCATTGCCTCCAGCCTTAAACATCTCCGCCGGTAATCCATCGGCTCCTCCGGCTTTGTTGTTCTTAAGCCGGAAAATAGCTGTTATGACCTCGTCTTGGTTAGGAGGGGGGCAATCAAGGTCGTCGTCCATATTGTGATCGATTGTCCCATCGTCATTGGATATCTCAGGTACTAGTAGCGCGGAGAAATGATATCTCCATATTCCCAACATGCTCTGCACATCTGCGATGAGATTTCCGTCCATGTATTTACAGAAGGGGGCCCTGAACCATGTCCATTAGTTCCGTTTTTGACTTTTTGGTAGTATTTTCGGGCTTCGTTCTTCCTTCAGTATGACTCAATTTTCTCACTCTAGCGCTTTCTTCACGTTTCCTCTAGGAGCTCATAGAATATGTCTTTGGCATCATCATCTTTCTCTTCTATCGGGGCATGGACACAAATTAGGGAAATATAAAAGAATTTCGCTTTTATGCGGATTGTGGGTATACGTTCACTGACAGGATTGAACCTAGAGACTAGATGTCGTAGTCTTTTTCCAACTACAAATCCGCAACCAAATTCAATCCGCCTTCTAAGGACAAAAGCATATGCCCGATTGTTTGATGAGATTCAGTGAGATCAGTCACCTACTAAACCTGATTTGCCGCTCATTTGTTTCGCCTTCTCACTGAATATAGAAAGAAAACTAAGGAATAAATTTGCTCCAAATGAAAACAATTGTACTGAATTGGAGGAAAATTGCACTTAAATCGAATTCAAATTTAGTTCACAAAGTCTAGAAAAATAACTGCAATGACGCAAAGTTTTTAAGTTCGTTTTGAACTAAAACCTGTACCAAATATTAGAATTCAACTTTCGTCGACTTTAAACCAAACAAACAAATTTTTATAATTAGTTGGCCCATTTTTCTCCAAAATTGAAAATAAATGTAATTGTTGCAACAACGGTATTTCATTGTTGCAACGATAAATGTTTTGGAATATGTTGCATCCCTGCGACTAAGCGTTTTCCTTTCAGTGTTGGAATAATAAATGTCCTTGTAGGATACGTGTTTACGACCTAGAAACCCTTGGGAGGACATTCTACGATTGTTGCTACTTACATTTCCGGACCAGCATTAAAAAAATCAATCATTTACCATTGGAAATAGTTTCATTGTTTTTCAAAATATTTTCATATTTTCAACACATTTTGCATGCGCCCAAACCAATTTTCGAAGCACTTTCTCCGCTCCGATTGAGACACCTCCAAACCATGGTTTTTGCACGCTTTAACAGCTGACCACGCAGTAAAACGAAGTCATTGGGCGGATGACCCAGCAATTCGACATATTGAGTGCTCAAATAGCCCATTGTTTCAGCTGATGTGTGGGAGCTCGCATTGTACTGATGCAAAATGATGAGTCTTCTCTTGTTGTGTTTCCATATTTCTTGGAACACTATTGGCAAATAGTTGGTGATATACCACTCAGAATTGACCGCCCTACGTTCCCCTGAAAGTACTGCGGCCACATCACAGGTTATACCGAAAAAGCGTGATCATTTGCTTCGATGTGCTTCTTCCACGAACAACTTTTGTTGGATTTAGTTCGTCTTGAAAGACTAATACGGATAGAACCATGATTCGCCACCTGTGACGATGTAATACACTACATTTGAGATACCGCCGCTGTATTTTTTCAATATTTCTTTGCTCCAATCGACAGAAGCCTTTTTTTGAGCATTCCCCAAATTATGTGGGATCCAAAGAGAACAAATCTTTTTCACGGCCAAAAGAACTGCAATTGATACTAATACCCAAGGAAGCCTCTATCTCACGGTATTTCACATGTGAGGTCTTGCTTATCAGTTCACGCACAGCATCGATGGTTTCCGGCAAAACGACCGAAGTTGAACGACCTTTATGAAATGCATCCTGGAGCGAATGGCGTCCGAGACCGAACTCTTGGTACCAGCAATTTATAGTGGAGTTTAATGGTGCTTCATCACCAAAAGTCAAAACAAGTTGATTGCGACACTCTTGTCTCGATAATTCACGCCGAAAATCGTAAAAATTCATCGCACGAAAATTTTCACGATTTAATTTAATTTCTTGACCGAGATGAATTTTTCAACACACTGTATATGCAGCAAATAGTGCTCGTAAGTGGAAACTTTCTATGTAAGTATATTTATGTTAAAAAATTTCAAACTTTCCAATGGAAGTCCGAGTATTAATCTGGCAACACTAGTACTGCCAGGACCCGAAATATTTATAACTAGTAATAGGTTAGAGCTTTTCGCACTCAATGAGCTGTGTGATTACTATTTTTTCACACACTGAGTGAAACTTAGGGCTAGTTGCACACTCGTCATTTAAAAGCTCAATTTAAAAGCTCCCAGGAAATTTTCATATTAAATGACAAGCATGGGGCATTAAAAGTATATTTAAATGGAGAATTTTCAACTGTGAAACTGGCCATTACAGTTTTACACAGGCATGGAACGGTGTTTTGGAAAGCTTTTTTTATTTGATAGTGTGCATGGCTCACTACTCATCAACTAGAAATACGTGAACTGCAAACCTCAAAAAAAAAATTAATTTAAATTTTCAGTTCTACACCAAAACGACATGAAAAACTTAAGTGAACATATTTTGTAACTCCACCTGGTGTAAGTTAATTTTAAATATTCGTCTATGGCGGTGGCTGTCTGCAATATCAACTGTCTTTATTTTTTGATTTTTACATCCATTTCGTGATAAGAAGCTGTCAATAATATCTTACTTAGATACAATTTTAAGCTAGTAGCCATATGAATTTTGTTTGGAAAAAACTCTTACATTTTGTCCAGCCTCTTTCAATTGAATCACTGTATTAGTAACAAGTGTAAAAGCCAACTGGGCATAAGGATCCCAATTTGTTCGTTGGAACAAAAGTTGTTAAGCTGTACAATTTTTAAATTTATTCAAGCTCAAGACCTTTTTTAATATATTTTAATACATTTAATATATTTTATTTTCAAAAAAGTCGAGCACAAGTGTTCCAATAATACCAGGGTTTTCTGTATAGCTATTTCTGATCTTGCCAAGATCATTATCAGCAGACGGGTTTTCGCTTTATTTTATATATTTGGTCTTATTTTAACTAAATACACGTATTTTAAATAAATGCTGGTCTTAAACTAAGAAGTTCCACGATTTGTACCTATAACCAACAATAAATAATTTTTATTTCAGTCAATTGCGTCTCTTATGAAGCCGTTTATAGTTTTAATTGGGAATTCGTTCTACTCTATTGCCCTAATCCACCCATTGCAGGAAGATAGCGCACTTTCCATATACAAACAATTATTTCACGGGAAGCAATAGGTAATTTATAATTTATGTACAGGGGATATCTCCGAATGTAATAGACGAAGTTAATCAAAATTCTGAATAAATTAATAAATCGAGATCTTCGACATCTTCAGTTTTTTTTGAAACTTAGGATTTACAGGATATCCATGACCACCAAGTGCGCATCACGGTCATCCAATATCGTAGGCCTAATTTGTCTTTATACTCGGTACATTTCCAAATGTTTCAAAATCTATGAATGACATATGTTTTCAGTCACAATGGCATTCCACAAATGTTGCAAAGGTATTGTTACGATTAAGTAAAACCTGTTACTTACGCTAGTACCCGATATAACATAAAGTCAATAAGAGGGCGATTAATGCTGTGCCTGAAAGTATACCCTTGCAACAAATAATGAACAGGATACAAGGCACTACTGGACTTTTCGAGAAAATATATGGCAGCACTTGAAGGCTCTGGAAACAGGTGGAAATTGCCAGATTACACTGTCCAAAGGTACAGTACTAATATAAATAACGGACGACAGCGTATTGGAGCTTAGACTGTGATTAAACACAATAGTGAACGGTTGCATATGACTGCGCCGAAAAATGGGTGAAATATGGACTCCTTGTAAATTGTTAACTTTAACACTGTATCAGCAAAATAAAAGGTAGTAAAACTGTTGGACTTACCGTAAATTAAAACGATTCGTATTAAAGGCGTACAGGATTGTCACATACTCCTTAGCAACACGTGTTTTTTTTGCAGACTTACACTGCACGCTTAGTTATAGGCAATCGTAAAGGCGGTGCAGTTTTTCTGTATGCGTGGCCTTCGAGATGTAAGTGGTTCACCCCATGCGGTAATTTACAGTATATTTGTACATACATATTTCGTTTTTGGTACTTATTGTTACGAATTTCCTTATTCGTCCTTTTTGCGTTGTTTTATTCCCAATAAGAAAACAAGGTTCGTTTTAAATTACGATAATTACAACGGTTTAACTTCCTTTTATTTTACTTATATAGTACAACAGTTTACTTTATTTACACCATTATAACAAGTCTTATATTTTACTATCAATTCGCGTTGCTTACTTTACGGGGTTTAATCACAAACGGAACTCCCCATTCCAAAGACCTCCGGTATTTATACCAACTCACCATACTCAAATTAAGGTATATCTGGCGAATTCAAGAACCTTCAAAACGTTGTTGTTGTTAGTTATCTTTGTAGAACAATCTCGAATGGCGGAGAATTATCTTTACTGAGGTGAATTCATGCTACTGGTACATACTTTCAGGCGCAGCACTAACCGCCTGTTATTTACATACTGTTAGTAGTGTCATTAATAGCAAGCAAAAGCTTTTACTTCTTCGTAACACTGCCCCCCACTTAAGCCTGTTCGTCTCGAGCAGGCTCAACCCCCGTTTTCCATACAGGACTAGTCTTTCCAAATGCACTACTTTCATTTTAGCTTTTGGACTTTGGCTTTTCTGGATTCTATAAACCGCGTCATTTATTCGTTTGACAACCTTGTAAGGGCCTTCCCAGTGAGTCTGAAGTTTTGTAGATAAACCTTTCTTGCGCTGTGGGTTGAACAGTAAAACTAGCTGGCCTTCATGGAATCCTTCGGAATTTGACGCTTGGTCGTACCTGGCTTTCATCTTATTACTGACCAACTTCATTCTCCTGCGAACAAACTCGTAAAGTTCGCTAAGCTCTCCTGGGATACCATCATTCTCCCCATTGTCGGATGTTAGGTAGTTGCCAAACTACAAATTTCTAGGGAGCTTTAACTCTGTCCCGAAGACGGCACTAGCTGGTGTTCGGGCAGCAGTATCCTGGGTGGCCGACCGGTATGCTAGAAGGAATTTTGGTATGCGTTCGTCCCAGAATTTTCTATCCTTACTGACGACCTTGCTCAAATATTCTTCAAGAGCCTGATTGAATCTGTCTATGATGTCGCAATGATGTCGTCCTCATACCACGAATTCTATTCCTCTCGCATATTTCTTTCAAGATGGTAGATTCAAAATTCCTTCCCTGCTCCGAATGCAGTTCCAAAGGGACACCAAAACGACTTATCCAGTTGTTCACGATAGCTTTGCTTATTGTTTTCGCTTCTTTATTCGGAATAGCGAACACCTCGGGCCATTTACTGAAGTAGTCGATAGCGAGTAGGGCATATTGGTTCCCAGAGCTACTTGTCTCTCCTGATGTCTCTGTCCGCAACTCCTCCGCGTTGGTCCTTTAGTTGTCAAGCACTGAGTGCAGCCTGTAATCCACTCGGATACAGCTTTTTGACGACCAACCCAATAGAAACGTTCACTTAGTTTCTTCATAGTTTTGCCTTTGCGAGGTGCCTACCACTCGGACCATTATGAGATTCTGCAATTATCTCTTTCACTTTGAAGGCAGGTACCACAATTAGAGTTTTCTCCATTTTACCATCTTCACTTTCCCATACACGGTGTAGACAGCCATCTAGCAATCTCAGGCTATTCCACTGGGCCCAATATGATTTTAAAACCGGGCATTCTGATGCCAAAATAATTTTTGCCAATACAGGATCACTTCTCTGTGCCGTGAACCGCTCGTCGTCCGATTCAATTCTCAGGGATCGGACGTCAATAATTTGCTCTTTTACCTCAGTCTTAGAATCCTGCTTACGCTCGATTACATGTGGACAGTCATTTACTCGTCCGATATCGGCCGTATTCGCTGGAGACCGTTTTCGTGGCTCTCTGCAGTTTCGTCTAATATGACCAGGTTTGCCATGATTGTCACCTTTCAATTTTGTTGCTTGCCATAGCGCTTTCGTGAGAATCCGGATAACTTCTTTCAGTTCGCTAACGGCGCCTTTCAAATCTTTTGATTTGCCTTCCGTTTCTACCCTTCGTACTTGATGTGTCTGTTGACTGGGAACAACAACAACAAATGTAGCTTTTTGTGAGGCACACACCGCATATCTAACGTCAGGATCATTAATGCCCCTAACAAATGCCTCTATCTTAAATTGCTCTAAGAAAGTTTGGGGTTCTCTAGGATATGCCATCAACACCAAACGTTCCACATCGGTTGCGAAGGCCTGAAGCGTTTCATTATGCTTTTGCACTCGGCCTCTTAATTTCATGCGATATAAATCCTTCTTGTGATCGCCACCATACTTGCGTTGTAACGCAGCCAGTATATCCTCGTAGTTGTTTCTGGCACTGACGGGAATGCTCTGAAGGACTTCTGCTGCGGTGCCTTTCAGTGCTAAAATTAGCTCTACTGCTTTATCGTTGCTGTTCCACAAGTTCTTAATTGCGACCATTTCGAATTGGAATTTAAAAACGTCAAATGCTGTAGAGCTATCGAAACTGGGAGCTTTCAATCTACTAGAGCCTTCAGAAAATACTCGCACTGGACCCTCTTGCAACTGAAGTTCATTCATTTTCCTTTGCAATTCGCTTACATCATTTTTTAGTTCCCGTTCAACTTTCTCGAACTTATGTTCGACTTCCTCGAACTTATGTTCGACTTCTTCAATCTTCTGCCCTATTTCCTCGATTTTTTCTTCAACCTTTTCGAATTTATCGTTTACTTGAATCTCCATATTGCCCACAACTTCAGAGATTTCTTGCAGTTTCTCATTTGTGGCATTTGATGTTTCCTGAATAATTCTAGAATTCTCGCTTAATTTATCGTCCATAATTCTAGAATTCTCGCCAAATTTCTTTTCAAGTTTTTCGTCCATAATTCTAGAATTCTCACCAAATTTCTCGTTCATAATTCTAGAATTCTCGCCAAATTTCTCATTCATAATACTAGAATTTCCACCAAATTTCTCATTCATAATTCTAGAATTTTCACCAAATTTCTCGTCCAACTTAGCGTTAATAATTCTAGAGATTTCGTTAAATTTTTCCATCATGGCTGCAAACATTGTCGAAACATCCATATTACCAGTTGCTTCCTTTGCAGATACCTCCATTTCTTCTTTGCACTCAAACTGGTATTTGTCAATGTCAATGTTTCGGCGCTTGAATTCTTCTATTAATCGCCTCTGCAGCTCTACCTTATTACCAGCTGTCGGTTGGTCCAATTTACTCAACTCCTTTTCTAGTTGTTCAACTTTGAGTTCTTCAAACTTCATCGTTGTCCCGAATTCGTAATCCCACTTCTGACACCAATGTTACGAATTTCCTTATTCGTCCTTTTTGCGTTGTTTTATTCCCAATAATAAAACAAGGTTCGTTTTAAATTACGATAATTACAACGGTTTAACTTCCTTTTATTTTACTTATATAGTTCAACAGTTTACTTTATTTACACCACTATAACAAGTCTTATATTTTACTATCAATTCGCGTTGCTTACTCTACGGGGTTTTATCACAAACTGAATTCCCCATTCCAAAGACCTCCGCTATTTATACCAACTCACCATACTCAAATGAAGGTATATCTAGCGAATTCAAGAACCTTCTAGACGTTGTTGTTGTTAGTTATCTTTGTAGAACAATCTCGAATGGCGGAGAATTATTTTTACTGAGGTGAATTCATGCTACTGGTTTAGCGAGCTGGTACGTTGTTACAATGCATACTTTCAGGCGCAGCACTAACCGCCTGTTATTTACATACTGTTAGTAGAGTCGTTAACAGCAAGCAAAAACTTTTACTTATTCGTAACAATATGAACAGAAATCATTATTTCAACCTACTAACCGAATACAATTCAAATTTTTCGCTTGTCTTTGATATTGTTGCGAATTTCCTTAATCGTCCTTATTAGTGTTGTTTTATTCCCGTTAATAAAACAAGGTTAATTTTTAAGTTACGATTAGTACAATAGTTTTAGTTCCTTTATCTTACTTATACAGTTTTAAAGTTAACGCGTTACATCAAGTCGATATGTAAAATTTTTTCTAATTCTTCGCGTTGCTTACTTTCCGGCGTTTAATCACAGACTGACGTATAATATCAATAACCTCCGCTCTTTGTACGAGTAATACTTCTCGCCGCATAAATAATTGCTCTGTTATTTACATTATGTTAGTTTGGTTATTTAGGGCAAGTAAAGGCTTTTACTTATCCGTAACAATGTATTAAACTAAACAGGCAGAAATTGTTTGTTGTGCCAAACCATCATGCTCTTTTATAAAGGAAAATTCAGAAACTTCCTTGCAACATTCCTTTAAACCCTTTCGAAAAATGGTCGTGGTCCTAGGGTCAAGCCAATCGATCGGCAAGAGACATTTGCTGTACAAACATTTCAAGTATCGATATCTTTCTCTTCCCTACATTGTCTGATTTAATCGCTTACGTGTAACTTCGAATGGAACAACTACAAATTCTGACTGCCACTATAAGTTTTAAACCCGTATCCAGTGCGCTGCTTCTCTGGCAGTTGTAGCTGCTGTTTAATGAAGCTTTTGTATTAGAAACAAAATAGCGAAACATTTGCTTCAGTGTATCATTTTCTCCCATGCTCTTTAGTTTTTATACAGTTCCCGCAAACCCTAACGCAATATTGTCTATCACACCAAAGATGAACGGATCTCTAGTTAAATATTTATATTCGAGCATGAACACATGTGCGATGCATTAACATTTTTATTTAATTCAATATTTAATTGGAAAATGTTTGCATTGTTTGCGGATGCACAATAAATGTCCAATTATGATTAACATTTGCAGTTTCGTTGTCCATACAAATTGATAAAAGTTTAATGACAGTTCTATAATTTATTAACAGGCGGATTCATGGGAGATATAGCCCTGCCTGATATGCAATACGATGAGGATTATCCTTTGGTGGCTCACACCAGGATGTGGCAGGACGTAGAGCTGCCACAAGCCGATGCGCCAGCCAAAGAAAGTCCGAACATGTACAATGAAACTTTCCAGAAAGAAATGGAGATACTGAAGCAAGAAGTCTATAACGAAGGTCTGCAAGTGGAGGAAGAAGGTCTCACTGACATCATAAGAAGAAAAACGAAATTACCCAGCAGTAAATCTGATTCAAATAATGATCCGTTACAGGTAAAATCAGACCGTCTAATGACGTAAACTGTTTACTGCAATTTATTTCGTTTCAGTCGGCGAATGAGCTAATCAAACCTAAAACCAATCAAAACTATTTACCCAACTCATTCAAAAACGATGTTATCAGTTCCGAAGACCAAGAACCACGCAAATATTCCATAAATATTCCAATGAAGGCCACCGCTGGGCATGCGGACGATTTCACCGACAAGGGTCATGTGTTTACAAAATTAAATATGTCAATGGAACATTTCGAAAGTATCTCGGGGACGGATGAAAAATCCGTGGGCGAGGAAGTGAAATATAATAAATCAACCACCGGCCTGGGTAACCGCAATGTGGATCAGCGTAAAATACAATCGAACACGAAGGATATTGAATTGGATACGGGCAATAACTTTGTTTCGGAGCGTAAAGTGGTCATATTGCCGACTTCATTGCCCACCCTACGCTCCACAATGGCCAATGTTTACAGTAATGCAGGAGGCAATGGAATGAAATTGGATGATATTCAGGAGTTAAAAGGCAGCAGCACAATAATAAAGAGGAGAAATAGGAGGGGAAGGAAGAGTCGGTAAGTTCAGCACAATTGTAAACCTGCACACGTACAAGATCAGTAGTTTGTCTTGTAGGGAGCAAGTGGTCATATATCATTGTTTATTTCCCAGAAATGCTTCAAAAGGAATACTTGGGACATATTAATTATATGGCAATTACAAATTGTAGTTTCATTTCAAGCCCATCTGCAAGCGAAAATCCAAAATGCCACTCGCAATTGAACATATCAACCCAACAATTTACAGAGCGCTCAGAAATTCAGTCATAAAAGGGTGAAAATGCGAACAATTTCTGAGTGTTCATAATTCGGAGTCATAAAATTCGAACACGTTTTCATGAGCGTTTAAAATTGTGCGCTCTAAAAATACATGTTTTTCTGAAACTTATTTGAGGGTTTATAAATGCTCATAAATATGTCAGGAAAGAATCGGCAAAAAGAGGGAAATTTTCAAAAATAGTTGTATGTACCTACAAAACTCATTCAAAAATCAAAAAATTCATCAAAATAGATTCATATACATATGTATGAAAAAGAACGTTATTTGTAGACTCTGATAATGTTCATATTTATGAATATAATATGAATCTAAAATACATTTTCAAATTTCAAAAACAACACAATTTCTCAGCAAATGTTTAGTGTAAAATTGTGTCTATGTAAAACTGATATTAAATTTTAATATGAAATGTTGCCACGAGTTTTGAGCTAAAGGTGACGACGATGGAGTTTAGTTTAGCGCGATGCCAATGGTTGGGCGGTGTTTCCTCCTAACAACTTATCCTTTTCCCGTCTTTATATCAGTAGGAAAGCCGTAGTGGAATGTTGTTAAATGTAGCTACAGCCTTGGCATAGAAGATTAAAGGTAAAATGGTATCTGAAAAAAGTCTTTGTCGCAATAAAAATCACAGGCTAAAATTCACACCAAATATATTAACAATAAGCGTGTTTTGGTTACACCCCTTGCTTATATATTCGCTTGTTTTGTATGAAGCACTTAGCGAAGACTTAGCGAGAACTTAGCGGCGAGAATCATTTTCGCTAAGTTTAAACAAATTTATTTTTGACATCTTTTACCGTTTTCAACCCTTATTCAAATTTTTGAATAAAATGACTTATCGCTAAAAGTCGTGCCAAAACACGACTAATAATTGGGTAGGTTGCTGGCAATTTTGTGTTTAATCTTTTTAAAAGTTGTACAATGTACATTAGGGATAGTAATTTTTTAACTTGTTTTTGAATATCACAATGCTCTCGCAACATGCTATAAGGCTTAAAAAATATTAATAACTGCACCAAATGTTATTAATAACCGCACCAAATGCAATTACTTTAACTCAACCCAGATTTTTTCCGTTTTCTTTTATTTGTGATTTTTAAAATTTCAAAATTTGTTTCTTAGTTAACCCTTCTGCAGAAATAGTTAACCCTTCTGCACAAATTCCTCTTAAACAATTTGTGGGTCAATTTCACACAATATCAAAAACACACCCGTATAACGGTAACCTAAATGTTCTTTTTATTATTTGAACATAAAATTTACAAATTCAAGATTTATTTTAAGACAAGAATATTAATTCTGGCTGTTTATACTTTTACACATAATGTTGTTTGCATAAACAATTTGTGCATACATTGCAACGGATTGAATGCTTGCTCGAGTTTTTGGTATGTGGACAAGCAAAAACATCTTTGTCTTTTTCCCAATTACACAAAAAGCATGAGGAAAAATCTTGAACTTGAATGATCTTCGATGAACTGGGAGTGTCGGATACTAAAGCTTCCTAGATCTTTGCCATAAATCTTTTCGCAGAAGGTGGTCAAAATGACCCACAAATTGTATACGAGGGTTGTATTTTATGTATTTTAAAGTTGGACATTTTTTAGGTTATGCGTACTCACAACGTTTTGACATACGAGCGCTATTTGTGTTGTTTACAGTAACTTAAAAGATTCATCTCGGCCCAAAAATGGAATTAAATCGTGAACATTTTCGTGTGATTAGTTTTTACAACTTTCGACATGGATTAACTAAGCAACAGTGCATGGATGAACTTAATTCAATTTTTGGTGATGTAGCTCCATCAAGGACCAGTGTTTATCGATGGTATGGTGAATCCAATCGTGGTCGTAGTTCACTCTAAGACGAATTTCGTGAAGGTCGTCCAAAAATAAGCTGTTGTTCCGAAAACCACTGATGCTGTGCGCGAACTGATCTTGGAAGAAGATCGTCATGTGACCTATCGTGAGATTGAGACAACCTAAGGCATTAGTGAGACCAGCATACATTCAATATACATATCATAAACCATAGATTAATAGACAGCTTTTTAATTTTAGTCTTGAAATGATATACATTTTCTAATTTAAGTAACGGGTTTTACAATAAGAGCGCTACAAATGTTTTTTTAAATAAAACAAAACCGGTTTTAGATACCAATGAAATTCTTTACTCCTGTGAAAGTACGTTCGATGCCATTATGTCTGGAACTCGATTTCTTTTGAATGGCCACCACGGGCACGCTTGCGGAAGTCCAGACGCTGAACCCAATTTTCGACGGTTTTCAAGCATAAATCGGCCGATAGTGCTGCAATTTCACGTTCGATATTCGTACGAAGTTCATCAATCGTCGATGGATTGTTGGCATAGACCACAGACTTGACGTAGCCCCACAGGAAATAATCTAACGTCGTCAAATCGCACGACCGAGGCGGCCAATCGATATTATCCAATTGGGGCCAAAAATATTCGGTTATCATTGAACAGTAGCGATTCGCATTCACAGTAATGTGCCGGTCTTGATCATCACGGAAGGAGTACCGCCCAATGACGCCGCCGGCCCACAAACCGCACCAAACCGTAATTTTTTCGGGATGCAATGATGACTCATGGATTACATGTGGATTGCTGTCTGACCAATAACGCATATTTTGCTTATTGACGAAGCCATTCAACCAGAAATGAGCCTCATCGCTGAAGATGATTTTCCGATGAAAATCCGAATCATTTTCAAGTTGTTGCTCAGCCCAATTCACGAACATACGACGCTTATGGTGGTCAAGCGGCTTCAGTTCTTGGGTCAATTTGATCTTGTAAGGATGTAGGCCAAGATCTTCTCGCAAAATTCGCCACAAAGACGTCACAGAGATGCCCAATGCTTGAGAACGACGTGTGAGAGACACATTTGGGCTTTCTTGAACTGAAGCCTCAAAGGCAGCAATATTCTCGACACTACGGGCACTTCTTTGTCTCACTGGCACGGGAACATTTTTTACTGTGACTGTGGATTCAAATTTTTGCACTAGACGCTCAATTGTTGATCTGGTAGGACGATTATGACGACCATAAACTGGACGTAGCGTTCTTAAAGTTGAGGCCACTGACTCCAAATTTCGGTAGTAAATTTTAATAATTCCGACTCGTTGTTGGCTCGTATATCTTTCCATGATGAAATGGCAAACCTTACTGAAGAGAAATGTCAAAAGAACGGGAAAAAATATGGCGTCGTTTGCTGTCCCTATCGATTTACTTTTGTAGCGTCTCTGTTGAAAAACCCTTTAAATATTTCGTATATGAAATTTTACACAAAAGTGTGCCACTTATTCTAAATTATTAATTTTACATATGAAGTGAAAAGTTGTATTTTTCAAAATTTTAAAATCAAGATAAAATTTGGGTACATGTTTAAAATTTTAATACACATAGTATTATCCGATACCATTTTTATTAACCAATTCCATAAACGAAATTGAAGAAAAAAGATTAACGTAATGAAACGATAATGGTTGCTAAACCAAACTCAAAACAAGTACAGAAATTTCAGTGAGGTGAACCGACTTAAACATTGCCTCACCATTAGTTATCCTTTGGGTTCGAGTTCCATTAAAAAGGTTCATACTTTTGTTTTGGTAGCCGATCAACCTTCAGTTACCCGTGTCAAATTTGCCCATATTCAACAGCAGAGTGATATCTGCAAAATATTATCTTATTAGCAACTTAATTGGGATGTGTTGTGTATTTGGGGTATTTATCATGACTACCAGGTAATTGTCAGCCCAAAATTTGTATGGGAGGTTTGAAAATGGTTACCACAAACATTTTCAATTACACAGTAGCTTTTGAAAAATATTGCCTACTACGCCAATATTTGTATGGGAGGCACATAAATGGGTGTAGCAAGTGAGTAAGTGGTGGTTTACGAATTGAATCCCATTACAAATTTTACTAAGGTTGGAAGAATATTACACGAGTTATCATATCGATAACACTGACGGCCGCCCAGCTTTTGTATGTACTTATATACTAAATATATCGATTTGTATGGTACCAGAAGGAGGGTGGTCATAACACCCAGTTGCAATTCCTATCTAAGTTTGGTTAAATAATTGCCAATGACAAAATTGCATTCTGATCATTAAAGAGGTTTACGGCAGTCACCGTGTTAACCAAATAGCCAGACGGGCATGGCTCAAGTCCCAAACCTAATTTAGTCCCTAGATACAATAGATTGAATATGACTCATTCTAGGCGTTCCACTTTCCGTATCAAATGACATATGCCCCCATCCCTATGAACGAGGGTGCTCGAATAAGTATGGTCTACGAAATTGTGTTTTTTTTTTATCGAATATAAAGCTTTAAGTGCCCGCAGGACTGCAATTTTTGATTGATTCAGTTTTAGCACTTTTTTTTGCAAATTGCACTTTTTTTTGGCAGCTTCTGGCAACACTGCTTATAGTAGATCTAATAGTTCTCCCACAAAATTTATGACATTTGGCCTGGTGTGATATTTACGTTTGATGTTGAAAAGAATTGCTTTACTAATACCAGATAGAGGCAATGGTTCAAAACAACGAACAAAATAACAACAACGACATTTCGTTTTGTGAGTAAAAATTATTGTGTTAAATGTATGCTAACAATAACAGTCAATAAAAAAGCTTAAAACACATTTAAATTTCACAGTATTTCACCAAAACACCATGAAAAATTAAAGTAGGAAGTTATTGTAATTCCACCTGGTGTATGTCACTTTTCATCAAACATCTCTCTATCACACCGACCGCATCAAGAAGAGTGTGAAAGGAAACGTCGGACGAGCTAAATATTCTCTCTAGTATGAGATTACTCTATGGCATAAATATTTGACTGTCAAAAAAATTTGTTCGCGTTGGATCCCACACAATTTGT
This sequence comes from Phaonia tiefii, assembly GCA_963931995.1. Taxonomy (NCBI): domain Eukaryota; kingdom Metazoa; phylum Arthropoda; class Insecta; order Diptera; family Muscidae; genus Phaonia; species Phaonia tiefii. The sequence continues at coordinate 859,809 of OZ008367.1, read as the reverse complement.
CAATCGCTCAAAAAAAGGCTCGTGTCGATTGATAGAAAGAAATGCTACAAAATTACGATCACGGTGCTTCGAAACACGTCTATGACAGCGTGACAGGTGATGAATCCTGTATTTAAGTATATGGTTGTTTCAAGATGAGCCAAATCCAAAAAAAGTTGTTTGCACCCGAAGCACTTCCAAGCAAAAGGTCGCGTGTTTTTTCGGAAAAATCGGACATGTCGCAACCGTAGCACTAGAACAACGCAGAACAGTGAATTCTGAGTGGTACACAACCATTTCTTTGTCAGTTGTCTTCCCAGAAATCAGGAAAACCAACCGCCGAAGACAGATCACTCTTCACCACGACAATGCGAGCTCTCACACATCGGTTGAAACAACTGCATTTTTGAGCACCCAAAACATCGATTTGATGGGTCATCCGCCGTATAGTCCTGACTTGGCAACGAATGACTTCTTTATATACCCGTACGTAAAAAACAAACTGAGAGGTCAACGTTTTTCGACACCTCAAGAAGCGGTTGCTGCATTCAGAATGCATGTTTTGGAGATACTTCAATCAAAGCGGCAAAAATGTTTCGACAATTGGTTGAAACGAATGCAAAAGTATGTAAATCTTCATGAGGAATATTTTGAAAAACAATAAAGTGATTTTCGATGAATAATAATTGTTTTTGTACTCTAATCCCGAAACATAAAATGCAACCCTCGTACGCGTAGGTAAAGTACTTAAAATGTAATGAAACAAAATTGGCTAGTCCCGACAAAAAGTTTTCGATATATGGAAATTTTAAAATTGGTTTTAGGAAAAGCTTAATTTTTTTCCGGATTTTAAATTTTCAAAAAATTTTTGTTTTCGTTTTATATTTTTCGATTGGCTGTTCTTAGTTAGGTTTGGTATGCACATTATGAATCTGTTGTTCGATCAATAATTAGTGATTGGCGTACCAAACCTAACTACGAGGCGGATCAAGAAGTCCGTGACTTTTCGAACTTCCCTCGTAGTTATATGAAATGCAAGACTGTTCTAGTACCACCTGTTAATAGACTACTGTTTGAGTAAGTTCCGGCATACAACCTCGTCCATTTTTTTAAAAATGGAATAAAGTGAATTTCGAGTGCTTATTAAACACTATTTTTTGCGAAAAAAAACCCGTCAATCAAACCAAGGAAATGCTTGATAAATACTATGGGACTCTGCACCATCGATTTCAATGGTAAAAAAGTGGTTTGCTGGCTTCGTTGTGGTCGCACAGCTACAAATGTCGCTGAACGTTCTGGACGGCCAATTGAGGCCACGATATGGTGTTGGCCGATCGGAAGAGTAAAAGTACGTGAGATTGTTGACGCCATAGGCATTTCATATTCCAGTGTTGTTTCGATTTTAAATGATCAGTTGGGTTTAAGAAAGACGGGGAGCGCGTTTGCTCTCAATTGACCATAAAGTTAATTGTGAAATTGTGGATCCGCTAATAAGGTGATGACAACAGTTGAAAAATATTTTTTTTTCCACGGACTAATTGATCCGCCTCCTTAGAACGTTAATTGAAAAATTAAAAACGAAAAAAAATTTCTTAAATATTAAAAATCACAAAAAATTAAACATTTGCTCAAATCAATTTTAAAATTTTAAAAATTTTATTTTCATATTTTAAAAATCGGAAAAAATAAAACTGAAAATATCTGGTTTGAATAAAAGTAATTGCATTTGGTGCGTAAGGTTTTTTTGCAGTACATATAAAAAATGTAAAGACACAGTTTTTCATATTTTTCATGACCTACATCATGCTCCGAGAGCATTTGCAGAAAAAAGTGACTAACCTCTTTGTGGGTCTGATCGAAATTGTATCGAATTCATAAACCTGTACAAATAAAATACTTGAAAACCGGACATCCCAACAATCAACCAAATTCTTAAATTTAATGCTAATTTGCAGCCGATGCCAAACCATGCATTTCTACTGCCTGGGCAAATGCAATTCAACATTATCTAATTGTCATTGCAAACCATTGCTATTGCGTGGTTGTGGAATCGGATGCCAAGAATTTGTGGCTCAATATGCTGGCTCATGAAATGTAGAGGTTGACAATGGAATCTTTATAAGATAAAAAACGTCATTTGCAATCGAATAATAGCTCAAGCATTTAAGGAAACGAATTGTGTACTATTGATTTCGAAATGAGTATTTGTTACCTAAAAACACATCTAGAAGTTCGTAATGAGTTTAGCTGCGAAGTTCGGTTCGTGGTGAGGGAATGATCTATCTATAGAGGAAAATTAAATTGGCAGTACGAAAATAATTGACGATTCAGTGATCAACCGAATCAATAATTATGAAACGAGGTTGCTTCAACCTCAACTTCAATTCGGATGTGGCAAGCGCAATTCGGTGGCAACACCCGAATTTACCTCTCATCAAACAATTAACTCTGTGTGTATGATTATGTGTGCATACCTACTTTACAACTTTTGCACAATCTCCTTCAAGTTTAAAAAAAACCATTACCCATTCAATCCCACGAAGTGATTGGGGAGAGCTTCTCACTACCAGTAAGCTGTGCGCTTTAAAATTTTTTACTCACTGATTGGGACCTACAGTTTTACACCGATTCCGAACGGTATTTTGGGAAGCCTTTTCATGGTTAAGTACTCGATAGTGTCGCCATCGCTTAGCGAGGTGGCCGTCGTCGAAGGAAATGTTAGATGGTCAGAGCAGGTATCGAACCCACGTTCACGTGCACAATACTTATCTACGTCAGACTCGACCAAAACCGGATGCAGTAGGTCCAGGTCACATGTTGGGATTTTTCTTCACGCATAGCGACACTGATGTTGTTGTTTTGGAGTTATTTTTTAAATATTCTCGTTTCCCAATTTTATTGAAATTGTGGTGCGGGGCCCAAGGCGGCAGTCGATACTTATTTTGCTTTTATCCGGTTTGAACGTCACAATTATTTAACAGAATGACTCACAACCCTTAAGTTTTTTTTATAAGAATTTTATTGAAGTCAAGTTCTTTACAAGATTATATTCTTAATTTGTCGTTCCAGTCGAAGTTTCAATCTCAATAACCGTTCCGAGTACAATATGAAGTTGCAGCACTTGAAACAGGAGCTAAATCGTCCAATGGGTCTCATCGGAACGGCAAAAAAACATCATCATCCCCATCACAATTTCCAGGACCACAAGGATTATTTTCAACAACAACGCCAGGAACCCACAACCATCAAATACAGGGAGAAATTTGTCCATAATGATACTTTGAAGGATGAAATAAGGTATTCCAAACATAAAGACATTTTAAATTACGATGACATTGACGATGCGGATGTATTCGTATCCGCTTATGAGGCGGACAATAATGAGTACGTGAGCAAGATCTCGAGTAGTGACTCGGTTTAACAGGAATATATTTTGTATCTTACAGGGATTTCAGTTATGTACGCGAACATCGACGTCTCCCCCGTGCAGTTACCGCTAAGAAAGAGCGTATCTGGGACTTTGGTGTGATTCCTTACGAAATCGATGGCAACTTTAGTGGCCTACATAAGGCCCTTTTCAAACAGGCCATGCGCCACTGGGAAAACTCCACCTGCATTAAGTTTGTGGAACGTGAACCGGAACATCATTCCAATTACATTGTGTTCACCATACGTGGTTGCGGGTGAGTACAAGAGCGAACAGCCACATCACTGGCAGCCACTGCCACTATTGTTATCAAATTTACAGTCCATTTGAATGGGAATGGGAAGCAGCGAATCGATTCAATACTCACATTTATAGTATTTTCAAATTTATTTCGTTTTTATATTTGCACCCTCTCCTGCTCCAATCCAATGCAATCCACCATTGCGTTATGGTACGCATAGATGTTGCTCCTTTGTTGGGAAGCGAGGCAATGGACCACAGGCCATTTCCATCGGCCGCAATTGTGATAAATTTGGCATTGTTGTCCATGAATTGGGTCATGTTGTTGGTTTTTGGCACGAGCACACCCGGCCAGATCGCGAGAAGCACGTTATCATCGAGCACAACAACATCATGAAGGGCCAGGACTACAATTTCAATAAACTGACGCCAGACGAGGTTGACTCGCTGGGAATGGCCTACGACTACGACTCGATTATGCACTACGCGCGCAATACATTCTCCAAGGGAACCTATTTGGATACGATACTGCCAATTGAAGTAAAAGGGAAGAAACGACCCGAGATTGGTCAGCGACTGCGTTTGAGTATGGGCGATATAGCACAGGCAAATTTATTGTACAAATGCCCCAAATGTGGTCGGACGTTCCAGGAGAATACGGGGTTATTTGCAAGTCCATCGTACTACACTGGAGGAGCGTTAACCAATGAAACGGAACATTGTGAGTGGCGTATTACGGCAACACATGGCGAGCGAGTGGTCTTAAAATTGGAGAACTTGGTATGTATAAAGTATTGGAAAGACACACAGACGTAGGACAGGGATGATGCAGGATTTTGACCAACATTTTGTATATATTATAACAACATTTATTGAGGACCCCTCCAAGCAATACGTTTAAGAGAAATAATTACTGCCATGCATATGGATGGTAAGGTCAGTGGGGAAATAGACCAATGGACGCATCAAACAGACATTTAATCTAGTAGGGAATAGTGCGTAAATGTTAACTGCCGTTGTAACAATAAAATTGCCTGTGCATTGGTTTATCACGGCTACAGCATACACGGACAGAGTTGAGACAGCACTTCGGAGAAAACGAAATTCATCGGCAGCGAAATATCAAGATACACTCAGTATTCAAAAAAGTTATCTAGAGTTGTCTAAGCTAAGTAATTATTTTTTGGAAACATTTATTAGACCTTCAAATTCGAGTATTGATAACGGATAAAAAAAAGTCATCAGGGACGATACACATTCTAAATTTCTAATGAAATAATCGACAGTTAGCTTTCCAAAATACGTTTAAGCGAAACTCTATACTGATGGACAAGTAGTCACAATAAAACTACAGCCATATTACCTTTATCATTCCTGACTTAGGCTTCGAACTCTTCCTTTTTCCTCTACACACATACAATAATACACCGCATACATATGTGAAATACCGTTTTCCTGCAACTAATATTGTAAACGAATTAACTGTTTGAAAATGCAAATTTTTCGGTTCTTTTTCCAGAATATTTTCAAGTCGGAAAATTGCCAATCGGATTATCTGGAAGTTCGTGATGGTTACTGGCATCAATCACCTTTAATAGCTCGATTCTGTGGCAAAGTTAATACTGAGATTTTAACAACCGTTTCCAGTCGCATGCTTCTAACCTATGTGAACACTCATCGCACCGAGGGATATCGTGGGTTCAAGGCCGAATTCGATGGTGAGTACTTCTGCACGGGTAGTCCTTTAGAGTTGTTGTGCAAATATGTAGTCCGATAAAATGAAGTCGTGTTAGACATTGAAGTACACTGCAAGTACAAGCTTCGTCATACGAGTGAAATAGTTTGCTGAGATTTATGTGATTGACCCACCCACTCATGCGATGCATATATTTGTTTTCTGGCTTAAATTTGTTTCTTTGGCGCGTTTATGTCTCATGGCAAAGTCCTTGTTGTCAGCGTCGCTTACACCATCTTCATGGCTAACTTCATTGTAACAACACGTTCGCTTCGCCAACTGCAAATGTGAGACAAAATCTTATAACAACTACACCTACATACATATTGTTACGATTAAGTAAAAGCTTTAGTTAGTTACTCTTGATGACCAAATTAACATAATTTACTATGCAAATGTAATATTACTTCGCTTACTGTAAATAACGTGCGATAAATGTTATGCCTGAAAGTATGCCTTGCAACAACATAAAAAGTTCGCCAAACAAGTTTTATGAATTCATATCTCTCCACTATTCTAGTGTGTTCTACTCACTTCCAGAGGGCTATAAATAGTGGCAGCACGGAGGTGATAACCAAATGTAGCTACTAGAAGGATCTTGAATTTGCTAAAGATACCGCCATCTGTACGCTGAAAAAAATGGCCTCTGTAACTTGTTCTCTCAAACATATTCTGCAGGAGCCATGTCTATGTTTCGAACACACTCCAATCATTCATATTTTTGGAAATTCCAAACTTACTTGTATTTAAATGCAACCCTTATCATATTTACGTGGAAACATATGCGTGCCTCAGCCCAAACATCCATACTTACGTGGAAGCATTCACGTATATACTCTCAAATCTCCGTATTCTTACGTGGAAGCATATTTGTTTTTCCTCCCAAACATAATAATATTTAGAAACGAATGATGTTTTCAATTTAATATACTTTATACAACTTTTTTATTATAATTAATTTTACCTGTATAAATTTGTAACCAATTAATAAAAAAATTAAAAGATTTACAACGGCCTTTTTACATTTACTTGCATTGAATGCATTATTTGTTTTTTTTTCATAAAAGGAGAATCTGCTACCCTTTTTTCTCCTTTCTTTGTTGTCTCTCACGTTTTTGTTTTCAGAACGCGTTTTCAGAAACGCTACACGACTTTAAAACACGATTATGACAATGCGTTGGTATAGAAACGATGTACTTACACACAGGGCTAGGTCATGCAAGCCAAGCGCGGTCTAAATACTTGAGTGTTTTTTTATAAAATGACTCAGAACAGGCTCGAGTACACAAAGGACCTGACGTTGCTGCTCTCTTCAGCTTCTTTCCTCAATATCTTTTCTCACTTTGGTAGCACACATATATACGAAAGCCGTACACAAAAACCACAGCACCATCACAAACTATTTCACCGTCCGAGCATTTGTTTATTATTTTTTTCACAGATCACAAATATTTTCTACCAATGTAACCATCAACCATTTACGACTGAATGCGGAAAACTAAAACGCAATACTTACTTACTTACTTACTTATCCGGTCTCGGACAACCCCGGGGGATCAGGGAGCTTACAAAACGAAGATAACATATTTCGCCAACCAGTTGGATCTTTTGCTTTATTTCTCCAGTTGGCAATACCAAGTGTACGCAGGGATTCGTCAACCTGATCCCTCCAGCGGAGTCTTGGTCTTCCTATTTTTCGTCTTCCTTCGAGTTCGGTTTCGAAAACTCTTCGTGCTGGTTCGTCTTCATCCATTCTACTGACATGGCCTAGCCAGCGCAATCGCGTTATTGATCCGCTTAACTATGTCAATGCCAGCATAAAGCTCATACAGCTCATGATTCATGCGTCGCCGATACTCGCCGTTGTGCACTATAGGGCCATACATTTTTCGGAGTATTTTTCTCTCGAAGACTCCTACAGATGTTTCGTCTGCTTGCGATAGGACCCAGGATTCTACGCCATAAAGCAAGACAGGTTGAATGAGAGTCTGGTACAGCTGGACTTTTGTTACTCGAGAGAGGGCTTTATCTCTAAAGTGCTTGCTTAGCCCAAAATAACATCTATTCGCAAGCACAATTCTCCGCTTGATCTCAAGGCTGACGTTCTTGTTTTTGTTCACGGCAGATCCGAGGTATATAAATTATAGGTATATTTAAGGTATATAAACTACCTCGAAGTTATATCGGTTATCAACGTTCACGCTTAATTAACGATCCCCGCCATTAATTTTGTCTTGTCCTCATTCACCGTCAGACCCACTTTTGCTGACTCCTTCTCAATTCTCGGAAAAACCGCAGTAACTTCTCTAATTGTGCGCCCAATGATATCTATATCGTCAGCATACGCGAGCAGCATGTGACTTTTGCTGCTGATGGTTTTATTCATGTTGACTGCAGCTTTTCTCATAATGATCTCCATTAAGATGTTAAAGAGATCGCACGATAGGGTGTCGCCTTGGCTGAGGCCTCGCTTAGTTTCGAAAGGTTCGGTAAGATCCCTACCAACTTTCACTGCGGATTTGGTGTTCGTCAAGGTCATCCTGCAAAGGCGTATGAGTTTTGCAGGAATACCAAGCTCAGACATTGCTTCATAGAGTTTCTCCCGTATCGGACTATCGAAGGCCGCTTTATAATCGATAAATAGGTGATAGGTGTCGATTTGTTTTTCGTGTGTCTTCTCCAGGATTTGGCGTAGCGTGATAATCTGGTCAGTTGTCGATTTTCCAGGCCTAAAGCCACACTGGTATGGTCCAATCAGGTCAGCGATAATTGGTTTTAGTCTTTCGCACATTATACTTGATAGAACCTTATATGCTATGGATAAAAGGCTTATTCCACGGTAGTTGGCACAAATACTCGGGTCACCTTTTTTAAATATGGGACATAGAACACTGAGACTCCAATTGCCGGACATGCATTCATCTAACCAAATTTTGCTAATGAGCTGTTGCATGCACCTTATCAGCTCATCGCCGCCAGCCTTAAACAGCTCCGCCGGTAATCCATCGGCTCCTGCGGCTTTGTTGTTCTTAAGCCGGGAAATAGCTGTTCTGACCTCGTCTTGGTCAGGAGGGGGGCAATCGACGTCGTCGTCTATATTGTGATCGATTGTCCCGTCGTCATTGGATATCTCAAGTACTAGTAGCGCGGAGAAATGCTCTCTCCATATTCCCAACATGCTCTGCAAATCTGCGACGAGATTTCCGTCCTTGTTTTTACAGAAGGGTGGCCCTGAGCCATGTCCATTAGTTCCGTTTTTAGCTTTTTGGTAGAATTTTCGGGCTTCGTTCTTCCTTCTGTATGTCTCAATTTTCTCACTCTCGCGCTTTCTCCACTGCCGTTTCTTACGCCTAAAGAGACGGTTTACCTCCTTTCTTTTCTCCCTATACCGCTCAGTTGCAGCTCGCGTTGCAATTGACTGAAGCACTACCATACGTGCAGCGTTCCTTTCGTCATTTGCAATGCGACACTCTTCATCGTACCACGGTTTATTGCGAATCGGTTTTTCGAAACCAAGTACGGTTGTTGCGGCAGTTTTTATAGAGTCGGAAATGGGTTTCCACTGCGCATCAGCATCGTCATCGGGAGGGGGTGGGTTCAGTGCCAAAAGTTGCGAGAGCTTCCTTGAGTAGGCTGTGGCTACCTCTGATAATTGCAGCTTCCGTTGTCCAGCTTCCTCTGCGCCTGGTTTCGTACGATTTTCGCTCTACTTAATCTTGTGCGAACCTTTGCTGCTACCAGGTAGTGATCAGAATCGATGTTAGCTCCTCTGATCACTCGTACGTCCATAACACTGGATGAGTGCCTTCCATCAATTACCACGTGATCAATTTGGTTCTTAGTTCTTTGATCAGGGGATACCCAAGTAGCCTTGTGGATGTCTTTATGCTTGAATCTTGTACCACTAATGACCATGTTTTTTGCCGCGGAAAAGTCAATCAGTCTCATACCGTTGTCGGAACTGTCAGCATGTAGACTGAAATTGCCAATAGTTGGATTAAACACATTCTCCCTTCCTACTTTGGCATTAAAATCTCCTAGTACAATCTCAATGTCATGGCCAGGGCAGCGGTCATACGTTTCCTCTAGGAGCTCATAGAATATGTCTTTGGCATCATCATTATTCTCTTCTGTCGGGGCATGGACACAAATTAGGGAAATATAAAAGTATTTCGCTTTTATGCGGATTGTGGGCATACGTTCACTCACAGGATTGAACCTAGAGACTAGATGTCGCACTCTTTTGCCAACTACTAGATAGGATGTTGAAAAATGGGGTGTTTGTATCCCTTATGGAGTACGCGACAGCTAAGAAGCGATATTTGGAAATTATAATTGGGGGCGGTAGAAATGGGCGTAGCACTAAATCAGTCTAATAAGCATTCTGATCCTAGACGCATGCAATTTGGTGTGGATGCTCCCATTATAGAGTAGCTATAAATGGGGTTTCCGAAATTGGATTAGGGGCGGAAGAAATGGGGGCGTGGCATTATATTGAAACCCCCGAAAACCCGTTATTTAAAAAAATTATTTAGTGAACAAGGTGGAATTTTTTTATATAATTGTTTTTTCGAAACCTAGTTTGCGGTTTGTTTGATAAACACATTTTTCAAAGACCGATTTTCGTTTTTAGTTGGATTAAATCGAGGTTTTAAGAAAAAATAAAAATGCTTCCACTTGACAATAGGCCACTAGTACATAATATTCAAACAATAACAAATTTAAATTTGTTTCAGTCTTTGCATGATGAGAAACAACCAGTGCTGGTCCTCGTTGCAAACGGGTTTTATATAATCCAGTGCTGACTAACTAGACGCGTGAGTTTGAATCTTTTAAGTCTTCTTCTTTGTGTAGTTACTTCTATAAGATTTCGTGCTAAGACATTAGTGTGCGTAGGCAGTCTTAGGCCCAATTTTCACTTCACAATTATCCTCTATTTGTCTTTAAATCGTATTTAAATACCGAATTTAGTTTTTCAGTAACAAAAATATAAACAACTTAAATGGTCGTCAGCCTTGTGCATTTAAATTCCATTTAATTTACCCTGAAACGACCATATGATGTTGACACTTTGTTTTCTCTGCCAACTTCAATTTCAATGACCAACATATGTACATTGGTTTTGAAATGCCTTGCTCAAGCTAATGAATGAAAGAATTTATACAATTTTGTATAACAATAGAATGTCGAAAAAGATATATTAGATGCAGAAATGTGTAAACTATCGAGTAAAACCATATCACGATGGCCACGCGTAACACAAACACTCCCAACCCATTTGCACATTCGTGGTAATGCAGTTTTTACAGATGTTTTTATGGCAAATGTCGATATTTTCATTTGGCATTTCATGATGTTGCCATATCTATACACTAAAGTAATGGTTGATTTAATTTAACACTGAAAAACGCAATTCAGATTTAAAGTCTAATTCAAATTTAATTACAATTAACTAATTGCGTATTTAAATACCGAGTCAAAAACTGGGCCTTAAAGCGTAACGTTCGTTGCATTTGTCGAATTCCTGTTGAACAGCATTTATTTGGAAGTCTCTGTAAAGAATTTCATTTCTCTCAAAGGTGGGTGCATCAGCGATGAGCCGTAGCCATTTTTATTGAAATCGTTGTATAATTTCGATGCATGTTTTTGACGCTGAGCCCCACAGTTCTACATCGTAAGTCCACATTGGTTTAATAATTGCCTTGTACAGTAGAAGCTTGTTGTTGCTTTGTACAGTAGAAGCTTGTTGTTTCAGCCAATAAGCCAGTGCATAGCCGTTAGTTTAGTACCAACTTGTTTCCTTTTTATTAGTATGTGCTTCAGCCATGTTAGACGTCTATCTAAGTGAATGACAAGATATTTAGAACTGCCCGATTCCAACTCTCAGTGTGAAAGTTACATGCCCTGCCTTGGTTGCATTGACGTTGAGTTTCGATACCAATCCTACATTTTATCCAAGTGGATTTGAAGATTTTATGTTATCTGAGAATGTAGCCGTTACGGTGACCCGAGAAAACTACCTTGTGGTGTGCCAGATTTAATTTCAAGTAGACTCGTTTGACTACTATTGACTTTAACGTAATAGTATTTCACTCTAAGTAGGATCATAGTAGGGGTAGGGTATGAACTTGCAGAGTAGACCTTCATGCCAAACCTGCTCAAAGGCTTGGCTGATGTGTAATAACGCTGCTGAAGAATATTTGTTCTCCTCAAACTCTTTCCTTACCGTTTTTTCGTTTAACTTTGATACCTCCACAGGAGACTTTAACCAATGGATGTCTTTAAAATGGCATCACTTACTAAAAAAAGTCGCTGAAATATATATGTGCGTTTAAGCGATTTTTATTTGAAAAATGTTTTAACGAATTTAAAAAGAAAGTGATGACTTATGAAAGACATCCATTGGTTAAAGCCTCCGATGGAGGTAGTTTTAGCTATTCTTTTTATTTTGGAACTTTAAAAAAAAATGGACCATACGAATTGGACCAATTTATTTAAATCTTTTAGAAACCCGTAAGAAATTGGTTATTTTTCGATTAAACGCTCCGTTTCCGAAATATCGACATAATGGCGTGTTAGCGATTTTCTATTCGACAAATTTTAGTCATCCACCTCCTATGGAGGTACATTTTATATTTTTCCTATTGGGCGAACCGTTTCCGAGTTATACAATTTATTTTTTTTTATTTTAGCGATTTTCTTATTTTGGCGATTTTTGTAACAAAAATCAATACTCAAAAAATTAGTTAGTTTTGCGATTTGACGCTGCGTTTCAGAGAAATCGAAATTTTTCAATTTTTTTCGCTCGTATTTTCGATTAAAAATTGGGATGTTACTCTGGGTAACTCATTACCCATCGTCGAGGGTAATGGGTACAGGCCGCTTAACCATTCCCCATGAGTAATCGTGATAGGTAATTCTCATTGTCTTGGCTTACAACCCATTATTTTCCCCATACCCTGTAGGTAGAGGGTAAACGATCGCTACCAATTCCACACGGCAATGAAAATAGGTTAGCCAGGGTAACCGTAAAAGTCGATTGACAGATCACATTTATTGCTTGTGGCTGTGGCTTTAACTAAATATTTCAGTACTTGAAATAATGTGTCCACCAAATTTTAGTTGGCTGCAAATTTAGTTGTGACAACATATCTCTTCTCTCTGTGCAGGCATTAAACTAGATACGTTTCCTATCACGGGAGATGCTTTCTCAGCCGTGTCTGTAAATATACGGCAATTCTTAATAATAGTTTGTATAGATTAAGACGAATTAACCCGCACTCTTTCAACAAATGATCACAGGCTCTTACTTCCTATAGGCGAAGAAAGGACTTTAGCACATAGACGCTGCTCGTACATAACCTCAACCGTTTTTTTAGTTTGCGATTAGACGCACCCTTTCGGAGTTAGTTTAGTTTGTTTATTTTGGATTTCCTGCACAACAAGATTAAATCTGATAATTAAAGTACAGGAATTATTATCGTTAAACAGTTTGCTGAGAAAAAACTTGTATAATAAATAAATAAGTATAATAAATAAGTGAATATGCATGCAAATAAAACATTAATGTGATAGTAATAATATTAAATTAAACAAAAATAAAAATAAAATAAAACTTGCCAGTATAAAATAAAATATAATATTAACATAATTATAAAAACAGAAATATTATAATTGAATTGAAAGTATAATAAAGATGAAGAAAACTACATATATTGAAAGAGAGGAAGTAAAGGAATAAAGAATTGGTTAGCTCTCATAGGTTTTAAAATGATCGTAAATATGTTTTTTAAATAATGTAGCGTTGCTGATTGTTTGAATGTTATGTGGCAGTGAATTCCAAAGACGAATTGAATGAACGGTGAATTGCCATTTAGAAATGGTGAGCATTAGTGGTTGGTCACGTACACATCTTACATCAGCTCCTTTGCAACAACTGAAAGTGGTAGACATATTTCTCCGCCGGAATAATTTAAATTTAAATAAATTTGGGAAATGATGTAGAATGAAAGACCAAAGAAGACATAGCGATTATAGACCATGCAGCAAACTAAGTTTACATAGTGTTTGATTGATACTAATGCCAGCTAAATTATATTTTATGTTGTTTGTTTCGACCGAAAATACGTATCCCTTTTATTTCTATCTGTATTGGTCCAACCATCGAGTAAATTACAGAAGCAACTCGAACTCGATGAAATGGCCTACTACCTCGGCCTACTACCTAATAACAAAATTCCGCATTAATGCCCGTAGTTTCAACGAATAGGTAATTACGGGTGTAATTACAAAAAAACTATATAATAATTATATTATATTAATTATATAAAAAAACAATAAAACAAATTAAGACAAAAAACTTATTGTAATTCAAAACAATTAACACGCATTTCAGCACAAACCGGACGCAGAAAATTGAAAACAAAAATCAATCTTAAATCGTGGTCGAAGATTAGATTATTGTTTTTGTTTTGTTTCCGAAGTAGATAACAATCGCTAAACCATCTCCAAGGAAGATGTAACAGCGACAATACAACAAATTGGTTGCGTTAAATTCAAAATATCTCCTAACTAACCAATGGAAGTGACTTAAGCGTGACGCCTAAGGCGATTGACGATAAAACACTCTTCAAAATGTTGGCAGACTGAATCATTGTGTATGTGTATTTGAAAATATGAATGTATGTGTCACACCCACATGATGCAAACATATATCGTGAAAATCAAAACATTTTGATATTTTGGCTTGATGCGCAATTCTGATGCACTCGTGAATTGTCGTGTGTGGTAAAATTGACAGTTTTGTGTCAAAAATCGAAAGTGTGAACATGTCCGCGGAAGAAACAAAAAAACATTCCTTTTAGGAATTTTTTGGTGTACATCGTTCGCTTACTGCTTTGTGGGACATACAAAGCCGTTTTTTGTATGATATTGAATACCGGTGTGTAGCAAAGCATGCATCAACATATACAAGGTTGAATCGTGATTCATTCAGATCATCGTCTTCGAACACCATTATTAAAATTGAATCCAATCGAAATTGTAACAAATTGGGTTAAAATAAATAAAAGTGAGAAGTTGAAAAAATGCTTTCAGCGCGATCGATCACTGGCTTAATGGCGCGGAGATTTGGTGCTACAATTGAATGTCAGAACCCTCAACGAAACAGCAATTGCCTGATTTAAGAAAACAGCGATGGATTTCTATGTTAAAGGAAGTTTCGAACATAAGTAGATCAACTGCTGTGATAAATCTATTGGGAAGTAGATCTAATGTTCATGGTAAGTACAGACATATACAGGGTGATTCAGGAAGTTCCGGACAAATTTCTCCAGCGTTTTCCTTGGCTCATTTCATGAAGAAAAGTCCACTAGGACCATGTCAGAAAATGCAAGGGTGCGAAATGGCAGCGGGTTCAAAATTTTCGGATTGGTGGTCGTAGGGTAGTAGGGTAAAGTTGCTAACTTCTGAGCCAGTGGTCGGAAAGCTCTGTATCTCGGCGATTTGACTTTTTTCTGCTTTTTTTTATTGATTCTGAAAATTTCAATAAAATAAAATCTTAAACGTGTTAAATTACAAAAACAAATAAATGTGTGCTGTTATTTCGCTTCCAAATACAAAAACAAAAATTTTTGCATTTCAGTAAAATGGTCATAACTTTGGAACGGTAAGACCTCTGTGCTTCGTTTAGGTCATTTTGGAAAGGTAAGAGGTATGGCTATCTTTCAACAGAAGCAAAAAAAACCTAAGTTACCTGCCATCTGGCTGAGCAAATTGAGGTTATGTAATTTTTTTTTAAGTTTTTCCAAAAGCTCTGTATCTCGGCGATTTGACTTTTTTTCTACTCTCTTTTATTGATTCTGAAAGGCCTCTTAAAGACCTTTCCAACAAGCCCAAAAACCCGACCACTGGCTCAGAAGTTAGCAACTTTACCCTATTACCCTCCGACCACCAATCCGAAAATTTTGAACCCGCTGCCATTTCGCACCCTTGCATTTTCGGACATGGTCCTAGTGGACTTTTCTTCATGAAATGAGCAAGGAATACGCTGGAGAAATTTGTCCGGAACTTCCTGAATCACCCTGTATATGTGAGTAGTCGTTGTCTACCCTGACTCGGTAGTACCTTTCAGCGAAGTATGATGTGAGAAAGGAGCAGTAGCTCTTTCGTAGAATGAGGTTCAGTTTATACAATAAACCTCTGTGCCAAATTGCATCAAAAGCTTTTGACACGTCGAGGAATACTGCTGAACATATGTGTTTATTCTCGATTGAATTTTCAATTGTATGTACGATTCTGTGGACTTGCTCGATAGTAGAATGTTGCCTTCGAAACTCGAATTGAAGGTGTGCGAAGTTAGCCCCCCATTTTTAGAAATAAATATTTTTGAAGATTGTTCTGAATTGTTCTAGGATTGTTCTACAATGTTCCAAAACGATGATTTTCTAAAATATAATTTGTACCGGTAAATCGAAAAAAACCAATTTTAAAGTTGCACCTCATTTTTGGAAAAAAAATTTTTTTGCGGTTGTTCTAGTTGTTCTAAACATTGTTCCAAAACAATGATTTTCTAAAATATAATTTGTACCGGTAAATCGAAAAAAACCAATTTTAAATTTGCACCTCACTTTTGGAAAAAAAATTTTTTTGCGGTTGTTCTAGGTTGTTCTAAACATTGTTCCAAAACAATGATTTTCTAAAATATAATTTGTACCGGTAAATCGAAAAAAACCAATTTTAAATTTGCACCCCACTTTTGTAAAAAAAAAAATTTTTTCTAAACATTGTTCCAAAACAATGATTTTTCTAAAATATAATTTGTACCGGTAAATCGAAAAAAAACGAATTTTAAATCTTAGAACATAATTTGATATCGCTCGAATAAAAACTTCCAGCAGAGTTTATTCTTCATTCAATGTTTTTTCAACTTTCAACGTATTCGTGACCAACCGATTCTAATACAAATCTAGTACAATCGTCAATAAACCAAGAACAACCAACGACGTCCATTTTAGTTTCCAGCAAAAGTTCGAAAAGAGTTGAATGGAAGACAAATTTGATCGAAATTTTCTGTTCCGGCCATATAAAGCTTGGTTTCGGGTTGTTCTAGTTCAGTGATGGTGAACTTTTGCCATAAGTGTGTCAAAAAATCTTTTGAAAATTTTTAAACAAAGTTCGCTTGTCTCCCACCTATAAATTATAAAAAGTTGAAAATCAAATTCCTTTCGTACTAAACATATACATTTTTTATTATAATTAGTAAATATAACTTTTTATTAAATAATTTTTAATTTAATGTGAAATTTGTTGTTGTTGCTCCGATGCCAATGTAGTAATTCTTGGTGAATATTTTCTAACTTTTAATGCCACACAAGCGGCAGATATGTCATTTCCCAGACGATTTCTTGTAATGGACTTAACAAAATTCATTGCGGAAAACAACTGCTCACAATTATAAGTTGATCCAAACAGAGCGCTGTAGCAATTTTCATTGATGTGAATGAACTGGGAATTGAGTTCCATACTGTTAAAATTAAATTTTCTATTCTTTCTTCTGGTAATGATGATGATTTATCGGTATACTCATAACTTTCCTCTAATTTACAATTTAATTCCACGAATTTGTTTCCCCATATTACACTATTCCTGAACTCAACTAGTTCCATTTCTAAATTTTCGATATTAGTGTGAGTGTGAAGTCACCATAGAGTAAATATGGGTAGAGAAAATCTTTCACTCACCAAATTTCTGACATTTGTCCTCGTGTGATGTATACGTTTGATGTTGAAAAGAATTGCTTTACTAATGCCAGATAGAGGCAATGGTTCAAAACAACGAACAAAATAACAACAACGGCATTTCGTTTTGTGTGTTAAAATTAATGTGTTAAATACAACACAAATGTATGCTAACAATAACAGTCAATAAAAAAGTTTAAAACACATTTAAATTTCACAGTTTTTCACCAAAATGGCATGAAAAATTAAAGCAAGAAGTTATTGTAATTCCACCCGGTGTATATCACTTTTCGTCAAACATCCCTCTATCACACCGACCGCATCACGAAGAGTGTGAAATGAAACGTCAGATGAGAGAATAAGTTTATCTAGGTATGTATTAGTCTATGGAAGTCACTTATGTAGCTGGTTATTACAAATGTGTGAAAACCAAGGTTTTTAAATATGTGAGTACGTACAAATGTGTAAAAGTAACAAAAAAAGTAAAAATTTTCGAAAATATTCAAAAAAATCAACAAATTTCAGAAATTATATGTCCTGAAAACCCGAAAAGTGCGTGTCACGTAAATTCTGTCATTGGTTCGCATCACCGGTACAAATTATATTTTAGAAAAATCATTGTTTTGGAACAATGTTTAGAACAACTAGAACAACCTAGAACAACCGCAAAAAAATTTTTTTTCCAAAAATGGGGTGCAACTTTAAAATTGTTTTTTTCGATTTACCGGTACAAATTATATTTTAGAAAATCATCGTTTTGGAACATTGTAGAACAATTCAGAACAATCTTTAAAAATATTTATTTCTAAAAATGGGGGGCTAACTTCGCACACCTCCGAATTGATGGTTAGGAATAAGATTTTGTCTTTGTATTATTATGTTTAATCTACTACAAAAAAGTTTTTCTACATACAGGGAAAACATTAGTTGGAAATCAATTCAGGCATTGGAAATTCCATGATAAAGTCTATATTTCGACCAAAATTCGTAATTGTCAAACATCAGAATTATTTGTCGATGTTATTGATAGATTGAAAATCGGTCTTACTAAACACAAGTTGCTACTACCGAATTTTAGTTGTATTAACCAATTTGAGTATTTCAAAAACCTCATTCATCTGAAATGGAAGATACAACTAATAAAAAGTACAATATTAGAATTCGTGTTCAAATATTAGTTACTGTAAAAATAATTTAGTTTCTGTTACAAAAACACTTGTTACAAAGTTATGTATTCGAGTTTTCACAAGACGCTTTGTTGTTAAAGAGAAACAACGTATATTGGAATTTTACACGAGGACTTTACAGAAAAACTAACATTTTAAACATAAAGTGATAAAAAAAATCCAATGAGTGTTCGAACTCACTGGCGATGTCTTAACACCTTTTTGCTACACGGTACCTGTTCGATTTCTGTGAACACATTAGTAAATGTTACATTGGCAAAAAAAAAATAGCGTTCAATCATATGATGACGTTACATTTAAATAATTTTAATACTTAAACTTATTTAAAGACCAGTCCAAGCACATGTGTCATTATTTTCTTGCTCAATACTTTTTGTTTTATTCCCACAAAAATCAAAGAATGCAAAGCAACAGACAATTGTATATACATACATACATTGTTAATTCGTACATACGCTACACAAGTTCACAAAATTTTCCTTGCTCTCTTGCTATCTCATTTTTATATACGTATAATACGTCATTATTCTCTTTCTCTGAAAGTTCCCTCTAACCCACATTTTATTTGACTTACCCTTTCACTATAATAAAAAACCAACCCATCAAAAACATAGTTTTGACTATAAATTCTTTATATATGACCACGAGCCTTTATCCAATCCCGCCCATATTTTGTTTGCCTGCGAAGTTTCAGCTCGATTGGATCACAGGAAAAGGGTTAAAAATCAATCCAAAATTATTTCGGCATACATGAATACAGCCAGGTGAAGTTAATATAAAGAATTTAAAAAGGCGTTCGTTCAATCATTTGATGACGTTACATTTAAATAATATTAATACTTAATAACACTTAAAAATATTTAAAGACAAGCCACGTGAACATACATACATTGTTATGTTCGTACATAAGCTACACAAGTTCACAATTTTCGTTGCTCTCTTTCTATCTCATTTTTATATACGTACAACCACGTCATTATTCTCTTTGCTCTGAGAGTGCTTCGCACCAACAGAATACATCTATTCGCTGCCGCTACATCAGTGTGTGTGTTTTTTCGCAGTTTGACAATCTGTGTTTCGCAGTCGGACTAATCTATGTTCTATATAGGGGTGGGTCACCCTTCTCATTTAGGGGTATAAAAAATAGATGTTGGCCGATTCTGAGACCTACCCGATATTCACACAAAATTTCATACAAATCGGTCCAGCCGTTTCGGAGGAGTTTAGCTGCAAACAATGTCTGATCGCTGTCGGACAATCTGTGTGAGCGCAGTCGGACAAATTGTATTTGAATGTATTCACTTTGTGAATTTAGGCCGTATCCGCGCCTATAGATGTTAACACATCAAAAATCAAAAACATAACTATTTCAGCCACCTTCCAGTAGCTCGGAAAATGCATTAAATATATTGGTTAGAGCGTCTATACCCTTCTCTGGAAGATTTTTTAACATTGCTGGGCTGATTTGATCAAAACCGGAGATTTCGTTTTTTTGATTGCTTTTATTTCTTGTATTTCTTCTTTATTTCTGGTATTTGTTCAGCACCATTATTTGGTGTGTTTATTATTGGTAAAATATTTTCATTAGCATTCTAAAAAGTGTTTAAAAGGTACTCGCCGTATATTTTTGCTTTTTCTAAGCTTGATTTTGCCCACTTCCCTTGGTGTTTTTAACTTCACTGGTTGCTTTGTATTTTTTGTCGCTTTCCAAAGAAAGTTCGGGATCTTTTGTCAGTGGATAATTCCTTCACGCTTTTTTAAATTTTTGATTATTATTTCTCCTTATCATTCTTCTTAGACGTTGTGTTATATTGTTTAGAACATTTTTATCGCCAGGGGATCTTGTTTGCTAGATTACCCATTTCCGTATGTAATATGGATACCTTATATATCTTGATTGATTTTTAGAGTTTTGTGTACTTTCCCAAGCGGCTTGCAGTTGATGAACAGATTTTCGAAGCGGGGATGAAACTGTATGTTAGCTCACTTTCGATGACAAATATTGTTGGGGTGGTGGACATATCATTTCATTTATTAGTCAATGGAAATACAAATTCCTTACAGACTGCGACGTAGTAACAAATGTACAATAAAGTATTTTTTTTTCATACGGACGATCCCATCGCCGCCACCCACACCCGCCCCAACCGACCGAGGGGGCCTCATCCCTATGACGTAGGGATAACGTACACACCACAGACCGATCCGTAGCGGGGAGTAACTGAGACGAAAACATGTAACGGCTACATAAAAATTCACGGCCGATTAAAGCAATACCAGTTAAAAGAGGAATAAAATCTACAGATTACCACTATATACTTATTGAAAAATAATAAATCTTAAAACATAAAACCATAAATCATCAATACAGCATTAATACTCGTACATAAAATACTACACTCTAGCTATTTAGATGATTTATAATAAAAGACTTTATCGTGTCCGTTGATAAAGAAAAGTCAATAAACTGATAAACATTAAAATCCGTGCACATTCTCCGAACCGGTTCATTCAAAGCATAATTATAGCGTCGAAAACTAATATACAGGGGTTTACGACCAAGAAGATACTCAGAGCGTATATCGCCCCTGAGAATCTTATATATTGTAATCGAATTAAGCATAGTCCGTCTACTAGCCCGAGTAAATAATTTAATTAAAGACAATCTACTGACATATGGAGGAAGATGGACGTTAGGATCCCATCTCAGGTTCCTAAGACAAAAAATAAGGTATTGTTTCTGTACCGATTCTATCATATTCACATAAAAGTCATATTGTGGATCCCATACCGCTGATCCATATTCTAATATGGGCCTAACAAGGGATGTAAAAAGATTTTTCGTGATATATGGATCAGAAAATTCCTTCGCCCATTATTATATATAAAATTAAAACCAATAATGTCAATATCAATGTATATACAATGTATTGTTATAAAAATTCATTCTAAAATTTGAAGCAAATGTTATTTGAAACAATATTTGGATATGAAGAACTCTACGTGTGGGTTTGATTCCTCCTGTTTATTAACATTAAGATAAATTAAATCTCGTCTCAATGTATCAATTATATCTAAGACTTCTAGGAGGAACATTAAATGGTATTAAAGAAAGCAATATCAAATATAAGCATAACAGACTAGAATTTCCTCCGAAATTCTAAAGAAGCCTTGAGTTACATCATATTATTATTGAATATACACACTTATCAGTCTTTGTTTTCCCTTTTACTTCTTACTTTATCTCTTATATTAATTATTACTTATATTCTTAGTTGTATGTCACTCTCTCAATATTATTTAATAGACTCTCTTAACGTTATTATTATTTACAATTGACTGGTCTATAAATTACTTTGTGATGAGTTTTCCTCATTTTCAAAGGAGGTTTAATTTAATTGTTATTTGATTTGTATATATTTGATTGAAAATGAAAACTGGTTGTCTTTAGAAAAATATATAATATTTTCAATTCGAACAATAAAGACGTGTTTTTTTTCAACCATTTTTGGTGACTGAAAATTTTGTTGTTTGAATCCAGAATAATAATATAAGTGGCGCAGTCGGGTTTGCGAACCAAATTAATTCAATTGAAAGAGTCATACTTTAAATCGTTTGCCCAATTGAAATTAAAAAGAATATTAAATAAACTTTGAAAAGTAAAGCTATAAATCGCTTTTCTGAAAACGCAAATTGGTGAATCTAACAATCAAACGAATTCACAAGGACTTGAAAAAAAAACAAGATAAAGCAACATCTATTAACCACGATTTGGAACATTGGATGCGATAAGGCAATGTCTAAACTTGTGTTAAGAAGAGAGGAGGAAGAAACTGCAAATGTAAAAAAGGAGACGACTGACCAAACCAGAGAAAAGAAAAATTTCAAGATGGCAATGACAAATGTTTTCGATTTATTAGCGTCTGTTCCAGAGTTTAATGGAAAACCAGAGGAACTTAATATATTCATACAGCATATAGATGAGGTGCGGCAGTATGTGGAAGACGTTCAGAAGAGACTCTTTGATTTGAGAATTAGAACCAAAATTGTTGGGAGAGCTAGTATAGCATTGACTAATAACAACACTCCCATAATATGTGAGGAAATGAAGGTAATTTTAAAATCAAATTTTAATATATGTGAAAGTATTGAGAGTGTTATCAACAAAATTAAAATGGCTGAATGTCGTGAGAGTATAAGCATATTTTATGAGTATATGTTGCGACAAATGACGAAACTTAATTTAAAAAGTAGTATTCAGAGAGATAATCAATGGTATAGTTGTCAAAGTAATGAGAAAATGGTTTTGCGTATTTTTATAGGTAAATTGCATAGTGAACCAAAGTTGATACTTAAGCTAGAAATCCTAGTTCTCGTTTAGAGGCAAAGGAAATTTTAATTGAGACGGAATATTTTTATAAAAATGCTGAAGTGCCATTAATATTTAGTGACCCTTCAACACCATACACTTCTGATGATGAGACTTATTTCGATTCTATTGTCATTGATATCAATTTTCACGAACCGGAAATAACATTCTGAACAAACAGGTTAAAGCTAGATAGCTTAAATGATGAGGAAATTGCTCGGCTTTTGAAATTGATCAAGGATTTTAAATCTGTGTTTTATATTGAAGGCGATAAACTAACAGAAGTAGGTAAATACAAACAACAGATACCGACCATAAATAATATTCCAGTTTATTCGAAAACATACCGTTTTCCAGAAATTGATAAATTAGAAGTTGAAAGCCAGGTTAAAGAAATGTTAGATTCTGGGATTGTAACTAGGTCATGTAGCCCATATTTGGGTTGTTCCCAAAAAATTAGATAATTCTGGAAAACAAAAATGGAGAATAGTGGTTGATTATAGGAAGCTGAAAGTTGTAACTACTGAGGACAAGTTTCCAATGCCCAATATAGAGGATATTTTTTCGAAACTAGGAAATTCTCAATATTTTACAACATTGGACCTTGCAAACGGATTCCACCAAATTCCTTTATCTGAAGCAGATAGACATAAAACTGCGTTTTCAACACCTATGGGTCATTACGAGAATGCCATTCGGGTTAAACAATGCTCCGGCATCATTTCAAAGAATGATGAATGAGGTACTGCATGATTATATAAATACTACATGCATTGTGTATTTAGATGATATATTAGTGTTTTCAACATCATTGCAGGAGCACTTCGTATCTTTGCGGAAAATTTTTAAAAGATTATCTGAATATAATCTTAAAGTTCAAATTGATAAGTGTAATTTTTTCAAACGTGAATCTGAATATTTGGGTCATATAATAACTGTAGACGGAATAAAACCTAATCCGAACAAGATAGAAGTTATACAGAAAGTGATGCTCCCCAGAACAATTAAGGAAATAAGATAATTTTTAGGCTTAACCAGATTTTATAGGAGATTCATTAAAGATTATAGTAAAGTTGCTTTGCCAATGATAGCTAAATTGAAAAAGGAGTCGGTAATTAACGTCGAAAATTCTGAGTATAAGGACTTCTTTGAAAATTGAAGAAACTCTTATGTACATGTCCAGTGCTAGTTTACCCTGACTTTAATAGGATATTTATTTTGACAACCGATGCGAGCAATGGAGCTTTGGGTGCAGTGTTGTCTCAAAATGGTCACCCAATAGCTTTGAGTTCAAGGACGTTAAACAAACATTAATTGAATTACAGTACAAATGAAAAGGAACTTCTTGCTATCGTTTGGGCAACGAACTATTTTAGACCGTACTTATTTGGTAGGAAATTTAAAATTCAAACGGATCACCGACCATTGATATGGCTTAATTCTTTGAAGGAACAAAATGTCAAGTTACAACGATGGAAAATCAAATTGAATGAGTATGATTTCGACATTGAATACATTAAGGGCAAGACTAATCAGGTTGCAGATTTTCATAGTCGGGTAAATATTAATAATTTTGAAGAAAATGCATCTACAATACCTTCTGACTTGGCTACAGTTAATAGCGGAAGAGAAAACTTAAATGAGCATATTGGTCTTATAGAATCGCCGGTCAATATTTACAAAAATCAACTTATAATTGAGTTGGGAACTACTACCAAGTACATAAGAAAAATTTTATACGGGAATAAAATTAGACATATTATTACGATAAAGGAGTATATTGAGGAAAATATAGTCAGTTACCTAAAGAGAATATTTCCCATAAAGGGAAAGGTAGCTATTTTTTGTGAGGATTTTAAAATTTTTGGATATCTGCAAGAGACAATAGTTCACTACTTTTCAAATTTATCTGATATGAATTTGTTAAATGTTCCAAATTCTTGAAGGATATATTCGACATGGAAATCTTAACGGATATAATAGATAAGTACCACGCTGGGAAAAATCACAGGGGCATACGGGAAACCTTTTTGGAATTGAAGAATATTATTTACTTCCCAAATTTGATTAATGAAGTCCACAAATTCATTAATAACTGCATAATTTGCAATATGTGCAAGTATGATAGGCGACCTATTAAGGTAAAATATTGTATTACGGAAACTCCATATAAATCCAATGAAATTATTCATATTGATATTTGGTTTTTAAATAAAACTACTATATTTTTAACATGTATAGATAAACTGACGAAACATGTATCGATTTATTATTTGACAGACAAGAACTCGTTGACAATAGTAGATGTGATGCGTCAGAGATTTGCTACTTTCGGGAATCCAGTTAGATAGTTGCAGATAACGAATTTAATACAGCTTACATTCGAAATTTTCTTGAATCGGAAAATATTGATTACCATTTTACTTCACCTAACACTCATACTGGGAATTCGGATATCGAGCGCTTTCACCTAACCCTGAATGAACATATAAGGCTATTTAGACTTGATAATAAGAACAATGGATTAGATGATAGGACTTTAGTCTACAAAGCCGTCCAGATTTATAATGACACTATTCATATGACTACTGGTCATAGATCGAATGATTTATTGCATAATAAGGTGGACAAATCTGTATGGAATAAATTGCATAGTCATATTCATGGGGAAAAAGTAAGCAGGTCTGAGAGAATAAACAAAGGTAGAGAAGATTGTCATGAATTTCATGATAGAGAGTTAGTAAAAAATTTAGGATTTCATTATTTAAAGCAAAAACCTAAATATATATTTAAAGATGTTAAAGAAAAAAATGTTACGAATTTTGTTGATGATAAAGATTGTAAAAGACATCGACAAATAGTAAAGAGGTGGAATAAATATCAGAATGAAATATCTGATGTTAAATTTGACAGAAAAATAACTGGTAGAGATTATTCAAAAAAGAATACTTGACATTGATATACTCAGGAATACTATTTTTAATACCCAGGGAAATATCAATGGGTTTCTATAAAATTTTGTTATTGGAAGATCTAATATAAATAAATTATCAAAACTGAACTACTCTCTTCATTTTACATATATTGATTTGATTTACATAAATTACCTTTCAATTGGTAAAATAATACATTGTTAAATATAGATATATACATATTTAAGCACACATTCCAGGAGTAATGTATTGTCAAAGGGTGGGGGAGTTACATCATATTATTGTTGAATATCCACACTTATCACTCTTTATTTTCCCTTTTACTTCTTTATCTCTTATATTAATTATTACTTATATTCTTAGTTGTATGTCACTCTCTCAATATTATTTAATAGACTCTCTTAACGTTATTATTATTTACAATTGACTGCTCTATAAATTACTTTGTGATAAGTTTTCCTCATTTTCAAAGGAGGTTTAATTTAATTGTTATTTGATTTGTATATATTTGATTGAAAATGAAAACTGGTTGTCTTTAGAAAAATATATAATATTTTCAATTCGAACAATAAAGACGTGTTTTTTTTCAACCATTTTTGGTGAATGAAAAGTTTGTTGTTTGAATCCATAATAATAATATAAGTCTTGGGGTTGAAGATTTATTTCAGAAGTATGTATGGATTTACCATCCGTACTAAAGGAACAACTAATTTCATAATTTTTTTCTGAGCCTTTTCCACACAGCAACATCTATGTCCCTATGTGGACACCAAATCACAGAAGCATATTTTAACTTCGATCTGACAAATGAGGCATAAATCAAGTTGGGTGTTTTCGGATCGGAAAATTCAGAACAATTTCTTTTGACGAATCTGTATGCTTTAGTAGTAATATAATCTATATGCTGAACGAAAGATAAGGATGAGTCAAAACAACACCAAGATCAAGGGGAGATTTTACAGATTTCAAGAAACAGTTACCTATTTTGAAATCAATCTGAATTGGATAGTGGGACCTAAAATAAGAAACAATTACACATTTAGAGAGATTCATTCAAAAGACACCACTCATTGAGTGTTCCAAGTCAATTTGCAGAGGAAGAGCATCCCGCAGTGAATCCGTTTTTAGAAATAGTTTTAAATCATCAGCATATAAAAGATTTTAAATTTAGTGAAACATGAAGAAATATCGTTTATAAATAGGATGAAAAAAGTTGTCCTAAGATGCTACCCTGAGGAACACAAGATGATTGCAAATAAGAAGTAGATTGATAGCTACTCTACAGACCCTACCAGAAAAATTTTCATCTCTGTGACCAGTCTTTTCCAATTTTTTCTTTTGGAAGAGGAAACCGAGGTGATATTAAGCGACACTTCTCACAAATTGGTTGAAAAAGTACAGTTTGAAACCGAAACAATTGGTAGGTATTCGTTATCCACGCTAAACCAATACTTCGAACACTTCGTATGGGAAGTTAACCGATTTTAACTTAAGTCGCTTGAATGCGATTAGCTCCTCACACAATAAGGTAGAACAATTGGCTAGCGAGGACAAACAACACATACCAAATGACAAAAGTCATCGGCTTTGTCGGGAAACGTTCTCCCCCGTGACTCACAGAGACGGAACAAAAGTTTTGCACCTTTTGAGTGCAACATTCTCAGAAAGGTACACAAAGCAGATCAGTTATTTATACGATACCAATTTTCGCTATCTTTCGTTGTCGTTATCGTCATATTTAGAATTTATCGAAAGCCGTAGAATGTATTGCAGCGAATTCATGGCACTGGTTTGGGCGAGCTGGTACGGCGTTGCAAGGCCTACTTTTATGCGCTACATTAATCGCCCTGTTATTTACATTCTGTCACAAATGTTAGCTAAGTCAAATAAGTAAAGCGTTCTTATTAACATTACGTTGAATTATTCATTAAGCATAAGTGAAGCTTTTAATCGTAACAATAGGCGTGTTTTCGTTACAAGCAAGCGATTATAATCGTCTTGCTCTAATGCATGGTTTGTAGGTATTCTTGGATTAGTGTATATTCTTCTCCTTGTCTTTGGCTCACAATGACGATATCCAACACTGTCTTTCTGTTTTTTTCATACTGGCAACTGTCTGCCTTTTTCAACCGGAAGTACGCATGATTTGTAGTTATTCTTATCCAAGATATCCAAGATATCCAACACAGTTTTTCAGATTTTTTCAGACTGGTAACTTTATGCCTGCTTAGACCTGAAATGGAAGCGGTAACTTCAAGTGCCGTTTAATATCGATTAGCTCTCCATACAAAATAAGTGATAATCCAAGCAAGCGGTGTAACTAAAACAAGCCTAATATGATCACTTTGCTTCTAAAGCAGTGGTAGGCAAAACCGAACGCACGCACACAAACATATTATGTGCTTGTGTGCGGTCGCACAGGCATAGACTGCTGCATAGAATAATACTTATAGTAGATCTACTAGTTCTCCCACCAAATTTATTACATTTGGCCTGGTGTGATATTTACGTTTGATGTTGAAAAGAATTGCTTTACTAATACCAGATAGAGGCAATGGTTCAAAACAACGAACAAAATAACAACAACGGCATTTCGTTTTGTGTGTTAAAATTATTGTGATAAATACAACACAAATGTATGCTAACAATATCAGTCAATAGAAAAGATTAAAACACATTTAAATTTCACAGTTTTTCACCAAAACGACATGAAAAATTAAAGCAAGAAGTTATTGTAATTCCACCTGGTGTATATCACTTTTCGTCAAACATCTCTCTATCACACCGACCGCATCACGAAGAGTGTGAAAGGAAACGTCAGATGAGCCAAATATTCTCTCTAGTCTGAGATTACTCTATGGACTGATGCTTCGAATCAAGCATAGTTGTTGTGTACATGTGAGTTGCCGATCGTGTATGTGTGAAAAATACTCTGTTTTACTCTCAGTGATTGGAACCTACAGTTTTACACAGGTTTTGAACGGTATTTTGAGAAGTTTTTTTTATGGCTAAGTACTCGATAGAATCGCCATCAGTGAGCCCGATGACCATGGTCGAAAGAAGTATAAGCGGGTCAAAGCAGTGATCGAACCCACGTTATCATGTACAAGAGTCTCGCAAACTAACCAATGCACCACCGGCGGCAACAAGGATACAAGTATACTAAATAAAAAATATGGTTACAATGATATTAAAAATTATAGTTTGACTTTATCCGAGTATCGACCTACTTTTAGAATGTACTGAACCAGCACTGCCCTACATTTGTAAAGAACCCACCAAATATATTAGTTTATGCACTGACATCTGAAAACTTAGTTAAAACGGATTTCATTAGGACTAAATTGTATCTCTCTTTGCAGTCATTTGCGGCGGCGAACTTACAGTAGACGACAACGAAGGCCGTTTGGAATCCCCCAATTATCCGTTGGAATATCTGCCTAACAAAGAGTGTGTCTGGAAGATTACCGTTCCCAAGGGCTACCAAGTGGCATTGAAATTCCAATCTTTCGAAGTGGAGAATCATGATAGCTGCGTATATGATTTCGTGGAAGTTAGAGATGGACCCCATCCTGATTCTCCATTAATTGGAGTATTCTGTGGCTACAAACCACCACCAAATATGAAGTAAGTTGAGTTGTATGTGTCTAAATCCAGATACCACCTTAGGGAGACATTCACCAGAAGGTTGTCTGAAGAAGATGTAAATTTATTTTCCCATTACATCATATGAAGGGATTGGGTACAGCTCCTTACAACCACATTTACACCGATGCCGAACGGTGTTGGAGAATGTGGACCCAGCAATATAGCGTCACATTGCGATACGAACGGAAGCGGTTATTAATTAGGCCCATGTCAGTTACTTCCAAATAGATTAAAGTATGGGCCGATGATATTCGTCACCAATAACTACATACATACATATGTCTCATAATCAAAAATCAAATGTCTTTCTAATGTTTTAATTTCAGATCCACCGGTGACACAATGTTTGTGAAATTTTTTTCAGATACTTCGGTACAGAAGCCTGGATTCTCTGCCACTTTTATGAAAGAAGTCGATGAGTGCGAAACCCAAAATCACGGTTGTGAGCATGAGTGCATCAACACATTGGGAGGATATGAGTGCAGCTGCCATATTGGCTACGAGTTGCATAGTGATAAGAAACACTGCGAAGATGCATGTGGCGGAGTTATAGAATATCCGAATGGGACTATCACCTCACCCTCTTTTCCCGACACGTACCCCTTCCTAAAGGATTGCATATGGGAGATTATAGCACCACCAAAACATAAGATTTCTTTGAATTTCACGCATTTCGATTTAGAGGGAGCCACTCATCATCAGTCAGAATGTGGCTACGATAAAGTTACTATTTATTCCAAACTAAGCGAGAACCGCTTAAAGAAAATCGGCAGCTATTGTGGTAGTTCTATACCGCCCACAGCCACGTCAGAGGGTAACGCTTTGCGCGTTGAATTCCACTCCGATAAGTCGATACAGAAATCCGGTTTCGCGGCCGTATTCTTTACCGATATCGATGAGTGCTCCATTAATAATGGTGGATGCCAACATGAGTGCCGCAACACCATCGGTTCATATATGTGCTCATGTCACAACGGCTATTCCCTACATGAAAATGGTCATGATTGCAAGGAGGGAGAGTGTAAACATGAAATCTCTGCACCCTTTGGTACTATATACAGCCCAAATTATCCCGATCTTTACCCACCGAACGCCGATTGTGTTTGGCACTTTTCCACAACTCCGGGGCATCGCATTAAATTGATATTCAATGAGTTTAAAGTGGAATCGCATCAGGTATGAACCGTCGAAGATTAAATCACCCTAGGGATCTGATTGTAAGTTACTCCTTGATTTGTTTGTTTTACAGGAATGTGCTTATGATAATGTGGCCGTTTATGATGGAGACTCAGAGAGCAGTTCCATTCTGGGCCGTTTCTGTGGTGAAAAGATACCCTACCCAATTTCGTCCTCAACAAATCAGTTGTACATGGTCTTGAAAACAGATAAGAACAAGCAACATAGTGGATTCACTGCGGTCCACTCGACATGTAAGATTTTATTTTTAAAACTACATTTTTAAATTATTCTAAAGGGGAGTAGAATGTTGTGGCCAGGAAAGTCTTAATCGCCGCAAATTGCACTACGTGACCAATAGAATCATATCTGCGATGAACCCAAACTACAAAAACAACGGGCATTTAAAATTCCGTGGGAAAATTGTTGTAAGTGCTTTCAGCTCAATTTTTAGATTGTTAGTAGGGGTATAATTTGGCACAACTCAAGACCGAGTTGTCTGATTTTGTTGATAATATATACAAATTTAGCAATCCAATTACTTGTATTGAAATAAAAGGACGAAAATGATAATTCAAATATAAGACTCCGTTTACGCAAAATATTCGAGGAATTGGCCTCGAAATTAAAGTAGTTGCAAGGGAGAAATCTAGCACTCGCTGATACAAGTTCGTCAATATATTCCAGTTTACGATTGGATTACAAACAAAACAGCAGTAACGAAGCCAATATTTCGGGCATATGTAGTGTGCACGGGGCGACATGTTTTGTATTTCTGAGATGGTACTCTTAACTTTTTTATTGGGACCCACCCTAGTGTACATTCACTCACTGTCTTCCTGTCTACAATGTCTTCCACAATCATTGCCTCCTGATTTTTAGTGGAAGAATATGAGTGGAGTAGTACTGAAAAGTGGTCTCTGCACATTTTAAGCACACATTGGTTATCAGTCACCAGATTCACATTCTCGTCCTTGCAGGAAGGCAGCCCATTAGTCGGCCCGTTATTTGATCTTCTTACCCTCTGGAAAACTTTTAGGTATTCATTTTTCATCCTGCACATTTCGGTCTTGTCACTCTCTGCTGCCACTGCCATTTTCCCGTCGAAATAGTTGTTTTTCCTCCCTTTTCAGCTTCTTGTATCGCTCATTCACAGCACGCGTTGTAACTAACTGTTTCGTTGCCATAAATGCAGCGTTGCCATCAGTTACAATGTGACATCCTTCCTCGTACCATGGCTTATCCTTCTGCGGTTTTTGATAGCCAAGTTCTCTCCTTGCAGCGTTTTCCAAAGAATGGGAGATATGCTGTCACTACGCCTCTGGATATTCTGCTCAACAAGAGAGTGAGCTTTTGTTGATAAGCCTTTGACATCTCCGGTCTTTGCAGCTTGTCGATATCTAGCTATTCCCGTGTTCGGCTTCGTATGTTTTTCGCCCTGTTGAGCCTTGTGCGAACTTTCGTGTCCACCATGTAATGATCCGTGTCGATATTGACACCTCGATTCACACGTATCTCCATTACACTTGAAGAGTGCCTACCAAGAGATCAAGCTGATTGTTCGAGATGCTGAATCTCTTACTATACCCTGGCCAGCGAACACAATGTATGCTCTCGTCTATCTCTCCTGCATGATCATAAAGGAGCGTTCTTGCAGGACATACTTATACGTTGCTAAGGACGTAACAATACGCTCCAATTCCTGGGGAACGTGTAAGGTAGCCCCTAGCCTGGCCAGCCTAAAGGCTGCTGGACTATTATGCCGCAGCCAGTCGGCCACTTCTCTAGTAGCTACAATTTCAGCCTAATACACGCTACTATGATCAGATAATCCACATGAACTGAACAACCCTGTAGCCTCCCTGAGCATTGATTTTCGAACCATCCGCGTAGAAATGCACATATCACTCTTTACCAGGAATGTCTCTCAGGTGTGAGAGTGTGGTATTTCCGAACAAATAGTGGTTCCGCTTGCGAGAAGTAGACAAATGCAGGAATGTTGGAAGAAACTTCCAGCGCGGTTCCATGGCTCACTATACTATTTTCTTTTTGTCAAGATTTTTCAAAGCGGTTTTATAAATGGTCAACTTATGTCAGATTTTTCGCCGTTTTCCACTTATGTATATAGTATTCCTAATCAAATACGGTACTATTTGTCCCTTTGGACAACAATCGACTACTGGAAGCAAAAATGTGCAAAAACAAAATACATTTACATATACAGATCAACTCTGATTATCTCTGCACAAGTTGTCAAAATCAGCTGATTAGAAAAACCATGATGTCCACAAAAAGCGAAAGGACTGATCAGCTCGCCCAAGTTGATACTACGTTTACGCTTTAAATTGCGTCTTATTCGAAATTCTGTGGAATTTTTATCAACAAAGAAAATGTTAATAAAAGAAAGAAATGTTAGTTGTATGTATTTCTGACCTGGCGCGAGGTCACTGAAGTCACAATGTTTTTCCTTATATCACAATTTTGTTTTTTTATCCAATATCTCGGCCACCTTCGTTGATAATTTTCAAGTATTTGTGAGGTAACAAAAAGTTTACTATACACGCCCGGTCTAAACTGCAAGGTTTTGTCAACTCAAAAGAATGAAATGTTTATAAAATGTTAAAACAAATTAATAAAAAAAACTTTGGCAGCTTAAACATTGAAACCAAAAAAGCGCAAGTCAGATGAACTTATGCGATTACCTCATCTTTTTGTATCATAAATTCGAATTTTGACCAAAATTTTGTGAACAATCATTTTATATACATAAGTATATAACTTTGATTTTGTTTCAGAAGTTTGTCTGATTTATATATAGTAAATAACATGCATACATTATATTGTTTCCGTAGCATGTGGCGGGTACTTGCGAGCAACCAACCAAATCCAACAGTTCTACTCTCATTCGCGTTTTGGAAATCTCAACTATGACACCAACATGGACTGCGAATGGACTATTCAGGCGCCTTCTAATAGTTACGTGCAACTAACATTCTTAACATTTGATTTAGAGAGTAGTGAAAATTGTACCTACGACTATGTACAAGTATTCTCAGGCATGGAGGATACAAGTGGTCCCATGTATGGCCAGTTCTGTGGCAATACGGTAGGTAGAAAGCTTCCTAACGAACAGAATAAGTACCACTAACGACATTCTTTTCCCACTCCAGCTGCCGCAAGATATCATATCCTTAACCGATTCGCTACTAGTGCGTTTCAAAACCGATGGCAGCGTTATAATGAAAGGATTCTCTGCTTCCTATGTCGCTGTGAATCCCTTTGAGAACAGTGAGGAAGACAACACTTCATACAGTTCAGAGTTGGCTACACCCTTCCCCGGATCTCTGAAGTCCATTTATAAAGAAGATGATTCACAGGAAACCGATGACTACAACGATTTCAATGAAAATCAATTGGGTATAAATAGTCCATACTATTCACGCAATCGATATCAAAATAGATTTTAATAAATCATAGAAATTCAAAAACCCGAAAGCCAAAGGACACAAAATGGCAAACAATTTGACAATATTTATAAAAAAAAATACTTTCTTTTTGTATCGTTAACATATTCATGGATTTTTACATACATACATGTATTTACATTAAGGCATATCAACTGTTTGTAAGAGACGCAGGGGAAGTCCTGACAAATACGGACCTTGTAGGACTGTTGGACCAGAAGCTGGAGCAGCTGTTGTGCAGACGTAACTTTTGAACTGAGCCTTTAGAGGATCTGTTTCTTATACACGATAACGTACATATACATACATATATTTACATTGACATTTACATTTACATACATATACATACATACTGAATATTATTAAATACGATTTACTTAAACACATTTATTTTTAAATAGTTTTAGTCTCTGATCAGTACCGCAATTCTGTAGTTTTTCTAACTCCACCGACGATATCGTCAAGTAAGAACGAATGTCAGTTCTGTTAACTATAAGTATATTCGTTATTCCCTATGGTAAAAAAATACAGTTAATCGCAGTAGAAGAGCTGATTGAAATGTTTTCGTTATACCTGATTTCATCTGCCATTATTTCTTAGAAGAATATTTTCAAACTCATTTTGACATGTAGAGGTTGTCTAGATTTTCTGCAAATAGTAAAAATGTAATGAACTCACGTTGGTGGAAGATCATTTCGAAGAATGGAACTCTTCTCATCAGGGCCTTAGCGTTCTAGGCCAGTGACTGTCTTGCTTATATTGTCACTAATTGCAGTTATCGTCATTGGGGTTTCGTTTTGTTAGTTGGCTCCTTCTGTCAAATTCTAATGTTCTCTGTTTGTACTATCTTTGTTTACAATTATTGTTGCTATACACACACACATATTTGCCGAATTTGGCCATAGAGTAATCTCAGCCTAGAGAGAATATTTGGCTCATCTGACGTTTCCTTTCACACTCTTCGTGATGCGGTCGGTGTGAAATTTGACCCATTGGGTCGTGTGATTAAAAATGTAGTTCAAGCTAAAACTAGCAAATTTTAATTTTAAACTACTTTTAAAGTATATGAAATTTTCAAATAAAGCTTGTGCTTTTTGCAGTCTAGCACAAACTAGTTTTTCCAGCGTTTGCTGAAAATAAGTGAGAATACTAGATTTAACTTAAACTTTTGAAAGCATCTCATTGAGGTGCTGGAAATAAGTTTATTGTCTTTTGATTTTATTTAAATATGGATGCATTTATTTCCTTTTAAAATCATTCCGCATGTTTTATATTTATTTTCTTAGTTGGCTAATTGTTATTTCCTGCCAAACTTTAGCAAATATACTTCATGGAGTGATGACAAAACATTCCCTTTTGTCACCCCCACTGACGGCACTGCGATTTTTTAAATATAATTTTGGAAAATTTCAAAAAATTTCGCGTTATTTTCGTCCGCCATTATCACCCTGTAGGAAGTGTCTCTATTTCACCACTTTTGTCGAATATTTTGGTGACATTGTCAGCGACGCGTCTACACTTTTGACTTTGCTTTTGATGTGTAGAGAACATTCTGACATTAAATAAAGAAATATGAATTGAAAAGTAACAAACGCGTAATTGAAAAAAAAATATAAAAAAATAGAAAGTTACATAAGTCGTAAGTCGTAAATTATTCCAATTTGATAATTTTTTCTCTAATAAAATATCAAATTTTAACAAAATAAATACACATGTTTAAAATTATACCCCTCCCAATATTACTAG
Source organism: Phaonia tiefii (assembly GCA_963931995.1). Classification (NCBI taxonomy): domain Eukaryota; kingdom Metazoa; phylum Arthropoda; class Insecta; order Diptera; family Muscidae; genus Phaonia; species Phaonia tiefii. The sequence continues at coordinate 824,167 of OZ008367.1, read as the reverse complement.
TGTGGATATTTCGTAAAAAGTTCCAAAAGTGTAGGCTGCAATTATTAAAATGTAGTAATGAATCTCTGGTTCTAATGTTTCCATATGATCTTGTAAGAACTACATAGTTAGTAGTTCTAAGGGCACTAGTACTAGTGTGGAAATCTTATAAAAAGTTCCAAAAGTGTAGACTAGAATTACTACAATATACTACTGATTCTCTGGTTCCAATGTCTCAATGTAGTTCCAAAGGCTTCTAAGGTCAGTAGTGCATTCTCAATGACAAGCACTTGTTAAATGTCTAGAGCAGAAAGCATTGGCTGGGGTATAAGTGGTCAGTACTTCTGGTGACAAATTCCTTCAGGAGAAATTAAACTGATAGAGTTACCAATTGTTTTACCATAAGTTTTGCTAAGAAGATTTAAGAAAAACAGACACATTTTTAAACAGAGGCAACTCCCAAATAGTTTCCATCAGCTGATTTTGCAGCCGCATACCTTCACTTTTCAGCATAGCTAGTGCTGATAAGAAAAAGGTAGTGCTAGTACTTCGTACTATATAGTATAAACTAAATTTTTATTCACACGGCCCATTATCTTAGAAGAGAGTTAGTGCTGGCGACTGTAACTCTATGGAAACAACGGCTTAGTGAAGTTTGACGAAGAGATATTCCCCATTGTTTTCCAACATCATATGGTGCAATCAAAACCTTGGGACAAGATATTGTTAGTCCTGGTATGACTTGATTAAAAACACATAGTTACTACTTGTTTATCGGGAATTATTCAAGTTGTTCTATTGGAAACCAATTAGTGTTGAATTGTATCGTTTCAGCAAATAGTGTTGAAACTATTAGACTCGGTTTCTGTTTAACCTATAGAGCAGCAAAACCTAATGAACACTCAAATCAAACGGATCACCAATTTGTCTATGAATTCTTCTTCCCCGCAGGCGCATGTGCTTCGCACTGTTTTCGAATAACATACCAATATATTCAAAGACAGTTTTTGATTTATTTGATATTTAAATGCTTTTTGTAGTTGACGCCCGTCTCAATATCATTCAAAATTCAAACGATTTATTTATTTTAACCATAAAATTTAATAAAGCTAATATAATCAATTTTAACAACAAATATATTTAAATGCCAACAACTTTTGTCACACTAACCATCGAACTTTGTCATTAGAAAGTTATATAATTGCGGTACGATCCTCTGTTTCTATTATTATATCTAACTACGGTGACTCTTTTTAAGGAAGTAATTTTTGTTTTGATCGTCTTACAGTCGTCGTTGACTGAGGAATTTATTTGTAAGAGGAGATATTTTGGAATTTAAGGATAACACACACCGACTTGATTAAGAGGTTGATGGGCGATTCAGTCATCCTTCGCAGGTTGCTTATGAATGACGAATGGGTAATATTGTGAAATTTTAATACAACACGTATCTTGCGCGATTCGGTCCCCGAAGGATTCCAAAAATTAAAAATAGCCCAAGTTTAAGTGATGTCACGAAATTTAATTTATAAATAATGCGAGATTAAAATGCTAAACTTGATATCGTTGTGTGTGTTTGACAGACAAGTTTACAGCAACTATGACAACGAAATTCGTATACATGAAATTTATTATGTCAACACATTTCTTGTTTTGGGAAAATTACGATTCAAAAGCTGATTATTTATACAACGACCCAAGCGACGCAATCACTCTATGTCATCTTCGATAAGTTATATTGAAACTGGGATATACACATGTTTTAAACGGATTTGTACCAATGGTAATCTACCAGAACGAATTTAATGCATCAATACCCTTGTAGTTCTCATAAAGAACCTGCGAATTACGATTTCCAAAATTGTAGATTCAAAATGTTCCTCTGGCATCAGATACTTTTCACAGCGTATTTTTTTTTTGTGTTTCTCATAGAAAATGTACAATAAAATCCATGCACATTCTTCAAGTGCGTGTTATAGTAGAGTACATACATATACACTAGCCCAGTGGGAAAGTTGTAAACTAGGCCGCCATCTAGACGTTGACACTCCATCTTTGCTTCTTCAGAAAGGTCTTATTTTGGAAGGCAAAACAGAAGGTTTTTCCACATTTGGGATGGTGACGCGTCATAACGCCTATGGGCGTTATGTCACACCTAAAATGGACATAAGGGCCATGGGCGTTACGTCGCACCTAAAATGGACATAAAGCCCTTGTGGCATAAAGGCTTTGTGTCACACCGGTCATGGACTTTATGTCCATATTAGGTGTGACATAATGTCCACGGACTTTATGGCCTTTTACGGAGTTTCGCCGCAAGACCTGGCAGTAGTGAAACCAGCGGGCTTTATGTCACATCGGTCATGGGCTTTATGTCCATTTTAGGTGCGACATAACGCCCATGGGCTTTATGTCCATTTCAGGTGTGACATAACGCCCATGGGCGTTATGACGCGTCACCATTTGGGATGACACGCGGTATCAGTTCTACTTTATTGAGCATTTGGTAGTGCTAGGTTCAAATCCCAGCTTGAACGAACATATCATTAATTTTTTATGAATGTCTGTACCTTCTCTTGGAAGGCAAAACAGAAGGTGTTCATACATATATGGATGAGAAATAATAAATATCAGTTTTTGTCGTTGTTCATGTTTAGTGCATAAAATACTAGATACTAATGTCAGACTGTCACTCCTATGGCCGTAGTCCCAAGTTTCAGAGAGGTCTTCATTTCATTTGTTGCAGCATTACAATTCTCGAATGAATCTCTATATTTATAGAACATATACTTAATATATGTATATAGGGTGATACGAAAAATATAATTTAGTAAACACATTTTGTACCCCTAAGATCAACTATCTGACATATTTTAGAGGCCTGATATTAGGCCATCGTCTGCAGACCTTTGGAAAGATAAAGGTCTTGCTCTCCTAACTCACAATGTGCCATTTTGAAATGAAGATACAATGTGGCTGGCAATCTCGGCGACTGCAAATACGGACCCGTTAAAAATCGTTCCAAGATATAAATTTCTCGCTGGGGAATAATATACAAGGATGTAGTAATTTGGGTTATTTGTGAATGGTCACGCGCAAAAGCGTAAGGTGTAAAATATTTGTAAATAAACAACTACAAAATTTAATGTAGTACTTTTTTTAACCCTGCTGTTAGATTAGAAAAAACTTACGAATCTTAGATTGAGGGACCATTTGGTCCATACTGCAATTTTCATCCAAAATAATAATTTTATCTTATTCTTTGTAACTATTTTGGTTCAAAAATTTCTAAAGCAAGTATTTGACATATCAAAAACATCTTCTAAATATTTGACATGAATTTACATTCGCTTGGTAATGAAAAAATGTACTATTGACCAAATGGTCCTCTAACCTAAGATTCGTCATTTTGTATTTTTCTCAGTCCTGAATAAAGTTAGAAAATTTAAATTTCGCACATAACATTGTTTTATTAAAAGACCCCATTAGCAGAAAAATTTAGTCAGTATATATCACCGTTCCAAAGTTACAAGGGAAAACAGAAAAAATTTGGACCAAATGGTCCTAATCTAACAGCAGGGTTAAGAAACTTTAAAGGATTATAATGTGTTTTTTTTTAATTTTTAATTTGTTGCCATAATAAAAACTCAATTTTAGCGCAGGACCAATTTCTTCGTGGTCCTTTTTTTCAATTTAAGGTGGTCTATTCTCTGCAACATGTTAGAGTCACTTCAAGCAAGTCAATACCAATATAATTTGGCCACATGTTATCCATGTCATATTTATGCTATCGTATAAAGAAGTCGAAGAAGTCGGTTCAGATTTAAAACCAAATTTAAAGTCAAATAAAATTGAAACTGGTAAACCGTTATATCATTGTAATTACTGACATGTTAAATTTACTTTTATTAATTAAAGATTACAAACAGATTGAAAGAGTCCCTCGTATACATCTTGTTTTTGGGCAGGGCCGTTTACAAATAATGTTCCATATATAGATAAACAAGTTCAGAACTAAAGACAAAGACATTTGTATAAAACATAATTTAAGGAATAAATAAAAGAAATGACGTTGCAATTGAAAACAATAACTAGATAATAAGATTTATATAACGAACTAGAGAAAAAAATAATATTTTCAAATCAAAATTCAAAACTATCATATAGATTTTATGTTGGAACATAGACACTCCAGACACCTAATTAATCGATTTTGCATTTAGTAACTGATGACGTATCAATTTTGAAGTAAAGTCAGACAACAACAAAATAATGAAAAAATTAGAACCCAAAGAAGAACTGTATGTTTTAGTAAGAAACTGTTACAATTATTCATGAAATATTTAAAACTCATAACCAAAAATTATTAATAGAACAATCCGTATTTATAAATAATTATCATTATTTTTAGTTGATATGTTATTAACGATTAGTTTCAATTCAATTCAATATAAAAACAATAATAATTAATATTAGAACCATTTTTCAATTAACCACATTAAATAAAGGGAATTACTTGGAAAATATTCAATGAGTTTTTTTTTCAGTCAAAGCGTTCTATATGAAGCCTCTGGTTTTGGGCGCTTCCGTATAGGAAGGGACATTTTCTTTAATATTTTGCTGAAATTTTCGATGCGAAAGTTGTAACATGGAATGCGTGACACGTCCGGGTTTTAAATGCATCTTTAATCAGAATTGGTTTAATGTGAAGGACGAACTTTTGCGTGAGTTCTACAAGCGGAATAACTCATCAGATAGACGAATATTTTTAAACAGTGGCATCTCCAGATGTATTCATTTCTCACTAAACACAACACAATTTAATCTTCAGCAACAACATGTTATATAATTTTCATCTTTTCATTTAGAGGAAAATTGTTTATTTTCAATTTTAATCAAAACGTTTACTTTTGAAACCCGACCAACCCCCTCCAATTTGCATACAAGTTTGGAAATGGAACCTAAGTCGGACACACGCTACTTCGGACAACACGGACACGGATTTAATGGATTAAAGTTTAACGACTAACCCAGTAAAATGTTTGGAACCGGTTCTACAAAACCGTATTCCACAACATATTTGTTTAGAACAAGGTGTTTTTCCTCAGTAAGTTCTTGGAATATCAATAATTGATTAATAGTCTTTAAAGTTAATTGACTGGTGTTATGGCGATAGGTTTCATTTAACAGTTTCTTCCCATGCAAGTTGTACTTAAGCTTGTAACGGATTTCTCGCTACAGCAATTACTATTACTTGTCTTAATCGGTGACTCGCGTTTGATGGCGTGAAGCCTATAACCCAATTTCATTAAGATCGGAAGTGTTTCACGCGACTTATCGCACTGAAAACACGGACGACCACCAAGCTTTTGCATGGGAGGTACCAGAATGGTCGTGGCCACAAAGCCCATTTTTAATCCCAAACTAACCACGGACAAATAATAGTCACTGACAAAATTTCGCTGTGATCGATAAATAGTTACGGCAGTTATCGTGTTGACCAGGCAGCCAGCCAGAGAGACAGACGGACATGGCTCAATCGTCTTAAAAAGTCCCACAACGAATTTCATCCAAAGATACTGAGGGTCTAATATGGTTCCTTCTATGCTTTACATTTATTTCCGTATTAAATGATATATACCCCCATCCTATGGGTGAGGGTATAATAAGAATATAAACTAGGAATTATCTTAAATTATTGCACCTACTTTTTGGTATGAAAACCACTTAAATCACTCAAAAATTAAATGCAAAGTCACCGCGTATTAGCCAACTTGCTTTAAGTATTTTTCTGTTGAAAATGGCGACGGCTTAAGGACGCAAAATAATTAGATTAGGGATTAGATAATTAGATTAGGGAGAGCCTCACAAACCCGTGAGCTGTGGGCGTCCTACAGTTTTACACCGGTTCCGAACGGTATTTTGAGAAGCTTTTTCATGGCTAAATACACGATAGTGTCGCCGTCACTAAGCCGTCGAAAGAAATTTAAGGTGGTTAGAACGGGTATTGAACCCACGTTCTCATGCACAGGTGCCGCGCACATTACCATTGCACCACCGACGGCTACTGTAATTAACTGTCTCTGTAATTATGTTTTCTAAATGGCTGGCTTTGACCGGACTTAGGTATTTTCGCCCCTGAGGTAAGTTCAACACCAGCTTCGGTACACCGTTAACTCCAATGGTCTCACAACGCTGGCACAAAATTAACCGAGAAACCCCAGCCGGTTAAAAGGGATAGACTTGATTCTCTGATCGATACTAATTTGGTGTTTATCGATAAAATATAAACAACATGTGTCATTCTTAATGAATGGCGGCGGGAAGGAGAACATTTTGTACTTCAACTGCTTTAGTTACTTCGTAGGATTTATTTAAAAGCAGTTAATTTTCGCAGCAATATAGATGTCCTACACTAGCAGGACAACAAATATGCCCTGATTGCCGCTAATATAGGATGATTAACCGTGTCCGGGTCGTTCAAACTGCGCCCCATTATTGCTCAGAATTCTTTCGGGGTCCCCGAATTTTCGGAATATTTCCTCTACCAAAAACTTCGTTGCCTTGTTAGTCGTAGTTTACGTCATTGGCTTCATAATAACAAATTACGAAAATGATGAATCACAAAATAATTCCAGAAAATATAAGGTGAGAGGAAAATTGAATAGTGTAAGATTAACCTAAAATCATTTCGTGTTTGGGTTTAGTTTTTTGTTCTTGAATAATACGTCATTAGACTCCGCGGGAAGTTCTATAATTGTCCTCATTTCCGTGAGCTACTCGACTGCCACGGAAGGAGACCTATAACTTTCTAACGTTACTCGGAAAATTATTTCAGTGCTGTGCACTCTCCGTTGTACTTGATAGTCGACAGGTTAAGCTTATCAAGATTGTCCCTAGAAGAAAGAAGTGTGCCTAAGAGGTTATTAAAGGAACGTTCTCTGGAATTGGGCATTCCGAGGTGTTTCTTGTGAGGTTACGTTTACAGGAGTACTTCTACATCACCAACGTCTACACGGACATCATATCTTGAGCAAATTTCCGAACCAGAACCTCGCCGGGATTATATAAGGAGGTCCCTCTACAAATTCCCCGATACTCGGATGAAAGCTCATTTGCTCCAACCTACAACTAAGAACAATTAAGTTTCATAAGTATAATATAGATAAGTTATCAATAGTATTAGTAATATTTATGCAAAATTTCTGATAATATTTGAATTCCTATAACAGCAGCTAAATAGTTCTTCGAGGCCTCGACGATCATCGTTACGCAACATCTGCATATTGTAATCTTCAAGAGAATGTAATTCCGGTGAGTGATATGATTTTTCTTTACTTAATTAATATTGCATTGGATTTTTATGAGGTAGCCCAAAGGGCTTATAGAGATTTTTAAACATATTCATTGCTTTTATTGTTCTCCAATCAGTTAAATTTTTCTAACGTAAATCATTTCTAAATTATTGCTATCGTTTTTTACTTGGATTTCAGAACCTAGTAGGGATGCATATATGAACATATGTCATACATTCATATGTGCTTAAATACATCTAATCATATACATATACATAATTTCCCTTGATGACCCGATTGAACAATTTAGATAAACAAAATACTCAGATATTAAATTACAGTCGAATCCCGGTATAACGCATGATATATTGTCAGGCCCTTTCGTTAAATTGAAAAATTCGTTATATCGAAAAGTAACTTATTTTATTTTTAAATTAATTCAAACTTCACTAAATATACATTAATATATTTTTAGAATACTTATAATACATACAATACATATTTAGATAAAAAAACATAACTAACAAAACTTTTTAATTCATTTATATAACTTTTTTAATATTAAATATATTTTTAGAATAACATTTAATGCATTTTTATTTTATTGGATTTGCATGGCTTAGAAATGTCCAACAAAATCTGTTATGGAGGATTGTTTTGTTACGCTCTGTAGACTTTTTTGCACTGCCTCTTCGTGCAACTCCCTCAACACTAGAGACTTTGAATGTTCAATGGTATTCTGCTGACACCACAGCATACAAATTTCAAGCCCTTTAATGGCATCAGAGTGCTTAATTTTAGTTTCTTCTGAATTTAATTCTTCTGCTAATTGATAGACGTCTTCATTCGCTTCATCTTCAAAACTATTCTCTTCAATAATATCCATATTCCAATTGTTTATGTCGTCTATGTTAATTGTCACCTGAAATTCCGCATTATAAACACCAAACTTCTAAAATTTAAATCGTGAAACTTACACTTGGAAAAACTGTATTTATCAACTCGAGGCCACGTGTCATACACCCAACTTCATCATGTTGCGCCAGACGTGATAGGGGGATATCGTCTTCCTCATCAAACTCGACATTATTTTGGTTTAAAATTTTATTCCAGCAATTTGCTAAGCACTCTTGCTTCACCTTCTTCCATGCACAATCAATCGTTTGAACCGCGTCATATAAATTTAGGATATTCGTGCAATGTAATTTCGTTATCCGTATGGCGTTTTGGTCCATTGGTTGGATAAGGGGTGTTGCGTTAGGAGGCATATTAAGGGTCCATATTTTTCCATCTTTAGTTTTCTTGACAAGATCATCGGCAGACGGATGACTTGGTGCATTGTCAAGAATAAGTAAAGCGTTCAATGACAAATTATTATTTTCTAAAAATTTTTCGACCTGTGATAAAAAAAGATCCCAAAATAAATAATTATCCCGAGTATGTATCGAAATTAGCATAGTACAAACCTTTCAAACCTTTCAAACATTTCGAAAAACCAAGTTTTAAAAATTTCTGCGTTCATCCAAGCATTTTTTGAGTGAGTATAGTTTATTGGCAAACATTTATTCCGAAATGCCCTTGGCTGTTTGGCTTTTCCAATTAAAAGCGGTGTTATCCTCTTTGTTCCGGAAGAATTGGCACACAAAAGAACGGTGCTTCTCTCTTTAGACATTTTTTTTACCAGGAGCATTTGTTTCCCCGGCATAAACGAATGTCTTGTCCGGCAACATTTTGCAAAATAGACATGTTTCGTCCGCATTGAAGATCGCATCCTTCGTTAAACTGTTATCCCTTATGACATTTACTAAATGTATTTTAAATGGATCAACTAAGTCTTTTCTGGCTACACTTTCCCTTAAAAGCCGTACGCCATATATTTTTTTAAATCTTGACAGCCAACCATCACTATCATGGAAATCGCTGCCATAGATTTTATTTTGGATTTCCAAGGCTTTGGCTTTCAAAATAATCCAGTTTACTGGAAAGTGTTTCTTCCTTTGCATGAGGAACCAAGTGAATAACGCCTTTTCCATCTTCGGGTATTCCCCCTGTTTGAGGGAACGACGCTGTTTTGATCCACTGTTGGTGGTCTTCAAATTTTTTATAATCTTCATTTCTATTTTTTTAAATGTACATATTGATGATTTCCGTATCCCATACTTTTGAGATATTATAGAGAGACTTACGCCTTTCTTGCATTCTTCTAAAATTTGTATTTTTTCATTGAGCGAAATTCTTTTTCTATTTCCCATCGTGACTCCACAAAACTTTCACACAAACTGAATGTGCAGCCCAATTTATTGTCATTAAAGTTTGTAAAACAAACACAAAAACATGACACACACGAAACTAACGGTATTGTAACGATATTTTGCATTTTATCTTTACCATTCGTTATACAGAGAGAAAAATGTGTCGATCGTTCGTTATATAAGGTAGCTCATGGTAAAATAAGTAAGGTAAACGCACTAGGAATTGTTACAACAAACAGAGGCATTTTGTTTTTGTTTGGTGCCCATAATCTGTCAAATTTTCTTCATGTGTAAAAGTAAACAAAACGGTACAAAAACAAACTACATGTGAATTTAACATAAGAGAGACACCTAAGCAAGAAATCAGCTGTTCTAACGAGTTTACCTTACTTCTTTTACCATGAGGTAGCTAATGAAACCAATGTTGTCATTCGTTAGATCGGGTTTTCGTTAAATTGAGTATTCGTTACACCGAGCTTCGACTGTACTTTCTAAATATTTCTAAGTTTCGTTGTTACGAAAGTCTACCAATATACTTACGTACATTCGTAAATCTGGGAAAATCAGCGATTCATATTGGGCGCTTTGTTAAAATTAGTAAAGTAATTTAGAGCATTCTATCATATCAAGTTTAGACATTTATGAAATTATTATTTTTTTTCTTAATATAAACATAATTGTGTTTCAAACTGCATTGTTGAATCAGATGTGCGATCTTGAAATTACAGTGGACGTCCAATAGTACGAATTATATAATGTCGGGCCTTTTCGTAATGTTGGAAAATTCGTATTATTGGACTACAGTTTTTTGCTCCTTTTATATAAAAGAAAACACATGCAGATAGTTTAATTTAAATTAGTTTTTTATCTAAAACAAATAAACAAAAAAACTTAAAAAACATTAAAATTCAAGGCAAATCAATAGGTGTTAAAACATAAATTTGTACATACATATATATATACATATGTATGTAAATAGTTACTTAAAGTATAAAATTTGTTTGTTAAAAAAATCAGTCATTAAACATTGGCGTGCTTTGTTTTGTAGTTGCATTTCTACCGCTTTTTCTCGAATAGACCTCAATAAAAGTGTCTTGGAAGTTTCAATATTGTTCTCTACAGCCCATTGAATGCATGTGTCTTAACATTTAATTGCATCTTGCACCATTTTGTATGTATCAAATATAGGACACGCGACACAAGACTCTTGTTATCCCTATAAAATTTCGTACCAACTGACTATTTGCCAGTTGACCGCAGAAAAAAAGAAGTTAAAAACTTCAAAGTAAAACTTATAACAAAAAATGCAGTTATTCCGTCTTATCGAATAGTAAAAAATTTTTTAATCGTATTATAGAACTGCCAATACAAAAAAATTGCCATTCGTACTATTGGAAATTCGTGGAAACGAAAGTACGTACTATTCGACGTCCACTGTATAACGTTCCAAAATATGAAGTATATAACCTAAAATAATATTATTGAAAATTATGTTTGTTCGGTTCATTCAATAAACTTATAGGATTTAAATATGAATCAATAAGCTTATCATTTCTTATGGTGGAGGTTTAAAAAACAAATCAGAGTAAGTGTAGCACGGGGGTTTTAGAACGTAAATAGCCACTAAAGCCATTGTTGGGAAATAAGGGAAGAGAAGGCTATGGATTCGGTAAAACCTATGAATCCAATAAACGTAAACGACGTTTGATACTTTTGTTTTTGAGCTTTTCTTTTAATTTCTGATTGTAAAGGGCATAGTTTTGGTTTATCCGGTTTATGGTCAGATATAGCCCATACAATTTGTAGATTATTTATTTTTTTGGTTAGGGAGTCTATAACAAATTTTGTTTATGTTCCTGTTTGTATGATGCTTGGGTATAAAACAGACCCGAAACCCCCCCCCCCCCCCCTGAAAGCTAGCAATCACTGGCTCCCAGTCTGTTTTTTGGTAACAAGCTCCAATCTCTACCTCCATCGTCACTCTCAACGAAAGTGCTTTGATACGTCCCCGCGATGTGTTTGAACCAGAGTTTAAAATTCAGCAATTGAAAATCTTTTGTTGCATTTCTGGTAGCTAGATAAATTAAACACAATAATTTTTGTGTTTTTGCTTGCAAGATATATTCATGCTGTGCCAACAGCATGCTGTGACGACAGCATGCTGTGACGACAGCATGCTGTGAAATTAGTTCACCTTGTACGGTTGTGTGCTGGCACAGCAGCCATAGCATTTTGTTTGTACAGTGCGCTGTTCTGCGCTGCTGCGACAGCAGTGCTGTGATGTGATGTGCCACTGTGGCTTTGAACTATTGAGCTAAATATTTCCAGCTCTCCCTACCAGATAAAAATAAAACAATGAATATACATAGGTATTTTATATGTTATGTATTTTTTATTAAATTAATAAAATTTACGGGCTTATTCACAGAAATAGTCACAAAAAATTATGTGACTGTGTAAACCATTGCCTTTTGCCTTTTTTGTGATTGTTATAATTGAAAAGTAAAAGTAATAAGTTTACGATTCATATGACAATTTTTTAGTTTGATCACCTCTGTCGGAAGTATTAAATTCATAAATAAAAGGTAAATTTATTTGTTTTTCGTGCCCTTTCTGTGACTATTTCTGAGAATAGAATAAATAAAAAGCTATGACAACACAAAAATTTCATCAATATTAAGTTATTAAAAAAAAACCCCAAATTATAAAAATATAACGAAAACATAACAAAAGTTCATAAAATAAGAGGAGTTATTTGAGTATTCATCAACACTATTACTTATAATAAAACGGTACTTTAAACAAATAACGGTACAAAAACACAAAATAATAAAAATGTAACGAAAACCTAACAAAAGTTCATGAAATAAAAGGAGTCATTTGAGCATTCATCAAGTCTATAACTAATAATAAAAAGGGTACAATAATATAAAAGAACTCAATTCATAACATCTTCTTGTGGTCTTGTAATCTCATCAATTGCATCATTAAGAAGATTTGGATTTAATTTTGCTAATAAAATGTTTTCAAGATTTTCGTGGCTTAATCTGTTTCTAGTTTCAGTCAAAACTATTCTCAATGATAAAATGCTCTTTCTACTGTCACCTACGAAGATACAAAATAAAAAATATTAATTCAAAATTAAAAAAAAAGTTATGTGTAAAAAACTTTAAGTACAAATTTAACAAAGGTGAAAAATTATTAATCACGCATTTAATGATTTAATTTTGTTTCCTTTATTTCAATTTTTTTATTTATATAATATTTTTGCAATACACCTACGAATATTTCTATTTAATAAGTTCATATGGTGCAGCCACAGCATGAAATATTACTGTATTAAAAATTACTGTAAAAATTACTATCACAGCACCAAATATATGAACTACGACAGCACTATAAAATTTGTTAACGAAAATGCTGATGCTGCTGTGCCAGCACACAATCAAAACAAACTGCACACACAAACTAATTTCATAGTATACTATGGCGACAGTTCGAATATTTCTTGCACGTTGCTATCAAAATATGAAATTTATAGCAAATTACGACTACTACAGCAGTAATTTTAAACTCTGGTTTGAACTACTTTTTTTTGTTTAAAATTTGCAAACCACTTTCTTGAACATTGCACTTCGTGTAGGTCTGCAAAGGCAGTCAGAAGGCCCACCCTACAAATGCAGTCGTAATTTAAAATTAAGATAGAGCACCATAGAAAGCGGATGCCTGCACATAACTTTTCTATTGTCAGGACTGCTGGCTGGTCTGAATAGAAGAAGAAGAGGGCTTTCGCCGTCAGGCTTTCTGCTAGGCCTGCTAATGAAAACTTTCTTAAGAGGACTGCAAAAGAAGGCCTGTAAGATAAAAATGAGTTTTAAATATCAAAAAATACCTATTCCATGAGACCATGAGAAACTATGATGAAAATTTGTGTCACTTTTTCGCGGGCGGCATTTTCTTATTTTCTTCTTACTAAAAGTTCAATACAATACAATACTCTTAATGTAAAAACACAATTCATTCATTCATCCATACATGGGGCAAATTAAATATATGTTATTTATAATTTGTTGTTTAATTTGAATTTCCTGTCCAAATGCATATTCAAAAACTTTCAATACCATTGGCAATTGTACTTATTTTCAAAGCATTTCCTTCATATCTGGCTATTTTGGTATTCAAACATGTTATACAGTACAGGTTCATGAATTTGAAATTACTACGAGGCAATACCTATCGAAACCACAACCTCTACTTATCAAATACTTTAAAAACAGATATTATTACAATATTATCATACTACAAAGATATTTTTTAAAGCCACCAGCCTTAAGCTTCGTTTTCATTATGTCAAATTCAATGGCAAACAGAAATGGCAAATTTGACGACATTTGCATTTGGTGTCAAACGCGTTTTCACTACAACGTCATAACTGACACAAAACCCAAATGGCAACATTTGACATCCACATTTGTTGTCAGTCATTTGCCACACCGTTTCATTATGCTAGCTAAACACATCTGTCGTCATATGATTTTTGCGAGAAGAAGAAGAAGAAATTAATTGAAATTTTTGTGTCAAAAGCGACGTGGTAGCAAAATTTTCAATTTCGCTGAAAACCTAATACATACTTTATTTTTCTATAATCTTAGATTGAATCTTTTGGCAAAACAAAAAAAAATGGAAACGTTCAAGAGAAACCTACAAAGTTTATTTTGAAATGGCGCCTTTTTGCACCTGTGGAATTTACTACCTATTCGCCTACCTAATGAGCTCGCTAGGTGGTGGATCTATTGGCCAATTTACCAACAATTATATAAAAAAAACAACGAAACTGAAAAACAACACGTCTTTGTAGACTTCCCTAATCAAAATATGAAACAAATAATCTAAAAAACGAACATGAAATATGGTAGCCTAAAAAAAATTGTCATTAAAATTATACAAGAAAACTTTAAAAACAAGGGCCCATACAAAAACAAACATGAATAAGAATTTAAAAAATCAAAAAACTTAAGAATCTTAAACTAAATAAAAATAAAAAAAAACTCACAAAATCAAATCATATTTGTTAACATATCAAAAATTCACAACAGGAAGAAAATAAATATTCAAAAAAAAAAAGAAATAAATAGATAAAATTTAATAAAAGGTAGAGGATAGAAAAAAAAACGAATTTTTATCAGTTAACTGTTGATGAAAGCAATAGGAAAATTTTCCTCATCATCAGTTATCTGGTCATAAATGGCTTGTAGTTTTGTCGTTTTATCCAGTAGCCGTTAGATTAGGTGTTATGGCGCGATACACGCAATAAATAGTGGTTCGGTGATACCGAGTTTTGGCGCTGAAGCTTGACCTCTCCAAAATTTGTTAATTGGTTTCGTGTCGGGTTTTAAAATTTCCTAATTTTGACTATTTCAGCGATTTCCGGTACTTATAGTCCGGATAAACCAACGCCATCTAGGTCACAGATAATCACTGTCTGGGGTGTCTTTCCCCTTTTGTAAGATTGGTTGATAATGCCGTATATAAGTACAATACCTGGTGTCCCGTAGATATAACGACTACCCAAGATCCTAGTTTTGAGGTTTCCAACAGATAGCACTGCTCACACGGTTCCCCGAAGGATTTTCCCACTCCCCAATCGGATAATAGTTCCTGAGTTGGGCAGTCCGTCGTCCGGGATTTATGAACCCTATTTAGTAACAAAAACTTTACACGGGATTTTCACAATGATGGGTAAAAAAACTTACTTTTCTCCTCTGAAAACTTTTCGATAAAAAATAAAATTCCTGGGCAGTTGTCACCTCTACCAATTGCTCACGAAAGTTATCCTACAATATTTAAATAAAAATTACTTTCACTATATTCACTGATGTATCATTATCCTCACTCACTTTTTATTTTCCGTGGCTACACTTATATGCACACCAAGTAATTTGAACCCGACACTCACAGGTTGATACACTGTTCACAACTAACAATCATGTTCCTGGATCGCCATAATAATGACCCAACCTCAATATACGTCCTAAGCTACAAAATCAGCCATATTTGTCAAACTATGCCTGTTCCTTTCTAAATTCTCCTTACGCGCCGACTCAACTACATTATTTCTCTAGAAACTTCCATAGACACCGTTTCCCCTCATAATATTCGCTGTAGTTCAACCGTAAGATATGCTACAAATTATATGATTTCGTTTTCAAACCCCCCTTACGGTTAAAAAAAAACAATGAAATTTACTCCATCTTCTTCCTTAGTATATAACCACCCTACTACATAATATGACCAATGTTGGCAACCCGCGCATATGACTGCATTACCAACATACTGCTAATGTCTGGAAACTTAAGAGGAAAGAGAAATAAGATATTTTCGGGCAAATCCCTGACGCTCACAAATGGCTTCAATTCTTCATTGACGTACGGGTTTCCCAATTGTGCCATGGACTGTACTAGACGCCGGGAGTATACCAATTCCGGTACGAATGAAGTTTTGGCAATAATTGGCCTCGGCCGATATTTACACCCGCTGAGCGGTTGGAAAACACATGCTTTTGCAAAACCATCGGCCATGGGCTGACGAACACATTTTCGCAATCACAGCCAAATTTGGTGATGAAGCATGCCCATCATGAGCATGAGCATTATTGACATCTTCTCCCCATGATCATAAAATTTAACTGATTGACAAACTTGTCGCAAGCAAGTTAGGGGTGTGAACAACAGGGATGGTGTTCCAGGTTCCCATTTGCAAACTGGTGACGATAAATGTCACCGATAACTTCTGTTCAAGCTCATGATAGATAAATGTGTGGACCCATTATGTTCCCAAATCCATTTCAGGAAAACATGGTCGTATTTAGAATCGATTTTAGAAATATAATTTAGAATTCGATATGCCGGAATGACATGAACGCCTCTGACCGCACCCCATCGCAACAAAACTCCGTGCCTTTCAAGTTCACGCAGTAAGGACGGTGTGCGAGGTACAAAACATGTATCATACGGCGTCGACAGTGCGGTTTACGAGGATGCTACGTGGGGAACTCCCACGCCCTGCAGAGTGTCGGCCGGGTATTCGGTAATAAACTGCATGTTCTTGAGTGTTATGTGTATTATTAAACTCCATAGGTACGGTTCGCTACAAAGCGACGTTTATAGGCTAAACTGCTAACATCTGTATCTCACATGATTTTTGGTGGACTGATACCCGGTGCATACAGGCTGGAGAAAGACTTCAGGGATGGAAGCAAGTAATACACAACCTGCGGACGTGGTCCAGGTAAAAATGGAAGACCTTGACACTCAAAATTGTTTGGCCTTACCGAATGTACCACTGGACTACTTTCAGATACCCGACACTCCACATATGTATACCCCTGTTCTTACGGAAAATATTCTCGTGTAATTCTTCTCGAAATGTTTATCTCCAAGGTAAGAGCAATTAAAGCCCTGTCATTCTAACTTTTACCATGCTAGACTACATTCCGTTCATTCAAAAAGTGGTCGAGATCTGTGTCTTAATTCGAATTAAATCGCTATGGAAGGGTATATATATATATATAAGGGTGTAGGTTGTCAAAGTGATCGGAAATGTAAGATGATATTAATTGCCATACTAGAAATGAATTGAAATGCAATGATTTGAATTGACTGATTTGATTTTAATTCAATTGCATTTAATTTAGGTTACTTAAATTTAATTAAATTTGAGTTAACTTATCATATATGAAACATGGATAAATCTAATAAAGTGTGCATTTTTGGTCAGGTACCCAGTTAACCGATACAAAAATGTGTCTGGTTATTTGGAAATAAGATTTTCACATAAAACGGTTAATGGTGTTAAAACCAGTTCCACAGGGGATTGCTTTCGCTTCTCGTTATTATACAAGTTTTATTCGGTATAGACGAAGTTTTCGTGGAGGATTGGAAAAAGCGTTATACCATACTGTTCTTAAGTGGTAGCATTTCCAAAAATATCCTCATTCTCGTGTTATCGGCGATTATCTTTCGCAAGTCAGTATATCCATTCAAAGTGCCCTTTACTGACTTTGAAGCTCTTCTCAGTGCCGCTTAATAAAAATTATGGCGACTTGTGTTTTCCTCCCTTTTTTTAAACAAAAGTAGGGACAACGTCTATTGGTTTGGATTTATCGTTCCTAATACTCGGATTTCGTTTCACCATAATATCCAAACATTTGCATCAGAAACTTGGTCGCTTAGCTTCAAGTTATTTAAGCAGTGCATCCTCTATATATGTGGGGTTTTCAATTCGCCATGACAAGTCGTCGTGGTCTAGTGTCCAAACTTCTCTTATACTATACTATACTTATGTTATAGACTTCATTTAATGACAATAAAACTTAACCACTCAATACTTTGCCCAGAACAAAGCTTGTGTTAAGTTATCTGGGAATGAAGTTATCCGTGTTATGCTCAACTTGTGGGGTTTTTCCCCCTTTCTTCTTCTGTTCCTGTTCTTGACGTTTGTTGCCTTGTTATTATTGGTTGTATCCAAAGCTTGGCTCATAATAGTGTAATGGCTACTCGACAGGTAACCGTTGCATGATATAGTACTCATCACGATTGTACGAGCAATTGCTTCATATCGCGATCGCAATATAAATTACCAATCTTTTTCTATTCCTTATATGTACATTTGGAGGTATATTTCCTCTTATCATAAATGCATTTATCTTAATCCTTGAGGTATGTCCGTATAGCTGTCAATACCGACTGATTCACCCTCTCTGACGCGTTAGACTGGGGTGAATAGTACGCTGTTTTTATATGAATAATCTTGTATGCATCTACCATTTCTTGAAAAGATTTCGCTACGAATTGTTGACCGTTATCACTGTGAACTATTTCGGGTACGCCGAATTTACGAAATAGCTCTTGTTCTAAGAATCGAATAACATTATTTGCCGTGGCGTCTTTCATCGCTTTTAAAAACATAAATTTTGTAAAGTGGTCGACAACTATAAAAATATAGGCATGGCCGTTTTTAGAACGAGGGTATTTCTCCAAAAAATCAATGTATATTTTTTTGAAATGGCCTCTCTGTTGTAACCTCGTTACCTATTGTCGGTCGCATTTTCTGGTTGCATGATTTTGACTCCTTACATTTGACACATTTGTTAACATACTGTTTTACCTGTATTGTCATTTTGGGCCAATAATACTTTTCCCTCAGCCTGTATAGAGTTTTGGATATCCCTCCATGTGCGGCTGTAACAGTATCATGAGCCTTTCGAATTAGTTCATATGTCAATTTTTCAGGTATCCACAGTTTCCATGCGAATTGGTCAAGCTCCTCGGGTTCGTTTGTACACTTTCGTTTGTACACTTTACCGTCTATAACAGTCAAATCTGGTAAAATTGTCTTATTATCCTGAACATGATTAATCATGTCCAAATATACTTGGCTTTCGAAGGATGTGGTCTCAAAATACAATAGATTTGACTCATCTATTTCTTCAATAACATTTTCCTCTTGTATACGTGATAGTGTATGCGCAACTACGTTCTGCGAACCCTTCCCATGTCCGATTGTAAAATCAAACGCCTGTAGTTGAAGTGACCAGCGAGCAAGTCGTCCACTTAAATCTTTAAGAGACATTAACCATTTTAAACTCGCATGGTCTGTTATGACGGTAAACCGCATCATTTCAACATAGGGTCTGAAACGTTTCACAGCCAGTACTGCAGCTAAACATTCTTTTTCCGTTACAGAATAATTTCGTTGGCATGTATTTAGTTTTTGCGAATAAAATGCAATCGCATTTTCGTCACCATCAATATTTTTTTGAAATAGAACAGGGCCGATTCCGTAATTCGATGCATCGCACTGAATGAAAAACGGTTTGGTAAAGTCTGGATGGCGTAGCACTGGGGCTTTTGTGAGGGCATATTTCAATGTGTCGAAAGCTTCAATAGCTTTTGGTGGCATTTGGAATTTTTGTCCCTTTTTTAATGTATCTGTTAGGGCTGCCGATATGGTTGAAAAGTTTTTAATAAACCTGCGGTACCAACCCGCAGTACCTAAAAAACTCCTAACTTCTCGCGGCGTTTTCGGAATTCTTATTTTCTGAAAAGCTGACACTTTCTCCGGATCAGTTCGAAGCATTCCGCCTCCGACTATAAATTCTAAGTATCTCAACACGCGAAAACAAAACTTTGATTTTTTTAACCCAATCGTCAAATTGGTCTTTTGTAGGCAATCCGCTACCTCAACCAGTATTTTCAAATGGGCATCGAACTCATCGGTGATGATTAAAAGATCGTCAAGATATATAAATATATTTGACTTGAGTCTGCCAGGAATTACCCTATCCATTAGCCGGCATAATCGTTGAGCCGCATTGCATAGGCCGAATGGCATCACCCTGAACTGGTAAAGAGGTCGCCCAGGAACAGTAAACGCCGTGTATGGCCTGGCTTCCTCTTCCAGTTCAATCTGCCAAAATGCATACTTAAGGTCTACACTACTTATGTAATGCGTCATTTAACTTTCGGGCATCCAGACAGAATCGGTTTTTCCCAGGCTTTCTCACTACGGTGGTTCGATTGCTCCATGGGCTGTCGCTTTCTTCAATAACTTTCAGGGAAAGCATGTTATCGATCTCAGCATAAACGATATCTTGCACAGCTGGAGATAATGGGTAATGTTTATCCTTTACAGGCATTGCCCCTTCTATTAGTTTAATTCCATGTTTTTCGAATGTAGTACAACCAAGACTATTTTTCTCAAATGATAGAAATTTGTCCACCACTTCACGAAGATCTTGTTGCTGTTCTTCCGACAATTCATGCATCTTAAGAATGTGCTCTTCCCAAGGTTCTTTTATATCGTTATCTATTTTCTCCTCTATGGCCGCTAGGTTAAAAATATCTGATGCTAGTTTGAATGTCTTCCAGAAATCTATTCCCAAATACATTGTTTGGGTCAGATCTTGGCACAAATAAAAAGTTATATTTTCAATTACATCTTTGAATCTAATTTCTAATGTCACTTTACCAAGAATTCTGTGATTTAGACCAGATGCTGTTTTAACGCTAGTATATAGTGGCAGAATTGGAACTGAAAGTTCGTCCACAAGTTCTCTACAATTCTTCCGTAACAGGCTCACAGATGCACCAGAATCTAGAAGTCCCGTGTATGGCCTTCCATTTAATTCTATTTCCACATAAGGCCTCGGATCTGACTGTAGATCCATTCTATTCAGTGATTCACATATACTATTTCGCAATATCTTCCGTTTCCTAAAATTTTCCCTAGCTTTGCGGATTCTATTCGAAATCATGCCGGGTGCATAAGAGTTTTCCAGTTGAGGTTGGTCTTCATCATTTGTTGGGGAGCCTTGATTTGAAAATATTCGTTGACGTGCCATTTTGTAATTATGCTCTCTCTGTTCCAATGTCAGATAATGGCGTTTTCGAGAGTATTCAATATTCTTTGACTGTATGTTTACTTCAGGGGTTTGTCTATGGAACGTGATTGCCCCTTTGCCATCACGCTCGTCTTTATGTTTCCCGTCTTGCAATTCGGACAGTTACGACTAGTGACTTCAGGCTTACCACACTTGTAGCAAAAGAGGGCTCGTTCGTTCGAAGGGCAGTCTCTGAACATGTGACCCAATTCACGGCAATTCAACATGAAATTTTCCGTATCTCCTCTACCTCCGCCTCATCCCCTTCATCTTCAACATATATTTGTTCAGCTCTGATTTCGTTTGCCTGTCTCTGGAATCTTGCCGCTGGTCGCATAAAGTTTCCCGTCCAATTCCGAGGGATGTGCCTCTCCGCCTCCAAGCATTCTTGCCTCAATTCCTCTAGAGACGATACTTGCCTTGAATATACTATCCAGCGGATAGGTTCGCGGATGTTTCTTTTGGCCACTCTAATGATTTCGTCATCCCCGACGTGGTGGGTTAGTTTAGACCGCAGTAAGTTGAAGCTATAGAAAAAAGCATCTACACTTTCACCTGTCATTTGTTTTCTCTCCACCAGGTCATGGGATACATCCAGATGTGACCGTGGGGTCCTATATTGTTGTAGTAAGGCATGCCTCATTTCCAGCCATCCGGCACCTATATTGGTATGGAGATACAGCCAGTACCAATTACTTACAGCTCCAGTAACCAAAACGTGGAAGTCCCTGACTATTTCGGACCAGGGAATACGATACTGGTACTGCAAATATTCAAGTCTAAAGACAAAATTCTCTATTGATATATTTTTCTCATTCCCATCAAACCGAAGCCCAAATCTGTCAACGCTAACTTTTTCCGCTTCAACATTACGTTGATTATTATACAGTTGATTAGGATTTCAGTTATATTGGACATCTGGAGGTTGTGCGTTGACCGTATTGGACCGCAATTGATCGGCACTTATCGGCGGAGCTTGTCGGGAATAGACTTGATCATAACCACGAATAGGGTTAGCTACATCATTAGGCCTCGACATATTCTGTCGAAACGGCAATGATAAATTAGTAGGAAATTGGTGTTGGGCGGCTTGTGGTCGCACAAAGCGCTGTGAGGACTGTTCTTGCATTGGTCTGCCCACATTCGGACGTGTTGGTGCAACAAATGCTTGATTGGTACCACTATTCTGCTCAAAATTCGATGGAGGTTCATTAAATGGTGGCATTGGTGGTTGTCCACCAGTAGCACCATGAGAGCTCTGAGGTATATTCAGTGATTCAGAAACAGTGTTAGTCGGTTTGTATGCTGCTTTTGGGTGACTGGGATTTATATCCCTTACAGCTAGACGATGTATTAAACTGGTTAGGCTATCTATGGATTTCGTAATATTGTTTATCTCAACTCTAACACCTGATTCCACTGACTTTCTCACTTGATCTACACTCTCGGACAAAACAGTCCTTACATATGGGTTGATATATATTAAGTTATCCCTGGGCAACTTCGGTACTGCCCCTTTTTTAGCACATGCAGTGCTTATAGTATTTGAAATATCAAAAAAATTTTGATTGTTCGATATAGGGCGTGCAGCAGCTTCGACCGGTGGGTCATTTTGGGAAGTCGCAGGTCTGCCATGTGTCAGATCTTGCATTGAAAGATCATTATCTTGAGCATTCGCCATTTTCTCTACCAATCTAAGTGATTGACGTTTTCTGGGTACTGGAGTATTCCTCGAAGTGTCAAATAAAAGTTGTCTTGCCCGTTTTCTATTTCTATTTTTCTTCGAGCTATCTTTTTCTTTTCGGTCCTTATTTCCGGCCATAGAACGCCAGAATTTCAAAAAAAA
Source organism: Phaonia tiefii (assembly GCA_963931995.1). Taxonomy (NCBI): domain Eukaryota; kingdom Metazoa; phylum Arthropoda; class Insecta; order Diptera; family Muscidae; genus Phaonia; species Phaonia tiefii. The sequence continues at coordinate 801,355 of OZ008367.1, read as the reverse complement.
AAGAATTCTCAGCACTTTATACTAATTCTACAACAAACAAATAGACTGAAACTAACATTAAAATGTCAAATCAAACGTATACAGTGATAATACAAAAGACAATTCCGCTTATGTATTGCACAAAACTGAATTAAAATTATCAACTTCTCCTACTAAACTGTCACACCGCCGAGTAGCGACATTGTCTGTTCGGGTTGTGCCGTCAGTACAAGATATGCCATAATTTCAACGCCTTTTGATGGACTATTGTCAATTCTAATGGACTATTGCATGTATTTGTATGTATTATTGTATACATATACATAGACCCAAAACGGGTTTGCATTCTGTTTGGGCGCCATATTGTTACGAATCCTTACACTGCCCTGGAGTGTCATCGCGGCTAGCTCTGCGGAATCTCTGGACGGGTTCAAACCGTCACTCCAGCCTGGGACAAGTAGCAACTAAAATAAATCACAACAAAACACTATAACAGACATTACACTAGACGACACTCAGACGAGAGGAGAGAGATGACATTCTCCCGCACCGCCCTTCCTACCATGACCATATATTTCCAAGAATAATTTTTTCCTATGGCCCCTGTAACTCACACGCACACAACACTTACCACATATCATATTTTTCTCAAAAAAGAAAAATTACTCCAAATCCATTGTCTTTATCTTAATATAACTCACACATATTTATTTATAAAAAACTTAAAAATTAAACAAAATTCTATTAACCTAATACATACTTTATTTTTCTATAATCTTATCTTTTGGCAAAACAAAAAAAAATGGAAACGTTCAAGAGAAACCTACAAAGTTTATTTTGAAATGGCGCCTTTTTGCACCTGTGGAATTTACTACCTATTCGCCTACCTAATGAGCTTGCTAGGTGGTGGATCTATTGGCCAATTTACCAATAATTATATAAAAAAACAACGAAACTGAAAAACAACACGTCTTTGTAGACTTCCCTAATCAAAATATGAAACAAATAATCTAAAAAACGAACATGAAATATGGTAGCCTAAAAAAAATTGTCATTAAAATTATACAAGAAAACTTTAAAAACAAGGGCCCATACAAAAACAAACATGAATAAGAATTTAAAAAATCAAAAAACTTAAGAATCTTAAACTAAATAAAAATAAAAAAAAACTCACAAAATCAAATCATATTTGTTAACATATCAAAAATTCACAACAGGAAGAAAATAATACCTTTTAATAAAAGGTAGAGGATAGAAAAAAAAAAGAATTTTTATCAGTTAACTGTTGATGAAAGCAATAGGAAAATTTTCCTCATCATCAGTTATCTGGTCATAAATGGCTTATAGTTTTGTCGTTTTATCCAGTAGCCGTTAGATTAGGTGTTATGGCGCGATACACGCAAAAAATGGTGGTTCGGTGATGCCGAGTTTTGGCGCTGAAGCTTGACGTCTCCAAAATTAGTTAATTGGTTTCGTGTCGGGTTTTAAAATTTCCTAATTTTGACTATTTCAGCGATTTCCAGTACTTATAGTCCGGATAAACCAACGCCATCTAGGTCACAGATAATCACTGTCTGGGGTGTCTTTCCCCTTTTGTAAGATTGGTTGATAATACCGTATATAAGTACAATACCTGGTGTCCCGTAGATATAACGACTACCCAAGATCCTAGTTTTGAGGTTTCCAACAGATAGCACTGCTCACACGGTTCCCCGAAGGATTTTCCCACTCCCCAATCGGATAATAGTTCCTGAGTTGGGCAGTCCGTCGTCCGGGATTTATGAACCCTATTTAGTAACAAAAACTTTACACGGGATTTTCACAATGATGGGTAAAAAAACTTACTTTTCTCCTCTGAAAACTTTTCGATAAAAAATAAAATTCCTGGGCAGTTGTCACCTCTACCAATTGCTCACGAAAGTTATCCTACAATATTTAAATAAAAATTACTTTCACTATATTCACTGATGTATCATTATCCTCACTCACTTTTTATTTTCCGTGGCTACACTTATATGCACACCAAGTAATTTGAACCCGACACTCACAGGTTGATACACTGTTCACAACTAACAATCATGTTCCTGGATCGCCATAATAATGACCCAACCTCAATATACGTCCTAAGCTACAAAATCAGCCATATTTGTCAAACTATGCCTGTTCCTTTCTAAATTCTCCTTTCGCGCCGACTCAACTACATTATTTCTCTAGAAACTTCCATAGACACCGTTTCCCCTCATAATATTCTCTGTAGTTCAACCGTAAGATATGCTACAAATTATATGATTTCGTTTTCAAACCCCCCTTACGGTTAAAAAAAATATCAATGAAATTTACTCCCTCTTCTTGCATAGTATATAACCACCCTTCTACATAATATGACCAATGTTGGCAACCCGCTCATATGACTGCATTACCAACATACTGCTAATGTCTGGAAACTTAAGAGGAAAGAGAAATAAGATATTTTCGGCCAAATCCCTGACGCTCACAAATGGCTTCAATTCTTCATTGACGTACGGGTTTCCCAATTGTGCCATGGACTGTACTAGACGCCGGGAGTACACCAATTCCGGTACGAATGAAGTTTTGGCAATAATTGGCCTCGGCCGCTATTTACACCCGCTGAGCGGTTGGGAAAACACATGCTTTTGCAAAACCATCGGCCATGGGCTGACGAACACATTTTCGCAATCACAGCCAAATTTGGTGATCGAAAGCATGTCTAGTGAACAGACTTGCCCATCATGAGCATGAGCATTATTGACATCTTCTCCCCATGATCATAAAATTTAACTGATTGACAAACTTGTCGCAAGCAAGTTAGGGGTGTGAACAACAGGGATCGTGTTCCAGGTTCCCATTTGCAAACTAGTGACGATAAATGTCACCGATAACTTCTGTTCAAGCTCATGATAGATAAATGTGTGGACCCATTATGTTCCCAAATCCATTTCAGGAAAACATGGTCGTATTTAGAATCGATTTTAGTAATATAATTTAGAATTCGATATGCCGGAATGACATGAACGCCTCTGACCGCACCCCATCGCAACAAGTTTTTGCACTCTTCCTAATTCCGATTTCTTGTATCGCACTAATTTGAATTGCATGCATGGATACATTTTTAGGCGATCCTTTCAGTCTGGCTTTAAACCTAGCCAATAAGTCATTTAATTTTCATTATACAAAGTCAGCAATTTTCGAGTGTTAAATAAATCACTTCGGGAAGAGAATCGTTTTCTATAAGTTCTTCTTCAGTCGAGTTTGATTTTTTTTGCCACGATTAATCGAATGAGGATTACCGTAATATCTACATATATCATCAGCATACGCGGGCAGCAAGTCGCATTTGCTGATGATGATTTCAGTTGGTGTTTACAGTAGCAGCCTTTCTAAGTATTATATTCATGGAGATATTGAACAATAGGCTGTAGCCTTGTCTGATATCCAATAGTTCGGTAAGAACTTACCAATCTTCACGCAGGATTTTAAATTTAAATCGGTGAAAAAATCATATATTATGTCTTGAACAAAAATTAAATTGTCACAGTTTAAATATTTAAACCCGTTTTTTGTGTCAAAATCGTCTTAGATCTACTTCGTATAAAAGTTTTATGGCATGGTTATATATTAAACGGGTTAAAAAATAAATACACGAACTTAGGGTAAATACCAGTTTAAAAAAATATTCAATCAATTTAATTTTCAACAAAACCAGCTTTCTGCTAAAATTTCTTCAAAAATGTTTCATCAACAATGTTTTCCCAAATTATACCACAAAAATAATAATATTGAAGTCGGTTTTATTTATGGAATGTAGAAATCGGAGTTTTGCCCAAAAATAGGTAAATCGGGACCAATGTGCGTCGGCCGAAAGGAGCTCCGCTCTCGTCGATTTTGTTTTTAAACCGAAAAACTGCTGTTCCGACCTCGTCGGAGTTGGTTGTAGGACATTTGATGCAGTAATCCTTCTGTAAAAAAAATTAATGTGAGTCCGATCACAGGGGAGATGTGTAAACATCTAGTAATGAAGTCGGAAGTACTTATGCTTTTAGTATATATTTTTAATTAATCAATTAAAAGTATCAAAACTTTCAATATTGTAAATACATAGGAATTTGCTTGTTTTTGTTTGCTTTATTTAACTTATTTGGTTAGTAAATGGGCACACTGCAGTATATATGTACTGCATTAAAAATTACAGTAAGTAGTAAATTTAGTGATTACTGAAAAAATTCAGTAAATTTTTACTGATAATGAAATTTAATTTGCATTACCAGTCAAATCATAGGGCCGTATTCATAATAATCAGTAATCGGGCATTACTGATTACTGCAAATTCAATGCACCTCATCATACTCATGTAGGCACTTGATAAAAATTGCTGAAAAAAATTTTAGTAATCAGTAAAAATTTACTAGTTAAAGAATTATTTTTACTGAAATTGTAGTAGTACTGCAAAGTGTCCATCTATTGTAAATGCCTTAAGTACAAATAGTTAATATTGGCTTATGGTAACTAAAATAAGATATATAAATTTTTGATTCGATTGTATTTAAAAATCTATGGAAAACTGCATCTATAGTAGTGGAATTGTTAGTTGTGGGGGTTTGTGGAGAATTGCTCATATGCAAGTGGAAAACGTCAAATAAAAATTTTGATAAAGCTTGCGACTGTGGGTTTGCACAATTTGTATTAAAATCTCCACCCATAATAATTGGCATGAGATGGAGATTGTTACCCAATTGTCGTGCACCAGTTTCAGTGTGAGGCAACAGTACGTAATGAAGATATGTTATAATCTTAATTTATCTAATAGAAATTTTATTAGAATTAACATTACCTCCATTCAGCTTTAATACACTTTGTGTTGTTTTATGTTCTGAGTTATAATTTTTTTGGTGTTTTGTAAAATATATTAGTATTTTGTATTTGTTGCGGTTGACAAGTTATTAATCAGCTGTTTACTGAAATGTAATGTTATTTTACAGCAATGGTTTTTGGAAATTAGTAGCTAATATTGCACACTAGATGGTGCTTATATGCAGCTGTTAAGTATGAATGACAATCTCAAAGATGAAGAAAACTTTTAGTTTTCCTTATATTTGACAAGTTTAGTTTTTAGTTTTCTTTATTTTGCTTTGTTTTAGTAAATTTTTTATTAAAAGTGCAAAAAATCTTTTTAAGAGTTATTAAAATTAAATGTTTTTGTATTCATTTTATTTATTTGTTTTCATTTGCCTACGATAACATAATGTACGACAATTAGTGAAAATTAGTCACTACTATTGTACACTAGATGGTGTTGAGTATATTGTATGCAGCGTATGAGTACACTAATACACTCATACATAGCTCACACCGATTTGATAACGCTTTACGATTGCTTAACGATTACATCGCACATCTTACTCTAAATTTGTGATTGTATTGTGAAAAAGATTTTTACCCCCAGCGTATAGATGTTTACACATCAAAAATCCAATGAGTGTTCGAACTCACGGGCGATGTGTTAACACCTTTTTGCTACACGGTACCTGTTCGATTTCTATGAACACATTAGTAAATGTTACATTGGAAAATAAAAAACAGCGTTCAATCATACGATGACGTTACATTTAAATAATATTAATACTTACAATTAGTTAAAGACAAGTGCAAGCACGTGTGTCATTATTTTCTTGCTTAAGGGTACGTACACAGTGGCCGCTTGTTGCCGAGCCGAGCCGACTGATGCTTATTGCGAGAACTTGTTCGTGCGAGAAACAAGTTTGAGTGTGCATAGTGGATGCGAGAATCAGCGCTGATATTTTATCTATTATTTGTGTTTTATGTACATATGTTTGAATGCATTTGGGTTTGTTGTTCATTCGTGTTTAAATTTTATATTTTTATAATTTTTTTATAATTTTATTTAATTTTTATTATTTATTTGAATTTTTATTTTTTTGTTTAATTTTTATTATTTTTTAATTTTTATTTTATTTTTTTTTTACTTTTTCTTAAATTTTTGTTTTGCATTTTTTTTTAATGTTTTCCAAACAAGTTGAAATCATAACAACATAACATAAACAATGTTTTCGGCGCTGAAATACGCTTTGGAACTGTTTTCTCGCACTCAATCAGCTTTGCGCTCTGAACACCTCGGCGCTCACTTTGACCTGTTCGCGCTTATTTGTACTAATTTGTATTGCACCAGTTTTCTCGCAATAAGCGTCGGTCGGCTCGGCTCGGCAACAAGCGGCCACTCTGTACGCACAACCGTTGCCACTTTTGGTCTTTTCCGACCAAATTTGGTAGATTTTTTTTCCTTGGTCGGCTGGTCGGCACAATCTAATTTTGGTAGGATTTGAAGTTTCAATTAAATTTAGTTTTTAATTACAAAAAATTGTTTATTTTTCAGACTTTATCTTTGCGTTTAAATTTTTACCGATCCTGTGTTTTAATTTAACTACTGTGCAGTATTATTGTACATGGTTGCATGCCCCCTATCATGATACAATTACTAGGTGGTAACAGTGGATATTTTTTGTATAGGCTGTCCGAATTCGCACAGACAAACATACAAATTTGATTGTAGTTTGACAGTTTATACATAGAACGGGGGGACGTGTTGTCAGCTATTCTCCTGCTACTACCTAGTAATTGTAGTATGGACTAATAGCTTTAACAAAACACGCACATTTGCTACAAGCTGCCGTCAAATTATTTTGAAAGAAATATAATTTTTTGCAGTGTTGATTCGAAACGTACCGATGGACAGGTAAGTACACTTATAAATAAGCAAATATAGTTGTGAATTTAATGCTTTATTCATAGATTTATTACCAAAAAGTCAAAGCAATCCAATGTAGATGCTTGCAGCAAAAGTGCGCAGCTGGCTGAAAATTCTTGTGAGAAAGACAACAACAATGACGATTATTGCAGGTATTACAGACAATTTTGTTTTTAAATACCAGTCATATTAATTTATTTTTTAAAGTGATGCAAATGACAAGAAGCCAATGCAAAGAGGAAGTTCCGCTCCGAATGGTTGAAAGCCTTCGACTGGTTGCGAGAATAGGACGGAGCTGCATTTTGTTCCGCTTGCTCGAAGCAGTTAATTAGCCACTGTGGTCATCTAAAGGCACATGAAAAGTGCGCCGCCCATGTCCAAAGTTATGAGTCCCAAAAGAACCAATTGACCATGGAGACATTTTACAATGCCGAGCAGTTGAAAAGTCAGCAGAAAGTTAAAACCGCCGAGTTTGCACTCGTTATGTTTTGCATTACTCATAACCTCCCATTGTTATTAATGGATTACCTACCAGCTTTATTGGTGGAATGCTGCCCGGATTCATCTATAGCAAAACTTCTCAAATGTGGCAGAACAAAATCGATGCAGGTAATTGAATACATAGCTAAGCAAGCAAGCCAAAAAGTAACATCAGTACTAAGAAATAGGAAATTCTCTGTAATTGTTGACGAAACGACGGATGTCTCCATGGTAAAGAGCCTTGTATTAGTAGCTCGATATGTCGATAGCGCTCGTGTTGTACAAGATCGTTTTATTGTCTTGTTGGAGCTCACCAAAGCGGACGCAAGTTCCATTTTTAATGTAATAAAGGAATTTTTTGCTACGCATGAGATTCCGTTAAAAAACCTAATTGGTTTGGCCACCGATGGAGCCAATGTTATGGCTGGAGATTTAGGCGGGCTTAAAGCCTTACTAAGTGCAGAAATGGATTTTTTTACATGAAATGCACATGCCACACTCTGCACCTTTGCTCAAGCTACGCTTGTAAAAATTTAGCTAAAAACATTGAGACACTGTGTCGCAACATTTATAGTTTCTTTTCCTACAGTCCGAAAAGAATACATGAACTGAAAGAATACATGAACATTAGCTACATGAAAATTTAGCTAAAAACATTGAGACACTGTGTCGCAACATTTATAGTTTCTTTTCCTACAGTCCGAAAAGAATACATGAACTGAAAGATTGCAGGACTACTGTTCAGTAAAACCGCATAAAATCTTGGGAATATGCCAACCTCGATGGCTTTCACTAGAAGGCGTTATTTTGAGAATTGTTGAACAGTGGGATTGTTTGAAATTATATTTTATTTCCTGTTTTTACGAAGTAAATGGCGTGCGAGCTGCGGAGCCAGCAGAAGGAATGAGCTGCAAAACTAAATGTTATTTCTTGTTTCTATCGTATATATTGCCCATAATTAACAGTCTTAATAAAGAATTTCAATCTGAAAGCTCTCGCTTACCATACTTATATTCAAGTATGAAGGCAAACTATCTCTTAATTTTGAGCAACTTTCTTAAAAAGGAAGCGATTAATGACAATATCGATACTGATTATAAAAACGAGAGTCATCAAATTGAAATTCCAAATATTTTTATTGGGACGAAGGCTGAAATTTTTATGCAAGTAACGTAAATGCATCTGAAATTCTTGAAGTTAAAACCGATATATTAAGATTTTACGTTAAGTTTTTGAACCAACTAAATTCAAGGTTTGATTTCAAACGCGAGGAAATACAACTTTTGCAAATAATTACACCAGCCAAGGTCCTTTCCAAAGAAGATTTACCAATTTTGCCTCTTATGTTAAAATATCCCTATCTTGTAGAATGTGACCCCGACCTTATAACCACGCAGTGGAATTTACTAAGGCTAAGTGAGGTTAATCTTTCCAGCGATCTGGATATTAACATATTTTGGGAAAAAGTGTTCTCAATTAAAAATGGGATAAATGAAAATTGTTTTAGCGATCTCGCAGATTTTGCTTTTAATTTAATTTCGCTACCGCATTGCTCTGCAGCCGCTGAACGAAAATTGTCGACGCTTTCTTTAATCAAAACTAAATTAAGAAATAAACTTAAAATAGACAATATTAACAGCATAATGCAATGCAAGGAACTTGTAAACAAGAATGATCCTCACTGTGTATGGTCCGCAAATAAAGACCTAAGTCAGAAAAATATAAAAGAACTGAACTAAAAAGTACATAATATGTACGTACTTAAATTGATCTTAATGCTAGAATGTACCTTTAACATATACATATTTAATTTTTTGTTATATTGTTTTTTATACTTTGCAAATGTGCAAATATTGTACCTATACATATTTCAAACATTTAATATAAATACATGAATTTAAAAACAAACCTATTTTGGATATGGATATTTTTTGGTAGGTTGTACACCGGTTTGGTCTGATTGGGGGAAAAATTTGGTAAGAAAAAAAAATTGTCAGTGGCAACGCTGGTACGCACCCTAATACTTTTCGTTTTATTCCCACAAAAAACAAAGAGAATGGAAAGCAACATACACATGTTGCAGAAGTTTTCGTTGCTCTCTTCCTATCTCATTTTTATCATTATTCTCTTTGCTCTGAGAGTGCTCCGCACCCACATTTTATTTGACTTACCCATCGCCATAATAAAAAACCAACCCATAAAAAACAGTTTTTGACTATGAATTCTTTATATATGACCACGCCCCTTCGTCCAATCCCGTCCAAATTTGCAGCAGATCTTAGAACATGTACACCTAACCAACATACATACCCAATGTTGTTCAAATACGGTTAAAATTATGGATTTTAAATTTGTGATTTGTATGGGAGGTACCACGCCCCTTTCTCAAATCCCGCCCATAGTTTGACAGTTCATTTTTGTCGTCGCCATTAGTTTGCCTGCGAAGTTTCAGCTCGATTGGATTACGGTACAAGGGTTAAAAATCAATCCAAAGTTTTTTCGGCATACATGAATACAGCCAGGTGAAGTTAATATAAAGATATATCAATCATATGATGACGTTTCATTTAAATAATATTAATACTTAATAACACTTAAAAATATTTAAAGAGAATTGTCATTATTTTCTTGCTTAATACTTTTTATTTTATACCCACAAAAAACAAAGAGAATGCAAAACAGTAGACACATGGACATACATCCACTGTTATGTTCGTACATACGCTACACAAGTTCACAATTTTCGTTGCTCTCTTTCTATATAATTTTTATATACGTATAACCACGTTATTGTTCTCTTTGCTCTGACAGTGCTCTATTCGCTGCCGCTACATTAGTGTGTGTTTTTTTCGCAGTATGATAATCTGTGTTTCGCAGTCGGACAAATCTGTTTCCAATATAGGGTGGGTCACCCTTTTCATTTAGGGGTATGAAAAATAGATGTTGGCCGATTCTGAGACCTACCCGATATTCACACAAAATTTCATACAAATCGGTTCAGCCGTTTCGGAGGAGTTTAACGGCAACCAATGTGTGATCGCTGTCGGACAATCTGTGTGAGCGCAGTGGGACAAATTTTGTTTGGATGTATTCACTTTGTGAATTTAGGCCGTACCCGCGCCTATAGATGTTAACACATCAAAATCCAATGAGTGTTCGAACTCACGGGCGATGTGTTAACACCTTTTTGCTACACAGTACCTGTTCGATTTCGATGTTACATTGTTACTGTTCGATGTTACATTGGAAAATAAAAAACAGCGTTCAATCATATGATGACGTTACATTTAAATAATATTAACAGGGACGTAACAGTTATAAGAGAAATGACGAAAAGGTCTTAGATAACCATTAATATTGACGAATTCAAATAATGATTATAATAAACCATTATCGTAAGATATATTTAATTTTGGTTATCGTAACCAATATCAGTGAGAAATATTTTATTTTGGTTATGAATAACCATTGTATCAACCAAAAATATTTTTTTGGTTACAATAACCATTATCGTAACTAATTATTCTTTTTGGTTATCGCTACCCAGATATATCGAATTTTTCATGTACTAGACGCATTTCTAAGGGGCGTTCAGGTAATGCAAGTATTTTAAAAATAAAACAATCGGGCTGTTTTGTAATTTATTTATTTATTTTATAAAAAAAAATTATTTAAATTAAAATATTTGGTCACCGATAACCAAAAAAAATAGAATTACTTTCGTTAATGGTTATTGTAACCAAAAACATATTTTTGGTTGCTATAAGAGTTACTCATAACCAAAATAAAATATATCTCAGTTATATTGGTTAAGGTAACCAAAATACTATATATTTTACGATAATGGTTAAAAATTCCCTAAAACAGATAAAGGGAATTTTGCGTAACCTTTTCGTCCGAAAAAAAATAACAATTATTTTTGTCCCTGAATATTAATACTTAAAATTATTTAAAGACCAGTGCAAGCACATGTGTAATTATTTTCTTGCTCAATAAATAAAATAAAAATAAATGGTTTCCCATTACATCCCATGAAGGGACCGGGGAGAACTTCTCACAATCACTGAGCTGTGCGCTTTCCAGTTTTCACTCGCTGATTGGGACCTACAGTTTTACACCGATTCCGAACGGTAATTTGAGAAGCTTTTTCATGGCTAGATACTCGATAGTGTCGCCGTCACTATGCGAGGTGACCGCCGCTGAAAGAAATTTTTTTTTGAAGGTGGTCAGAGCCGGGTTCGAACCCAGGATCTCATGTACAAGAGCCGCGCACACTAACCATTGCACCACCGACGGCCAATACTTTTTGTTTTATTTCCACAAAAATCAAAGAATGCTAAGCAACAGAACCTTGTATATACATAAATACATACATTGTTCTATTCGTACATACGCTACACAAGTCACAAAATTGTCGTTGCTCTCTTGCTATCTCATTTTTATATACGTATAATACGTCATTATTCTCTTTGCTCTGAAAGTGATCCGCACCCACATTTTATTTGACTTACCTTTCGCAATAATAAAAAACCAACCCGTAAAAACATAGTTTTTGACTATAAATTCTTTATATATGACCACGCCCCTTTGTCAAATCCCGCCCATATTTGCAGCAGATCTTAGAATATATAAACCTAACCAACATACCCAATTTTGTTCAAATACCGTTAACAGGCGCAGAAATAATGGATTTTTAATTTGTGATTTGTATGGGAGGTACCACGCCCCTTCAACCAATCCTGCCCATACTTTGATAGTTAGTTTTTGTTGTCGCCATTAGTTTGCCTGCGAAGCTTCAGCTCGATTGCATCACGGGAAAAGCGTTAAAAATCAATCCAACATTTTTTCGGCATACACACATACAGAAGTTAATGTAAAGAATTTAAAAAGGCGTTCGTTCAATCATATGATGAAGTTTCATTTAAATTCTATTTATACTTAACAACACATAAAAATATTTAAAGACAAGATACATGTACATACATAAATTGTTATGTTCGTACATACGCTACACAAGTTCACAATTGTCGTTGCTCTCTTTGTATCTCATTTTTATATAACAGGTTTTTCAATAAGAGCGCTACAAAAGTTTTTTTAAATAAAACAAAACCGGTTTAAATACCAATGAAATTCTTTATTCCTGTGAAAGTACGTTCGATGCCATTATGTATGGAACTCGATTTCTTTTGCATGGCCACCACGGGCACGCTTGCAGAAGTCCAGACGCTGAACCCAATTTTCGACGGTTTTCAAACATAAATCGGCCGATACTGTTGCAATTTCACGTTCGATATTCGTACGAAGTTCATTAATCGTCGCTGGCTTGTTGGCATAGGCCATAGACTTGACGTAGCCACACGGGAAATAATCTAACGGCGTCAAATCGCACGACCGAGGCGGCCAATCGACTGGGCCATTTCGTGAGATATCACGTTCACCAAACTTGGTTTCCAATAAATTGATTGTGGCATTGGCTGTGTGGCTTGTGGCGCCGTCCTGTTGGAACCACATGTCCTCCAAGTCGATATTATCCAATTGGGGCCAAAAATATTCGGTTATCATTGAACGGTTGCGATTCGCATTCACAGTAATGTGTCGGTCTTGATCATCACGGAAGAAGTACGGCCCAATGACGGCGCCGGCCCATAAACCGCACCAAACCGTAATTTTTTCGGGATGCAATGATGACTCATGGATTACGTGTGGATTACTGTCTGACCAATAATGCATATTTTGCTTATTGACGAAGCCATTCAGCCAGAAATGAGCCTCATCGCTGAAGATTATTTTCCGATGAAAATCCGAATCATTTTGAAGTTGTTGCTCAGCCCAATTCACGAACATACGACGCTTATGGTGGTCAAGCGGCTTCAGTTCTTGCGTCAATTTGATCTTGTAAGGATGTAGGCCAAGATCTTTTCGCAAAATTCGCCACAAACGACGTCACAGAGATGCCCAACGCTTGAGAACGACGTGTGAGAGACACATTTGGGCTTTCTTGAACTGAAGCCTCAGCGGCAACAACATTCTCGACACTACGGGCACTTCTCTGTCTCACTGGCACGGGAACATTTTGTACTGTGCTTGTTGATTCAAATTTTTCCACTAGACGCTCAATTGTTGATCTGGTAGGACGATTATAACGACCATAAATTGGACGTAGCGCTCTTAAAGTTGAGGCCACTGACTCCAAATTTCGGTAGTAAATTTTAATAATTTCGACTCGTTGTTAACTCGTATATCTTTCCATGATGAAATGGCAAACCTTACTGAAGAGAAATGTCAAAAGAGCGGGAAAAAATATGGCGTCGTTTGCCGTCCCTATCGATTTACTTTTGTAGCGTCTCTGTTGAAAAACCCTTTCTGTATAACCACGTGATTATTCTCTCTGCTCTGAGAGTGCTTCGCACTCACACAATACAATTATTCGCTGTCGCTACAGCAGTGTGTGTGTTTTTTCGCAGTTTGACATTCTGTGTTTCGCAGTCGGATATAGGGGTGGGTCACCCCTCTCATTTAGGGGTATGAAAAATAGATGTTGGCCGATTCTGAGACCTACCCGATATTCACACAAAATTTCATACAAATCGGTTCAGCCGTTTCGGAGGAGTTTAACGGCAAACAATGTGTGATCGCTGTCGGACCAGCTGTGTGAGAGCAGTCGGACAAATTGTGTTTGGATGTATTCACTTTGTGAATTTAGGCCGTACCAAAAAATAAAACAAAAATAACTATTAGTTTCGGGTTTCAAGGCGGGAATTTTTTTTGTTTTGAGTATTTTTAATGCGTCTAAATGGTTAGCGGAGCTCTTTCACGAAGTCTTCGTGTGTTGTTCCTTAAGCTTCTGCAAGTTAAAAAGACAAAATATGTAAGTTTTTATCATAAAATGCTAGATTTTGTGTAATTAAATTTTATTTTAAGTATTTTAATCCCTTAGTCATAAAAAGCTATGAATAAGGGATTTTATAAATGAGGGTTTAAAATTATATAACTTACCAAACAGGGCATTTAAAATGTTTCCAAACATGTTCAGGGACTTTTAATTTTTAGACCCGCCATAATTATAATCCATAATTATATTTTTGTTTAAAATACGGCTTATGTTGTGAAGGTGTCCATTACTGATACGCTTTATTGCACCAATATAAAAAAATAATTTACTAATTATATAAAAATATATTACCAAAATGAGAAACTTACCATATCTACCCGTTGCTCCTAATCCAAATCATTTTCCAGTTTTTTTAACTTCAAACTTTAACACTCTTCACAGAACAAAACCTGTCTGACCGAATGCTTTCAATTAGGGCTGCGACATCGACATCGATGTTTTAAAAACATCGATGTTTTTCTAAAACATCGAGTACTTTTAACATCGATGTCTTAGTGCCGATGTTTTTCCAACATCGATGTTTTGTATCGATGTTTGCATCGATGTGTTTGCTTTCGGACTGGTTGTGAGCCGAGGCAAAATTATATTATCGGCTTCTTCGCATGCGTTTCATTTGAGGACCTTTTTTTTTTTTTAGTCACAAATTCATCGGCGGCGTGAGCGAAAACATCGATGTTTTTGACCGATGTTACATCGATTCAATGGCGCGGCTGAAGTAACAAATGATCGGCGTAGAAGTTTTTACCGACATCGATGTTTACAAAACGATATACAAAACTTTATTTATACTGGAGTTATTTTATGCTTAAAATATTCAAAAACATCGATGTTTTTGGGGGTGTCTTAATTTTGCAGAAATGAAATGAGAAACATCGATGTTTTCGAATTGTTAACAAACTAAATAAAAACATCGTTGTTTTGTTTTTGTTGAAATTCTCTTGTAGATATGTGTTGTCAATATACAAATCACCCTATTCGTCGATATAAAGGCAAATAGTATATACAAAACTTTATTAGTGCTGCCTTTTATATCGATGTTTTTCAAATTAACAAAATTTATAGAAAAAACATCGATGTTTTCGAATTGCTAACAAAATTATATAAAAAAAACATTAATATTTTCAAACATCGATGTTTGGATTTCGCTTTTATATATGACGTGCCGGCGTATATATCACCCTATTGGTCGATATAAAGCAAAAACATACAAAAGTTGATTAGTACTGTTTTTTTATTTTTATTGCTAAAAAACTTTAATAAAAAACATCGATGTTTTTTCTATAAATTTTTTAATTTTTTATTTTGAAAACATCGATGTTTTTTATTAAAGTTTTTTAGCAATAAAAATAAAAAACAGTACTAATCAACTTTTGTATGTTTTTGCTTAATATCGTCGACATGACATATATAAAACTGCACTTCAGGGAAAACAAAACACGCAGAAACATTTGTAACCGATGTTGGATCAACATCGATGTTTCTCACTTGACAACCACTTTTTTTTTTTTTAGTCAATGTCAGAGGGAAAAGAATACGTGCGCAGAAACATCGATGTTTGGAAACATCGATGTTTTTAACCGATGTTTTATCGACATCGATGTTTCTCATTTGAAACATCGATGTTGAAAAACATCGATGTTTTGAGGTCGATGTCGCAGCCCTACTTTCAATAAACTAATCAAATTTTGTACATTATTTTGATTTCTTTTTGTTGTTGTAACTATGTCCCGTTACTTTTCTTCTGTTGACAACACATAAAAACTAATGTCTGATTCAAAGAAGAAATTACTAATCTGCTTGATACATGACAATACCAATGTTTTGTCGCCCAGCTTGTCGTTAACAATATTCTTTTTGGCTTGTAGCTGGTCGAGAAAGATGATTTCTTCTATTGGAGCATCAATCAAATGCTTGTAAGAAATCTTTTAAGACTTGTTCATGTGTGACTGTTTTGCATACTGGGCTGCTCTACACACTCTGCTTATCCTCCTCAATCTGTCAGATGGTTTATCTTGTAACTTCCCGGTACAACTTTCAAGCCTTGATCGATATTTACCACCGATTTTTTTCCATTTTTGGAAAATTGTACTTCAGTTTTTATTAAATTTTGTAAATTGTTATTAGTGTTTTTCTATAATTAAACGAGTTTATTTTTGAAAAGCCATCCAAACTGGATTTGCATTGTCAGAGCCTCGGCTTTTTTTACTTGTAATTAGGGAATGCAAATTCCCAGACTTTTTAATTACACGGGAAAGCGGGAAAGGTAAATGAATTTCCCGGGATCTCGGGAATTCCCGTTGGACATGCGAGTCCCTTAGTTTATAACATTTTTCGACTTTTCAGTTCACTTTTGTACCACAAAGAGAGAAAATCGTAGTTATGGGTGTTGCTAATACCCAAATATTTAATGCATCTAACGAGGATGTTCTTCTATTTCAAATTTGGCACCCCAATATCTGTGAAACTTACAAAACTTTTACACCAACCATCTCTAAATATATGTATAAGTGATATGGATAAATCTAGCGCATTATTTAGAAAGTACATTGTCACTTCATCTGTCCAATAACATACAGCACGCTATTTTTATATGCAACCGACAAATTCTTATCGGCGACACACTCATTTTGAACTTTGACCGCTTTGTGTCACAATCTGAGGTGAAATTATTGTAGTCGATTTCTTACATAAAGTTTTAGTTTAAATTGTACAAAAATAATTCAAGATTTTAAAATGATCTTAATTTGTACAAACTTTGAACGAAATTGACCCCGACTGTTGTTTGATTTTAAAATAGTTCTTTTATTTTTTACGAACATATTCATTGAAAAATTAAAATATGTCAATACAGAACATGGTGATGTCTGATTGAATGAACAACGTTTAACACGTTTCAAAGATTGGGAGCCTTCTGTTCGCCAACATGTGCCTATGAGGTTTCCTCCACGTGGTTTTTTTCTAGCGGCTGAAGTCAAGACTTTCCGATGAGCAGCCCGATTGGTTATGCGACCACTGATACGTCTCAGGTTTAATAGGTGATTGATGTCACTGAGGCTCATCAAGCTATCGGGCATAATCTGTTGTCCTTAGAAGGTGGGTGAGCCAAATATATGGGCCACATATTGCGACCTATCCGATGGACAGGACATGGCTGCACAAGAAGAAAAGCTGCGACATATACTACTGTTGCCATGAGAAAAACAATGAATTTGATTGCGGACTTGTAGTTACCAAAAGTCTGCGACATCTAGTTTCTACGTTCAAGCCTGTGAGTGGACGTATAGCACCAATCCGCATAAAGGCAAAATATTTTTATATTTCCCTAATATGGGTGCATGCCCCGACAGAAGAGAAAGACGATGATCCCAAAGACATATTCTATGAGCTCCTAGAGGAAACGTTTGACCGCTGCCCTGGACATGACCTTAAGATTGTATTAGAAGATTTTAATGCTCAAGTTTGCAGGAAAAATTTGCTTCATTGTTAAGTAGAGCGAAAATCGTGATGCATCAGCTCATTAGCAAAATTTTGTTAGATGAATACATGCTCGGCGGTTGGAGTCTCAGTGTTATTTTTCCCCATATTTAAAAAAAAGTGACCAGAGTCTGTGCCAACTACCGTGGAATAAGCCTTTTATCCATAGCATATAAGGTGCTATAAAGTATAATGTGCGAAAGCTAAAACCAATTATCGCTGGCCTGATTGGACCATAGCAGTGTGGCTTTAGGCCTGGAAAATCGACAACTGATCTGATTTTCACGCTACGGCAAATCCTAGAGAAGACCCGCGAAAATCAAATCGACACCTATTGGTCGATTATAAAGATTATAAAAAGATTCGGGAGAAACTCTACGAAACAATGTCTGAGCTTGGTATTCCTGCAAAACTTATACGCCTTTGTAGGCTGATCTTGACGGACACCAAATCCGCAGTGAAATTTGGTAAGGATTTTACCGTACCTTTCGAAACCAACCGAGGCCTCAGGCAAGGCGACAAGTTATCGTGCGATCAATTTAACATCTCAATGGAGATCATTACGAAAAGCGTATGCTGATGATTGCTGATCAATAGGCGCACCATGAGTGAAGTTACTGCGGTGTTCGAACTTTTAGCTAGCTGTATGAGCAATATCCCGACATTGACATATGTAGTTAAGCGGATCAAAATAACCCGATTGCGCTGGCTAGGCCATGTCAGTAGAATGGATGAAAACGAACCAGCACGAAGGGTTTTCGAAACCAAACTGGAAGGAACACCAAATATAGTACTGTCAATACTCCGTCAGAGGGAGTAGGTTGACGAATCCCTGCGTACACTTGGTATTACCAACTGGAGAGACAAAGCAATAGATCGAACTGGTTGGCAAAATATGTTATCTTCGTTTTGTAAGGTTCCTGACCCCCCGTTGTTGGTCGAGACCGGATAAGTAAGTAAGTAAGATTCATGTTTCGTCTTCGAAGTTTTTATTGAAATTTATTTTTATTAAAATGTTTCAAATAAATAGCAAGCGTGTTTATGACGCGTGACTTCCCTCGGAATGCAAAAAAACATAAAATAAATAAATGGTTTCCCATTACATCCCATGAAGGGACAGGGGAGAACTTCTCACAATCACTGAGCTGTCCGCTTTCCAGTTTTCACTCACTGATTGGGACCTACAGTTTTACACCGATTCCGAACGGCATTTTGAGAAGCTTTTTCATGGCTATATACTCGATAGTGTCGCCGTCACTATGCGAGGTGACCGCCGCCGAAAGAAATTTTAAGGTGGTCAGAGCAGGGTTCGAACCCAGGATCTCATGTACAAGAGCCGCGCACACTAACCATTGCACCACCGACGGCCACGCAAAAAAACATGGGAATTCAAAAACTTTTGGATCACAGCACATGGGCGATTTTTTCATAGCTTTGCTACACACATTTCTGCCTTTTTAAATCTCAGAACAGATTACCCTATGCGACAAACGGATGGATTTTGATTACGGCTCCAATCAAACTAAAAAATGTTAAGTACATGGACGTGATATCAAAAATTGATTTTAATTCAATAAATTATAAGCAGTCTGAAATTTTGCATGCAACCTTCGACCTTGTGTTTCCTCAGGGCATAATTCTTGCTAATATGCCTTTCCATACCAATACTCTCTCCTCTCTTCGAAGGAATTGTAGCCAACACATTTCTTGAAAACTTTGCAAAATACACTAAACAACAAAAATTACACAAAGGCCACAAAATGCAAGTGGGTGTAGAAATGCATAATTTTTTCAATATTTTCGTTATAAGTGCCCAACTTGATGCAAATGTATATGACTATGGGCTTCAAATTTGTAGTGCTTAATACCCTTGACAATATTGGCAAACATATTACAAAACAAAAAATAATATTTAGGGTCCCAACATAATCGTGGCAGTTCAAAGATTTTGCTTACAGCTACTAAATTATTAGAAAAATAATGTAACAATATTCTTCCTAATTCTTAAACTGAATGGTTTCTATAAAACTCTCAAACACACTAACCTACAAAAATTCCATTTATGGCACAATGTAAAAGCATATGGTTTGAAAATTAATGTGAAACTATACTAAAGTACGACGTTATAAAATTCAAAAGTCTGTTTATTCATTTGCTTCAAAAAACTCAAACGGCGAAACAAATTTTGTAATTGAACAGGATTTAAAATGTTTTCTGTGCGACGGGCACTATAATAAATAAAAACATAAGTTTCAGTCGGGTGAACCGACTTAATCATACCCTCACCCTAAGTCATCCATTGCGTGGGAGTTCTGTTAAAAACGGCCACACTCAAAGGTGACCATATTCAATAACAGACTGACATTTCGCTAAATATTATTGAATACCAAAATTAGGTAGTTTCCTCCCAATATTTATATGCGAAGTACATAAATGGGCATGGCAAGTTGTTGCCAAAATTTTGATCAGTACCAAATTTTATTAAGATCGGTTATGATGTATTGGAGATATCGAGTCGGCAAACCGGAAATACGCCCAACTTTTGTATGGGAGGTACGGAACTGGGCGTGGTACAATAGTCAGTTATTAATTACACAGTACCTTTTAGCAAAATATTGCCTAGTACCGAATTTTATTAACATCGGTTGTAGTTTACGAGAGTTATCGTGTAGATCAACCGGTCATCCGGTGTGGCAGAATGGGTGTGGCAAAACAGCTCATTTTCTATAGGAGAGTTTTATTTGACTAAATATTGACTAGTACAAACTTTCATAATGATTGGTTCGGTTTTGCACGACTTCTCATGCCGAACAACCAGACGCCCACACAACTTTTGTATGGGAGGTACCACAATGGGCGTGGCAAAATCACACTTGTTTTAATCGGTGATTGGCGTTTGATAACGTGAAGACTTACACCTACTTTCATTAAGGTCGGAAGTGTTTCACTCGCTTTATCGCATTGACAACCCTGACGAACACCCTGTTTTGTATGGGAGGTACCAGAATGGGCGTGACAATCTCGCCTATTTCCTCCAGTTAAGTAGGAATTTACAGATTATTACCCGGTGTGTGAGTTATTTTCAATCACATCTGCCAGAAGAAAGGTTTGAAAGAAATATGATTTTGTGCTAAATGTGTCGATTTGTATGGGAGGTACCAGAAAGGGCGTGGTCAAAACGCCCATTTTCAATCCCAAACTCAATATTGGCAAATAATAGTCACTGGAAAATTTCATTGTGATCTGTAAAAATTTACGGCAGTTATCGTGTTGACCAGCCAGCCAGACAGACAGACGGACATGGCTCAAACGTCTTAAAAAGTCCTAAAACGAATTTCGTCCAAAGATACTAAGGGTCTAATATGGCTCCTTCTATGTGTTACATTTTCCCCATCCCTATGGGTGAGGGTATAAAAATAAATGGTTTCCCATTACAATCCATGAAAGGATAGGGGAGAGTTTCTCACAACCAGACTTTATGAAACTATTTTTTCACTTTGAATGTTAAAATTATATTGAAATTCGTTGTGAGAATGAGCGAAGAGATTTAACACGTATTAAATATCTGATAAATTAATATGGTTTTTGGTTTTGTTTTCAAACGAATAACATAAGCGCTTTTCCAATAATCCTCGATTTCGATTTTTACTTAGCCATGCTTTCCTTCTACTTTTAGTATCACAGATTTCGGACCACCATAAAAGTAACGTATGTAGTTTTGCATTTCAACACGTGTTTAAAATGCAATCTATATGGAATATCTAATGTATTTAATAAGCCCGTTCAGGCTCCTGGTCAAGCCGGGTTAGATTAAGGAAGTCCTACTGTATTCATCCCTCGTATAGGGCAACACCGGTGTAGCATAATTCTAAGTTGACTGAGAAACACTGACATCGAATGCGCTCCACAAGTAGTTGCCTGTAAACTGTTCGTCAACACATAATTTGTGAGGCATTAACTACAAAAATCAACAGTCGAACTATTTATTATCCAATCCACTGATCGGACTATCGGCCTCGTCATAACGAAGTACATTAAAAGTTAACTCCAGATTTGTCTGGGTGGTGTCACTCAATAAATTACACCACGAATGGTAAATCATAACATTTCGACCGGGGCAACTCCCTGTTTAATGGTTAATTAATTATATTTTATTGCCACCACTCTCGGATGTACACGAACACGAATGCACACGCACACGGCCGTGATCTTGCCCAACCACCACCATCTGACGCGGTGTTTTAAAGAACCGCAATAACATTTAGGCGGTGGATATCGAGATATTACGCACCTCTGCCAGATCATTCAAAGCGCTAATTAACCAAACTAGTATGCTTAACGAGATTATAATATACGAGACTTTAGGCTGCGTACACGAACTCTTCTCGGACTTATCACTTACCTGCTGGCTACCTGATATGTTGGTGAATGGCTTATCTGCTGCAGCAAGAGAGTGTGAGAAGCGCATAAGTGTGTGTGAGAGCGCACCTCGATCACATGTGCTGCTCGTCTATAGAGGTATGAAAACAGTTCTGCGATGAGGTTGCTGCCTCTTTTTACATGATCGGGTTTAAGATGTTTCTTTGAAGGAGCCTCTCTTGCGACCACCAAGGTGATCTTGTGGAGCTGTGAGATGTAGTTGTTGCTGTCTTCTTCGACTTGACGTCGATTCTTGCTTGTATTCAGGCACGTGCTCCCATTCAGAGGCTAAAAAAGCCCTACGATAAAAAGTGTATACCTAAGAGTAGGGATGGGATTTTCATGCAAAATAATATCTAACATTACTTAATTATTAATCATTTTTATTTTAATTTAAGATAACTCGTTTAGTTATAGAGTTATCACAAGATTAAGTTGTGGTAAAAGTAGATAAATTTGATAATAAATACTTTTGATATTATTTGTTCATTTTCCATAATAAAATAAAAAGTAACAATCGAAAAAAATTAATATAATTTTTATATAACTCGCTTAATTATTGTAACTGAAAATATGATAATACATACTTGTTTTTTGTTGTATATTTTTCTATTCAAACGCCGCAGCAAACACTTAATTTAAAAATAGCATCATTTTTTAAAATACATTTTCCTATTTCCTTAAAGATTGTAAAATTTGTCTTTAAATCCTGCTCAATTACTGTCAATGAAGTAGGTTGATCCCATTAATTTGAGTACCTACACTAAGTGTTCGGATGTTTCATCGTTATACACAATGAATATATTGCTGCATTTTCGCCGGACTGATTATTTTGTTGCCGTGAGCAATAACTAATATGAAAAAAGTTTTTTTTAAGACCATATTTTTAAGGAATATTTCGAGTATGTATAAGTTGCATATTGTTCAACAATAAACGCATGAAACTCCCATCCCTACTAATAAGATATGTTCTTATTCAAACATAAACGGAAAACATTCCATGCCGATGAATTGTGTGGGTACACTGAGAAAACATTTTTCGAGTTGCAGATAAATCAAGTGGAACTGTCTTCCCCTGTATGCGTACGTGTTCTACCCATCTTCGGACCGAAATCGTAAATACATTCACAGTGGTTCTGAGAGATTTTGAAATTCCGCTGACGCCAACTTAAACTTTGACAAAATGCAAAGAATGAACTTGGCAGAAAATAGAGCAAAAACGGAAATGACCAGGGAAAATAGTAACAATCAGACTTAAAATAGTGAAAAGTCCAGTCCATAAACAATTCGTTTTATATATTTCTTGTTCAGTCTTATTGTATAAATAATAGGGATGTGCGATTCTAGACAGTCAAAATTTCTCTTCACTCGAATGCCAACAAACAAAACGAGTGAAACCATAGACTAATACTTATAGTAGACCCAATAGTTCTCCCACCAAATTTATGTCAATTGGCCTGGTGTGATATTTACGTTCGATGTTGAAAAGAATTGCTTTACTAATACCAGATAGAGGCAATGGTTCGAAACAACGAACAAAATAACAACAACGGCATTTCGTTTTGTGTGTTAAAATTATTGTGTTAATGTATTCTAACAATAACAGTCAATAAAAAAAGTGTAAAACACATTTAAATTTCACAGTTTTTCACCAAAACGACATGAAAAATTAAAGCAAGAAGTTATTGCAATTCCACCTGGTGTATGTCACTTTTCGTCAAACATCTCTCTATCACACCGACCGCATCACGAAGAGTGTGAAAGGAAACATCAGATGAGCCAAATATTTTCTCTACTAAGATTTACTCTATGAGTGAAACCTTAATCATTCTCTGCTCTCTCCCTTACTTTCTTCATTAAATATTTCAATACACGAGCATCGTTTTGATAGTGTATTTCGTATTTCGGGTTAGATAGAAGATCCAGGAAAATGACTTGTCATTTATCGTGAATGAAATTATGCTTCCCGACCCCATTTGAGTTGAACATTAAACAATTGTGATTACCCTGTAAATAAGACGAAGACAGAATCACAAACAGAAAAAATACCTTGTGTAAATTTACCCAATCAGAAAATCATTGGGCTACTTGGCGTTAACATTTTCCTTAGGAAAAATTACCAATTTCATAGTGAACTTTACGGTGAAATACTATAGGGTAACTTGCTTGTGTATATAGATGGCGCTTAAATGTAAACATTAAACCATTTAGTTAAAAAACTGTAATTCAAACTACAATATAAGGATGTGGAACATTTGAAACGAATTTCACTTTTAAATTGTTTTCAATTTTATTATTTATTTCACTCGATATTTCGAACCTCTTTGAGGAACATCTGCAGGAGTTGAAATAAAACAAACAAAATCAAAAAACTAAACATTAATTTCTACAGCGTTCAGTCCTACGCTGACGTCGCCTAGTGTTTGCAAAGTTGGCGTCTTCAGCCTGAATGTTCTCATCAGACCGCCTGGGGCGCCGTCGCTCAGTAGGCCGTATCTTGAAGACATCATCGAAGAATCGTGGACGACCATGTTATGTCTTGAAAGTCATACTGAGTACATTCCTAACAAATCGTCGAATACATCTTCATGTAAAAGTCGCAAAAGTCGTTGACGAAGAAATAAGCTACATTGTGAATGACTATATCGTTGACGACAAAATAACCGGCAATTTCTCTCTTTCTATACCCTCACCCATAGGTATGGGAGTATATATCATTTAATACGGAAAAAATTTAATACTTAAAAGGAGCCATTCGACTCTTGAAATCTTTGGATGAAATTCGTTTTAGGACTTTTTAAGTCGATTGGGCCATGTCCATCTGGCTGGCAAGCGAGATAACTGCCGTAAATCTTTACCGATGACAATTTAATTTTGTCAGTGACTATTATTTGTCCAGTCTTAGTTTGGGACTGAAAATGGGTGTTTTGACCACACCCCTTCTTGTACTTCCCATAGAAATCGACACATTTAATATAAAATCATATTTCTTCTAAAACTTTTTTCTGGTAGATGTGATTATATTCAATCATTGGCCAATTATTTGTAAATCTCTACTTAACTGGAGAAAATGGAAGAGATTGCCACTCCCATTCTTGTACTTCCCATACAAATGCTTGGTGGTTCTCCAGGTTTTCAATCCGATAAATCGCGTGAAACAATTCCAACCTTAATGAAATTAGGTATAAGGCTTCACGTCGTCAAACGGCTATCACCCATTACGACGAGGGTGATTTAGCCACGCCCATTTTGGTACACACCGTACAAAAGTTGTTTGGCCGTCTGGGTTTTGGCATGAGAAGTCCCGCTAAACCGAACCAATTTTTATGAAATTTTGCCATTTTGATAAAGAAAATGAGCGGTTTTGCCACACCCATTCTTGTACCTCCTATACAAAAGTTGGGTTGTTGATCGACACGATAATTCCCGTAATCCACAACCGATTTTAATGAAATTCGGTACTAGGTAATATTTTGTTAAAAATTTGTGTGTAATTAATAATTGCTTACTGTTCCATACCCCGTTTCGTATCTCCCATACAAAAATTGGGCTAATTTCCGGTTGTCCTACTCGATATCTCCAGTAAGCTACAACCGATCTTATTAAATTTGATACTGGTCAATATTTTGGCAAAAACTAGTGCGTAGAAAAAAAATTAACAACTTTGCGTTGCTCATTTGTGTATCTCCCATATAAATATTGGACGGTCAATTGATTGGTAGTCACAAAAAATGCCCAAAACCACTTAGGATCCTAACTAAGTTGGGCATTAAATAACATTTAGTCCAGTCTTAGTTTCAATCTGTTACTGAATATGGTCACATTTTTTAAAATTCTTTCGGCGGCCATGAAAAAGCTTCTCAAAATACCGTTCGGAATCGGTGTAAAATTGTTGGTCCCAATCAGTGAGTTTAAAACTAGAAAGGGCTCAGCTCACTGGTTGTGAGAAGCTCTGCCCAATTCCTTCATGCAATGTAATGGGGACCCATTTTTTTGTATAAAGGGTTTTTCAATAAGAGCGCTACAAAAGTTTTTTTAAATAAAACAAAACCGGTTTTAGATACCAATGAAATTCTTTATTCCTGTGAAAGTACGTTCGATGGCATTATGTATGGAACTCGATTTCTTTTGCATGGCCACCACGGGTACGCTTGCAGAAGTCCAGTCCGGTTATCATTGAACGGTAGCGATTCGCATTCACAGTAATGTGCCGGTCTTGATCATCACGGAAGAAGTACGGCCCAATGACGCCGCCGGCCATAAACCGCACCAAACCGTAATTTTTTCGGGATGCAATGATGACTCATGGATTACGTGTGGATTGCTGTCTGACCAATAACGCATATTTTGCTTATTGACGAAGCCATTCAGCCAGAAATGAGCCTCATCGCTGATTGTTGAGGCCTCTTAAAGTTGGCCTCTTAAAGTTGAGGCCACAGACTCCAGTAAATTTTAATAATTTCGACTCGTTGTTGGCTCGTATATCTTTCCATTATGAAATGGCAAACCTTACTGAAGAGAAATGTCAACAGAGCGGGAAAAAATATGGCGTCGTTTGCTGTCCCTATCGATTTACTTTTGTAGCGTCTCTCTTGAAAAACGCTTTATTACTTTTACATTTGTTAAATAATTTAGCAACTTCATTCAATTCAAAAAATTCAAATAATTTATTTTGTTTGTTTAAAAATCGTTGTTTAAAAATGCAAATAAGTAAAAATACGAATTATTACAAACGAAGTTTATAGAAAACTATAAATAAATTAAAAATAAATTTATTGTGGGGTTTCCTTACGTTTCCCGACATTTTGTTTGATTGTGGTGTATTTTATTTTTGTAACGTTGACTATAATTGTATATGTATACATATATTGGAGGTATTCTTCAAACGCCATACCACCCGTTTTTATTGTCTTTGTCAGAAATATGTATATTCAGTTATATTATTTTGTGAGGGATTTTCTGTAAATTACGGCCATGAAACTTACCGGTTACCGTTTCATGGCCGTCGGTGGTGCAATGGGTAGTGTGCGCGGATCTTGTGCATGAGAACGGGGGTTTGATCCCTGCTGTAACCACCTCACATTTCCTCCGACGACGGCCACCTCGCTTAGTGATGTTGACGCCCTCGACGACTTAGCCATGAAAAAGCTCTTCAAAATACCGTTCGGAACCGGAGTAAAACTGTAGCTTACTGGTTATGAGAAGATCTCCTCAATCAATTCATGGGATGTAATGGGAAACGGTTTTTTTATGTTCTGCAAATTACAGCCATGAAACTGACCGGTTAAATACCACACTTCACAAGCGAATTACAAAATAATTCTAATTAAAGATCATCCCTCCCGGTCTGAGGTTCACATTCAACTGAATTGCTTTCCTTCCACTATTTGTTACTCCCATAAATGTAACGTGTTTACAAGAGAACTAGTTAAAGAAGTTTTATCGACGACAACGTACAAGGCATCGTCGCCCATAATGTCATATTTACATACAAATGCACACAATGCGCGTAGTTTAATTGGTTCACCCTGTATATCATTTTTCTAAGAAGCCATTCAAATTATGTTGAGTAGTTCCAAACATATTGGATACTTCATTAGCGTTTTTTTTTTTTTTTTTGCAATTCATTTCTATAAATACACAAATTAGATTAGATACATAGCCCTATACTCGGGAACTCAGTATGTTTTATAACTACACTAAACTTATAAATAATTTTAATTTCATTTATAGTCTTTACGTAATACATATAAGTGTAGTTACGATTCATTATATATTAGTTTGTTATGAAAAATTCAAAAAAACATCACTTATTTTTCAAAGAAAGATTATAATAAAAGAGGTCAGAGTTGGTAAAAAGGAAAGGCGCAATTAATTTGATATCCACCAGAATTTAGTTCTATCGATCTCGTTAATGTCCCTGTTTGATACTGATGTATCAAATCTGAATTCACTGCCGTTAACGGAGTTAGTATTGACAGACTTAACATTAGCTCTTCTATGAACGTGGTAGAAAATAGGGATGCCTGTTGAATCCTGTATGAATCCCTTTTTATCTAGGTAAACAAATGCTTCTGGAGGTACGAATGCACTCAAAAGTGAAGTTTCTACGTAGCCATCATCTAACTGCCATAATGAGATTGTTTGTAGAACATTGCATGCTGTGGACAATGTGGTTCCTTATAATTTTTATAATAAAGTTGTCTATTCTTATAATGTTGGCAGAGTTATAAAGTCTTTTATTCGCTATAAATTTTTTATGTTGGCTACTTTTTGATCTAAATAAGGAAGTACATGATCGAAGACACATTCTTTCAAATTTGCGGTATCTTTCCATGTATGAAGGTGAGACATTCAACCATATGGGACACCCGTATGTGAGTATAGGTCGAATTAGTGTTTGGTATAACAAAATTTTTACATCTATAGTGATATTTTTGGAAAAAAACAATGTTTTGTATGTGAAAAATGCTCTTCTCGCTTTCTCGATTTGTTCTTTAATATGTGTATTAAAGTATAAAAATTTATCCAAATATATGCCTAAGTATTTGACACACTCTTTGTTGCCTATATTTGCATTATCTATCGGCGACCTTCTTCTTTATCAACTGGAGGTCTAAAAAGTATTGTTTCACATTTGTCATAATTTATATCCATATTCCAATCTTTTGCGTATTTCACTACTGTATCAAATTTATTTTGCAGCTTTTCGGATATTTTTCGAACACTGTTGTCCGCGTGATATACTATAATATCGTCAGCGAAGCCAATGGCGTCAGGGACTCGATTTAGAAGCTCGTGAATGTAGAGATTAAATAGAATAGAAGCATTAACAGTTCCTTGTTGCAGACCGTTTATAATTGTGAACTGTTGAGTGCTTGTTTCGGTTTTGTAATTGACTATGAATTTTCTATCATTTATCATGTTAAAAAGTAAAAGTTGTATTTAGAAATTTTATAAATTAAGCCCGGAATCCAGACGTTATCGAAAGCTTTTTGAAAATCTATTAAACAAGCACCTGTGTACAATTTTTTGTTTAAATTCCATTGTATATTTGAAACTAATAAGTTTGTTGCATGGATTGTAGAGTGTTTGAATTTAAAACCAAATTGGTTTTCATTTATAATCTTCTTAGAGTCCAATATCTTTATAATCCTATTATTAACACAAACTTCAAAAATTTTGCTTCTGTTCGGGAGCAAGGTTATGGCTCTGAGATTTTTGGGGTCATCAGTATCTTTACTTTTCTTTGGAATGGCGACAACTTTTCCTAGTTTCCACGCTGTGGGAAAGTATGAGTTGTTTATCATGTTGTTGAAAAGTGTGCAGTATTCAAACATTATGTATGTAGCAAGGAAGATTTTTAAGAATAATATTCGGTATATTGTCAACGCCGGAAGACAGTTTTGCTCTCAAATTTTGGAAAATGAAAATAATTTCTTCGCGGGTTATAAATAAATCCATATCTTGTGAGTTAATTATATTATTTGAGTTAATTCTATCAGTAAACGTAATTATGTGTGTAGGGTTATTGTCAAACAAAGATTTTTCTTCTAAAAACCTGTTGAAATATTCGTCTACTTTTTTTTGTGTCGGATTTTGTTCATCAATTATCTTTGTGGCGTAAATAGTCTCCATGTAGGCACCAACAACGTTAAGAATTTGGTGTCTTTCATTAACAACGAATTTATTTGTGGTAGGGTCTATATTTAACGTTTGCCGGTTAATAGACTTCATAAGCGTTTATATTTATGCATGTGAAAATTTGTCAGCATTGGCCTACAGGATGAATTTAAATTGTACTAATACAGAACATAGGACGTTCAATCATTCGGTGTGCTAACGTCCGACCACACCTTACGTTAAAGCTTATGCATAAGATCGTCATCAATTCGTAAGATAATGCCGATTTCAAGATGAAATAATCAGGACCAACCCACTGCCACTTTAATAAACAATTAACTGTTCCCTGTTTGCCGAAAACAAATCAATTGTGAGAATAGTAACACGAACTTTCGTGGGTAAAATTTTGAATACTTCCCGGAGGAAAATTCAATACTGTTCTAAAAAGGGAGCAGACTGCAGTGAACTGTCGAATGAGCCTTCAGTTTACTTTAATATTTACTCGCTCAAATTGGCCTGTAGTAGTAGATTCGCACTGGAAACTTAACAGAAACATGTTTTACAAGGATGTTTTACAAGGAATCTTTATCCGCAACGTTATAGGACGGATCGTAGGAGAATCTATAGCGCGTGTTGTTTCACTAATTTCAGGGATAGATACGATAAGGGTCGGTGCAGCATCTGTTAGATATTAAACGGAGCTTGACGAACGACAACCCACCAATGTTTGATAACCTGTACCACGTAGAAGATGTTTATTGTTATTCTTAAAATGTATTATTTAACAACATAATTGATCGACAAGTATCAGATTCCGGATTGCTTCTAATGGGTGCTTTTTCCTTTGTCCAACCTTCAGAGTTTTGCCGTCTTTCCTCTCTGCGTGTCCGTCAAATTTGCATATTTGGATGTCATGCATTCCTTTTCTCTACAACATTGATTTCTTTAAGTGGGAAGCGCAGGCACAATAACACAACTAAACTTGACAATGAAACAAACATTTTTTGGGGAACCTGTGGCGCTTACAAGTTCTATCCTTGATCTCTCCCTCCATCCCATCAACCGATCCACTGGCATGCCATGTGAGCATGCGTACGAGATACGAAAATACAAACACAATTGTAAAGGTGAAAACAATTGTTATACGTAGTTTGTTTACGATTTTGTATGAGCTGTAAATCGCGTTCAGATCCGTACATGCCGATGCAGTAACCACTGGGAATAGGACCCCATCACTGGCACAACATATCTGCACAAAGATACGAGTACTACGATTATATACATATTTTGGACTCGGCAACCTTAGGGGAGTTCAATACCAACGAAAGCTATATGATTTTAGTTGCTTGTTGTTGGGTTGAACGCATAAGGATTAACCGTGTTTAGAACAGAAGAAAAGGCATACAAAGCTGATTACAGCGAGTTTCTTATAGGTCTTCAGCTTTTGGTACAAAAACAATAACAAACTCCGTTGCCACCGCAACCCTCTTTGGCAATCATATGAGAAGGTGTGTTGTGTTGTTCGAGATACCTCGGGAGTATCGATGTGTCTGTACTGGATGAGCTAGCGATCTTCTGGAGAAGATTGTATTAACGAGATACCCTTAACGTATTTGAGAAATTGGTTATGTCGATGTTTGTGGTGTATGTTATGATCAGGGATGGGGCGTAGCGGGGTCGGAATTGTACTTTTCCGATCTTAGCGTTTCTAACTTCGAACGCAAAATTGAATTTGAGATTTCATGTGCAAATAAGGGCGGACGCAAAGTTTATGAAGCTGGTATCTTATGGTTTAATATTTTGTATGAATTGCATGACGAACTTCCTCCCAGTATTTCAACGTTTTTGTTAGGTGGATGTAAAATCGGAAGACACAAGTTGTGTATTGTATGAAAGTGGTTATAGAAATGGATGTTGAAAGAATTATTGACTTAATGTATGTATGGAAACCGGAATATGGCGGAAGTTTAACTCTAATGTGCAGTTTGATACAATTGGCCATTGAATAAAATACTGGTGTGAATTTCGGAAAAATAAAGTGGATAATTTTCGCATAAAGAAGAATATAAGAGGCCAACTGTGGTGCAATGACCAGCGTGAGAATGTGGCTTTGATCCCTGCTTAGACCACCTTTCGAGTAAGTGGCCATAGGTGTAATAATGTATGTTGTGCGACACTCCCACCAGCCTCTTCATGGGATGTTATCCTATGATTGCCAAAGCCGAAAATTTGTATTTTTGGTAAATCTTATATAAAAACAAAGCCCATATCATGCGATCTAAAATTTAACCCCAATTTTGTTGTATAGTGATCTGCCGAAGAATGTTATCCAAAAACGTGTTGCAAGGCCATCCAAATCGTTTTGGAACGTTTAGATGATTTAAATAAATCTAACAACAACATTGCCCTTTTCAAGATTTGTATAGAAAAGGAGATATGCAAGATTTGTATAGAACTTAAACTAAAAAATGTGGTTAAATTTTTTTTTAGTGTCCATCTAATATTGACTTTCTAAAATTTTTGATGTACTATTTTGTGGAGTAACCGGGTTTTCCCATAAACGTCTTTAAATGCTGTGAATGCCTTAACAAGAGCAATAGTACTTTTGTGCCCATGCGATCAACCCTGACTACAGCTTATCCCAAAACAGAGCCTAAGTCTCATTATTCGTTCCTATGTATGTATGTGTCCGTCAAACTATTCTCTTGTTGTGTGTATGGGTGCGAATTGATCTGTAGCGCCTTGTGGAATGAGTGCCTTAGTGTTCTGATTTGTGTGCAGTGTTTGCGCGCATGCGCTCAGTTCTTTACCTTAGTTGTTGTTGCTGCTGCTGCTTCTTCTTCGTCCCGTCGTGATATTTTGGTTAGACACAAATATATCTACGAGCGTTGCGTGTATTGTGCGATCAGTAAGAGATTGGTTTTCAAAGAGTGAAGAGTTCAAAAATATTTACAAATTATTTTCAAAAAAATTCCATAAAATCTAAGATAATCTTGAAAGAGAACGCAATTTTGTTATAAACAATAACAAAGTGGAAACAACATTTAACTAAAATCAAAATATTAACTGCTGTTTAAATCGAATATCAGAAATGCTGCTACTTAAGTTGGTCTGTTGTATTTATATACTTCGTCCATTGGTGGCCTTTAATTTTGGCTTTTCCGCGAAGAACTTCATGACAAGACCTCACATCAAGGAAGGTCTACAGATAGATCCTGACGGCTATTTCGATATAGTCGAGCAACCAGAACAGTTTCTACAAGTCGACAAACAAATTGTAAGTTGAGACAAGCGAAATATCATAATATAATAAAATAAATTACATGACCATTTATCATTTTAGGCTCCCAATACTAAAGGTAACAACGCGGGCAAATCACCCGCACATGTCCAACATTTACTCGAACTGGCGGCAGCCGAAGCCGACAAAGAATCATCTACTCATTCGAAAAAGGGACGCAAGAAAGCACAAAATCACATGCCGGCTTTTTTGTACAATGGCGATACGACCAAAATACAATCGAATGCTAAAAATATCGAGCATGATAGCCACCATAACTTCTTCTACGATCGTAACATCATTGTCGAACCCAGCGTGCCACCAGAGAAGCTGCTGGCAGTGAGGAAAGATAAAGGTGATGATTCCCAGGGTATACCCAGAGAGCAGCTACGGCAAATGTCATTGAAAAGGTAACTAACACCGACAATTCAATACTCTAAAGAGAGAAGACCAAACAGGTGGCCGTTCCGCAGTAGTATCCTTTAAAATATCACCAAATTCTCTCTTAAATCGTCAACTCTCACTTAAAAGCATCGCAATCTTTCTAACCACCAATGTTTCCTTTGGCGAGTGAGCATCACCCTCTTCTCGGTTCTAAATCGAGCCATTGTATTAAGTCAGATTCTCAATTATTTCTATCCCTTCTCGGCTACCTGAGCCTTTGGTCGACCCGTGTGTCTGTCCCTCAACCATTCGCTGATCTCAAGTGTTTTATGACATGTCGTTAAGGGTCTTGCAAAGGTGTTTTACTACGTACCACTTATGTTTTTCAATTCAATTCCTTACGGGGTTTTCCACAACATCAATGCTCCTTATGAATTGTTTCACGATAAATTCGTAAAATTTTCCCCGGATAATCCCATAGAGGTCTCAGTTCAGCTTTGTGCTGTCCTCAAACTAGCTGGTCTTCAAGTGTACCTGCTTCTTGTGGTTGGTCATCTTTAGAGATATTTAAGACTTAATATCGTCGCTGTCATTAGTTCGGGATATGAACACAAATTTATATTTTCTATCGTTTACTAAAACACTTGTATAATTGTGTGTTCTTTTCGGTTTCAGGCGTTTGTTTAAGCAACTTAAGGGGAAGAAAGTGAAAGGG
Source organism: Phaonia tiefii (assembly GCA_963931995.1). Classification (NCBI taxonomy): domain Eukaryota; kingdom Metazoa; phylum Arthropoda; class Insecta; order Diptera; family Muscidae; genus Phaonia; species Phaonia tiefii. The sequence goes on along the minus strand of OZ008367.1, from coordinate 767,328 downwards.
GGTTCAAAGAAACACCGCAAACGCAGCAATCACCATCTACAGCATCCACAGCCTTATCAGCAACACTTGAGTCAACTAAAACCCGATCACCAAGGGAGTAAACACAAGAAGTTGAAACAAATTAACAGGTAAATATTCCCACATTTTTCTACATATATGACTTTTGTATGGCAAATGGGAGAACACTAGGAAATCTTTACGGTTGATAACCGTTGGTAAGGGGAGAACCATCGTTATGTCACATCATTTTTGACCCAATTCCAACAAATCGCTAATAAAATTTATTTACTCGCCAATTTAAAAAATTCAATTCAAAAAAAAATTAATATTTGAATAAATCATCTGTAACGGATACAAGAATTACAGTAGTTCCATTAAGTCATTGGTTTAATTTTAGTTACAAAAGCTATCACTGAATTCATTTGATAATAATGGGTTTTATGGAACGCCTGCGTGAATCCGACTGACTTGTCCATCTACACAACAATTAGCGAGCATATAAGCCTTGATCAACTTCACCTCCTACAATCATTTTATGATATTTAGATTTTTTTAACAATTTTACGAAACATTTTCGACGATTTAAATTTTAACCTTTCTGTCAACATATAAAATTATAAAATAATAACAGGATGTCCGACAATTCATGCAAGATTTCAATTTCGATCCATGTGTGCGGTAAAGGGTTGTTGTTGAAGAAAAACGGCAGCCGGACCATCCAGGGTTTCTAAAAGTTTAATTCCAAATTGCGTTTTTATTGACGGTAAATGTTTGAAATATATTGAAGGGGTTTCCAACGAAATCATCTTTACCAATAAGCCTAATTTTCGTCTGATGGTCTGTCCCGAATGTAATCTAATTTTGTTATTCCTAAATTGTTGGATATGGATGTGGACGGACATGTGGTTTCTCCTTTTTCTGGAAATTTTGATATTTCTCCATAAATGGTGAATTTAAAATGTTATTTTTATAAGCACAAATAAGACGAGTATATACATTAGACCGGGTCAAGAAACAAATTTCCCAAAATCGAGGGAAAATATTAAAGATCACCTCGAGACAATTTAAAAACAAACAATAAATTATTGCATACTTTTTAGCGCTATCGCAATTTTTTTAAAATATTTGCCTGGGATAATTCATGTTTAATCTGGTTACCATTGTAAGAGATTCCTGTCGGATGAGATCGCCATGTAAAATTCTGTAGTAACAATTATATTGAAGTATCAAATAATTAATGTTTTTTAACACTAAAATCGAGGGTCAACCTAACATTTCGTTTTGTTTCTTATGTTATATTTTGTTTTATTACAGCAACAACAACAAACAGACTGTTTCTGTCGATTTGCTTTGGTCAGCCTAAGTGTTGTTGTTGCTATTTGTTTATGCAGTCGATAGAAGTTAAAAATATCACTAACAAAAACATAGTATTACAATTGTAACCGTTATCTTTCTCCCTTTTTGCTGGTCCATTAACAATGTAATTTGTGAGATGTTAGACGACATCAACACCTGTAACATTTATAAACGAGTCTTATTCTCTTTGTAGAATATATGTAAATGCACCATTTCGACAATGTTATTACATAAAATAATACAAAAAGCATAAATATTTCCAAATATATCAATGTTTCACATCAAAATTATGAATGGACCAAGTTGTGACAAAAAGTGAGTAATACGCTTTGAATCATTCGCCAGATGTCGCCGGTGCTTTTGAGTCATACAATTCGTTCCATGAGTTCTCTATAGCTGTCTTTGGCGACGACGACATGCTAATTTGTTCGCTGCCGCTGCATCAATATCATCATACTTATTTTCAGGCAGAGACTATTATTGTACAAAAACCACGTATGAGATGCTAACGCTGTGTGTTGTTTGAATGTGTTCACTTTGATAGATTACCCTAGCCTATCAAAAATTTTCGATAGCACTAAAAACCATGCGATAATTTGCGGTAATAATGCAAACAATATGAAAGTATATTTGTTTTAATGCTGTAAATGCATCTTGCCATACGTAGCTTTTTTGTTTTTGAATAAAACTGTATACTTCAAAAGCAAAAAAGATTTAATCCTAGAAAAAAATATTTTTAAATTTGTGGGGTAGAAACTGCATTCAAATGATGTCGTACGTCAGCGACATTACGACAAATATGGTACTCGTCGAGGTTTACATAACGATGTCTTGTATGTTACGATCGAGCCACAATCAAAAACACTACGATAAAAAAATGATTTTGGCTATTTTTCACGGGCTCGGAAAGGAAACAATTCTTTTATTTTTTTCCCTTATATGGAGGCCGACCCAGTCTAACATACATTACGTCGGTGGTGCAATGGTTAGTGTGCGGTGATCTTGTACATGAGAACTTAGGTTCGATTCCTGCTCTGACCAACCTACATTTCTTGCGACGATCTCGTCGCTTAGTTGTGGCTACATCATCGAATACTTAGCCATGAATAAGCCTCTCAAAATACAGTTCGGAACCGGTGTAAAACTGCAGGATCCAATCACTGAAACTAATACCTGAAATCGCACAGCTCCCTGGTTGTTAGAAGCTCTTCCCATTTCCCATTTCGGCATTTTGTATGGACCAAACATTTGGTAGTCTGTTCCAGAGAAAAATATAAAGATTCCATCATCTGGAGAATTTTTTCCGAAGAGACCAATAGGTTTCGATGAACTGTACACCTCCCAAAAATGCAATATAGATTACAGCGTCACACCCACAAAAATTGTGGAACCGCCATTTTAACAATGGACCATAATGGCGCTGTATGACTTCGAATCAGCGGCACAAGTAAATTTTTAAATACAACCAGGTTAGTTTTTTTTGTGGATGGGAGCTGTAATTTATATTTGAATGTAGGACTTGCAAAATGTGAATATTTAGAGTCTGTTCCAAACATATACATAGTTCAAGCAGATTGTGTTTGACAGACAAGTTACAGAGGCGGGTTTTGTTCAGCGAGGTATTTCAAATAGGGTAGCAGTACAGCCTTTTAGAATATTTTGGTATCAATTGCATAAGTTTACCCTCCCGTATAATATGAAATGTTATCATTATTTAAATTTTGGAATATATAAAAGATCTTATAAACCAGTGGAGCAAACGTTTCCGGTACTTTTGTTCATTTTTGTGGAAATCCAGTAAACGATGTACATTAAACTTTATGAAATTGTAAGGCTTCAACTAACACACTTGGGTTTTACTACGATGTGATTTAATACTTAGGTTCTCAAGTCCCGCTATTGAGTCAAGGTTCAAGAAAAGATTAAAGCTTAAGATCAACTTAAGTATAAAGTGGATTATTGCATACAAGTTTTATTAACACATTATGCACAAACGATTTAATTTATTAGGTAGAGTGCTGGATGTAAACATTTGTGATTTAGTATACCAGCACTTAGATAACCTTCTAGTTATGAATGAAACACTTCAGTATTACGTTTAAATTAAAATCAGGGGTCGCAAAAGATGTGTATTAAAAGGCCGCTTTTGAGGAAAGTCAAACTGTTTTAATTTCTAGTGATTTGCTATCAGTTTTTTGTGGTCAATATACGGTTCAAACGACATATCATGGGGAGCAAACAACATATGTATTTGCAATGCTGCATTTGGAAATTCTACAGTAGACAATTAAAAAGCTCAAACTGTTTCTGTAATTGGCGATACTCTTTTTAAAACTCTCGAGTTCTTATAAAGTAATATTTTTTTTTACATTTTAAAGAATTTTTCTATGTGGAGAAAATGTCTATGATCAGGATTTTTTCAAGAAACAGACTGTCGAAATCATATTAATATTATTATTTTATGTATATGCTCATCTTGCCACGTCGCGTGTATCCCATACTGACCACATGAAATAAATTCCCCCCTACAGACTCTGTAAATGCTAACTTTAACAATATGTAGAAGGTAGGTGCCTTGCTAGTCCCTTTTTAATGTGTTAACATCTATAGGCTCGGGTAGGCCAATCTATAAATGTGAACACATCCAAACAACACACAGCGTTAGCATCACGTACTTGGTTGTTGTACAACAATAGTCTCTGCCTGAATATAAGTATGATGGTATTGATGTAGATTGATGGTATTGATACAAGCAGGACGTCTTCGCCAAAGAGTATTGAATAATATAGTAGAGAATGCCTTTTGAAACATGTATGCTTTTTGTATTGGTTTATGTAATAATAAGACTCGTTTATGCTCTTTTACTCAGACTCTCTACATGAGACCGGAAAAGGAGTGCAATAAGTTCTCTATACTATTCATGGTAGAAATATAATGGTAGACATAGTACGGCAAAAAGTACAACAAGCCCAAAACAACAGGCATTTTGTTTTTGCTCAGTGTCTGTAGGTATTGTGTCAACTCAGCTGATTAACAAATAATGAAAATGTATACAAAATTGGAAAGTGTCATTTACAAAATGCGTGTGTTTTATTTGATATTTTGAAAGTGTTTAACAGTGCTATTCTCGAATTCATTACAGCCGTCATTCATGAGTTTATTGTCATTGAATACTTGTCATCGGCATTTCAATTACCTATTCTGGAATTGCTGACAAGTTAAAAGCTTTTTTGTTTTAAACATCATATCATTGTTACCAAAACTAGAAACTACATTATTAAGAGCTTTTGTGTTTGTTGAAAACAATTGAAATTCATAAGTTTTCAATCTGGCAATACCTTTGCCTAACAAATACTTATTACTAGGGATGGGGTTTTCATGCTTTATTGTTGAACAATATCCTCCTAAGGCATGCTCGTAAAAGATCAAAATTTGCACATTGAAAATTGAGCAATACATTGTCAATAAGGTTTAATTACCAGCCTACGACGGTGCTTACAACGTGGTAAAAAACGAAATTAGAGAAAAATAAAGAACACGAAAAATTATTTTTATATCAGGCTTACAGCGTCGAAAATATGGGTCCATTTAGACGCGGCCAAAAACAGGCAAGTGTGGATATTGAAATGAAACGCGGTCTTTACGCAAAATTTAATGATGTCTTTAGTTTTGGGGTACGTCATCTGAGGACTCAAATAACCCTAATTTACCACGATATGGGGGGGTCTTCTGAATCGGAAACGAAGCCGGCGTTTGAACCGATAACTAATCGAGTTATCTAAAATTATTATATAATTTATTTGGCTTATTTATATTTTATTTTTGGCCTTCTACACAGAAGTACATAAAACCAGCAAATCGTCATCGCAATCCTTTTTTGTACCAAGTGGGTTCCATGGGTCCGTCATTCAAGAATTTCTAAATTTTCATGTTCTAGTATTTTCGACTAATTTCTTGGAGTAATTTTGAACCTCTCCCGAAGACTGACAATTTTTGTCATACATAGACATAGTTTTTTTTTAAATTTAAAATTTTTTTAAAAGATATGCATTTAGAGGAAATAATGCAAAAATATGCACCAACAAGTCAATGTGGGTTTTCTGCAAAGTGTGTGATTCGGTAAGATAATTTGTGTAATTACTGTAAGAATTTTGAGAAAAAACATGGATGCATTGAAATCCCATCCCTACTTATAACCAATTAGAAAAATTGCTACATAAAAATATTCTCTAAACGGAGAGGCCAAACAACAAATTAACCAACTTTCCGTATTTCCAAGGGTTTTAGAAAACTTGGTTCAATTCACATCGTAATTTTTTTTCCAAAATCGCCAAATCTTTTTAGCATATGCTTTTCTAAAATCCCTGGAAACCGTTATATATTGGCTAATATATTGGCACTCCGTTTGCGAGATATAGCCAGTTTTCTAATTTTGTGCTGTTTATTTACTCAACATTTTTTATTGTCATGTGCTATTGAGAACGTTATAACTATCATTGTCAACTAAAACAAAAAGAGCTTTCATTTGACATCCAGAATAGCAAATTGAAGTTCTTGGCACAAATGTATTTACTATCACGACAAATACGCTTGTCACTCGGTCGAGAATAGCACTGTAAGTATGAAAATTAAAACGTTTCTATGTGATTTTTACGGAGAAAACATTTCAAAAACTGCAATTGTAGGCGAACGGTAGTTGTGTATAAATAGAAGTAAACAAACTTTGACATAAGAGAACAACTCACTCCAGGAGAAGTTCAAATCAGCTGGGCAAGTGCTTCTACCATTTGTTTGTATCATGATAGAATTCAATACTTTTTGTCGTCGCTCTGTTTATGACAAAACAAAAACAGTTATTTCAGTGAGCTAAATATTGCTTTATTTATTTTAACAACATTACATCTAATGTTAACGTAGATGTAAGAAAAAAGAAAGTGCAATAGCAAAAGAGCTTTCAGCACAAAGACTATTCATTTTTTATTTTCCAATGTGACATTTACTAGTGTGTTCATAGAAATCGAACAGGGACCGTGAAACAAAAAGGTGTTAACACATCGCCCGTGAGTCCCAACGCTCATTGACTTTTTTGTCAAAAACTAAGTATCACGCTAAAATTCCTGCACTACTATTCATAGTTATGATACTTTTTGGCTAGAAATCAACTCAAACTCAAATGCAGGTCTCAAGCTGCAATGGTTAAAAACTACGGATTCTTGACTTCCTAGACAATGAATTTTGCTCCTTATGGACAAGTAGGGGGTCAAAGGTAATCTCGAAAATTCCCGTATCATCTCCTTGACAATCGTTCCCAAATAGAACAGCTTCCTTTATTTTATACACAACATATCGTAGTCTTCGGTTTAACCCTTTCCTCAGACTGTAAACTGCGTGTAAACTTTAATTAGCGAGTTAAATCTTAGCATAGTTAAATTCCCGTTTCCTATTAGACTGTGCTGTGCGGCAGCTCAGGAATCTATTGCCGATTTTATTTCAATAAATCCGAAGCTGTGCGAAATTTCGAACTAAGTGCTTCGACGATATTGTAGCACTCTCCTCATTTCATAATTCTTTCTAAAGTCCTTAACACATTGCAATCGAAATCACGTGTTTGGAGATTTCGTTTAACCAAACATCTGTTTTTCAGGTCAATAATCAGCTGTTAATTTACTCCAAATCTCGAAATGAGGAAATCCTGCTGCAGTGTGAATGCAGTATAATACGCCTGTCAGAAATGACAAAACGTCTAAGGAAATTTTTGAAATTATTAGCACCAAAATTTATATTTAGATCATCAATCTGGGTGTATGAATTCAATATGGTTCAACAATAATTTATAATTTTTTACCTAATACACCACATTTTGAATCAAATGGATATGACAAATGATTTTGTAATTTTAATAAGAGTCCAATGATTGATTCAAACATTTATTTTAAATCTTCAAATTTAAATTTCAATATAAATTAGTTTCTTAAACATAATGAGATTTTCACAGATGAAAACCTATGTCAAATTTGAATATGATTTTAAAATTTAAATGTTAAAATTAAATTAATTTAAAAGTTGTATCTAAATTCACATTAACATTACATTAACACGATGTTACCTCGTGTTGCCTACTTTTCAGCGTTTAATGAAAGATTAACTGCTATTGCCAAAAACCTCAGCTATTTATACAAACTCACCCTGCTCAGATGGCATTATCTTTAGCAAATACACGATCCTTCTAGTGCTTATATTTGGTGATCATTTTGATGTTAGCTATGCTGCCACTCTTTATCGGCCACTGGAAGTGAGGAGAATGCACTATAATTTGGCCTGGTGTGATATGAACGTTGGATGTTGAAAAGAATTACTTCAATAATACCAGATAGAGGCAATGGTTCAAAACAACCAACAGACTAACAACAACGGTGTAGAGTCCATCATTGTTGAATTGTTCTTTTCCTCCTAACTTAAATACAAGTATATTGAAAACATAGTATGTAAATTATTTTATGTTTCACATATGTATTGACAAAGAAAATTTCGATTATTCAATTTTCATATTCTGTACTGATAGCACGTATTTTAGAATTGTTAATAAAAATAGATTTTTATCAAATATAATTCGTGCACTACAATTTGGCGATCCTGCATCGAACCATATATGCAACAATAAGAATGTCAAAAACATTTGCATTGGTTTATATTAAATAAAATAAATCCAACGAGAAACGGAAGTTAAATTATTATCAATAATAAAGAGGATAAGATCCCGAAGAAACATAAATAATTGTTCATCCAGAGAAGCAATTTCCTTACAAACTTATTAATTGGATCTAAGGGATGAGATTGTTGTGTTTTCATGAAGTTGATGAAGATATTTCCAGCCAGACGTGAATGGGAGAATAAATCTTGGAGTTCAATACCCTTTAAATTTATAACCTATTAAGACTAGGACCGGCTCTGGCAACAGAAATTTCAATTACGGATCCAGAAACCAAATGTATATATTTCAACTCTTCAGCATCAGAACTTAAAGCTTGTTTACCAGATAAGTTGCATTCATATTTATATACTTATATAATACGCTAACTAATACAGTAATTCGTCTTACTTCAAATTTAATATTTTCTTCAAATCGTCTTACTTCAAATTAGATCATATTTAATATTATTGTGATCCCATCCCAGTTAGGCGGATTTATTAAATTTGTTTTTCATACATACATTTATAATATGAAAAGAACACGTCGTGGTATGATTGTAAATGATCAAATATCTCCAGTTATCATTGATAACATGGTAGTTAATAATCCTGAAATACAAACACAGTCCAATAACACACCTTCAATCAATACAGAGACACAAAATAATTTTGCGGGTTCTACATCTGAAAGGGCTATAATGTTTCCATGTCGGCCGTTAAAATTACCTAGCTTTTGGTCTGAATGTCCAGATGCATGGTTTATTCATGCTGACGTTGAATTTTCATTGAACAATATTTTTGATGATACTATCAGATATCATCATGTAATAGCCTCTTTACCTCAAGATATTATAACTAAAGTTTTGGATGTAATACAATTTTCTCCTTCGGAAAACAAATATGCACATATGAAAAAAGTTTTGTGTAATAGATTTTCTATCAGCGAAGATTCTCGTTTGGAACGATTGTTCTCGAATTCTTATATTGGGGATCGGAAACCTTCGGAATTTTTCCGAGACTTGAAAATTCTAGCTGGTTCAGATAATATTATTAACCTTGATTTACTTTACAAATTGTGGCTTCGAAAATTACCGCAGAATATTCAAATACAGATGATGTCTTGTGTATCCCTAGATCTTGAGGAAAGAATGTTACTTGCTGATAAAATTTATGAAGTGTGTTCAAAATCTCAAGTGTCTGCTGTAGGTCATGGCTCAGATGAGGGTATCGAACATTCAGTTCAAAAATTGTCGGAAATGACTAAATATCTTTGGGAAAATTTAAACAAAATATCTTTAGAAGTCGCAGAATTGAAAAGTAGAAGGCCTTCTCGGGATAGAAATATGCTAGACTTTCGTGATCAACCACACGGTCGTGCAACTTCTCGTAACGGTCGTGAGGGGTTTTGCTGGTATCATTTCAGATTCGGCAACAAGGCCCTGAAATGTATACAACCATGTCGGTATCCTAACCAGGTTAAAAGTTACAATGCAAATAACTCTTTAAATTAAATACATCCATCATGACGGTGGCTGATGATGGATCAGAGGTTAAACCTGGAAGCCGCCTATTCTTTTTTGATTCCAATAACAAGCTAAATTTTTTAATTGATACAGGTGCAGTAGTTTCTGTAGTTCCATATTCTAGATTTAAGTCATTATCCAGGAATTCGGATTTAGAGCTTTCAGCCGCAAATGGATCTGTCATTCGAACTTTTGGTACGAAGCTTTTCAAAATTGATTTAGGGCTTCGTAGGGAATTTGAATTTCCCTTTCTTATCGCTGACGTCGATACTCCAATTATAGGTTTTAACTTTCTCGAAAAATTCGGAATTGTCGTTGATGCTAAAAACAAACATCTTATCGATGCAAAGACTTCTTTAACAGTTCATTGTTCGTCTGGATTCAGCTCCATTTATTCACTTAAACCTAAAATTTCAGAGATAAGTAAGTATCACGAAATAGTGAGAGTTTTCCCCGCTGTTACTGCAGAACCCGATTATACCAAGATGGTGAAACATAATACGGTTCATCGTATAGTGACTAAAGGAAATCTTCCATTTTGTAGACCACGACGACTTGACCCAATAAAACTTAAGATAGCCAAGAATGAATTTGAGTACTTAGTTAAAATAGGTGTCTGTAGACCATCTTCTTCTCCAACCGCATCACCTTTGCATCTTGTACCTAAAAAAGAAGTAAATGACTGGAGACCTTGCGGTGATTACAGGAGACTAAATTGTGTAACAGTACCAGATCGTTACCCTCTACCTCACATCCATGATTTAAGTATCGATTTGAAGAATAAAACTGTATTTTCAAAGCTGGATCTAGTGAGAGCATACCATCAGATTCCAATAGCTGAAGAAGATGTTCCAAAGACAGCAATAACTACTCCATTTGGAATGTTCGAGTTTGTAAGAATGCCTTTTGGATTAAGGAATAGTGCTCAAACTTTTCAACGTTTCATAAACGAAGTATTTTTTGACCTTGACTTCGTTTTTACATATATTGATGACATTTTGATAGCCAGCACAGACGAAACACAACATATTGAGCACTTGAAAATAGTTTTTGCAAGATTAGAGAAGTACTCACTGAATATTAAAATGTCTAAGTGTACATTTGGTGCTTCGGCAGTAGATTTTTTAAGCTACCACATTAATTCAGAAGGCATTCAACCTTCCGAGGAAAGAGTAAAAGCAATTTTGGACTTTGAAAAACCAAAATCAGTTTCTAAATTACAAAAGTTTATCGGAATGGTTAACTATTATCATCGCTACGTACCAATGTTAGCCGCAGAGCTTAGTCCCATTTACGATATTCTCACAACAGCTAATAAAAACAGTGATAAAAAGCTTGTGTGGAATGAAATTGCTACTAAGGCATTCGAACACGTTAGACAGCTTTTTATGAAACAGACTCTACTTACCCATTTCGACGAAAATTGTAAATTGTCATTGGCTGTAGATGCGTCAAATGTGGCCATAGGCGCTGTCCTGCAACAAGTTGATCATAATGGTGTGAGTGAACCATTGGCTTATTTTTCTAACAAAATTTGTTTAACAGAACAAAAGTATTCCACTTTTGACAGAGAACTGTTAGCGATTTATAGAGCTATTAAACATTTTAGGCATTTCCTCGAAGGTCGAGATTTTGAAATTTTTACAGATCATAGGCCACTCACATTTGTGCTAAATTCGAAAGCTGATCGATCTCCCAGACAAACACGGCAACTAGATTATATTGCACAATTTACGGATAAAATACAATACGTTCCTGGAAAGGAAAACGTGGTGGCGGATTCTCTATCCCGAATCCCAGAAATCGACTTAATTACAACTCGTGATATAAGTATGGAAACTCTACATAGAGAACAACAAACAGATATGGTTTTGAAATCTATCGTTACTGACCCTAGCGCAAAATTTAATTTGAAGGAGATAATAGTACCCCCTGACAACTCTAAGATTTGGTGCGACGTATCGACAAAATATCCTAAACCATATCTTCCGCCAAGTTTGCGTAAAACTGTTTTTGAGAAGATTCATTCCTTATCGCACCCAGGATCTCGACCGACAAGGAATTTAATTCAGTCTAAGTATTTCTGGCCAAAAATGAGAAATGATATAAATCGATGGGTAGCAGGATGTCATGCTTGCCAGATTTCTAAAATAAACCGATATACAAAATCACCAGTTCAACATATTGAAATGCCAAAAAATCGTTTCGAACACATACATATAGATATTGTTGGTCCTCTTCCTGTTTCCAATGGTTTCAAATATATTTTGACAATTATTGATCGATATTCTCGCTGGCCAGAGGCTTACCCATTACGTGATATTACCGCAAAATCTGTTGCGAAAACGTTTGTTGAAAATTATATACCGCGTTTTGGAGTACCGATCAGAATTACGGCTGACCAAGGTACTCAGTTCACTTCGAGCCTTTTCCGTGAATTGACATCATTGCTTGGGACGCATAAGATACATACTACACCATATCATCCACAAGCGAACGGTATTCTAGAGCGGTTTCATAGGCAGCTTAAAACCGCTTTGATTACATCATCTAATTCTGTGAGATGGTCTGAAATGTTATCTTTCGTATTGTTAGGGCTGCGAACCTCAGTCAAAGCTGATTTAAAATGTTCACCAGCTGAGTTACTTTATGGGCAAGCTCTTCGGATACCAGGAGAATTGGTGGTAGAAAATGATTCTGTTGTCCCTGTAGAAGAGACTTTACAGAGGTTAAGAGACTATTTTTCGACGGTCAGATCAAAGGTAGTGTACCACAATGTCGACAAACATTATATTCCTAGACATCTTTCTAGTTGTGATTACGTTTATGTACGGGCTCATAATGTCACGGGCTTAAATGCGCCATTTGAGGGACCATTTCGTGTCATTAAAAGAAATGACAAGGTTTTCACAATTCAAAAGGGTAATTTAATTAAAACCTATAACATAGATCTTGTGAAACCAGCATTTATATTAGATAATGAAGACGCTAATGTACCTTCAACAAATACAAAACAAAATAAAACTGTTACATTCAGGATTAATTAACAGTTTGTCGTTCGGATTTCTTTAATGAACATTTTAATGTTTCTCGTTTATACTGGGAGGGGAGTACTGTAGAGTCCATCAGTGTTGAATTGTTCTTTTCCTCCTAACTTAAATACAAGTATATTGAAAACATAGTATGTAAATTATTTTATGTTTCACATATGTATTGACAAAGAAAATTTCGATTATTCAATTTTCATATTCTGTACTGATAGCACGTATTTTAGAATTGTTAATAAAAATAGATTTTTATCAAATATAATTCGTGCACTACAAACGGTATTTAGTTTTGTGTGTTAAAACTATTGTGTTCAATACAACATAAATGTACGCTAACAATAGCAGTCAATCAAAAAGTGTAAAACACATTTAAATTTCACAGTTTTTCACCAAAACGACATGAAAAATTAAGGTCAGTAGTTCTTGTAATTCTACCTGGTAAAAGTCACTTTTCGTCAAGTATCATGCTATCACACCGACCGCACCACGAAGAGTGTGAAAGGAAACGTCAGATGAGTCAGAGTGTCTATCTTTAAAGAATTACTCTATGGTAAAGATTTTAATCGTAACAATATTTTAAATGTTGCCTCATACAAGGGCAACATAATTTTTTGCGAAACAAAGACGCCATTAGAGTATTTCAAATTCAAATTGTTGCGTGTATAAATTTATTTTAAAATTATAAAGTATACATGGATGAAAAGAAAAAGGCATGCGCATTTGAATAAAACTTAATTATTTAACATAATATGTTTTAATTTTTGACACGCACGCTCATCGTTTCTAAATGCAATCACTATTTTCGATAATATTTACAAAATTTCTGGTTGCTGTTTCAATCACAACCTAGCTGCCAAAATGATTTGATAAACTGAAATCGGTTTGGTGAGCTAGAAAACACAACATATATGAGTAATAGGGTAATAACTTTTTGCATTTTTTGCAAATATCAAATCTCCCCAGACAAAATCGTGTAGGGCATGGACAAATATTAAGAACTGCGTTTTTAGTTTTTAGCTATCGTTTAAAAAAGGTTACGCACCAAACGCGTTAAAGTTTTGAATCAAACAAAAATAGTACAAGATATATATCCGCTTTGTAAAACATCGCGTACTTTGAACCTAAAGTTTATATCTTACAATACCTACTTTTAATCATTTATTGTTATTATTTGTTTACATACTTGCATATGTATAAACCATATTTTAAAAAAATTGTTATTAAAAAAAATTAAAAAAAAATATATATTAACGGCATTTTAGAAATCGCTGTCGGTGCGGTGCGTAAGGTTTTATTACCAAATTGAACTGAAATAGCTTTTTTTTATCATTAATACAATATTTGTCATTAGAAAAGCCCTGGGGAGAATGTTGTCTAAAAAAAGTTATCACCCTAATGCACATATATATGGCTCTCGGTTTTTTCTGAATCCAAATACCAACACAACGAAACAGGCGCGAACGAGTTATGATCAAAACACAAAAACACGAACATTGTGTTGCGATTTGTACCGTCACGCGCATATACACACACACACAAATGTTCAGTTACATATTTCGAGGTAGTTTTACTGCTACAGATGCGTCACGTTCTTTGCTGTCGTGTTGCTCCTTGCATTCTGTTTATTTATCTATTTGATTTATAGATTCGCAAGTTACACAAACGATCACAGTAAACACGTAAAGTCACACAATATAGTTTTCACAATAAAATATTATTACTAAGCATAACTGATTAGTCTGTTTTAAAAAATTTATTTAAATTATTCCGGCGGAGAAATATGTCTACCACTTTCGGTTGTTGCAATGGAACTGATTTAATATGTGTACGTGACCCACCATTCCGCTCACCATTTCTCTTGCTGCTTGCTTCTCTCTCTCTATACCATCATACAAATTAGTTTCGTTACAATAAAGAAATTGTTTCGTCAACTAAAAATGTTGACAAACCTCCAAAATAAATAAATGATAAATATATGTAAGCTATAAAAAGTAAGAGATAAACCAAATATCAGTAGTTTAAATTCGTGCCTTTACGTTTTTTTAATTTTTAACCCATTTTTCTACAAAATTCAAATTAAACAGAATTGTTGCAGGAACGAAAAGTAAGAATGAAATGAAATGAAAAATTGTGAAAGAGTCAAGTATGAAATTGTTCGTTGCAACTACTACCAAATTGTCGGATATACGGCACTTTTCACTATAACAACGTAAAAACATTAACGAAAATCGTTCATCCATGCGACGACGCGTTTTTCTTTCAGAGTAAGGGTTCCGTTTTCCTCGTGTTTTTTTTTTTGAATTTCATTGAAACAGGAACGACAAATTTTTGCGTGCTTGCAAGGCTTCATGAGAACACCTGCAATTATTTTTATAAGCGTCATAGTATGTACGTTGTGTCATGCATTTTTCTAGCGATGTAAGACGTGAATAGTAATTGTGGATAGTATAAAGTGGAAAAATAGTTATTTTATAAAGTGGAAAAATATCAATTTTTTCGGGCTTTACGACCGTGGGGTGTTAAGTCCGGGCACCGAGGGGATGCAATGGCTCTTCTTGCATTTCATGTGGGATCTCTGTGCCCCAGAAACGCATATTTTGGTTGTTAACATAACCACTTAAGTGGAAATGGGCTTAGTCGCACATTATGATTTTGGCCACGAAATCATCCTCTTCTTGCACCAAGTTTAACAGAGCATGGGAGTAAATAAACCTCTGATCTGTATAGTAAGTTAATTTCGTTTGACGGTTAGTAGGCAGCAATTCGTGAACGCTTTGTACGGGAACATCTTCAAGTTTTTCACTAAGATTCGTTGCAGCGAACGTCTGCTGATGTCTAATTGTATACATGGTCGTCTTGTCCATGTTTGTGGATTCTCTCTGACGTCCTCGACCACAGCAACGATGTTATCGGTGTATACTTCTTGCGACATCTCCAGTGGACCCAGTTTGCACGAGGCGCTCAGCCAAACGATTAATTGTTCGCGCACATGATACACAACCATGACGAAATTCACGGTGCGTTAAACAACCGACCAAAAATTGGTCAAATAAGCGCAAACAATATTTCCAAGTTCCTCAGGTGTGTATCGTACCATTGCTTGTTGTTAAATAATTCTCTATCTGTCTACGAGTACAAATTGATGTCAAAGCAAGAGGACATTTGATGCCATTTGCAAAAATTAAAGCAATTCACATTATGACATTATTTTAGCGCCACCTTGTATGAGTCCAACGATGTATTCGTATAATCTGCCGCTATAGGATTTTAATGACGAGTTCTTCCATCCACAGTCTTTTCTTAGATAAATTGTGGTGTAATGGTTTAACCAGCCAATGTTAGTTGGTTAACCTGTAGTCAGAATGATATGATTATGACAATCACATTACTAAACTATATATGTAATCACACAATAAACTATATATGTTTCTCTTCGTTAAATTCTTGCATTTACTTATATACTTATATTGTTTTAAATAACTTAGATTTAATTCAAAACAGATTTTTTCTACTAAAATTACAAGTGGTGCCATATTTTTAACAATCTGACGTTAACCTTTAATTAAATTTCAAATTGGATTGAGTAATCCGATAGATAGTTACTTACATACATGGGACAATTTAATTATATGACAATTATAATTTGAAGTTTAATTTGAATTACCTCAACGAATGAACTCATCTACCTAGTGAGAAAGAAACTGCTGAGAGCCATAGACCCCCTGCATTTACCGATGTCACTAAAAATGTGTGCACAAATACTCGAAACAGAAACATGCATTTTGCACAAACTTACATTTCTCATTTACCAAAATCGTCCGGTTCTGACTAACCTGGCGTTTACACGGGACAGTTTTGCTCCGACAGTAGCAATACATTCAAACTATTTTACTACCACACTTACACTTGTGCCACTTGCCACGCCGCTGTCTCTGATTTTTCGACGACAGTAACTTCGGCAAGTGATTTGACGTATTTGGTCAGATCGGTGACATTTCGTGGTAATTTGTGAAAAACAAAGCAAAACATCACATACATTCATATAAACATGTATACATTTGAAATTTTCAGGTACATCAGCTTCATTGTAATCTGGAGAAATAGGGCAAAACACATATCAAACGATCGTAGAAATTGGGAAAATTTAGTTTTATTTGGTAATTTGGAGTTTTATTGAAATATTATTTGGCAATACATGGATGGCAATACATTGGATATAAACATGTATAAATAATATATGTATGTAGCAATCTTCTTTTAGTAAATTAAGATTTCAAGCAAATGTGAACAAGAGCAAATCAAAATCAGAGCACGAAATTTACAAGAAACGACACTATCGACGGTTGCTTAAAACTGTTCTGTCTATATAACTGGCTGGACACATACGTCACACAACAAATTTTTCTCTTTTTGACAACTAATACATATTATCAACTGTCCGGTCTTGAACTGTCCCGTGTAAACGCACCGTAAAGGTTAACCAACCTGTACAATTCCGTCCGAAGTTCGCTTCTAGAATGAGTAGACTGTAATTATTTTGTCGGTCTCACGGAGTTGTAAGTGAAAACGGCAAATTTTCCAAATACCCAAAATTAGAAAGAAAATACAAGACGTTGTGGTGTACGTTGGAATTGTTAGACGTTTTATTAAACCAGGTGTCTCACCGTTTCGTTGTCTTAAGTAGAAGTGTCCGTAAGTTGCGTTCGCAGAACCACAACGTGCAGCGAAACTGTTAAAAGATGCATTCAGCATTAACAGTAATTGGAATGATGGAAACTCATTATGTAGCTTTTATTTGTCATACTCTACATAAAAGGGTGTCCATCATAACCAATTTCTTCTAAAGATAGGAATTCAATTTCATAATAGTTTAATGGGAATTCAAGTGAATTTTAAAAATAGTATGTGTGCAAATTATAAGTATTTTTGAAGACGATTCAGCACAATCAAAGTTGTCACACATTGACCGCAAAATTCAATTCCAGTTTAAACCACAATTTAACTAGGATACGAAGGTGACCACCGACTAGAGTTGTGTAATTCACGAACGAACTAGTTCGAGACCAAAGAAGACAGGAACTAAGTTTAAATAGTGTTTATTGATACTAATGACAGCTAAATTATGTTTTATGCTTTCATTTCTGTCCGCTTTATGTCCAACCAAAGTGTAAAATTGATAAAAAATACAGCAGCAAATCGAACTCTATGAAATGGCCTACTACCTCGTCGTCATGAAGAGGCAGCGGAGAGAGTAATAGAGGCTCTTAAGTTTTACTCTATGATTCACTCTTGTGAACTAGTTCATACTGTTCCGCTCTTTTGTTTCTGTAGTTCCCTTGTTTCAGCAGTTTTTTGTATTTCAGTTGTGCAGTTCTCTCTGCCATTTTCAAGTTCATGGTGTCTTTGTCTCACTCAATTTGCACAAAGGTGCCTAATGTTGCAACCTTTGTGGAATGGATATGTAACCGGCTTCTACAGCGCTAATCACCACTTTATTTTAGAAATGTAATGGAATAACCCAATCGTTAAGTCGATCTTCAATAGGGCGATTTAGTATAACAAATATCGCAGTATACAAAACACTTTAGAAATCTGCAAAAATCAGATAATTTTTTCGATTAATCTTTCCAATTGAATTACACCTACAAGTTGAACTGAAATGAGGTCTTTAGTTGACAGCTCATATGAACTGTAAAGTTGAAATGATACAATCAACTAAATGAGTGAACTAGTTCATTCTGTTGAGCTGAACTAAAAAGAGCGCTTACTTGAACGAACTAAAATTCCCAACTCTACCACAGACTGAGAAACTGTGATTCAGTGTACAAGCCGAAAACGAAAAGGTAGTTCATAGCCCGATTTCGAGACGATAACCGAGAACACACAGGCATGGTTTAAACTCTACATTAAACCATTGACTCATAAAAGTGAGGACCACATTCAGTAGCATTTGACCTACTTATTTCCACCGTCTATCAACCCTTTACTAAATTTGGCTTGTACTTCTCTTTCAGGGCTTGAAATAAAATGCGTTACTTCTAAATAAATGTCGAGAAGAAGAAGCATCAAAAGGAGTTAAGCCTAGTCCATGGGTTCATATGACAGACTGCAATCATTTTTGATACCCATAAATATATAATAATTCAAAATAGCAAATTTGCCAAATACAAACAACTGAATTGAAAATAAAAATAAATATTAAAACTGCAAAAATTCAAATACAATATTTGCCTATTTATTTCCTTCCTTGTCCGCTAATTCCTAGGCCCCAGCGTCACCTTACAGCCGATCAAACTACGCACAATGATGTCACACTTCGTTCCAGACGTGCAGTGACTGCAAAAAAAGAACGCATTTGGGATTATGGTGTTATACCCTACGAGATCGATCATATATTCAGTGGAGCCCATAAGGCACTATTTAAACAGGCGATGAGACACTGGGAGAACGTCACTTGTATCAAGTTTGTGGAAAGAGACCCCAAGGTGCATCCAAATTATATCTACTTCACTATAAAAAATTGCGGGTAAGTTTAACGCTAGAACAATTCATTGAAACACTGCTCTTATGCTCAACTTTGTCTATAGATGCTGCTCGTTTGTGGGTAAACGCGGCAACGGCCGGCAGGCCATCTCAATTGGTCGCAACTGTGAAAAATTCGGCATTGTGGTCCATGAATTGGGTCACGTTGTGGGCTTTTGGCACGAACACACTCGCACTGATCGGGACAACCACATAATTATCAACAAAGCGAATATAATGAAGGGCCAGGAGTACAACTTCGATGTTTTATCTCCGGAAGATGTGGACTCTCTAGGCCTTCCCTATGACTACAACTCTATTATGCACTACGCTCGGAACACGTTCTCCAAGAGTGTTTATTTGGACACGATACAACCGGTTGGAGTGCGAGAACATGAAAAAATCGACATTGGCCAAAGAGTTCGCTTGAGCAGAGGGGATATAGCTCAGGCCAATCTTTTGTATAAATGTGCCACATGCGGACAAACATTGCAAAAGAACTCTGGACACATTGTGGCTCCCCATTACGGTTACAAGGGCAGCGATTTTGCAAATGAATTGGACGTGGAAGGAAGTGGCGATGGTATCTTTGAAGAGCAGAGCATGGAAACGGACTTTGATAAATCATTAGAGGCGTGTGAGTGGCGGATAACGGCCACGAATGGTGAAAGGATTATACTACAGCTGCATCAAGTGGTAAGTTAGAGTGAATACACCATATGTCTAAATCCATTTTTGAGTCTCCGAGTTTTTAGTTTCAAACTTTTATGGCCTTATTCATAAAAAGCTGTGAGAGGTTTGAGAGACGTTTTTTGTATGATAAATCGTCTCTCAAACCTCTCATAACGTTTTAAAACGTTTTTAATCTGTCCGTCGGTACGAAGGTAGTTCAAACTAACAGTAGTTTTAAATATACATATAAGTTGACCATACGTACCTAAGAGTCCAAACAGAACCAGGCACGTTTCAGATGACGACGGAAAAATTTCTAGCGTCTGAACAAAATGGGAGAGAGAGCGTCTGGCGACTTCAGTTGATTTTTTTCGTCTCTGTGTCGTATATATTTGCGTCTCTTCTGGAATTTGCTTGATAGTTTAGAAAAATATTTTTGTATAGGAATATTGTTGAATAGGATTTACAACCTTGTTACTGCTTTTAAAAATTCTGAATTCATTTTTATTGTATTGTGTTTAACAATAAATCATTTTGAGCCCCTTTCTTTAATTTTCTTTGTATTCACATGTATCAACGTATTTACGTGTTGGTTGCTCTTATGGTTTTCAAATGAAAAAAGTTGTTTTCTCTCAATTGAGAGATTACGTGCGAACGCCGCCAAGAAATTAGAAAAGATTCTATTCTAGCGGCGAGTCAACAGCCGCAGCGGAGTTTCGTAAAGATTTTTCCCTGACACAAGAAACCTGTGTGTAAAATACGTCGTCCTCTGTAGCGTGTTTGATTCTGATTGGACTCTAAATGCAACAATAGATACCCGCGGCAACCAACCGAATTTGAGAAGTAGGGACTTTTTTAAATATCGTATCTCAACCCCTTCTCTATTCCTGTTTGCGCAAACTTTCATAGAAGCAACCATTTCACGAAATTGTTATCTTAATACTTGCAGTAAATCGTAAGTTGTTCATATTAATTTTCTACAAGTCACAATTTAGAGGTCACCACCCATCCAGTGATGCCATATAAAACAAACTGGTTTCCAGTTACATCCCATGAAGGAGCTTCTCACAACCAGTGAGCTGTGCACTTTCTAGTTTTTACACCCACTGACTCGTTAGTGTCACCTTCACTTAGCGAGGTGACCGCAGTCGAACGAAATGAACAGCTGGGATCGAACCCACGTGCTCATGTACACGAGCCGCGCAAACTACCATTGCACCACTGAAGGCCGGTGATATCACATAATTCCTTAAAAAGTATATATTTACGTTTGCATTCTGCTTTAACGGCCTTATTCATGAATGCGTATTTCCTCCCTAACAATAATATTTAGAAACGAATTATTTTTTGACTTCCATATATATGTATTATTTATTACAATTAATTTTATCAATAGAAATCCACATTTATAAATAATTAATACAAAAAAAGAAAAGATTTAAAGCGGCCCTTTTTACATTTAATTGCAGTGAATTTATTTATTTTTCATGAAATGATGATCTGCTGTTCTTTTGCTTCTCCTTTTTTTGTTGTCTGTCACGTTTTTGTTGTCAGAAGGTTTCAGCTATGCGTTGGGAGTCAGGGCCCGTTCAAGTATTACGTAAGCACTACAGGTGGGCGGGGGATCTTTGCTTTGCTTATTTTTGATGACATGGGTCGTGGGGGGTAAAGATGGTGATTACGTCAGCATGAAGGAAGCGCAGTAGCTGTTGTTACTGTTGTAGGGCAAGAACAACATGCATTTTGTTTTTGTTAAAGTTAACTTATATTGTCAAATCAATTATGTGCTACTGTGGAAAAACACATACAAACGAACAAATACATATGTATACGTGAACAACATTTGACAATTTAAATTAACCAGAAATATATAAACAAAAGAAAATCAGCTGTGCGTTCACCATACTAATTCCATCATGAGTAATTATTTACATTTTTACACATATGGCAACACATATGTTTGCTTAAATGAATATTTTCTTTCCTAAGCCTATTTTCTTATTTCTAGAATTATAACTGCTGCTCATGAATCAATAAAATAAAAAACAGAATACATTGAAAGTAAATTGCAAATACCAATGGTTACGTCAGCATTTGGAGGGGGGGGGGGTTTGGGTGTTTAAGGACTTTGCTTACTTTTGTTGACAAGGGGGAGGGGGGGTTAATAATTGTAATAGATCTGCTTACGTAATACTTGAACACACAATATATTTATATGCCAATCTACTTATAGTTCATGCAAGCCAAGTGTGGATTAATTAATTCTGTTTTTTAAATATTATTTTTCACAAATGGGCCGCCGTTCCGATTTTCTCAGTAAATGCTCGGACAGACAAGGGGCTTCAAGTTGTTGCCCTTTCCAGGTTCTTTGCTATAAATCGTTTCTCACATTTGTAGCACACACACTTATATACGAAACGTATACAGAAAAACCAAAGCAACATCACAAACCATTTAACCGTCCGAGCCTTCGTTTATTCTATTTTCACTGATCAAGCGCGTTTGATATCCTTTGTCCGATGCACCATTGACGACTGAATACATGAAACTAAAACGCAATACATTCCCAGCTAGCATTTTCAATCGTACACGACTCTTTCACGATCGGAGCCGACGATTAAAGTAATCGTGCGCGATGTCGTATTCCAATCGCGCACGTTCAGAGCAACTGAAGTAACTGTGTCCAGACGGCGACTCTTACTTTCCAATCGTCGACGATGAGCAAAATCTTTTTCTTTTTCTGCTGAGCAGATATTGGAAAACCCGTTAGAATTTCAGAGAGACATAATTAAATTCTCCTTGCAAAACACGAGTTCGTAGGAGTATGCGGGAAGAAGTAAGACAACAATAAGAAAACTACATGTAAGACTGTGACACAAAGTAAACACAAAAACAAATCGTGAGCACAAAGTCTTAAAAGCAGAGAAAATATAATTCTGCTCCGACAATCGTGGTGACGATTGGAAATCCAGTCGCGAAACAATCGTGATCGTGAAACAAACATTCAAATGCTAGCTGGGTTAGGCAAAATATGAAACACTTCATCTGCAATTTACACACCCATTCAGAAATATTTATGAATCACTAACTGAGAGAATAATTCAAAAATACAGATACACACTTACGATATAGACTCTCTCGTTGCCCCTCTTTTGCCCCTATCGAGAGAGCAACAAAACAAAACAACAACACAGTAAACAGTATCACAAACACAGATATATTTTGGTCGCAAACACATATCTTATGACATATTAATCATTGTGTCTCAAACCTGTAATATTGAATAGCAAACACAACGTGTTTAAACACAAATATATTATATTTGCGACAAGCTCCAAACACTTTTTATATTTGCATCCAAACAACAACAAAATACAGAGGTTTCCGAGTGCAGTTATTGAAATCCGTAAGATTGACCAAAGAATTCATAATTAACATCGTATTCATAAAGAGTGGTTTACCTAGTGAATCCATGTATTCAGTTTATATGAAATTTCCATTCTTATAAGAATAACGGCAATTTCGTGAACAGAAAATTTCGCTCACTTTTAATTTTCTAAGCATTAAGCTCTTTGCGAAAATGTTGTAAGTAAAATCAGTTACAGGGTTGCTATACCAAAGATATTTCGTACGAAATCAGTTGTTTGATAATTGTTTGCGACCGGAATCTTAACATTTCGACAAATTTAATTCTCTACAACAAAAATTTCAGATTGGAGGTAAATGACAAAATTTACGAAAAGTTCTCAAGAACTGAATACGGGACTAGAAGCCTGTTTTATGTATTCTCGAATTACAAACATTTCATTTAAATTTGTTGAAGGGATTTTGAAAAATGTTAAACATTTTCTGAAAATCAATGTTCAATAAATAGAACAATTAATAGTTGTTTGTGTCTTAAGCGAACCAGAGACTCTCATTCATGATCATGAGGTGCAGTTATCGAATCGTATAAGTTTTCACATGAAACATGTGAATTGAAACAAAAACGCTACGAATCGGTACAAACAATCGCTTCTCACATACATATGACTGTTTCTACAACATTTGTTTTGCGAGAAATTACTGGGACGTACTGTTTTTTTATGCTTATTGGAAAAATGCGAGAAAAGCTGAGTCTAAAAGTAGGGAGTCGACAAATTGTAAATTCGAAACATCAAAAATACTCACAATTTAAAACGGTGCGATATTTTGGTATTGTTTCTCAAAAAGGCTTTACAAAAAATCAAAAATTTATGTTTTAAATGCAGACGATAAGAATTATGTATATCGTTTAGCTATGTATTTCAGTTAATTTTCCCTAAATATTACAGAACAATCAAAAAGAAAATATAGTTTAATATATGTCAACTAATTTGGAATTTGCAAGGGACTACTTGGACGGTTAAGTTCCAACACAAATTGTAAGGATCAATGGGAATCCCTTAAAACATCTTCTGTTTTTGAGCTTTTTCGCATTAGCGTATTTCGTTTGCTTGTATTTTGTTATTACTTGACAGCGTTCTTGCAATATTGCAATAAAAACGTCATCAGTGTCGCCTTTTTTCCCATTGATATACAGAAATATTCGAGAACTACAGAAACGAGGTACTGGTTGCTGAATTTGAAAAAATATTACCAAACAAATATGAAAACATTATAGTGATGCGAACAACTTCGATTGCTTTTAAATTTTATATCAATAAGGGTGGTAAATCGACAATAAACATCAACGATAGCTGATGTTCATGCTTATGATTGACAAGTCTGGTTCGCTTTACATTTGAAAACGACTTAAACAGTTTATATATTTCTAGAATTGGATTGCAGTTGTGTATAGTCGACTATAAAACCGGATAATGGTTGTTGTTTCAATGTTTCGGTATTATAAGCATCACTATGTGAACAAAAGACTATTTTAGTTAAACAAATTGAAAACTAGGAACGAAGATGGAGGACGTCTTGTGTTTGGTGGTTTGCACGGTGGTCAAATGCGGCCAAATCTCTGTAACTTTGTTATTTCTTAATGGAAACTGCTGAAATTTTGCATGTAGATGGAGTGCACAATTTCTGGTGCATCTTTAAAATCTGGACGTAAAAGGTTTTAGCCACGCCCACTTTTTAATAAATTTTTCTTTTATTTGTTAACACAAATCGATGAAATTAGTTTCAAAAATATATAATATTGTACTTGGTTTCATTGTATTTGTTCAAATGGGCATGATATATCATAAGTACGCCCATATTTCCCATTTTCTAATTTTTGTTTCCCAAAAAGAAATAAAGTGTTGATCAGTAAAGAAGAACAATTATTAACGATATATTTTCAAAGAGACGGAGTGTGCCACGCCCAAATTTTTTGTGTTAATATTGCATACATTTAGAATAATACTCTACCTCAAAATTGTCGCGTAGGCATACAATTCCAAAAAAAAAATCTTGACTAATAGTTCATTTTATTGTCCATTTAATTAAATAAATTACTAATGTTAAATTACAGCATAACATTTTATAATTCAATAACCAGTCGAAGGCTTCCTCCATCTTCTCTAGTTTGTTTTTTTCTGTTTTTATACGGATGCTACTTATTAAGGGATCCGAAGATATAAGGAGGTAATGGAAGACATCTTCATTGTTCAATTTTCTGGAGAACGCTCTGCTGTTGTTGCGCCTAGCCGCTTTGAAAATTTTATTGGATGCCTCTTGAGCTTCCTCTGATAGCGTGCCAATTGGGATACCAATATGCTCAATAATGTCTGCACCATGTATTAGCACTTTATGCACTGTTGGAGGCATATAATACCATCCGTAAACATTGACGAAAAGTTCAGCAGTTTCATTGCAATAATTCCTGAAGTTACTTACATATATGGACTTCTAGGCCTGATGCCAGTACTTGGAAGATACACGCAAAACGTTTTACCAAATTACGATCAAGGTTTAATAATTCTGCAATTAAATCATAATTTTTGAAAAAAGTCCTTGCTACGTTCCCAGTATTTGAACTGGCGGTATCAGGTCTTACATAATCTACACATATTCCCAATCGTTTTCTAATTTCCGTTTGGACTAGGTTTTTTTGTCCTCTTTTAAGTGAACATTTTCCTTTGTAACAGATGTCTTCTTGAAATGAAGATTATATGAAATGTGAAGCAGGCACTTCATAAACCGCATCCAACAGTGTAGAGTGCTTAACCCAAAATTGTAATTTGTTTCGTCTGGTCTCATAGCTCTAACATATGCCAGCTTATTCATTTCCGTTGGTTTTGCCTTACATATGTTACACCTTGATGATGCCTGGTTTGTAAGAATATTAACGGTTTTCCCATCAACCATTGTACATAATAGTTTATACTTAATGAGAAATTTCATTGCATTTTCCAATTCCCCTTCAGTCGGCGAAAAATTTTTGATTTGGTCACAGATATTTGCGTACTCTTTTTCCACATTGTCTTTATTTTCTTTCACAAACTCAAATTGAATTGGTCTGCAATATCGAATAGATGATGGTCTCTTATTTTTCCAAATAACCTTCTCAGATTGTATTGCGACATGTTGAAGAGGAACAAATGAAATCATAAAAACTGCTTTTTCATCAACATTTTCCAAGCATTCCTCATTTTGCCATTTTTGATTAAATATTTGTTGACCTGTTGAGCCATCCATTTCCCACTTTCCAATCAGTTCGAGTTGACTTCCATTTACTTCTTTTAACTCCGCATCCAATGACAATAAAATTCTTTTTGAGGTGTGGTTCAAAAGTGATTGAAATGTAACAGACGCACCCTTTTCGTCAATGATTAGGTTTTCGGGATAGCAGTCTTTTTTCCCTTCCAATATTTTGCTATATGCAGGATAAAACTTTGCTCCTAGCAGCATTTCATTATACGACCTTAAATCTTCATATTTACTTTTCGAAAGATTGAGGTCCATAAATAGCGCCAAAGCGCCATTAAACAACGCAGAATCTTTACCGGACGATTTGCATTTTATTTTGCTTAGTTTTTCTGAGGCCTTGTAAACTAATGACGCATCATGCATGTTACAAATTTCCGTAATTTTTCGCCTTTTACATCTTTTTGAAAAATCACTAAAGGATTTTGATGGCCTTCCGATGCTACACTGTTTACTTGTTCCGGCATCCTATTATATTAAAAGGTTATTTTAAAAATTGTATACAGTTAATACCAAATCCGCTAGTATTATCGCGCAATAATAGTATCAACACACATAAAATATGGTAACAAACAAATATTATTTCACATTTTGCCGGATTTGGTGCAGGGAATATTAATAAAATTTATGTAAACTTACACAATCTTCACATCCTATATAATTGAAATTCATTTTTAACCAAAGCGATTCTCGTTCTTCAAAAAACTTCTATTCCTTTTACAAAGTGCCCACTTTTTTTTACCGGAGGAAATTAAACCCACAAGTTTTCCTTTCAACTTATCTTCTTTTAGCATTTTCTTTGTGCGGGATTCTACAAATTTCACCATTATTGTCGTTATTTCATCACTAGTTTTCGTTTGATGATTTTGCCAAATATCAAAAAGTCCCCCATTTGAGATCGATTAGGTCACTAAAATTACACTGGTTAATAGGCTAGCACGAACTAGCAGCTGAATCTTATGATACTTACTTATGACACTTAGTAGCTTGTAACACTATAGGGACTCAACCCCTAAAAAGTCGTAAAAATTTTGTAGGTCTTACTATGTTCACGCTTTTTATTTTTCTTAAATTGTTAAAAGTGATTTTATAAACACACAGATAAAATTTGTAAATTTCTTTTTGCCAACCAGAAGAGCACGTGTAGCAATGAAGAGGAATCACAGTTATTAAAAATAAATGAAATTTTACAACAACAACTCAAGAACACAAAAACGTGGCCTACTTTGTGTTCATGTTATAAATGTAGATTTTTCCCCAACATACTAAAATTTCAAATATGTTGCAATTTGAATTAGTACCAATTGCAGAGGGTATCATATGACGTGGGGTATTTACTTTAACTTGGCATCAAAATTTTGTAAAATTTCAAGAATATAAAAAAATAAATTTTGGCCGCATTTGACCAGTGTGGTTTGGTGTGATGATTCTAAAACCCACAAATCTACACAAAAGAATTTCATGTGTTTACATTGCATAAATATTTAGTTGTGTATGACAAGTGTGCAATGTAACCACTTTTATTTTTTATACCACTTGTATTTTGTATTTTTTATTTTTAAATTAGAAGGGTAAAACGTTCAATAAACATGGCAACCTTAACAATCGTTTAACTGAGGATTATGTACACAATTTTAAACCTTCAGCAAACCTGCGCTAACTCTCTAAGACTAAGGCTTTGGTCCAACAGCGCTTTCACGACTTAGACTGTTTTTTCTGACAAAGCTTCCTGGTGCTCAGTTCTTTGGATTTTACGATTCTCAATAAATGTAATATCTGTTTAGAGCGGAGGACGGTCCTCCACCCAAAATAATTTTTTTTCTATGTTCCATAATACATTCCATATTTTCCTCCATGCATATAAAGGTTAAGAACCCTTCCTAAACCCAGTCGACGCAGTTTGCACTAGAGATGGGCACGTGAGTAAGTTTTGACTCACGCACACTCACGAAAGGAACACATCCACTCACGCACGAAGATTTTGTCAATACTCACGTTCACGAACGCTCCGTGAGCAGAATTTGATCCTACTCACATTCACGCGTGAATCTCGTGAACCACTTGCTTTATATTCAAACCAATATTAAAAACTATACAAAACAGTGTTCGTAAAAAGTAAGTTCTTAAATACGTTAATTGGGATCATATTCAGAAATTAGACACTACTACACTTAAATGTAAATGCCTTAATTAAATTAAATTAAAATAAAGTGGCACTAATGTCAGAAATTCTAAATTATTGATCAGTCTATTTTAGAATGTACTAGGTATTTATAGGGGAGCATTCAGGCCTTCAGAATATTGTATATAAATGAACCCTGTTTCAACGCACGGTTTGCTACAGAGTGTGAAACTTGTAGCCAGATTTTTTGTTTTTGAGATTCTACAAAGCAGCACAAACAAAAAACGCTCTGAGTCGGACCTTTACAATGATAGTTGAAATCAAAAGTTTAACATGTCAATTTTTGCACTGACATTGTTTAGTCTTTTGGCAATAACTTGGTAATTTTGAGTCAAAATGCTACATTGACTAAACTTCAAACAGCAGTAGGTTGAACAAATTGTTAAAGTCTTTCAAATCGGTCGGTAACGACAATCTCTCAAAGTTAAAATTTTTTTAAACCTGAAGAAAAGGAATGTGTTAGAAAGGGTACCAACACCAAAGATGAAATATTAAACCTAAATAAGTTTGTGTTTTAAATGTAGTTTTTTTTAGTTCTTCGTTATGTTTAAAGTTGTAATTTCCTTTACGGCGGTAAGAGATCATGTTTTCTCCGGTTAGTGAAAAAAATGTAAATGCCGCGGGTGGGATTAGAACTCACATTCGCTGGACGATCGTTTCGATGTTTGTGGAAGCATCATCTTCAGCAGCGTCTAGCCCGTTAAGCCACTGCGGTGTGTATTTACACAAGTCACTAACCGAAGACATTTATTGATTGATTGTGTGCAGAGCGATTGTTGTCGCTACTTACACATTGCTTTCCTACTTACACGCACTGACGCAGAAGTTTTGAAAGTTCTATTTATAGAACGAACTATTCTAATTGTAGTTGTCTATTTCTGTTTTGGTTTGGCCCTACCATATGTTTCAAATGTAGTTGTTTTTAGATCCTCGTTATGTTTAAAGTTGTAATTTCCTTTAATGCTGTACGAGATCATGTTTTCTCCGGTTAGTGAAAAAAATGTAAATGCCGGGGGTGGGATTCGAAACAATGCCGCGGGTGGGATTGTTTTATTTGAAAACCGAAGTGTCTGCCCGAACAAATTTTTATAGGTGGTAATTCTAAACTTGGAGTCAGAGCCGTGCAAATTTTTACGACACAAATTCTCACCCCAGCCACATATCCCCTACTCCGAGCACTCCACAGCACTGCATGGAAAGTTAAAAGATATTTTTTTTAGTTCTGTGCAAATTCGATTTGGAGTATATATCAACGTAATACCGCAATTTTGTATTATAGCCTAGTATATGTTTAATATAATGAAATTAATATTACTTGAGAAATAGGGACAAAAGTGAGGTATTTTTACTCCCAAAAAGTCTGTTATGAAAATTCAAGTTTTTTTTTTTAAAAAATTTTGCTTTGGTGATCAAGATTATGCGTACGATCAAAAATTGTTTCTGCCTTCTAGTTAACCTCATTTCAGTCTAGAATTTGGCGTTAAAAATTATGAAAATCAACAAGCAAGACTTTTCCCAAACTCAAAAATTTTAAATTTTGTTCAAAAGTCATTAATTTTCTGCCAAGGCTGGTTATAGGGTGAATGCCCAAAAAATTTTAAATTACATTTAACACCTTTGGTAAGGCCCTTGCTTTAAAAAAATACAACATTTTGTGTCTTTCTTACAAAAAAATTGAGAAACTATTGAAAGAATGATGGTACCTTTACTAACAAATTTAATTTTTTTTTCAGTTTGAAAATATTTTATATTTGAGAAGTTGTTGTTACCAACCGGTTTAAATAATTTAAAAAGGGTTTTAACTTACGTTTGGTTGCAGTCTGGGTAGCTGTAGCTGGGTTTTAGAACTACATTTTGGCTCAAAATTACCAAGTTGTTACCAAAAAACTAAATAAAGTCAGTGCGAATGTTTACATTTTAAACTTATAATTCCAAATAACTTTGTAACGTTTAGAGAAACGACACACGACTCTGTATGTTTCTGGTTTATGCAGCTCAGTAGAATCTCAAAAACAAAGATCATTTAAATCAGATCACAAGTTAGCAACTTACATGGCATGAAAGTTTTGTCTGCCTGTAGCGAAACGTGCGTTAAAACAAGGTGCCTCTAGATACCAGATTCTGAAAGCCTGACTTCTCCCCTACAAATCCTTAGTACATTCTCAAACAATCGGAGATACAGTTTAGAAGTTCTGATATTATTACCACTTTTTTGCAAACGGTCCCACTGTAAAATTTATATAAACTCCTTCGCTCGTAGCAAAGTTGCTTGAAATACAGAAGATGATTAACGACGCTGTGGTAAAGGGAAATGTTATTAGAAGCCTTCCAAAAATACTTTGTGTAAGAAAGTAGTAAGAAAATCGAATTTAAATGATGTCAACCATTCGGAAATATGCGTGACTCACGCGAAAATAAGGCTCACGCACACTCACACTTTTTTCACTACTCACGTTCACGTGAGCAAAATTTGGCTCGCTCACGTTCACGCGTGATTCACGTGAATCACGCCAATCACGTGACTCGTGCCCATCTCTAGTTTGCACACAGCATCGGAATACTTACAGGTACCCTATCAATAAAAACAACTTTTGCATCAAAAATAAGCAAAATGAACAACCGCCCACAAAAAATTTGGAGCATTGGGCGATTATTGAGTGCGAAAAATAGTCCCAAATATCAAAAAAGTGAAATGGCCCTAACGTAGTGGACAATTGAACCAACCGTAGGAACGTAGGGTACTAAGAGATTTGCTTGCCTCGCTCAATGTGACAAGAATTAGCGGTTGGTCTTCTTCATTTTCTTCTTCGTTATCAGCCATTCATCTAAAAGTTCAGCATCGGTAAGGACACCATGGACACAGATGTCATCGTCAACTTGAACAAAGTCCTCAAAAGTTAACTCTTCAAAGTTATGTAGAAGTCCCCACCCTGGGTCAGTGCTCGTAATTTCTGGCGGCTTTCTGAAGCAGTTAGTAAGGGTCATAAAGTTGACATTTTCCAGGCCTTATCAAGCATCGTTATAGCGGTCAAAACTGATATGTTCGCCTTTTCTCCCTTTTCAATGCTATCCAGCATAAGAGAAACAATTTCTCGGCGGTAGAGAGTTTTAAAATTTTGGATAATGCCTTGGTCTAATGGCTGCAATCTTGATGTTGTACTGCGTGGAAAAAAATCAATTTTACGTGATCTAATGGTGGTGGGTTATTATGCACGGTGCAGTTGTCCAAAAACGGCGGGATTTTGCGTTTTTCCTTTTTCATGTCATTGTTAACCGAGGTCAGCCATTCATTAAACAGCTCTGTCGTCATCCATGACTTTTTGTTTGACCGATAAGTTGTGGGTAACGATTTTATTCCATGGAAACAGCGAGGTTTCGCAGATTTTCCTATAATGGGTGGTGTTAACTTTTGAGATCCATCCATGTTACATGCAAGAAGGACGGTTATGCTATCCTTGCTCAGTTTACCCCCATGACACTTTTCGTCTTTGAACGTCAGGGTGCGATCAGGAAGACATTTATAAAAAAGCCCAGTTTCGTCTGTGTTGAATATGTTCATTGGGTCATAACCCAATATAAAAATAAATAATTCATTTAGTTTGCTAATCCATTCGGAACAAATGGAAATATCCACGCTGGCGCTCTCTCCACAGATCTTTTTGAATGCAAGGGCGTGTCGGTTTTTGAATTTTGAAAGCCAACCCTCACTCGCTGCAAATTCTTTAATTCCAAGTGACTGTGCAAAAGAATTAGCTTTTTCCTTGAACATGAAACCGCCCTCGGGAACGTTTTGTGCTCTACACTGTCGAAACCACTCCTCAAGACGGGGAAATTCAGCCTGACGTGCCCTTTTTCTTCTCTCATTTAAGGCACTTCCGATGATTTTTTCCTTGCTTTTCAAAATCATAGACAATGTCGATGGTAAAATGCCAAACTGTTTAGCGACATCTTTTTTTAATTGTCCTTCCTCTACAGCTTGAATCACTCGGTTTTTTTCATCTATGGAAATGCACTTGTTCTTTTTGAACTCATTATGATGTTTTCAAATGAATATATGAAAGAAATAAAACATTAAAATAAAGCACTTTAACGTTTGAAAGCATACTCTAGACCAGGGGTCGGCAAACTATTTCGGGAATGGGCCAAATTTAAAAAAATTTAATCTCGGCGGGCCACGATTAAACATATTACCTTGTCATTTAATTCTATTACAAAATAATATTTACTCCAATCTGCTTTAAACGCCCGATTTTCGGAACTAATTTTCCTCTTTTTACTTGGTATTGGCAGTGACATCGTAAAGGTAAAATAAAATACGAGAAAATAAGATTAAAACAGGCTAATCTTCAAAACAGACACGAATGTGTTCTGGTTGCCAAAGCACGACTGAACAAAAAAATAGAAGCATGCTTTTTCACGACTTCATGCCACAGACATGCCGATGTGACACATACATTCATATTTTCACTTACACGTACATAATGGTCCACGATTTTTATATTTGAGAGAGACGAGAGATGCTCTCCAAGCATTTTAATATTTGTTGTTTTTCCACATTCAGGCTTGAGTAAAAACAATTGTGTCAGACATACACCTGCTATATGTACATATGTAACGAAATGAACTGGGACAAAAGTTGTAAAGTTTGTGTTGGAGAATGTAATTCACCGTGTTATTTTATAAAACGTAATTCGTTCGATGAGTGAAACGTTTAACGCCAATACTAACGTAACGCTGAAAAAAGTGGTATTTTGTAATTGCCATCACATCCACGTTTCAATGACAATTGTTGAAGAAATTAATAATTTGTCACTGTTTTCACACGGAGGCGAATAAAGTGTATAAATAATAACTCATAGGAAAATATATTCCAGCAACGACTTTCGTACACCATTTTGTAAATTAAAAAAAAAATATTTTTTTCCGAATGACAAGTGTTCTCGTTGTATAAAATAAAAATCATTGAGTAATGTGAAGTGACTATCAACGTTTTATAAAATGACACGGTCGTTTTAATAACATTGCTGTTAATGTAAACTTCAGCTATAGAAGGATGATATAGTTATTAGTAAATTGGCGATTTGTCTAATGAGACAATTGGGCCTTGTTTTAACAGTACCAACAAGTGTACTAAAGAAGAATATTTCTCAATTCTGAACTCCATGGGTACAGGCGTTCGAAAATGTAAACAAAACGTAGTTGTGTTCGTGCGCTTGTATTTTGTGAAAATTTTCAGCAGCTCTCCCCTATCCCTTCATTTTATGTAATTTATTTAATTTTTTTGTGCGCAAAATATTCTTAAAATGCTATGCCGACAATTAACAATGCTACCGGCAATATCGAAAATGAGCCCGCGGGCCGCAGTTTATCACCCGGCGGGCCGCAGTTTGCCGACCCCTGCTCTAGACTGTGAACTCATTCATGTCAACCAGACAACATACGCGGAAAACATACATAAGTGGGAATCCTCGGCTTCAAATTACAGACTTCATACTCAAAATCATAGATGGCTAAAGCGCCTTGGAGACGTTCAAAAAACTACATCAATCACGTGCATATGTATTAGTGTGTGCCTTCGTGTCTTGCCCGCAAACGTTCAACAAAATACGGCAATCATCACTTTTTCTTTGTTTTCGTTGTGTTCGGTTGACATGTCATCGTCGGAGGTAGATGATTTACTTTTGGTAGCATGGGCTGGAATTTTATTAAAACTCTAGCAGTATCTCATACTGCTTTATTTGCTATAGGCATCCACTTTTGTGTTCCACAGCGACTGTAAGCACTCATAGCGTTCAATAAAATTTAATATGAATTTTTTTTCGTCCGCGCACTTGTCCATCTCGCACAATTTTTCTCTACAAATGAGTCATGATTGACAATCATAAATGGAGACCATCAACAAAAACGCCATCAACAGAAAATATCAAAATTTTTTGATATTTCATCAATCTGGCCGACGTCGTGTACGTGTAGCCGATGAAAGCCGATTACAGACACACACTCAACCGATTGATGGAATTTGTTGAACGTCTCCAAGGCGCTTAACCAGGGATGCCAACTCTTCCGAGACAAAAATCGCTACAGACAAGTTGCTAAAAATCACCACAAATCTCTACTGACGGATATTAAAAAACACTACGAAAAAGTGTAAAAACGGCAAAAATTAGTAATAACTACACAGAATATGAGAAAATTAAAAAAAGGCACATACATGCATACGTATTATAAAATTCAATTTATTTATTTAGAAACGTATGTTTTCTAAACATAAATAATTTTAGCTAAAACATAAAACAAACTAAAACTTAAACAAAAATACTTCACATAAACAACAAAAACTTGGAATTTTTCGTAAATAAACATACTACATGCATATAGTATAACCAATTTAGGAATGACTTAAAACTAGGGATCGCAAATAAGAGTAATGAGATAGAACAAATCAAAGCGAAAAATAATTGTAGATGATTGTGAATATGAAATGAATTTTTTTAATAAAAATTTACAACAATTATTATTTGTCAACTTTTATTACAAAAATTTAAAATAAAAATTGATTTTAAGTTTCTTTTCAATAAATTTTCTTATAAATAAGACTTATTTGGCGATATTTTAAAAAACATTGAAATTTAAATCTTATTTCATAACTTTTTTTAGGACAAAAAACTTCAAAAGTAATGGCAATAAACAATGTTGCGTAAAAATCGCTACAGCCGCTACCTTAAACAGCGAAAATCGCCACTGTAGCGATTTAAAAAAAAATCGCTACAATTCTAAAACAGTGGTTTTTGTGTGTCAAAAATCACCACAAGTAGCGGGAAAACCACCAAGTTGGCATCCCTGCGCTTAACAGAGGCACAATTGTGCTCGCTCAATTCACACGTATTGTTGTTCTCTCTTACTCAGTCGTTGAGTAGACATCAAGAGCGTCGAATGCACACAGCAAAACGACTGAACATGCATACGAACAATTCATGGGACTTCAAATTATAGACAGTACCCAACGAACCAAAACCCTTTAGAAATAGCTTGTAACAAACTTACTATCATAAGCCTTAAGCTTAGAAAACGTTTGTGAAAACTATTGTAATACGTTTGGTAACAATTATATAATCAACAAAATTGAACCCTGTGATAAGTTTGCTAGTCTGTAGTATACAACAAGCTTTGAAATGTAAGCTTTGAAAAAGTTTGTGAAAATTATTGTAATACGTTTGGTAACAATTATATAATCAACAAAATTGATCCCTGTGATAAGTTTGCTAGTCTGTAGTATACAACAAGTTTAGAAATGTAAGCTTAGAACATGCTTTTCTAACCATGCTTGCAGTAAGCTTATTTTCGTAAATGTTTTAAAAGGTTATGAAAACAAATAACAATAGCTTTGTTCATAACGGATGGCTAAGGTTGGCATACGCCAGCTGTTATGAATTAGGCTGTTTTTTTTTCATTTTTTTTTATCCATTTCAGGTTTATTTGTAAATTTATCAATTTTTTTTTTAAATTGGTACTTATTATTTTTATTAAATTAAAGAGATTTCACATTTCAAAGAGTATATTATTGAATAAAAAAAAAGACCTTAAATTGTTTTTCCACATACATAGGTAATTTTAAAGATTTTAAAAAATTCATTGATTATCTTTATAGGTCAAACAAAAGAGTATCAGGTTTCTTTGCATGTTAGGGTGAATAATTTTTATTTTGTTTTACACTTGATGTGCATAAATAGCGACTGCAAAAGAATGTTTTTTTGGGAAAGGACAAAAGTTATTACTTTATTTTTGAACTAAGCAAATTTTATGTGTTGTTTTGTTTTTTTGATTTTGTAACATATTTTTTTTTGCACTGTAGCCTATTTTTCGCAAATTGGAAAAATGATTTCGTGCTTTTCACAAAATCCTCCTCATTCAATCCAACGGAAATAGTGGCATCTATAAAATTAAAAAAAAAATTAAACTTAAATACGTAAAGTTTTTGAAATAACTTATGTACATACTTCTTATGGCTTTTGCTACACTGAGACTGCGCACACTCTTTTTATCTTCTGTCCCTTTCCAACATAACTTTTCCGCAACTTTATCGGTTAAAATCTTTCGCCAGCAGTTTTTTGTGAAGTTCGGTGCCTTTGCTACCGATAACAGTTCTGTTCCCTTTAAATATATAAAGAAAAAAAGGAAAAAATATCACGTTAATTGCTACGCTTATTTTTAGTATTTAACTTATGATGTAGTGGTATTTCTTTTTAACTTACAAACGAATTCAAAAAGTCTTTATCATCTTCCAACTGTTTTTCGAACTTTAAAAAATCCTCCATTTCTTTAAAGGCATTATCAGGGATCGCGAACTTCAATAATTTCTCTTTCTTCAAATCTTTGACTTCATTTCGTAGGTCTTTTAACTCTTGCCGCATTGAAGTCACCTCATTCGTCAGTCTTATGAACATGGGTTCAATAGTCTTTGCAATAATTTCCATTACCGCTAAAAATAAATAGAAAAAAACATTATTTACTGTTAAAATTTCAAAACATGTATGTAAATGGGGAATTCCAAGTGAAATCGGACAGTTTGGAAATTTAAGTTTTTGATTTCCGCCATTTTTTGATATTTTTTAGTGACCATCAAGCAACGGTTCCTGACCCATTTTCATGTTGTTGTAATTACAAACTGTCCGATTTCACTTGGAATTCCCCAAATATATTTTGCATATTTACCTTCTAATGTCACAGGCTGTACTTGTATAACATTTTGAATTTCTGGAGTATTAACCACTGTTTGGAGCGTAGTTAATTGTTCCGAGTTGTGGAACATATTGTTAAAATTTATGTTATTTATGTCTTCAGTCATAGTGGATAACTGGAAAAAATCCAAATTCATTATTTTTATTGCTTAAAGCACAGATTTTAGTGATATCTTTCCAACAGTGTTCGTAGGTTGCTTCTGAAACTGTTAAATTTGCTGTTTCATAAATGCTGAGAAGAGAAGATTCTAGTGGATTGAGAAACATTGATCTCAAATTCAAAACTTGATGACCCATGACTACACCAACATGATGATTTATTGATGACACTCGATAGATATTATTTCCACTTTTATAAAAATTATTTGGGTGGGCTGTTGATAAAAATGAATTTGCTTGTTCTTGTATGTTATTTTTGTATGACGTATTGATACTTTGCTCCACCAGTCGGTTATATAGTTGTGCCGATATATTGTTTTTATTCTTTAGAAGTCTTTTCAACATTCCCAGCTTATTTTCAAATTTAAAGGCGCTAAAAGTTTCGCATGATCCATATTGTAAACAATCACTAGCTAGGTGAGTGAGACAATGAAAATTATAAGTTGAAATAGAATCATCATAATTCTCAGGCATTGACTGCACAAAAGTCCTTAATAATGCATCCGCGCACTTATTATTTGACTTGCATTGTTCAGTGTCTAATAAAATTCTCATTGCCAAACTAAGTTGCAGAAAATGTAAATATCGTTTTTCATCCAAAATTCCTTTTAATATAAACGGCCCAACATACAGAAGAAATGTACGAAACTCAGTAGCTTTATATCGATCTAACTCATGGATATCTCTTGTAGTTCTTCTAAACTCGCGTGGAAGTTGTCTTTTCAAACACAAGAGGTTTTCGTTTAAATTAGAAATTTTTTCCTTTTGAAGCGAATATGGTGTATTTCTTTTTTTTATCCAAGCACTCATTAAAGTTTTGACAACACCCAGACAAACTACATGCATATAATCCATGGGAAACGATCTTATTAGGTCTATTGGCAAGTCTTCTATGACCATGTTCTTATTTATTTTATGATGATTTGTATCCAAACGTTTCCTAAAATTTTCATCAGTTCGTAGTGTGCTTTCTTCATACTTAAACACCATACGGTTGTTTATATGGTCACCCTTTTGATTACATTTATGGCAACAATAATAGCCGGTATGACTCTTTATTCCCATAACTAGGGCCCTTGCCGGTGCATCACATATGACAGCTCGACAAGTAACTTTATATATTTTATTATTAAAAGTAAAGTTGTCGTTCATAATTTCGATTAATTCTTTAACAAAAGGATGTAAAAACTCATTAACATCGTGCGGCTTACTGTTTCCATTATAAATTCCAACTGTAAGTACAGAATTGGTACCATTAACATTTATAAGAATTGGCCATGCCTGAGATAGAGAACTTTTTGCAACGGGTAATCCATCTATGTTTATATTTAAATCTATTGTGCTCTCTGGAAACGTTGTGGATGATAGGAAGTCGGTAAGACAATCTTTAAGCCCATAATGTACATAATTTCCGCCTTGTATTGGAACTATCGGAGCGTCACGCGGTGTTTGTTTTAAAGTCCTAGCGTCACTTGGTAAATAATGAAAAGTTTTTTTTAAGATTTTTAGCAAATCATTTACAGCACGATTTGTTATGGTATGTTTAACAGCCCAAGCAGCAATTTCTCTTTTAATGTCGAGATCATCCACATTTTCTTCACAAGTCACATTTTCTCCATAATCAGATTTAATGTCACTTAAGTTAGAATCAACTTCACTACAGGTGTCTACATGGTCATCACTTAAATTAGAATCCCCTGCACTACAGGTAGCTACAATGGAATCTTTTTTGTTAATTGAGCTGTCTTCAACTTCACTAGAATCGCACTTGTGTTTTTTAGCATTTAAAAGTAAATCAACAATTTCTTTTGTTTCTTTACGAACACTGTGTTTTATTTTGTAAGGCATTTTTTGTTATAGTTTTATATATTTTCTTTTACATTTTTTCTTTTATAAACTTTACTTCTTCACTTGTTTACTTCACTTTAATTTTCACTTTGTTTCTCTAACTTAACTATTCAACAGGAACAAGAAGACTGAGAACTTTAACAAACAAAACAAAATACTCGCGTTGGAATAACGGCACAGCATATACAAAACACTTAGAAAAATATTGCAAAACGAAATCTATAGCAAATGTTATTGCAAATACGGTTACTATATGAAACGTTTTGTAAACATTGCTTTAACAAACAAAGAAAATGCTGGCATACGAATAACGGCACATCATATTCAAAAGAATTTAGAAAACTATTGCGAGCATAAGTCTTTTACAATCATATTTGCTTTACTATTATCACGACGAAATCTATAGCAAATGTTATTGCAAATACGGTTGCTATGTGAAGCGTTTTTAAAACATTGTTTAAAAAGATTTTATATTTTGCATTTTAGTAAACCTATCATAAGTATGTTTATGAAAAGTTGTAG
The DNA here is from genome assembly GCA_963931995.1 of Phaonia tiefii. Taxonomy (NCBI): domain Eukaryota; kingdom Metazoa; phylum Arthropoda; class Insecta; order Diptera; family Muscidae; genus Phaonia; species Phaonia tiefii. Next base: position 727,415 of record OZ008367.1, on the reverse strand, counting down.
AAATATTTTAATAGTAAGTTTATTCTCCAATGTAGTTATATTACGCTTAGGGAATGGTTTGTTGGGTAAAGACGCACAAATTCAAATTATAGAATGTTGGCGAGTAAGATGCCATTCCTACAGCTTCAAATTATCAAGGGGTCTTCAAATAATCGAGAGATTCAAATTATCGAGAGTCGACTGTATTTGAAATATAGCTAAATTTAGATTAATTTTATGGATACCAGAGTTTCGTATGATTCACTCAGTTTTCTCTAGAGCCCTCTAAATTCGGTCGATATTAAAAAAGTAATATTTGGCGAAAAATATCTCGACGTGCAAGGCTGCCGCGCGATTTCTTTAACCAAATTCTGATGTCTGCATGTGTTCCAACTAAGCACGTTGAAAAGTTAAAGTGCCTAGAAACAATTGTGGCAAATTCCTAAACTTTGCAAAAAAATATAATTATTGGGGATATGTATGTTATGTTTGAGATTCTGGATTGTGTTAAGACGAATTTTTGAAAATTATTATAAAATGATCAATCTACTGTAACGGGTTTTTCAATAAGAGCGCTACAAAAGTTGTTTTAAATAAAACAAAACCGGTTTTAGATACCAATGAAATTCTTTATTCCTGTGAAAGTACGTTCGATGCCATTATGTATGGAACTCGATTTTTTTTGCATGGCCACCACGTGCACGCTTGCAGAAGTCCAGACGCTGAACCTAATTTTCGACGGTTTTCAAGCATAAATCGGCCGATTCTGCTGCAATTATCGTCGCTGGCTTGTTGGCATAGACAATAGGCTTGACGTAGCCCCACAGGAAATAATCTAACGGCGTCAAATCGCATGACCGAGGCGGCCAATCGACTGGGCCGTTTCGTGAGATAACACGTTCACAATAAATTGATTGTGGCATTCGCTGTGAGGCTTGTGGCGCCGTCCTGTTGGAACCACATGTCCTCCAAGTCCATATTATCCAATTGGGGCCAAAAATATTCGGTTGTCATTGAACGATAGCGATTCGCATTCACATTAATGTGCCGGTCTTGATCATCACGGAAGAAGTACGGCCCAATGACGCCGCCGGCCCATAAACCGCACCAAACCGTAATTTTTTCGGGATGCAATGATGACTCATGGATTACGTGTGGATTGCTGTCTGACCAATAGCGCATATTTTGCTTATTGACGAAGCCCTTCAGCCAGAAATGAGCCTCATCGCTGAAGATGATTTTCCGATGAAAATCCGAATCAATTTCAAGTTGTTGTTCAGCCCAATTCACGAACATACGACGCTTATGGTGGTCAAGCAGCTTCAGTTCTTGCGTCAATTTGATCTTGCAGGGATGTAGGCCAAGATTTTTTCACAAAATTCGCCACAACGACGTCGCTGAGATGCCCAACGCTTGAGAACGACGTGTGAGAGACACATTTGGGCTTTCTTGAACTGAAGCCTCAGCGGCAGCAATATTCTCGACACTACGGGCACTTCTCTGTCTCACTGGAACGGGAACATTTTGTACTGTGCCTGTGGATTGTTGATCTGGTAGGACGATTATGACGACCATAAATTGGACGTAGCGCTCTTAAAGTTGAGGCCACTGTCTCCAAATTTCGGTAGTAAATTTTAATAATTTCGACTCGTTGTTAACTCGTATATCTTTCCATGATGAAATGGCAAACCTTACTGAAGAGAATTGTCAAAAGAGCGGGAGAAAATATGGCGTCGTTTGCTGTCCCTATCGATTTACTTTTGAAGCGCCTCTGTTGAAAACCCGTTATATGAGTACGGTCACTGCCAAATGTCGTTGTTAGATCGTCGTACCGGAGTTATCTGCACGTATATCACAAAATCCAAAAAATTGAGATAAGAACACTTTTTAAGGTAATTTTTCGAGATCTATCAAGCTGTCTAGTCCCCAGGTCGCTACCTCTTATAGATTATGAAAGTATTTAACATCTTCTTCCGGAAGATAAATTATACAGACTTTCAATCTGTTTTTGTTTTGATGAAATTTTATTTCGGACTGAATTATCAAACTCAATTTCAAAAAGACTGTTAGCTAATTTTTCAGCAAATATGCGATGTATATTGACTTTTAATTAATTGTTTTATATACATTTTTTTGAAATAATATTATTAAAAATGTCTGAATTATTCTACATCTGAACTTTTTAATTATAATCATCAATTCAACAATTTTTATTAAGATTCTACTACTGGGCCATATCTTACCCAAAGCACTGTAACGTCAGTAATACTAAATACCTACTGAGGGATAATTTCGAATAATAAAACAAATGAAATAGCAACAATATAATTATCAATCTTAGTCTTTTTAAAAAACAAATGTAAAAGTATCCAATTTTTACAATTTTCCTTTAAGTTCATTTCCACGTATATCCCACATTTTTAACAATTTCTCACAAAAAGTGGCGTATACGATTAAACGACAAAATTTTTCTGAAGGAAAAAATTGCCATAACTCGAAAAATTGTTTCCATGACCATTGATATTATTCCATATAACAATGAAGAATCCCCACCATTACATCTGAAACACATATTGGAACACTTTTGTTGTACCAATTTGTTGATATACCATTCCGAGACTTTAAATTAAATTTCCCAAAAAAAACTTTTTTGAATGTACGTGCAGATAACTCCGGTACGACGAGATCTCATTCCTTTCTATATTCTTTTATTACTCAAACCTAAATTAATTCAGAAAATAACTACGTTTTATCAATTTTTTGTCTTAATTTGTGGTTCGTGAGTTATGTTTCTTAGTATTTTTTTTTTTTGAACAGAAAAATGACTAGAGGTGATAGCGTGTCCAACGGTACCAAATAATAATCTAAAATAGGACAACAACTTCCTCTCAAATGCGCTTTAAACTTCAAGGCTTCAAGCATATTTCAAAGCATTGTCACACAAACTGGAAATTGTCTGGCACTGGTCTGAAAATGTAATAATAATGTAAACCTTTTAATTTTGTCTAACATGAAAATTCTTTCTCCCGTTTTCCATTTTAGAACTTACACATGTCGCCCGACTGCTCCGAGGACTTTATTGAAATTCGCGATGGTTATTGGCATAAGTCACCAGTTATCAGGAGACTGTGTGGGAATCACACATCTGTTACCATAAAAAGCGAATCCAGTCGCATGCTTATTAGCTATGTCAATCGCCATGGTGGCCAGAAAGGGTTCCGCGGTTTTATCGCCGACTTCAAAGGTGAGCAATACATGAATAATCTTCACTCCTAGTCAAGCTAATTCTAAATGATAGACAGTGTATGGCCCATGTTTATGATCCACTAACTTGTCGTCGATGTTGTTATATTAGCGACTGAACTGCCAAATGAATTGGGAAGAACAGATGCCTTTTATAGTCCACTGCGTCCACAAGGGGATGGTACTCGTACATGTACGTTTGGTATAAATATCTCTTATCGAAGTTGGTGCCACTCATTCATTCATTCGAGGGTGCCAATAGTGGCAGTCATCTATACAAATACGAACCCCCTGCACACTCAAGTAAAATGCTAGTACACAATATACATTCCCAGTGTGAATGCAGTACTTTGATGGTTCTTTCGACGCGGGTGTTAATAATGGCCTGTTTGCGACATCTCATTGTTTGTCGAGGGTTTAGGCCATGTCTGCGTGTTCGGGAGCAGTTGGGAAGTAATTTTATGTCGAAAATACTGTATTAGACACAATTTCATGTTAGTTTTGGGCTATTCAACAAAAATGATTACACTTTTAATTTATATCCCTTGATTTGTTAGCCATTTAGTTCTACAACTAGTTCATTAATAATGACTGCGTCGGAGTTGTAATGAGCGGCAATGCTGCTGATCTGTGTTGCTCATAATTCGAACTGTGTCTGGATTAAAAATTATGCATCATAATAAAAGTGAATAATTACCACATGACCAGAAATACGTAGAAACGAAATATTATGATTCTTCGTATGTATTGTAAGATCTAGTAAATCGCTAAGATCTAGTAAATTACACCTTTACACCCCATCTATTCAAATGCAACCCTGCGCTTAAAATGAATTACGAATGAGGAGCGTATTAAAGCAAAGTAATTGTAATTATTATCCACCGCCTCCCATTTTGATGGCGGACATCGGCTTAAAATTTAAGCCGATTTTGAAGGCCCATTTACAACGAATAGTGACATCTTCTAATGTGACAAAAATACTTATTTTATTTATAAAAATTGTCATAATAATTCACAAATTCACTTGACAGTTCCTCGTTTCATTCAACGCAATCTTACCCCACCTGACTAAAATTGAACACAGCCTGGGTTGTACTGTCCTCGCTGCAAATTCATATATTCGTAATATTTTATTGGGATGGCGAGAAAGTAATTTTGGGTTTTATTCAAAGTAATTTTCAGTTAATTTATTGTTCAATGGCCTTCTCCCATCGTTCAGGCAACTTTTTGATACCAGATTCGTAGAATGACTGGTCCGTCCCACAAATATACTCGAACAACTCGGTTTGTAGGCCCTCTTCTATATTGAAGGATTTTCCATTCAAAACAGTTTTGCAGACTCTGGAATAAGCGAAAATTCGAAGGTTAAAGGTGTATGTGGCATCATTATCATCCAAGCTACAATATTTTTTTGACGAGTGTGCAAAGATTTGTGAAGCCTAGCGTGTCGTGATGGAAAACAAGGCTTTTGTAATTTACCAACTCAGGTCGTGTTTCTTTCAATGCCCCATCAAGGTTCGTCAATTGCTGATAATAGATATCAGAATTTATGGTTTGTATTTTAGGAAGCAATTCAAAACAAATTACTCCATTAAAATCCCACCAAATGGACCATAACTTGTTTTTGGCGTAGTTCAGCCTTTGATGAAGTTTGAGCGTGTTCATCGTGCTTGGACCAGGATGTCATCCGGTTGACATTGTTGTAAAGAATCAATTTTGCATCTCAAATGTCGCAAGTGCTTATACGCTTTGTTAAGTGGATTTCCTTAAACTCGTGCGGAGCCCAAAAATAAACCTTTTTGGCAAGTCCAAGCTTATTCAAATGGTTTTCAATGGCCGTGTGCAACACCGTCAGCTTGTCTGCAATTTCACAAACAGAAACGTTTCGGTCAGATCCGATAACGGCTTTGATTTGATCCTCAATTGACCTACCGCTCCATGCGCCATTTTTGATCATGAAATTTCCGGAACGAAACAATACACGTCACAAATATCCCGGCGTGCTTCCGCTGCTTTTTTGTCTTTTGGATATAAGAGGGAATAATATGACTAAAATGCTCATTTAGATCATCCCTACTCATAACCATAGAGTAAATCTTAAAAAAAAAAATAAATGGTTTCCCATTACATCCCATGAAGGGACCGGGGAGAACTTCTCACAATCACTGAGCTGTGCGCTTTCCAGTTTTCACTCACTGATTGGGACCTACAGTTTTACACCGATTCCGACCGGTATTTTGAGAAGCTTTTTCATGGCTATATACTCGATAGTGTCGCCGTCACTATGCGAGGTGACCGCTGCCGAAAGAAATTTTAGGTGGTCAGAGCAGGGTTCGAACCCAGGATCTCATGTACAAGAGCCGCGCACACTAACCATTGCACCACCGACGGCCACAAATCTTACTAGAGAGAATATTTGACTCATCTAACGTTACCTTTCACAATCTTCGTGATGCGGTCGGTGTGATAGAGAGATGTTTGACGAAAAGTGACATACACCAGGTGGAATTACAATAACTTCTGACTTTCATTTTGCATGTCGTTTTGGTGAAAAACTGTAAAATACATTTGTGTTGTATTTAACACAATAATAACAAATAACAAACAAAACGAAATACTGTTGTTGTTATTTTGTTGGTTGTTTTAAACATTGACTCTGTCTGGTATTATTGAAGCAATTCTTCTCATCATCCAACGTTCGTATCACACCAGGCCAAATGTCATAAATTTGCTGAGATAAATGTTAAGTCTACAATAAGGATTAGTCTATGCTCACAACACGATATACATGAAAACTGACCACTGGAAATAATGTGACATATCATAAATTTAAGCTTGCGATGTCAGCTGTGTAACTGTATAACAAAGAGCTTAAAAAAAAATAGCAAAAGCACCATCTATATGAGAAAACCGAAAGTATTTTATTGCGAACCCAATATTGCATTTTCGAAATTGTACTGCAGTGCTTGCGTGGTCAAATCAACCTAGCATCGGAGAACTCGGTGGTAGATGTTGAACTTCTTGCAAATCGTCATTCAAAAGAAGTCGACTCGCTGTTACTAGACGACATTTGGATAATTCGCAGTCCACTTAAAACAAATTGTAAGGATCTGATGTCTAATTCTAATAAAACTAGCACGATAAGTGGGAAGAGCTTCTCACAATCAGCGAGCTAGTTTTTCTAGTTTTACATACACTGAATGGACCTACAGTTTTACACCGATTCCGAATGGTTTTTTGAGAAGCATTTTCATCGATATAAGTGTAAGGTGGTCAGGGCAAGGATCGACCCCACGTCATCATCTTACACCACCGACGGCAGAATTTAATCTGAAAGTTGTATCAAAACTGTTGTCCATTTTTGCGAAATTTAGATCTGGATGTCCCACTATCATGAGATAACCTTGTGAGAAAGTAATGGATTTCTGTTTTAGAAGAATAAGTGCCTGGGAAAATCGCTTTAGACTTAGTGAATGGTCGGTAGTAAATGACTTAAACATCGGAAGCTACAAATTGTGACATCTGCTATTAAATTTGATAAAATTATACAGATGGAAGTGACAATTGGATTTATATTATCCGAATGCGTTTAAACGGGTACAATTATTCGGGCAGCGGTAACATGGAACAGCCTTAAAACTGCCCATTAATCTATAGGTATCCTGTGGTATAATTGTGGTAATGGAGGACATACATATTCAAATCGTATAGTTCATTCCTCGACTCGAGGCACGAAATGAGCATGGTTTGGCGAGCGACTGTGAACAAATTAAGACATGTACGGTCATGCATTTTTTTTTTGATGTGTTAACATCTATAGGCGCGGGTAGGGACTTAACTCACAAAGTGAACACATCCAAACACAGTTTATTCGACGGCGAAAAATTGTTTATTATTATTATTAAATTATTAAGTATTAATTTTATCTAAATGAAACGTCATCATATGATTGAACGCCTTTTTTTATTATTGTGAAAGGTAAGTCAAACAAAATGTGGGTGCGGAGCACTCTCAGGGCAAAGAGAATAATGACGTGGGTATACGTATATAAAAATCAGATAGCAAGAGAGCAACAAAAATTGTGTGAACTTGTGTTATTTTCGATAACATAACAATGTATTTATCATAGAATAATACATACCATAGAAGCTTTTATTCGCTCAATAAATTAAACGTCATAGGTACGATGGAAACTAAACATTGGATGGTGGAAAATATGGGTTCAATAATACCAGATAGTGGCAATAGTATACAGCGATCAACAAAGGAAGAACAACCGAATTTCGTGTTTTTGTGGCAAACTAGTTTTGCTAAATACAATACAAATGTACCTATACCAACGATAAAAGTCAACAAAAAAGAGCAAAATATATTTAAATTTTTCAGTTCTACACCAAAACGACAGGATAAAGTTAAGTGAACATATTTTGTAACTCCACCTGGTGTAAGGTAATTCTAAATGTAATTGCTCTCATTTCCACAAACCTACGATGAAGAGTGTGAAATGAAACGTCAGATGAGAGAATAAGTTTATCTATGTATGTATTATTCTATGGTATTTATGTACATGTGTCTGTTGCTTTGCATTGTCTTTATTTTTTGTGGGAATAAAACAAAAAGTATTTAGCAAGAAAATAATGCACATGTGCTTGCACTTGTCTTTAAATAATTTTAAGTATTAATATTATTTATATGTAACGTCATCATATGATTGAATGCTGTTTTTTATTTTACTATGTAACATTTACTAATGTGTTCATAGAAATCGAATAGGTACCGTGTAACAAAAAGATGCTAACACGTCGCCCGTGAGTTCGAACACTCATTGGATTTTTTTTCATGAAATGTGAATCTGCTGCTCTTTTGCTTCTCATTTCTCGCTCACGTTTTTGTTTTCAGAAGGTTTCAGCTATGCCTTGGTTATCACTATGCGTTGGTACACAAACAATATACTTACATATATACAACTCTAGTTCATGCAAGACAAGCGTGTATTAATTACTTGTGTTTTTTTATTATATTTTACAAATGGTCCACCTTTCCGATTTTTTCAGTAGAGGCTCGGGCCCTTCCAGTTTCTTTCCTCGAAATCGTTTCTCACATTTGTAGCACACACGCATATAAACGAAACACATACACAAAAACCAAAGCAACATCACAAACCATTTAACCGTCCGAGCCTTCGTTTATTGTTTTTTCACTGATCAAGCGCTTTTGATATCCTCTGTGCGATGAACCATTGACGACTGAATCCATAAAACTAAAACGCAATACAACAGACAAAATAAAAAACTCTTCATCTGCAATTTACATGCGCATTCAGAAATATTTATGACTCACTGAATGAGAGAATAAGGTAAAAATACAGATACACACACTTACAAGATAGGCTCTCTCGTTGTCCCTCTCTTATTCTCTTGCTCTCGAAAGAGCATATGCAGTGCAACAAACACAGCTGTATTTGTATCACAAACATAAATACATGGGGGTCGCAAACACATATATTATAACATATTTATCGTTGTGTCTCAAACATGTAATATTGAATAGCAAACACAATGTGTTTGGACACAAGTATATTATATTTGCGACAAGCTCCAAACACATGTTAAATTTGCATCCAAACAACAAAAAGCGACAGATTATTCAGCGTGTATAAACACATTAGTAAATGTTACGTTTGAAAATAAAAAACAGCGTTCAATCATAAGATGATGTTTCACTTAAACAATATTAATACTTACCATTAGTTAAAGAAAAGTGCAAGCACATGTGACATTATTTTCTTGCTTAATACTTTTTGCTTTATTCCCACACAAAACAAAGGGAATGCAAAGCAACAGACACATGTACATTAGGGATATAACTTTTTGAATTTTTTGCAAATATCAAAAATACCACCGCATAGCCGTGTGGGGCATGAACAAATATTAAGAATTGATAAATTACTTTTTCGCGATCGGTAAGGAAGTTCCCGCACCGATCTCGTTGAAGTTTTGTTTTCAGGATTTTTTGTTTTTTTTTTCATTACAACAGTTACTCTTGTCTTAAATAAGTTATTTTTTGTTTAAGTTCTTATATAGTCTGCAATACCAAACTATTTTTCATAAGTCTAATGCGAATATTTGGTCAAAAAAGTATATTTTTAACTTGTTTAATTTTTTTCTTATCTAAGTAGGTAATGATGAAGCGCTTTAGAAATCGCTTTCGGTGCGGAAGTTTTTTTCACAACAGAACAACATTCCCCATATGGTACTGGAGTGGTATTTTGCACTCAAAAAAAAAGTTATATCCCTAATGTATGTGTTATTTTAGTAGGCTTACGAGTAGCAGGACTTGTCTTTTAAGACATCTATTCGCTGCCGCTACGTCAACACCATCATACTTTATTTCAGGGAGAGACTATTGTTGTACAACAACCACATATTATTTCCAATGCTAACTCTGCATAGCTTCGACGAAGATAATGCTGTGCTAACATATTAATCATAGTGTGTCAAACATGTAGTATTGAATAGCAAACACAATGTTTTTGGATACAAGTATATTATATTTGCGACAAGATCCAAACACATTTTATATTTGCATCCAAACAACAACAAAATACAGATTTTTCAGCGTGCAGTAATTTTTGGAAATGGTTCTCTTGTTTTTTAAAATACCCACTTTTGCATGCACTCAAACCAATTTTCGAAGCACTTTCCCACTCCGATTGTGACACCTCCAAAACATGGGTTTGAACGATTCAATAGCTAGCGTCGAAAAACGTTGACCACGCAGTTAAAAGAAATCATTGGCTGCCAAATCAGGGCAGCACGGCGGATGACCCCTCAATTCGATATGTTGAGTGCTCAAATATCCCATTGTTTCAGCTGATGTGTGGGAGCTCGCATTGTCCTGATGCAAAATGATCTGTCTTCTCTTGTTGTGTTTCCTGATTTGTTCGAACACTATTGGCGCTACCATATACAACTACTATATACCACTCAGAATTCCACTGAAGGCACTGTGGTCACATGACCGGTTATACCGAAAAAACGCAATCATTTGCTTCTTCCACGAACAACTTTTGTTGGATTTAGCCCGTATTTAAAGAGCCATTCCATGATTCGTCACCTGTGACGATGTTATATGTACACTGCATTGGAGTTACCGCCGTTGTATTTTTTCAACATTTTTTGCTCCAATCGGCACGAGCCTTTTCTTGAGCATTCATCAAATTATGTGGCATCCAACGAGAACAAATCTGTTACACGGCCAAATCAACATGCAATATCATATTGGTGCTTGTCATACTAATGCCCAAGGATGCCTCAATCTCACGGACTATCGCATGTCGGTCTTTATCGGTCCAAGTACAGCATCGGTGGTTTCCGGCAAAACGGCCGAAGTTGTACGACCTTCATGAAATGCATCCTGGAGCGAACGGCGTCCGAGACTTAACTCTTGGTACCAGCAATTTACAGGCGTTTTTGATGGTGCTTCATCACCAAAGTCGAAACAAGTTGATTGGGAGACTCTTGTTTCGATAATCCACGCCGAAATCGTAATAAATCATCGCACGACAATTTTCACGAGTTAATTCCGTTTCTTGACCGAGATGAATTTTTCAACACACTGTAAATACAAAACATAGGTTCGCTCGTAAGTGAAAACGTTCTATGCATGTTTATGCCAAAAAATGTCAAACTTTCCAATGGAAGTTCCAGTTTGCATCTGGCAACACTAGTATTGCCGGGATCCGAAATATAAATGGTAACCTCGTATGACTCACGGGAGTGGACAAGAGAATGGATCGGTGGCGGAAAGCTTTTGCTTCGTTCGCATTCGTAGCTTCATGCATGAAATCGGGCTTAAGTGCTCATACAAGTCTCGATCTATCATTCATATATTCAAATAAACTTCTAGCACGATTTATGTGTGGGAAACTAGCAAAAGCTCGAACAGCTATTGCCTTTCTCAGAAGACCTTGTCCCACCTTGGGTTTAGTAGAATTATAACTAGTGTTACATTTTTACGATTTGTATTTAATTCTTCATCTTTTACTTTCAGTGGTCTGTGGTGGCGATATATTCCTAACGGACGACCGTCGCATCGATTCACCCAACTATCCTCTGGAATATTTCCCAGACATGGAATGTGTGTGGCGGATTACAGTGCCCGATAATCACCAGGTTGCCGTGAAGATTCAATCGTTTGAATTGGAAAATCACGACAACTGTATCTACGATTACGTTGAGATAAGAGATGGAAATAGCACCGATTCTGAGCTGATTGGTATTTTCTGCGGGTACAAACTTCCACCGAACATAAAGTAAGTAAAGTTGAATTTAATTGAAAGAATTACAGTCGTCGACAAATCGCATTCGATCGATAAATGATGCGAAACACTTTAATTTGCAGTAGGAATCTTGTGCGTCTGTGGTATAAACGGAATATACAGAAAACTCTTTCCGTCGTTTAACTTATAATTAAACTCTTTGAAATTTTATATCAACTTCAATATTTCGATCTTCATCGAAGATCTTCATGAGCAGATTGACGACAAGAAATTACTGAAATCAGAATATAATGCATTATTCAGTTTAAATCGAAAGTTTTGCCAAAAAGATTAGTAGCGAAATGAGCGTCATTAGAAATGTCCTGGTGAAAGTGTGAAAAATGACTGGACATGGGTGTGTTACAGTCATAGCGTTTCGATCTCTTTGGCACAAGCTGTCGAATATAATAAACCTCTTGTCGGCATTGAAAACATCAGTAATGTCCTAACCGGTAGCAAGATGTAAATCTTTATTTAAAATGATATTCTACTTCCTCTCATCCCTCCTCTTCAGGACGAATAGCAATCAAATGTATTTGAAATTTGTTTCGGATGGTACAGTGCAGAAAGTTGGATTTTCAGCTGTATTCATGCAAGAAGTTGATGAATGTAAATTCACGAACCATGGCTGCGAGCATGAGTGCATCAACACACTCGGAAGCTATCAGTGTGGCTGCTTTGCTGGCTACGAATTGCAACCGAATGGAAGGAATTGCGCAGGCACGTATAAACAAATATGACTAAAAACGTGATTAATTATTTTCCTTACCATCCTTAGATGCCTGTGGCGGTATAATTGATGCTAGTGTCGGCCCGGGTACACTTAACTCACCCTCATGGCCGGATGTTTATCCCATTTCCAAGGAATGTGTATGGGAGGTTGTGGCACCGCCAAACCATGCAGTGTTTTTGAATTTCACCCATTTCGATTTAGAAGGCACCAAGTATCAATACACGGAGTGCAATTATGACTACTTGGTAATCTATTCGAAACTGCGCGATAATCGATTGAAGAAAATTGGCGTGTACTGTGGCCATGAATTGCCGCGCTTGATAAATTCTGAGCAGAGCATTTTGCGTTTGGAATTTTTCTCGGATAAATCGGTACAACGCACTGGATTTTCAGCACAATTTGAAGTTGGTAAGAAAACTTAATAATTTTCATCAAATGAACAATTCAATATTTACAAGATATGGTAACTACGTATAAATGTTCATAGAAACACTGAGTTCAAGGCTTTTTTTCTCGTTGGTTTTATTCACTAGTTCACAAAAATATTAACTAAATCAGGGATTTAGGGCAGATTAGTCTAGATTTGGCAGTCTGTCGTCTGCTATAAACTGTATGATTATTTATGCGGTCAAATATTTTGCACCACAATATCGACGGATCAGCCCTTAATCGACGTATAATAAATAAATTTTGGTCAAATCGATTAAATTATTGTGATTACTTTTACAGATGGCGACGAATGTAGCATCCACAACGGCGGTTGCCAACATTATTGTCGCAATACTTATGGATCCTATAGCTGCAGTTGTCGGAATGGTTACACTTTACACGAAAATCTTCACAACTGTACCGAGACCAAGTGTAAATTTGAAATCACTAATCCCTATGGCGTCATCACCAGTCCAAATTATCCCGAGGAATATCCGCGCAACATTTATTGCTATTGGCATTTCAAAACAACCCTAGGACATAGGGTGCAACTGACATTCCATGATTTTCAGTTGGAAAATCATCAGGAATGTATTTATGATTTTGTGGCCATGCACGATGGGAAGTCGGAGAACAGTTCCACGTTGGGAGTGTATTGTGGGGGAAGGGAACCCTACGCGATGGTGGCTTCGTCCAATGAAATGTTTATGGTACTAAGAACGGACGCAGGACTGCAGCGCAAGGGATTCAGGGCAACATATTCGACGGGTAATATGTTTTATATCCTTTATAACCGTAATAGTTTCCTCATTTACTTTGTTCTTTCCAGAGTGCGGCGGTTATTTACGAGCAACAAATCGCACCCAAACATTTTTTTCTCACCCTCGTTTTGGCTATCGCAACTACAAGCGTAATATGTACTGCAACTGGCGCATCCAGTCGGACCCCGAAAGTAGCGTTAAGATCAAGTTTACGGATTTTGAAGTGGAGCACTCGGACAGATGTGACTATGACTCTGTTGAGATTTCGGAGGAGCAAAGTTTTCAACGGAATACAAACCACGGAACATATTGCGGCAACAGGGTAAACTTGATACTTTTGACCGTAACATCAATGTGTTTAATATGTGTTCCTCTTTTGCAGAAACCTCCAGTTATTATCTCATACACCGACACTATTCTCATACGCTTTCAAACCGACGATAGTAACTCCTTTAGGGGATTCTCACTTCAGTTTGTAGCTGTTGAACCACCAGAAGAAGATATGGACTACGACTTCATGTCTGTCACTCCGTTCCCAGGTTACATGAAATCTGTTTATTACTCATCTTGAGATTGTAAGACCCAGGCAGTGATCAAAGCAATTTGGGGGTTGAGTCATTGTTTTTTTTTCAATAATTTGATATTTGAATTATTACTAAATAGTTGTTGGTTATTATTATTTTGTTTGTAATTGAAAGAAAATGTAAATATTTATAAGCGCGCCAAGAGGAATTTTGTAAAATTAAAATTGTTCATCGAATCATAAAAGTACAATTTTAATAAAGATTTAAAAAACCGTTGAACAAAGCGGGTACCAAACAAATAATTGGAAACAATTTAGATATTTTGATAGTGACTGACCCACATTTAATCCGAATGTTACCTACTATCCCTTTTCAGCTAACGATGAGCTTTTAGTAAGTGAATAGTGAATAGGAAGCGGGCAACCAACTCGCTACTTTGAAAACATCATTTTCAACTGTGTTGATTTCAGCACGCTACAAACAGTGTCATCAAACCTTACGCTATTCAGGAATACAGCGAAATCTCAATTGTTGAGATTACAACCGTATTCAATTGGTCAGATTCCGCTGGAATGAGCCGAAAACGCTTAGGTAAACAACTTTTATATGAAATAAAAAAGTACCATTTATTACCCATATCGTTAGACAATTCTCACTCATACAAATCAGTACAGTACATTTCAAAATCAGTAACTCAAAGATGTGGCGTTTTGACGTCGAATAACATTGACACTAATTTGGTATTTTCTAACTGTCATGAGACGACGTCCGCTGCTTATCGATAACTTATCGGAAACATAAACATAAGTGGCCACAATTACTGCGGTTGGTGATAGGATTGAATAGGCAGTCCGGCACTTAACGAGCTAGACGCTGCTAAATCTGACTTTTCATCAATATCGAAACGATCCTACCCGCTACTGTTACAAATTGTTTTCAGTAACTGAATATCTGATCTGTCAGATTAGAAGGAATTACAAGGCTTTAGTGAATGAAAGCTGGAAGAAGAAGATAGTATTCAATTTGTACTTATTATATTTTACTGTGATCAATAAGACGAATACACCCAGTTAATATATTTCACCACACTAGTTTGTGAATCGTGTTTTTTTTACTTTATTGGTATTACCATTAATTGAGGTGAAGTGAGACTTTTAAACACAATCATTGAATCTGACGCCCAATTATTGTGGATAACACAAATTAACTTAAAATATACATATGATATTTTTAAATTACAGTGCACGCCCGATAACGTGAACTAATTAAAACCAAAGGAGTTCACGTTAACAAAAGTGTTCATGTTTTCGAATGCCAAACAAGTATGACATTGTACATTTCTTTGTGCGTAACAGCAATATAAATCTGGGATATATTTTTATGTAAAAAAATCCGTGATTCTTCTGTTTTCTAACAACTGCATCACAGCTTTCTCGCTCAGACGCCTCAGTACACGTTTGATGGATGTCTTCATAGCTCGCCAACAGTACCGCTTTGTTGAAAATTTGAACTGCTTCAATATCAATAGGGCTGTTTTTTATTCCATTGAGCTATCGCCACTTACGACTTTCCAAAAAAAACGATCCACACTTAATTAATACTACGAAATGTGGCAACATTTGCTGTAATGGGTGAAAAAAATGCGATATGGCAACATGTTTGTAGCCAGTGCCAAAAATACATGGTAGCAGCAGATGTTGTTGTAGTTGTAAGCAGCAATAACAAATAGTTTATTTTCGTTCATTCGATTCAGTTGTCAAACTCTACACAAATATATACCAACAATACAAGTATACAAAAAATTATAAAAACAAAATGCATATGATTTTGAGGTGTGAAGCGAAAAATGACACGGAAAAAACGTCATCACCTGTTTAAACGACTATACCTGATAGATAATTTTATCATGTTCAATATATATAACATTTACCGCGCGTTGTTGTGAACAATTTATTTCCAATTTTGTCTTCAATCAGAAATAAAAATCTATGCTTCAAATTTAGAGATATAAAAGTATATGTAGTCTTCCATTAAATAAAATAATTTTAATGATGTTAAAATGTGTAAGCCATTTTGCATATTTCTGCTTTTGAGTCTCTCCTTCATAACATTTTTATTCGCAAGAAATGATAACAAAATTTATCTAAGATAAGTTATTGTTGCCATTTCTTGAAATTGAACATGTGGCAACATTGTCATTGCTCAAGTCGGAATTTAGGTGGGAAACTGAAATGCCACTTAATATCGCTTAGAGGTCCCCTACAAATTAAGCTAAAATTAACTTTAGCGGGGTAAAAAAACACACTTAACATCAATATCGTTATCCGCAATGTCTATGTCATCGTTCCATTCCTGTCTGCGCACACGAACCTCAGGACTTAAACTGTGAAGGAGGTCGACGGTGTTGCCCAGCAAAAGGCGATGTTCACCTATCCAGTTCTATTTTGAAACGCCCTACGGCATACCATCTTCGGGATCATCATCGTTTCCTTTAAAATGCAAAATATTGTTTCAGCACCTGGCTAGGGTTTCTTCACCGACACGATTCAAAACACTAAAAGGCAGTTACTGTAGTCCAGCTTCGTGATTTCTATTGTATTCTGGTCCATCGGTTGAATGAGCGAAGCAACTTTTGGAGGAATAAACATTGCGAAACATTGCCCATCTTCCGTTTTCTGTTCCGTTTCATTAGGGTGTGAAGGTGCGTTGTCGATTAGAAGAAGAGTTTTAATTGGCAATATTTTCACTTTTAAATATGATTTCACATTAAAAACAAGCCACACTATTAAAAAATGTATACAAAAATTAAATAAAACATTTATCTGTGGAACAACTGACTTATGAAACCAATCTTTGAAAATAGTCGACGTATGTAGGCTGATTTTGAACTGTTGCAGGCGGTGGGGCATTGCAATTTTTTAAAGCAGTGTAGATTCTTTGCCTTTCCAATTACCAAAAGTTTAAGTTTGTGAGATCCAGTGGCGTTTGAACCACACAAGAAAGTTATCCGCCGCTTCTCTGACTTTACGCCTGGGGCTCTCTTTTTCCAAAGTTGATGCGTGCGTTTTTTCTGGCATAAGTTTCCAGAGTAAACCAGACTCATCAACATTGTAAAGCTGATCGTTGCTGAACTCCATTTCAGCCGTTATAGCTTTAAGTTTTCCTAGTCCAGACTGTGAAGAATGTTTTCGGCTGAAATTTGGAAAAGGCGAACGACGCATAATTTTATAAAGCCTTGAAGCCATGCATCACTAGCGATGAAACCGCCTTCGTGTTACTTAAGTTTTAAATGAAGTTTTTTTTGCAGTTTCCTCCAGCATTAAACAAATTACAAGTTTTTATCCCGCATACGAATATATCAGCGATAAAGAGCTTTCTCCATGGTGGACAACTCTGAAGTGTGCAGCGTTTGTGTTTATCCAGGCCCGGAGAATGTGTTGTTTACACATTTAAATATCATTTATTTTTTTCTTTAATCCCACAAATTGTTGATTCAACAACATAATGTTTTTTTTGCTAAACACGTTACACTCGATCCTTTCAGCAGCAAACCGAGAATTTCTCACAAGTTTCTCACAAGTCATTTTACGGAGCAATTATAAGGCGAAATGCTCAGTTCTAAGCCAAACTTGCGACAAAAATGTTTTGTGTGTTACACGTAAAAACGAAAGAAGTGAATAACTTAATATTTGGGGACTCCCCAAGATCAGAATTATTTGAGCTCAATGCTAACTATGAAACATTTACCGTTTACGTTATAGAGCTTTATTGGTTTGTTCACGTTTTAGAATAGTCAACGCACACAAAAATTCACCTTCACGTTTTGGGGTGTTCACTAGGGTTAGTCACTTTTTTTGCGAAGAATGCTCTCGCAGTATGAGGTAGGGCATGGAAACTATGAAGAACTGCATGTTTAGTTTCTGGAAATGCTGAAAAAACCGTCCCCGTAAAATGCATTTACTTTTGGTCGAAACCGATTTTTTTATTTGAAATTTTTTGTGATATTAAAAATTTGAGAAAAATGTTTTTTTTGTAGTCGAACCTACAAATGTCGTTCCTTATATAATTTTGGCACGCTGACCACGAATCTGCTATTTTATTGTAGATAGCTCATGCAGTTTTTGAATATGGCGATTACAAAATTTGCAAAGATGTTACTTGTGAATAATTTTTGAAATTTTTGAGTTGCTATAAGTGCACTTAAATCGTCTGAAGGTAATAATTTAGAACAAATCTTACGCTTTTATAAAGGTACTAGCAAGCAATTCAGAGAGCAACATTTGGTAGACAAACTAAATAGGCACAGTGTATAAAGTTTAATTTATAATTTATATATTTTATTCGTGTAGATTTACAAAGTGGGAAAATATCTTGAACAACTTTGATGGACCTTTCTGCACATATGTTGCTTCTTTGTTGCTGATTCTGACTTCACCCAATGTTTTAGAAAGCAAGCGTGAGCCGTTTTAAAAGGAATTGTGGCTTGTTTTAAATTTTCATAGTTCTTCACATTGAAACGATGGTCAGAAAACCATACATCAAACCAGGTGCCAATAATCAATACACATTTTGAATACAAAAACCTTTTTATATTTTGGAAGGAGTACAAAGTGCAAAATTGCAAGAATTGCCCTTGAATTTCACGGGGCATTGCTTATAGGAAGTATCGCCTTAAACTTTATCTATGGGAATTTTCTTTGAATCTTGTAATATTTAAAATATACACAAAGTTCTTATAAATATTGCATGTTATGACTATGAATGTTTTTAATTTCAACCCTCTCCTCATTTTGTTTGTAGTTTTTTTTATCAAGTGTTTGTAAGCATTCACGATCTGCGGAACGAAGTGACAAGTACTCCTAATTTTATTTCTTCTGTTTCATTCTTAAGAACCACTACTTGTATTTCCTTTTTATTGATTTTTTTGCCCATTGACTAAAATTCAAATTCTGTTTATACGTAGTTTCCTTTCGTTCTGCAATCTTTTTAACATGTCGGTGTATTGTTTTCTGTGAAGGCGTTGGTATATTAACTCCAGCCTCTGACAACTGCTTACAAATTGAGGATGCCTTTGAAGTACTTATATTTGTATTAATTATCAATGAAGCTGCAATAATTGGTGATATTGTAGATTTTGCTTTATAAGTAGGGATATAGTCCTCGCTTTCACTTTCTTCTTGGTCAGCAGTCTCAGAAATTAAATCAATTTCATGTACTATGTTTTGCGATTTAGCTTTTTTTTGTCACACGATTTGTTTTCATATATGATATATCGAACGGTTTTTCGAAACTATTGCATTTTTACTTTCTTTAAGTTTGTTTTTAAGTTCTACGGCTTCTTTATTTATTTTTGTCCACAGTTTATTTAATTCGCCCGATATAATATGAACTCTTTTATCCTTTAATTTGTGAAGGGCACTTAAGGCAATATATTTTCCGATGATTGCACTTTCTTTAGGAATTTCATAGTTGTAAAAGAGCGGAGCATTCACTTGTTCAATTGTTGGTGTTTTACATCCATTGAAATTCTGCTTCCATTTGACGTGGTTTTTTCCACACAATTTCCACGACAAATAATATACTAAAATCATTTTGACTGGACATTAAATTATAAGCCGCCTACTTCAGTAATATTAAAAGAATGAATTTTTGCAAAAGGCAGTTTCTAAAAAAAGTTAATCCTCTAAATAATTACGTTCAGACTTACAGCAAATCAGAAATTGCAAAAATTATTCACAAAAATTATTCTTTGCAAATTTTATAATCGCCATATCCCAAAAACTACAGGAGCTATTTTCAATTAAATTGCAGATTTGTGTTCAGCGTACCAAAATTATGTAAGAACCGACATTTCAAGGTCCAACTACGAAAAAAAGATTTTTTTAAATTTTTCATATCACAATAAATGGAAAATAAAAAATTAATTTCTAGCAAAAGTAAATGCATTTTACGGGGAAGGTTTTCTTATCATTTCAAAAAAGTAAATATGCAGTTCTTCATGGTTTTCCATGCCCTACATCATATTGCGAGAGCAATTCGATATTCGACAAAAGTCAAAAAAGTAACTAACCCTAGTGTTCACGTTTTGGAGTGTTCACATTATCGAGCGTGCGCTGTATAACAGTTTGTATTTGGTCACAAATAGAGTTCGTCTTTACCCCGCCCCCCCCCCCCCCCCCCCCTATGTAAACAAAACACATTACTGTGGGAAATATGGGTAATGAATGCTTACTAGGGTAACCATTCAATTACTCATTATTCGGTTAATCGATTAATAGTGTTAAAAATTAACCGAACATTTTAAAAATTAAATTTTCGATTAACTCGAAGAAATCAGTGCGATTAATCGATTAATAAAATATAAGTACAATGTGTCAACTCATTTTATGCGATTTGCCATCAAATTTCATAACTTTATACACATGTCGAATAGATTTGATAGTTTGTTGAGAGAAAGCGTCGCATATTACTTTGGCTCAAAGACATAAATCAAATAAAAGTGTCTCGAAATTGGTTCATTAAATTGGGTGTAATAGTCCGATGAATTTTCAAGACCCACAGGTACCAAAAAGCCGGGTCCGATTCTGCTCAACCTGTGTACAATAATATAAACTGTGTACAATATAAAATTAATCAATCCTATAGGGTGTTATAGTGTGATATAGTTTCAGATCCCTCCCTAGCCTTTTTATGGGAGGTATCCGAAGACGTGGCAAACTTTGAGATTTCCTTAATTTTGGCTTGGTCACTAATTTTCATGTTTCTGCAACTACGATTTGTGATTTGTACCTACATATATTGTATATAATGAAGTTGCTTTTGCTACGTTTTGTTTTCTTTTAATAAATTTGCCTAGTACAATGTTTGAACACTGTTTTCCTTTGTTATTTTATTCGAATAATCGAATAATTTGATTGCGTTTTATTCGGTTAATTGTCAGAATGAAATTTATGATTAACGATTAACCGACTAATCAAAAAACCCGATTAAATGGGTACCCTACTGCTTACTCATTAACCACAGGGTATAGGGAAATAATGGGTAGCTAACTGTGTTCGGCCGCTTTTTTTCAATATGATTAAATCAAAAACCTGATTTATTTGTTTTCCGAAATATCCTTTTTAGCACTTTTAATTTAATTTAAAACCTGGCAATTCTAATAGACAGACAGTACAAAAATAACATCTTGTCAACTTTTTAACAGAAATTCAGCATCTACCTTTAGCCACCTATTGGAAATCATAATTTTCTTCTAGCAACGTCTTAGCCACAAGCTTAGTGATTGTGAGGTGTGTCCACAATCCAGGGGTCTCGATGAAACAGCTGTTCGACATGGTAGTTGGACTGCTAGTACGAAATAGAGTTTAATGAAAGAATAAGCGATAAATCGAAGTAAACCATGTTTTAAATACATTTAAATGAATTACGTCGTTTAAATTATGTTTGATGTTTATTTTGGCACCTAAAAATCGAACTCTACGAGAGCTCCAACTATTCTAGTGACGTTCAAGGCTTCTGCTCCAAGTAAATAAACTATAGCACAGGTTTGGTATTTTACACTATGCCACAATCCAATATTGTGTCGTATGGGGAAACTAGTTGCATAATTTTATGCGCCATCTAACGGCATGTAGCATTATTAACACGTCCAGCAACAAACACATACATATACACCATAGACAAAGGAAATAAGTAGATATCGCACAGGCGTTGTCAAGTACTGCCACTAGGTGCTGTGTTGTCGTTTTGTAACTTTCATTGACGTTTCTCATAACATTCACTGACGTTTATTCAACAGTGTGGGACATTTTTTCAATACCAAAATAGAATCATTTTCCAGGTTGTGCTATTCAAACAACTAATTTAGTTTTTTTTTATGTCATTGTGTTCCCCACTTTCTAATTCAAATGCAGTTTGGTTATGTGCTTTTTTGGTGTACTGATATTGTTTGTATTCGTTTGTGTTGCCTTGTACAGCATCGGCCCACTAAACAAAACAAAATGCCTGTTGATACTGCCTACAACACCTACTGCTATCACCTGTTCTAAATACATCTCGCAAGGTATATTTTATTTGGGATCAAATGTTATAATTATTGCTTTCAACTCCATCTTGAAAATATCCCATTGAACAAGAAATTTCGCAAGGTATGTACGATATCAAGTTATTTTCTTCATCTATGATATACATCAAGATACTGCAAGAAGAATGTGATGATTTCCAATAGGTGGATGAGGGTAGATGGTGAATTTCTGTTCAAATGTTGACAATACGCTATTTTTATGTTGTCTGCCTTTAAGGATTGCCGAACTTCAACCAAAAACGGTGTACAAGTAGACAGTCAAAATTTCTATTCACTCATATGCCAACAAACCCAAGGAGTGAAACCCTAGTCATTCTCTGTTCTCTCTTCATTGAATATTTCAATACACGAGCTGCTTTTTGATAGTGTTATTGAATATAACTATACAAGTTCCAACCATGTTGAAGTTAAATTACATAAACTATGCAAAAAGTGTGAAATAATCAAGATATGGCGCGTGAAAGAAATGCATTTGAGTGAATTTCTAGCACTTTTTGCTTCTCTTTTACCAGGGTTGCCAACTTGCGCACATCTTCTGGTCGCCTAATTCTAGATTGTCTTTGCTTCAAGTTAAGCAAAAGGTGCCAAAACTGCTATTTCGGAAAGCAAATAAAATTCGGTTTTGTAAGAGAATATTGAACACCAAACTGACCTCATGCAATTACCCGCAATTATAGTTAACACAATTACAAGAGACTTACAGATTTTAATAGAATATGTTTGTGACCGTCGGTGGTGCAATGGGTAGTGTGCGCGCCTCTTGTACATGAGATCCTGGGTCCGATCCCTGCTCTGACCACCTTAAAAAAAAAAATAAAAAAATTTCTTTCGGCGGCGGTCACCTCGCATAGTGACGGCGACACTATCGAGTATTTAGCCATGAAAAAGCTTCTCAAAATACCGTTCGGAATCGGTGTAAAAACTGTAGGTCCCAATCAGTGAGTGAAAAATTAGAAAGCGCACAGCTCACTGGTTGTGAGAAGCTCTCCCCAATCCCTTCATGGGGTGTAATGGGAAACGGTTTGTTTTTTTTTTGTGTTTTATATAGAAATTGCTATTTTTCGTTGTGTGCAGTGATGGCAACTCTGTACTTCTATTTCACCTTGTTGTCGATAACACACTCTTAATTCAGTATCTGACGCTGACGCCATCTATATGAATTGTCCATCTTTGATCAACAATTTGACATGTGCAGTTTCTTGGTATATCTGTCTTTGCTAGTAAAACTTTAAACCGCTTAATTGTGCAAAACCAACGCATTTCAAACTGTAACTTGTTTACTTTTCAACAGGGTTCGTATTTTACAGGCATATTTAAACCGAAAGCGTTTAGCCCGTGTTGTTGGTTTTTTGAATCTGCCGGTTTTCCCAAAACCTGTTTCATGCCTGGTCTAACAGCGCATTTCCCTCACTAGTAAATTTTCAACAGCTTTAATTAGATTTTGAAGGTTATTATGGGCTGTCTGAATTTTTACGAAGTTTGTGTTTCGCTACGTTCAATATCAAAAACATTTAAAACAAAGTTCGTAAAAGGAATTGACATTCCAAACCCATTGTATACACAAACCTATCCCATTGCCTGCGATCTAAAATGCAGCCTTAATATTTTTATTTTAGAGATATTAGTCGTGTTTTGGTTACAAGCAAGCAATTACCACTTGCTAAGTTGCAAGGAAAACGGTTATTCAGCGATAAGTGATTTTATTCGAAAATATGAAAAAGGGTTGAAAATGGTAAAACTTAGCAAAAATGAATTTCGTCGCTAAGTTTTCGCTAAGTGCTTCATATAAAACAAGCGACTATATAAGCAAGTGGTGTAACCAAATCACGCTTTTTATTATTATTATGCAACTTTTTATAAACAATTCTTCCTTGTAAATTGGACCCCTTTACCCAAATCTGTTAGGATCCACAAAAAATTATTTTCCAATTGGAAGCGCAATGTTTGAGATGTGAAATTTCTTCTAATTCTTTTTAACATTTCCACACAAAAATAGCGCAATGTTTGAGATGTGAAATTTCTTCTAATTCTTTTTAACATTTCCACACAAAAATAGTCATCGCAATGGATAATTTGTAAAGTCCGCTGAATGCTGACCGATAGATAAAACACATTCACAATAGAATTTTGTTTGCGTGTATTCTTGTGGGAATTTCCCAGCGAGCGAGGAGCGATATTTATACTTTTAACTTTGACACAACTCAAACATCAAAATTGCCAACAATTAAGCAAAACCTGAAAAAGTAAAAAAACATAGTGAAACAATATAACAGGTTGAAACAGTATTAAAAAGTGCTGTTACCACAAACAATACCTTTTAATACATCGCTAGAATTATTTTGTTCAATTATTGTGAACTAAATGATGCTTTCAGGCCGAACTAAGCGGGTAAAGCCCGGTATTCAGATTTTATGCAATTTTCGTTGACATAAGAAGTACGTGTATAAAAAATAGCGAAAATTTCGTGAACCAAAAATTTCGCTCACTTTTCATTTGCCTGGTACTCTGCTCCTTGCGAAAATTTCGTAAGCAAAATTAAATACAGGGTTCTTACGCCAAGTTATTTCGTACGAAAACAATTGTTTGGGACCGAAATTTTGACATTTGGACAATTTTAGCAAACTAAAGTAATATCACCTCCGTTAAAATAAAAATGGAGTGCGAAGAGGATATATTAGTCGTGTTTGGTTACAAGCAAGCGATTATCGCTTGCTAAGTTGCAAAGAAAACGACTTTTTAGCGATAAGTAATTTTATTGAAAAATATGAAAAAGGGTTGAAAACGGTAAAAGATGGCAAAAAAAATATTTGTTTAAACTTAGCAAAAATGATTCGCGTCGCTAAGTTCTCGCTAAGTCTTCGCAAGCGATTATATAAGCAAGCGGTGGAACCAAAACACGCATATTATTGAATTAATTGCAAGGTAGATCAAAGATAGGTGATAACTCTCCGCAACAAAATTTCCCATTTAGAGATAAAATGTCGCAAGAACTGAATACGGGGCTTAAACAGGTAAATCAAGTTATGTGTGCGCTTGGAGTTCCTCATACGTCATAAAGAGTGTGGTCTGTGTTGTGATAGAGAACACATACAACAAATAAATTTAGTCGAGTTGAAATATGCGACATGCGTGAACTGCTCCAAAATGCGACTTAAAGAAACAACTAAATCAAGTTTATTTTAAAGAAATGTTGTATCCCGCGCTACGAATACTTACGTGCGCTTAACCAAATCATATGACCCTTAAAACTGACGCAAAAAGCAACGCACATTTATCTATTTGTTTAGACACCTAGAGTCCTACCTAAACTAGGACGGAAAGAGTGAATTCATTCACAATACAGGTAGTTTTGTGTGTATTGAGAGCTTTCGAAATGGCGCTGACACAAACCATAAAAATATAAACTTCGTCCGAATGCAAAAAGTGCAAGCTAATCAAAAAACGGAGCATACAGAAAGAGCAACAGCAAATAGAATTAAACCAAATATAAAACTGTGCATAAGACCGAAACAACATAAAATTTATTGTGAATGAAATTACACGTTTCGACTGAATTTACGTACAACCAGTAGACCCATTGATAAGGGACCCAAACAAATGCTGGAAATTACACTCGTTTTAAAAGTTTTGGAATTCCCGTTGTAACTTTAACTATAATTAAAATCGTGCTGGAATGATATATGATGTCCCTCTGGATCATATACAAAACAGGATTCTGGTAAGAACAATGAAGTAGTCCACTATCCAATTCTGCCCAAATCTTTGACTCAGTCGGTAAACAGCAAGGTAATCCTCGCGGCAATCAATTTATTAAAATTGTTGTTGATCGTGTGTTGAAGCGCAATTTTTTTCTGGAAAAACTTTTGTCATTTCTTTCTAAAACAGTAAAATAAAGTTTATTAAATTTTTTTGAGCGTTTGTTGAATAATATTTGGGGCCTAATTTCATTTGTTATTATGGGGGGTTTTTTCATTAAGTTTATTAGTAGTCATACGAAATTGCACCTCAATTTAGTTATGAAATAACACCCCAAAACATGAAGACGGACCCCAAGTAAAATGAAAATGTTCCCCAATGTTCTGTTGTTGTAACCTGTGTATTGGTTTGGGGCCCATTTTCATTTTGCAGTTGGGGTATTATTTCCTGGGGCCCACTGGGAAGGTGATTAATAAATATGATACACATATTTTACAGGTGTATTGAGATATGACAGGATGTGAACGGAATGCTACGCGAGTACATATGGGGTTATAAATTTTCCATTTTGGCGTAGAATACGTCTTACCTTACGGTATAGGGAGTCATGTCAGATTGTTATTGTTGTAATCTTTATTTCATTGATTATGAGGAAACGGGAGATAACTTTTTTTAAAAATTTTTTTGTAGGTAAATGAAGATGTTATCTTTCGTTTGATATACGTTTCATATTGGTTGATATCTTCCTAATATTTAAATTTCTCAAATGAAAATTGTTTAAACACATACATTCAAACATATGTATGTGTGGTGTTTGGTTGAGTGTTTGAGTTTGTAGCGTGAACACAAACTATGCTGCTGTTTCAGTGTGGACACAAACCTTCGGCTGTTGTTTTGATTGATGAAATATTGAAATTTCGTATATTTACTTATGTATTTATGTAAGTGAAACAAAATGTTAAATGTGAAATGAATGTGAAATGAAAGTTTAATTGTGAAATCAGCAGATGATGAGAGGTATGTGATGGTGGATGGTGGGTGGGAGGTATGGGAGTGGGTGGGATGTGTGGGTGGGTGGGGGATATGTGTGGGTGGGTAGTTGGCTGGGTGGGATGTATGTATATGTGGGTGGGTGGGATGTATGGTTGTGTGGGGGATATGTGTGGGTGGGTGGGGGAGGCATGTGTGGGTGGGGGAGGCATGTGTGGGTGGGATGTATGTGTGGGTGACTGGAAGTTATGTATGGGTTGGTGAGTGGGAGCTATGTACGTGTGGGTGGGAGGTATATATGTGTTTGGGTGGAGGTATATATGGGTGGGTGAGCGAGTGGTATTTATTTGTGGGAGATGTGGGTGGGTGGAAGGCATGTGTGGGTATGTGGGAGGTATGTGTGTGTGCGGGTGGGTGGGTGATCGAGTGGTAGGGATATTTGTGGTGGGTGGTGTGTGTTTGTGTGTGTGGATGGGAAGTAAGAGTGGCAGGTATTTGGAGGTGGCAATTGGGAGGCATGTGTGGGTCTTTAGGAGTTATGAGTGTGTGGATGGAAGGTATATATGATATTTGGGTGGGTCGTATGGATGGGAAGTAAGGGGTGGGTAGAGAGAGGTATGTGTGGGTGGTGGGTAGGTTAGGAGGGTGGTGGTCGGTATGTATGGGTGGGAGTGAGAGGGTGATTTTAACACAGATATAACTTCAAATACCAGATTGGCGAAATATATGACCGATACATTTAATTTGGATTATATTCGAAACGATGCTCCCACAACTATTGATAACACAACCATTGACTTAGTTTTTGCGAGAAATTTGAATGTTAATTTAAAAACATTTTTATCCTATTTTTCCTATCATAAGCCCATATTAGATATCAAAAGTAACTTTCAAATAATCAAATTGATTTGCGTCTGTTATTTATCATTTATCCTTACTCTTTTAATTTAAAAACATATTTATCCTATTTTTCCTACCATAAGCTTATGTATATTGTCAAAAGTAACTATCAAATAAATAAATTCATTTGCTTATGTTATTTATCATTTATTGTTATATATGTTTTCTGTCTTATCGGATGACGTATTCTACGTTAAACTTAATGGCCGTGTCTCTGACATAGCCTGCAGGGACAGTCCGTGGCCGAAGGCCTCGGACAACTGTCTGCTGTAGTTTTTTTATGATAATATTTGTGATATATATTCATTCCGCAATGAAAACAGATTGAGGAAACACCAATTTGTTCTTGAGTGTGCTTGTTTAAATATGGTTGCAAATATGGAGAAAGATCGTCGTCGATTTAAATTTCGACTTTTATTTACCAAGAAACATGTTCAATTGGGTTATATAAATTAACTGGCTTATGAAACTCAAGGAATTATTTGTATTTCAATAAGCATTAATAAGAATCATTATTTTCTGTATACTAGTTATATAAAATGATATCAAGATATAAAATTTGGAACTTAATCTTTATTTTCTAAATAATAAATAAAACTAAAAAAATATATGTTTGGGGATGGGGACTTTTGCACTGTCTTGCGATGCCGTTGAGGAATTCCCTGGCACTGCCATCAGTAGCAGTAATAAACTGCGACGGCGTTTGGTTGAGCAGTCTTAAATATCATACTAACACCGACGTCTCTTAGGTAATAACCCTGAAATTCAGCTTGTATGCCTAACTAGAAGTTTTTGGCAAGCACAGCACTACCATCGGATGCGGTGGTCTTATGAATCATCCATCTTAAATTTCAATCATTACAGAAACGTCGAGAAATCCAAAGAAAAAACAAGCGCAACGGATAACGACACCTGGCATTTAACACCCGTGTATGATTGGTATCTGGAATGCAAGAACTCGCTCCGAAAAATCGAGACTCGAGCAGGTTAAACATGTTATGGAATTCTACAATGTTAACATCGTATATCTCAGCGAAGTACGTTGGCTTAACAGTGCTGAAATCCCAATTTCCATCTGTTCACTGCCTTATATTCTCCGGCAATGATACCCAACGTATACACGGAATCGGCCTTCTTCTTTCACCTAGGGCTTGAAATGCTCTAATATCGTACCAGGCTATATCTGATCGCATCGTCATAGCGAGTTTTAATTCGAAATTCCGGAGGATGTCTGTGGTAGGGGCGTTTGCACCCTCTGCGCCTGATAAGGGCAGTACTAAGGAAGATTTCTATAGTCAAAAAGATGTTGGTGTAAGGTCCTTGCCAGTTGGTGCCATTACAATATTTCTAGGAGATTTCAATGCCAAAGTTGGAACGACAACGATAACTTACTGGAAGTTATTGGAAGATGGCTTTGAGCGCTGAGGCATGACAATGATGACAGGCTCATAGATTACTGCGCTCGCCATCAAATGTTTATCGAAGCAACGAGATTACACAAGTACATAAATGACCATCGGTGGTGCGCAGCTTTTCTACATGAGAACGAGGGCTCGATCCCTGCTCTTACAACCTTACCAATCTCTCTCCCTCGCCTACTGACGGCGAGACTATCGGGTATTTAGCCATGATAAAGCTTCTCAAAATACCGTTCGGAACCGGTGTAAAACTGTAGGTCCAATCAGTGACTGTAAAGCTACAAAGATCACAGTTCACTGATTGTAAGAAGCTGGTCAACAACCCCTTCATGGGATGTAATGGGGAACCATTTGTTTTATACATGACGTGCTGCTGATATTGATAGTGACCTCCAACTCTTAGTGGCCACCTTCTGTCTCCGTCTAGCGGCTGTCAATGGTTGTAAAGGCAACCCCGTAAAAAAGAATACAGACCGCCTGCAGACCTCATCCATCTCAATGATGTACAGTCAAACTTTACGAGCTAATTTGTCACACAGGGCAGTCTTAATATCTGGCAGGTCAGACATGGTTCGAACACTGAAGGAAGCTGCCAAGAAGGTTCTTAGTGAGAAAAGACTATAACTTGGATTAGTACAGAATCCAGTATCGAAATTCGGAATTGTGAACGCCTGCACAATATGCGTATACGATCCAAGACACCAACAATGAAATGACAGTTAAAACGAGCCTATCGACAATCGGCACGTAGAGTTCCCATTACGAAAACTATATGAACGAAATAGCGGAACAAACATAAAAATCTGCAAGCACAGCTAACCTCCATCGGAGTACTGCATCATTAAACGCTAATGTTGGCACTGAGATAACATCACCATCGTCAGCAAGTAGAGAAATGGCGTACGACACAGTCTAGAAAGCCATCAATTCACCACATCTTCAGGAGTTAGACAAATAATCGTATTATGCCCCACATTACTTCTTCTACTTATGGGCGAGATAATGGAAGGAACCAATGCAGAGGCACGGTTCCGCATTGAGTGGAATATGTATGAACACCAACACGACATTTACTACGGACGACATCAAGGCCCAGTGAAATAGACTCTCCGAAAAAGCAAAAAAAGTAGAATTGGGAATAAATATTAAGAAGACAAAGCTAATGGGTACTCGCACAGGACGGAATACTCCAGTAACATTTGATGGTTCGTTAATTGAAGACGTGGAATCAATCAACTATTTGGGACGCAAGATTACCCAGGATGGTGGCTCCGCGACAGACATATGTGACCAAATATATAAGGGCCTTTGATGCATTCAACTGCAGTCTGAAGTCTGTACAGTTGTACGGATGTACTACTCGAAGCTGGATGAAGACGACAATAACGAATGTCCAAACGTTTATCAATTGTTGGCGGAGGAAATTACTCCGTATTTACAGGCCTAATACAAGTTGTAATGAAGGCCTCTGGCAACGCACAAGTAACAGCCCTATTTAACTGTTTATACATACGTAGAAGAAAATGAACTTGGATCGGCCATATGCTTAGGCGTCCAACATCAAATATTGCTAGAGAGGAACTTGAATGAAACCCTCGTAGGAATCGTAGAAAGGATTATAAGCAAACTCGACTACCATGGAACCAATTTCACCCCTTGCCAGAGACGGAAATCGATGGAGAAAATTAATTGACGCCCACTGATCTCCGTGAATCTTTTATTCAAAATTTTTATTGTAAAATTAGTTTATATTGTTATATTTTGTTGAAATATCGTATCATATACACTCCGATTCACTTATTTAAAGGCACTAAAAATTCCATATTCAGCAGCCTGTATCTTTTGCAATTTGTAACCGATTTATTATTTTTAAAGTAAGCGATCATTTTTGGTAGGGAGCGTTTGTTTATTACAATTTATTACATCTTAATCATTCTACGAGTCAAAATGGCAAAAAAAAAATTTAAATCTATCGGAAAAAACTAAAATCGATGTTTACCGTTCTGAAGGATATTCTTACCGCTCAATAGCTAAAAAAATTGGACGGAACCCAACAGTTTTCGACAATTACATCAAGGACCCCGAGGGGATATGGAAACAATTTTAAAGGGAAGGTTTCATTGACTTTATCTACATATGAGAAAAGAAAAATCATCCGAATTGCTTTAATTCTGCCTTAGCCTTGTCAAAAATAAGACCTCAAGATGCTCTCAAGATGTCTAGCTTCCATTTCCCTTTTAAATTTCTGCAATCGCTTACAAATTGCAAAAGATACAGGCTGCTGAATATTTAATTTGTAGTGCCTTTAAATAAGTGAACCGGAGTGTATACGATCCTTCGAGCCTGTTTATAAAAGAGTTTTCATTAACATAGATACACATATTCTTGATCAGTTCACCCGAAATAGCTACACAGACAGCCCTAGTATCATTGGCAACCTTTTGTGTTCAACAACTCGAGTTTTCCAAACTGCACATGGTTTTTTTGTTAGTCAACTTTTGACATAAATAAAGCGATGAGACTCGAGATGTCCCCCTGCTATTATGATTTGTCCCCGTTTCTTTTTGTGACCATTGGACACAAAGTGCAGAATGGGGCTTATCTTTTCGATTAATTTGCAATAAGGACATG
Source organism: Phaonia tiefii (assembly GCA_963931995.1). Taxonomy (NCBI): domain Eukaryota; kingdom Metazoa; phylum Arthropoda; class Insecta; order Diptera; family Muscidae; genus Phaonia; species Phaonia tiefii. Next base: position 695,708 of record OZ008367.1, on the reverse strand, counting down.
CATTTCAATCAAATTCAAATGAACCCATGAACTATGTAATTGAAATACACGTATATATATGTATGTATATATATATTGTAAGTATATTGCGTATTTTATTTAATTATACTTTTCAATTGTGGGTAATTTTTTTGTTATTTTGTTGTGTTGCATTAGTGGCTTAACATCATGTACATGAATGGTTCAACATTTTATTTACAAAATATAGTTTTAATTGATTTTAGCATAATTTTAGGTGTGAAGTGACAGAATTGAAGATCCAGAACTGAAAAGAGAGCGGCGGGGGCTGCCTGAAAATGCTGGTAAAACCTTGCGTTGTCCAAGGTTACAGAGTTAAGATTTTTTTGGTAGCTAGGTTGATTTATGTTTTGTGCTTAATAGCCGTAAACAACGAATGCTTTATTAATTGATGTCAATATCTGGTAGTTTTACACTATTCTCCGGAAATGGCTTAAGACTACATAGTACAGAGGCTCCTGCGCGCGGGTTTCACATGACACTGATAACATTAACATTTATTTAAACTTGGCTAATGATAATTGCATGTTACTGCTTTTGATATTTGGGCTTACAACTAATTGTTTTTGTTAAATTGTGTGGTTACATTTGGGTGTTTTATTAATGTTTTTTGATATTATTATAGTCAATTGTTTTATAGCATCATAAACTTTTGTTAGTTTCTTTGTTTTGTAAAGATTAGTTAATTATTTGTTTTAATACTCGTATATATATTTTGGAAATGGCACTCATTCTAGAAACAAAATAAGGTCTACACATACACAATTAATTTACAACTAAAAAGCCAAACTATTCTTGAAAATTTCGTAGATTTTTTGTTGTTTGTTTGTCATCTCTTCAAATGAAATTGGATTGGATCCTGGATTTGCGGTAATTTGCCTCCAAATCTATTGAAAAAAAATTTAATATGGATTTTAGGCTGGAAGTTTAAGGGCGTTTTACACGCACACAGGTTGGTATAGTTCTAAAGATTTCCATTTAAATTCTGATTCAGTAAAAGACAAGGCAAATTTACTTCGCGATGCAGTGGAGAAGAGTCGTCTTAACGTCGACCCAAACCGAAGCCATAAGGTCTTGAATAACTTTGACCGCCGTCCATGGTAGCACGTTTACCCAAACCGAAGCTGTAGGGACGATTGCGTTTGTCATCTGAAAGAAAAGAATACAAGAATAATTAGAAAACTGCGATTTCCTGTTGTCCCCATGATAAATCTCTATGGGATACATAGACTTAAATATCATAAATCTAAATTTGTTGTCCAAACTATTTCAAATATTTCAAGATGTCATATATCGGTATCTCAGAATTCCAAACTTAAAATGTTGCCATATTTTAGTATCGTACAATTTACTGGTAACTATTACAATATTAATATTTTTTCTCTAATGTCGTTAAAGACAAAATAACAAACTGTCATTCACTTACCATTCATACTGCCCATTCCAGTCATCATTCCCCGAGCAGCCATCATGTTTGCATTGTCTGCCATCTGTTCGTAGTCCTCATAATCGAAGCGTTTGCCCAATCCGAAGGAATACGGCCGAGCCCTCTTACCCAAGCCGAAGTTGTAAACCGGTAGACGTTTAATGCCATTACCATTATTAGTATACGTGTATGCTCTACGTCCCAGTCCAAAAGCATAACGTTCCACTCGTTTATCTAAATTTTCCTTAGCCCCCACACCATCAGCACTGCTGCCATCCACATTTGTATTGAACAGGGAATTGACACTATCCGCTGTTGCGGCAGATGAGGGATCCTCACTGTAGTTGGGTTCGCTGTAGGCCACACTCAGCCAACAGGCCAACAGTAAAAGGGTCACGAAACGTTTAGCCATTATTGCTTTTGTCGGGTATGTGGGGTTGAGGCTGTAAAAGAGTTAACGTGTGAATAAACATCTAGATGTGCGGCAGATACATGTGTACGTGTAATGACGCTTGACGGTCACTTATTTTTGATTATAAGATTTTGATTTTGCCAATGGCCGGATTTAGTATTTGTGAGTCCCTAGGCTGAGATTGTGGTGCGGGCCCCACTAAATTTATTTATTTACCAGAAGAGTAGTGGTACAGATACTGATCTTTATAATATAAAAAAATAAAATTACATGAGGTGTCAAGGGACACCCTTCTGGAACGAAGTTCCTTTCCATATATATTATGTACTATTTAGTTCCAACACGCCTAAGACGCCCGTTGAAAAATACGATAATTTAAATGGATCTTTAAGAAAATATACCTTTTTGTAATATGATAAACTGTTTTGGAGAATTTTTTTTATAGAATGTATTTTATTTTTTAAAAAAGTATATTTTAGGTCCTTTTTTTAAGAATATGTATTAAATTTTCCGGAAAAGGTAATTTTTTTAAAGAGAGGTACTTCTTTTATTAAAAGATAATGTTTTTTAAGAAAAGATACTAGTTTTAAGATGAATCACTTTTTGTAAGCAAAAGCCATAAGGGAATGCATTTTTTATAAGTACTTTTTTTAGAACAGGTACTTATTAAAGAAGTGATACTCTTTTTAGGAAAAGGGTATTTGTTAACAAAATGTACTAATTTTCAGAAAGGCTACTTGTCTCAAGAAAAGAAAAGGAAATGTATTATTTTATGTTTAAGAAAATTAACTTTTAAGAAAAGTAATTTTTGTAAGAAAAGGTATTTATTTTAAGATAAGGTTTTTTTTGAAGACATGGGTTTTTTATTGGAGAAATCGGATTTTTTTTAGAATTGGTCCTTTATCCAAGAATAGGTACATTTTTAAGAGTAGATACATATCTCAAGAATAGTTATTTCCAAAAAAGGTACTCTTTAACAAAAATTTACTTTTTTAAGAAAAGGTACTTATTTTAAAAAAATCTTTTTTTAAGAAAATTTACTTTTGTACTTTTTAAGCAGCGGTACTTACTTCTTTAAGATAAGGTATTTTTTTAAGAAATGTTAAATTATATTATTTGTGAGAAAATTTTAATTTTTTATCAAAAGGCACTTATTTAAGGAAATGTTCTTTCTTTAATCTTCTTTTACTTTGACTTTTCTAAATTTGCTTTTTATTGGGTTCAAAACTACAATATGTACTAGATATTGGTTACAAGACTCCACCTAGAAAACTTCCCTTTCAACAAAAAATTTCCCACCATATGTTATTCGAGACACAAACCAAACTAAAAGTACCCAACATATTGGATTGTGTTGGTATCAATTCGGTTGCAATAACCGAATTAATCCGTAAGTCAGTTGCAAAGACCGAATTCGGCGACAATTCGGTCGCTATGACCGAATTGCTCATGAATTTTGTAGGTACAACTGAATTTTATTTTTAATTCGGTTACCACAACAAAATTCTATGTATTTAAAACTTGACGTTTAAAATTATAAAAACAAATACTATATTAAAAGAAATTAAATAATTTATAATTGTTCCTGTCTCGCCGAAATCAAGATTTTTTTGAGGTTATTTATCGTATTAAATCGTCTTATTTTGCAGAAATTGTTCAAGCATATATCAAGGGTTTTAAAACTTTTCAAGGTTGATCGTTGGAGATATGCTGCAAACCTCTGTATATGAAACGATTTAGGACTTAAGTCAACAGATACACCACGCCAGAATTAGAGCTGTGACCCATGATGGCCGGACTTCAATAAAGGTCTGTAGTGACATGTAAAACAAATGTCTTGCCCTAAAGATTACCCTATATAAAGGACTTTGTTTTCTCGCTTTCTAATTTTTTTTTTAAATAAGAATACAGGAAAATAAATCATAGATTAATATTAAATAAACTTTCAAAATTCATTTCTGACACTATCTAAATTCCATTGCAACCACTGTTCACGTTGTATCAGCTAGGAATACCAAACGGGAAATCCCGAAATCCCGGGATTTTTCGGGATTGATGAATCCCGAACCCGGGATTTTAATAAGTACATCCCGGGATTTTTCGGGATTATTATTAATTTTGAAAAACATAAAACTATAAACAATGACAAAAGTTCAGTGTGGTGTTATTTTTTGGAAGAGTCGAAAGGTGCACCTCAAGCAAAATTCAAATTGTGCAAACAGGGTTTAAAAACCAATGGCGGCTCTACAAAAGGTTAATAACACATCCTACCGTACATTAATTTTGGCATATGTATGTCTATTATACGGCTTACTCTTCAAAAATTTCAAAATTTTATTGCGCCGGGTAGAACATGTTATTTTAAGCAACGAAAGTTAAATCACAAAATTGGGGTAAATGCATAGTTTCGGAGTTATGGACCCCGACGTTTCGGATACATTTTCCACTAACGTACCGTGTAAAGCCATTGATATCACTTTTTGGTATAAAACACGCCATAACAAACTCAAAAACTATGTAGCACTTTTTGATAAGTCGCTTGGTTATCGAGTTATCGGATGTTGACATTTAGAAAAATTATCGATATTTTTTACTCTTCTCAAATAAAAAAAAAAAAAAAATATTTTAAAAACATCGCGCAATTTTTGGAATATTTTTTTCAATCAAAACCAAAAATCATTTTAAAAAAATTTTTAAATTTTTGTTTGAGAAACGTTAACATCCGTTAACTCGATAACTAAGCGACTTATCGAAAAATTCTACATTATTTTATGAGTTTGTTTTGAACGGTACGTTAACGCCATAACCCTTTCACATATCCGAAATTTCGGGGCCCATAACTCCGAAACTATGCATTTGCCCCGATTTTGTTATTTTACTTTCTTGCTTAGAATAACGTATTCTACCCCTCTTGTGGTGTTTTTTTTTGGAGTGTAAGCCGTAAAATAAACCTGTTCCTAAAAAAAAAATTTTAAAATAGAATCCCGGCAAATCCAGATATCCCGAAAATCCTAGGGATTTAGCATCCCTAGTATCAACCTTTAATGAGGTTGTGTCAACCTCTAATGAGGTCGTGTCAACCTCTAATGAGGTTGTGTCAACCTCGATTAAGTTTGTGTCAACCTCTAATGAGATTACGTCAACCTTTAATGATGTTGTGTTAACCTTTAACGAGGTTGGAACAACCTCTAAATTCGGTTACGGCTAATTCGGCTGTCTCAACCGAATTTTGCTGTAAGTGTAGACAATTCCAACATATATGTATACGGTCAAAGTCAGAAAATGTAAAAATATGACTTGCAACTTAGAAATTTTTTGTAATTCATTATTTAACATTTGCCCACTGATTGCGAATTCAGCATTACGGTGAAATCGAAAATCACTCACAACACTTGGGCGAATATCTTCGCGACCGCGACTCAATAAAAATATGTAGGCGTTACAATATTGGATTCTGATTTTAGACGTTTTTATAATTATGCGGTTTTTAACGGAGATAACTTCAAATGTTAAGTGAATAAGTGCGGACACTTCCAACGAGGCAGTTTTCCACTGCCGTCATTCGTAATCCTATTCACAACCAACTAGAGTGTTGTGTGCCTTCTTATTTAGCATCGTGCGTCAAGGGGTCCTTACATTTGGCAAAATGTTCATATTTTGTTTTAGAAATCAACGCTCAATGCTGATGTTATGCCACCCATATGACACTGGCATTCCCACACATTTCGATGGACGTCATCCAAAGGAATGCATAGAAACAGCCAAAATACATAACAGTCAATAGCTTTTTTACCTTATATACAATTTAGAGGGTGGTTAAAATCTTTTGAAGCTTGAATTAGTTATTGCCTTTATACAATTTTACCAGCCTCAAAATGCATTGAAGACATCATCCAGGCCGCTGAAAAGAAATGGTAAATTTATGTATCAATCGGTAGATCATGAATTCCCATATTTAAAATCTCGAATGGGGTTTAAATCTTTTGAAGATTTAAGGATTTATATCTTTTATGCCTGACCTCAAAATTGTCAATATACATGAACCCTTTGTTAGAGAAAATTGGTAAACTATAAATCATGCGCTATAATGTCCGAGATTTAAATGGATGTAAGTTGTCAACCGTTAACGATATGTTATTATTGTTGTCTAAAATTATTGTTTCATTAAAATATATTTCAAATTTGTTTTAGGTGTTTGGTGACTTTTGTGGGTAAACAAAATGAAAAAAAATTATCCGAATTTTATCATGTAAACGCGAAAACTCGAAATTATCGAAAACTTGGACACCAAATGTCAAAACAAACCAACAATGCTCTTTCCCATACAAAACGATTTTCGATATTTGCTCAGCCAAATTGACTCGAAACTTTTCTACATTTATACAAGTCATTTTGGATTGAGAACAATTTTTGCTGTGCTTGTTTTCGATGCTCTTGCGCGTTTACATGAATACCGCTATTAATAATGTATCAACAAATTTTACATATATTTATAGCCCTGTACATGTCCTATGATCACTTATAGATCTGAAACAGCTATACGGTTTGCCAGGTAGCAAATAACCAGTAAAAAGGCGGACTAAATACGACGAATTTGCAGGCAATTGCTATTGCCCGTATGAGTTGTGTTGTCTATTTAGGCAACAACAAAACTCATATCTACTGCGAACCTATGGCTCTCTGTAGATTCGAAGATGATTCTGCAAATGTTTTCTTGTGTGTTTTGCTTGCGGTATTTTTCGAACAGTTGCATAAGGGAAATTCTCGTTTAAAATAAGTTTCCTTTTCATTTAGTTTGTTGAATTTTATAATAGGATCATTCCAAACAACCGCTGATCTCTGGCTAGATCTGAAATAGTAAAACGGTTTCGCATTTTAGAAAGTTTCGTCTTTAATACAAATAAAAAGGCCGAATAAATAAAAATTATCCCTGATGAGTTTTCAACGATTTAACAAACCCACTGTAATTGAAATTTGGTCTAATTTGGTCTAGAGCAGCGCGGAAAATTCAAAATCACATCTATGCAATAATGATCTTCTTGTGGAAAGAAAATATTTGATACCCATTTTGACCTATTTAGAACGTAATGTTCACAACCTATTCAATTTGTTGGTTACATGCAAACTCGTGCGAATTTAAAAAATCTGAAACATATATTTACTTAAATCGACAATAGATTAATAGTAATATTGTATAACTTGTCTTTAGTTAAATTACAAAATTACTTGAAAAACTAAAAATATACAAGTTTCAGAAATGTTCAAACACGTTGAGTTGATCTAATAAACATATGTATAATAATAATAATTTTTTAATAATTGTATATAATTACACTGAGGAACAAAACGAAACTTTTTCGAAAATATTTTTACCAAATTCCGGTAGAGTGTTAAAAACAAAATATACGTGTTTCGGCGTTTCGAAAGCTTGAAATAAATAAAAAATGGTTTCCCATTACATCCCATGAACGGATTAGGGAGAGCTTCTTCGCAAAGCTTCTTCGAAATCTTACGTCTGATTTTTTTAATAGGGGTTGCAATTTTCCCCCTTTTGTACTTTCTCATGATGAATTGGCATAAGAAACAATGTTATCCTTGTATTTTTGGTATAGGATGTGTCAAGAAATTTCATGTACAAATTTAAGAGAAATATTTTTGTTGAATACTTTAACCCACTACCGCCCCAAGATATGGGTCTATTTTGTAAAGAAGGGTAAAAAAACACCCCTGAGTTAAAATGTACTATTCCACATAAAATTCTAGTATAACTTTATTAACACACCGAAGCTTAAACCTCAACCTGAATGTCAGAAATAAGTCAAAACCGAAAATCAATTTAAGGATTAATTTCGTACTTATTCCGAGATGGCGATAAAATGTTCGATACAACTGCATTTTAGGGGTTGATGTGCATTAAAAAAATATTCAACGTAAAAATTCACTGTAAGTCACCGAACACAAGAAAGCTGTAGATTAATATCTGTAAATAAAAGATCAGTATAAATTTGGGTATTTAAACCAGAATTTATTTATTACTCTTTTCTTTTAGCTGTTGGTACTTCTATGTCTTTATCAAGCAATGTCCAGCATATGTGAGCTATAAGAGAATGAATACTCTTCCCTTTACAGCGTTCTTCATTAGTTACACATGTTTGATGAAATCGTTCACCATGTTCATCGGTATCTGTTACCAACAGATGCTCATAATTATCCATATGCGAAAAAGTAATTTTTGTTGACATATGAGCACCTAGTGTCTCAAAAGCAGAGCTCGTATTTGGTGGGTAATGGGATATCCTGGGTTATTGCTACCCATTATTATTGCCATTTACCCAAACCCAAACGGTACCCAAGCGGTACATCGATTCGCAAAAATAATAAATTTTTTAACTCTAACAGAAGCTTTAACCAATCGAATTTTTTTAAAAAATCGCTAAAACAAAAATTTTTCAAATAAAAAAATCGCTAAAACTCCCTCAAGTCAGTGTCTCGGAAACGGAGTGTCCAATCGGAAAAATAACCCATGTTTGCTGATTTCTAAGGGTTTTTCATAAAGTGGTCCAATTCGTATGGAAGAATTTTTTTCCGAAAAATCGCCAAAATAAAAAAAATCGTTAAAATTAAAAAGTGATGCTATATTGAAGGCACCCATTGTAAGGTAAAATTGTTATTATTTTACCGATTAGACACAGCGTTTCCGAGTTATAGCCACTTTTTTATTTTAGCGGATTTCGTCTTTTGGCGACTTTTTGAATAAACATTCTTCCATACGAATTGGACCGGTTTATCAAAAACCCTTAGAAACCAGAATAATTGTTTGTTTTTTCAATTGGACGCTCCGTTTGCGAGATATTGACATGAGGGCGCTTTAGCAAAAGCACTTAGCATGGTGTCGAGGTATTTTCGAGCAGTAGTGGAACAATGTTTGCCTAGAAAGTTGTAAATAACTTGTTTCATGCTTCTCCATGCGGCAAGTTCGTTTGATGAGAGTATTTGGGCAGATTCAGCGCTTTGCATAAGCTTTCGTATATCCGGGGCAACAACAATACCTGTTGTCAGCACAATTTGTAATATGTGTTTTGTATGAAACCAATGTCAAAAATAAAAGTTTAAAGCATTCACATCTTCTTTTATCTTTGCTTCGCTACGTTTTGGAAACAATAAGCGTGTTTTGGTTACACCGCTTGCTTATGTAATCGCATGTTTTGTATGAAGCACATAGCGAAGACTTAGCGAAAACTTAGCGATGCGAATCATTTTCGCTAAGTTTAAGAAAAGTTTTTTTTTGAAATTTTTTACCGTTTTCAACCCTTTGGCATATTTTCGAATAAAATCACTTATCGCTAAATAGCCCTTTTCTTTGCAATTTAGTATATTTAAGTTTGTATATTTAACAAAGGTTTTCACCACACCAAGTTTTATATTCAATGGAGGTAAAAGAATTTTTTCAGTTTTCACCAGCGGTGGATGAAGGTATTGTACTCGCCGAATGTCCCTTCAACTCTGGGCTCCCACTGTTCTTTTAGTAAACGTGTTGGATTAGTTAACTGAAAAGTATGCCAGTAAAATGTCTTGGCATTTACGAAAACAAGTAACAGTAACACCAGGTTCAAGCAGATTAAGAATTTTCAAGTCTGCAACAAATATTTCTGATTTCCTTTTAGACAGATTCAGATTCCATGCCAATGCATTTCAATGCTCTTCCGACATTAATATTGGGCTTCGGGCTGCTTCGTTTACTGAGTAAACGCTGCAAATGGTTTCTGTTCCAATTCATGCAGTGACATCAAGATGTTGACTAGGACTTCCAGGATATAGCTCAGGTGGTGGAAGTTCATCAGTATGTGGTACTGGGAGCAAGGCTGATGGTACTGATTTATACACAAAACTCTGTCGCCTATACCTATTCAAATGTAATATGTCGGTATTTTGACATACGTAGCAAGTGGTGTTGTCATGTTCACATGGGTCTAGCCAGCTCATGGGAATACCAAACTGCATTCATTTTCGTTAACCTTCGTGGTATAAACTACAATGAAAAATTATAGTCCTTTTGGACCATAGCATTAAGCCGTTGTGACATGTGCGACAGCAAGGTTTGACGCTCATCAGGAAAATTGTAAAATAAAAAGTAAATGGTTTCCCGTTGCATCCCATAAAGGGATTAGGGATAACTTCCCATTCTAGCTTTACACCGGTTCCGAACGGTATTTTTTAGAAGCATTTTCATGGCTAAATACTCGATAGTGTCGCCGTCACTATGCGAGGTAACCGCCGTCGAAAGAAATTTTAAGGTGGCCAGGGCAGGGATCGAACCCAGGATCTCAAGTACAAGAGGCGCACACACTACCCATTGCACCACCACTGAAAACTCACCTCTTACAAACTTAATTAGATGTAATTAGATATTAATACTCGTATATGTATATTTTGTACTCAAGCCAATCGCCTGACTTGCTTGACTTATGCCTTCGTTCAGACGAGTATAGCAAGGAAAAATTAGACGCTAGACGCTTTAGTGGGCCTCGAAGAGAAACCTAGTTATCTCAAGCAGTACACTCTTTCTACATTTCTCGACGCAGAAGGTATTTCGATAACATTTTAGCGGTATCGGAAACATTGAATCTTTCGGCATTCGATGTTGACCACGAAGGGGCGAAGAGGCATAACCTCGTCCCTGTACAAACTATAACTAGAAATCTCTGGAATTGGGAACTGGCTAGAATTATAGTTGCACTACAGCGTACACGTCGAAAAGTTGAATCATACTCTGACGACTGTGATGGTTTTGAAAAGGAGAAAGAATCTGTGCAAAAACCCACAAATATGTGGGTGATAATTCATACATCCTTTTCATTTAGTCTTATTTCAGCAAGAGGATGCTCCTCCAAAGGAAGTTACTCCGAAATTTGGATGCTTTTGTTGTAGTAAATATTCACTTGGATGAAAGTTGAGCAATACAAATATCATCCGGATGACAAAAGCATTTGAGTTGAAGACGTAAGTTACCTCGTAGTAACATCAGTTACGGAAACGGAATCGATTTGGTTATTTGGGCGCGGTTAGTGAGCTGATTTGCAATTACGTTTCGAAGCTTCTGTTACCGCATCACAGACGAACGTAGTTTCCTCATGTTACTCTGTTGTTTATAGTTGCCGTCGACATTTAACCCAAATGAAGTTCTTAATGTGACTAATATGTTGTTGCGAAACACGATAACAACAGACTCCCCGCTGGCTTCGAAAATTCAAAATTGCATTTAAATATGGAAATAGAGCCCAATGACGATAAAAATCACAGGAGGCGTCAGGGGACACCAGGTTGGAACGAAGTTCCTTTCACTATATATTATGTACTAGTTAGGTCCAACACGCCTAAGGCGCCCGTTGAAAAATACGATAATTTTAATCGATCTTTAAGAAAAGATACTTTTGTAAAATGAAAAATTTTTTTAAAGAAAAAAATTTTTTTTTATAGTATGTATTTTTTTTTAAAAAAGTATATTTTTAGGTCCCTTTGTATTATATTTTCTGTAAGAAAAAGTCATAAGAGTATGAATTTTTTTAACAAAGAAGCACTTTTTTAAGAACAGGTACTTTATAAAGTGGTACTCTTTTTAGGAAAAGGTTATTTTTTTTAAGAACATGTACTTATTTACTTACTTATCTTACTTATTTGATTTTTAAGAAAAGGTACTTTTATGAAGAGGAATTTTTGTAAAGAAAGGTTTTTTTTATTAGAGAAAGGATTTTATTGAAGAAAAGGATTTTTTTAATTTTGTCCTTTTTTCAAGAATATGTACATTTATAAGTGTAGGTACTTATCTCAAGAAAATTTATATTGTTTCATGAAAAAGGGACTCTTTAAAGAATATGTAGTTTTTAAGAAATGGTAATTTGTTGTAAGAAAATGTACTTTTCTAAGAAAAGGTACTTTTCTAAGAAAAGGTACTTTTCTAAGAAAAGGTACTTTTCTAAGAAAAGGTACTTATTTAAAAAAAATACTTTTAGAGAGAATTTACTTTTTTTAAGCAAAGGTACTTCTTTAAGATAATGTATTTTTTTTAAGAAAAGGTACTTGTTTAAGAATATGAATAGGTATTTTTTTGAGAAAATTTGCTTTTTTAAGACAACGCACTTATTTAAGTAAATATTTTTTTTAAACTTCTTTCAAGTTTGGGTTTTCTAAATTTACTTTTTATTGGGTTCAAAGCTACAATATATACAAAATATTGTTTATAGGCTCCACCTAGAAAACTTACCATTACACAAGAAATTTCCCAAAATATGCTGGTCTAGACACAAACCAAACCAAAAGTACACAATATAGGTGATAATACTGGGTTCTAGAATAATAGTGTTAAAAAAAGTTGTTTAATTTTTTCATTTAGCCCCCATTCCGCAACGTGCGATAAAGAACTTCATTCCAAAACTACAACAAGAATCGGAGGTGAATACTTCGACCAATTGAGGCATTAAAACATGGGCTGGATGCGATTTACGTCTTGTGCTATTTTAGTTTTAGTCTGACTGTCATGCCGAGTAAGTTCCGTCTGCTTACTTTCTGTTCTAATTTAAAGATACGTAACTAAAATAGTAAACATTTCTTAAAAGTGAATTGGCAATTAAGTTATCATACAACCCTCGTATCAAGTGTATGGAAGTGGGATAGATGTAGGTGTCAAATACCACATCGTGTATCTTAAATATGCAATAATGACATTTGGCAATCAATCAATGCGACAATACTAGAAACGTTTCGAAACATACAAACTCTCTCTCTAACTCGCCGCTTTCGTACGGCTTAATGTGTAAAGCTTCTTGTCTTTTGAAAATGTCCTTATATACATCGAGAAAAGGTCATAACAAATTAAAGTAAAAATAACCTACTAATCTTGTTTAAAATGTCCTTTTTAAGGCACAAGTACTTGCTGGTACAACGCTTATATCTCCGTGTCTTTTTGTATCATTTCGTGGTATCGTATTCACTTTTTGTTTTAGCCGCCTTTCGTCTGATATTAATTGGCAATTTAAACAAATGCTAACACGAGGTAACCCCCTTTTGTTGGATGGCTTGAAAGGCAATGGGGTCACAATCCCAAAACAGAAAACTCTTGTCACATCCACTTCTACTGAAGATAAATTTAAAGTACTCGCATGCATTTGATCTCCTCCAGATGATGGCTTAAGCTTTCAAACTGAAAGTATCTGATGGGTTTGTTTTATTTATTATGGTCTCACATTCTTGTAGAGCTATTGTCTATGACCAAAGACACAATGGGTCGAAAGAGCACTTAAACAGAGTTAACTGAATTACATCAAGTGCGTGTTTGTTTCACTTCAAAATGTTAAAGCAATATTTTGAAATGCAATTACAATATCCTGATTCAGCATCTTGAGGTAGTAGCAGTAGGTGTTGTTGTAATTATAGTCAGCAACAACATGCATTTTGTTTTTGTCTTATTCGCTTCAAATGTCACCCTCCTCACGTATGAATATCAACAATAAAAATTACAAAAACAAAATTCCTGTGATTTTGAAAACTGAAGCGACAAATGGGTTGTAAAAATACAAATCAGAATTCAAATGAGATTACCTTTCAGTCAGTGAATCATGGACATTTTTTTTTTAAATCAAAATAAAGAATTTCGATTTGTATTAATCAATGAACAGGCTTAATTCCCAAAACATTGCATTAGGGGAAGCTTATGACAGGCAGTAGTGCGCTGTTGGCTATCTGCCTTATGCCTCACAAATGGGGTCACAATGTCTTGTACCCCACAGTGCATGACCCAAAGGCGTATTAACTATGTAATCCTCTCGTCGTCTTCTCTTCAGTTGTTTTTTGTATATTTTGCACATTCCCTTGTTTTCTCAAAGACTCAATGTCTTGTGGTGGCTATTAATGTCTCTGGAAGCCGTGTAGGACACGCGATGAAATATTTGAATGCTGTTGCTGCAGATACCAGTAAAAATGTGTCACTATTAACGAATTTCTTAGAATTGTTGTTTTCTTGAAACGCTTTTTATGATACAGATACACAGACTAGAGCCATAACCAATTCCCTTCGATTCGTATCTATCTATCAGCTGCAGTGTTTTAAAGGATATTATTCACACCAGGCCATCCTTCCTTTTGTTCCTCATCATGTCTTCTCTTGTTTTGTAGAGCAAATTTTTTTATAAATATTTATTTATTTGTGTTAAAGGATACAAAAGCGCTAACTAAACTGACGGCCCTGACAAGTTAAAGTATTTGCGAGCGCATTGGAATTTGTGCTATTTTACACCGCATACATTACGAACGCTTACTCACTTCCTCCTCCCTAACTTGCTGGGCTTCCCCTTGGTTGCTGGTTTTGTGCTGTCTAATTTACGTGCCACCAGTTGAAACATGAAGGAATTGAAAGCGAGACAAAATAAATATGGGGATGGCTGGAATTTAAATTCGAATTGTGTATAACCGACGGCACCGTGCCCCAAACGAATTGAGAAAATTCGCTAATATGTGTCAACAAACGACATCAAAACACGGGCAATTGGAGGCAGATATGGAACGAATAGTAGTAATAATTGCGAGGTTTGGTTATTGTTTCGACTTGAGGTCATGAGAATACAAAGAAAACGCCGTTCGAATGATTTTATCCAATTCCAATATTTCGTTGATAATTCTTGGTGAGGTTACAAGAATATGCCCAGTCTGCTGCAGGCGTTTAATCTCTTTAGCTCGTGGAACCACTAGAGCGTTCCCCCGTGAAAAAATTGCCACATCCCACTACACAAGCAACTCTTTTCAGATCTCCTTTCCTGGCATGAGAGTGAGGTATAATATTGTAACATTAGATTAATTGAATCAGTAGGAGTGGAGGGTAGAGCACTTGTGACGCACATCGTCACCATCCACTGAACCCTAGTCCGTCATGCCACCGATTTTCTTTTCTCGGTGAAATACTAATATTTCCACAGATTTTTCTGGGTCACTACGATCAACATCAAAAAGATTTAAGGCAAAGTTCGTCTAAAAATTGGTATTATCAATAGAATATACACAAAAACCCATTAGTCGGTTTAGCTCTAATTTGTATTTATCCCAAATTGTCCCAAAATATGTATCCAGAACGATTTCCTGGGAAATTGGCTAGGCCGATATGGATTATTCCTGCCATTTACTAAAAAAAAGGTGTTATATAGCGCTGTTCTGTAGAAAATATGAGAATCTTCTGAAAACCTGATTCGTACAAATTCTAAAACCTGTGAAGCAAAATCCCTTCTCCTATCGGAAACTGGGGGTTTGAATTCCCTAGTTTTATACCTAGACACAATATTGGTGATAGTATCATCCAATCCTCAGCAAGATTAAAGAAAAATTATCAGTCTAGGAACTAATTATATTCCAAAATCAACTCTGCAACATTTTTCTTATTTTTTAGACTGGTTCGAGATCCTCACCTAAAATATTGAAAATGTCAACGTCTGAGTCCAAATAAGCATCCAAATATCTGTCTTGGTTATTGATTCCTTTTTATCTAAAGAAATTTTAATTTTATTAGTCAAAATGATAGACATCAGTTATCACTTGGCTCTCCTTAGTCATCTAATTCTAAGTCTTACTAATGGTGCCCAAGGAATACTTGTCTGCGCAATTTTTATTATGTGCTGCTGCTTTGATCAAATACCTATGCTGTAAGAAGTTGTGCTCATTTTCGTTATTTTCCCCGTTATCTATTATTTTTCCACAATCTTAGTTTACGTTTTTCCGTAATTACAAACACATTGGCAAACATTGTCTGCTCATGTTTTTTAGTGTTTAGTTCACCAGCCAGTGTATTAGTATTCTCATACATAGAAACGGTAGTGGACAAAAATACCCATTTTTTTTAGCACAGCCCAATATTTGAACAGTGCTAATGTTCCTCAATTAAATATGTTTCGTAGTTTCAATGAAATATGCCTGTGAAATGACCTCTAATGCAGCCATTTACCAATAGTTTTATACTTTATTGACATTAAATGCTTCCACTGTAATATCTTGGCAACATATCATACGAATCTATTGCAAGATAGTTATTCAAAAAAAGAGCGAAGATTGGGATACGTGGAAATGTTGTTCACTGTGCGGCCGAGAAAAACAGAGTTATCTTGAACTCATCGGTGACCCAATGTGCACATAAATGGATGCGGATCCATTTCGAACCCGTTACGAGTCCGTAAAAACAATAAAAAGCGAATCAGTGGAATGGTAATTTGGCGGATCCGTCCCGAAATCGTTGCAAGTCCGTAAAAACATAAAAAAGCGAATCAGTGAAACTGCGATTTGGCGGTTCAGTCTCGAACCCGTTACGGGTCCGCAAAAACATAAAAAAGTGAATCAGTGAAATTGCGATTTGTCGGACCCATAACGAATTGATTTTATTTCCAAAAAACGAATCCGAAACGGATTCGAATATGAAGTTCGCTACGAGTTCGAGACGGACCGAAAATGTACAAAAAACGATTCGCGATTTCGAGAGGAATTTCGTTATGAGTTCGTAACAAAATGTCAAAATGTCCGCCGTAACGGATCCCTCTCGAATTCGCAACGGATTCATATGGCACATTGGGGGACAAAGAGAAGTGGTGACTTCTCGTATGCAACGACATAGAATACAAACCCCTAAGTTAGAGGGAATGAGTTTTGTCCCACGAACCTGCGATCGTGGCTTCATACACACAGGGAAAATATTGTTCAATTCAGACATTGGAAATTCCATGATAAAGTCTATATTTTGATTAGAATTCATAATTATCATACATCAGAGTTATTTGTCGATGTTATTGATAAATTAAAAATAGGTCTTACGAAATCGAAGTTGTTACTACGGAAACTAAGTTGTATTAATCAATTTGAGTATTTCTAAATCCTCATTCATCTGAAATGGAAGACACAACTCATAAAAAGTACAATATTAGAATTCGTGTTTAAATATTAGTCACTGTAATCAAAATTCAGTTTCTGTTACAAAAACAATTGTTACAAAGTTATGCAGTCGATTTTTTATAAGAGGCTGCTGTCAAAGAGAAGCAGTACTTCAGTGTTAGACGGGGATTTTTCAAAAAAACTATGATTTTAAGCAGAAAGTGAGAAACAGATGTTTTTCACATTAAAGTGTATAAATTTCATCTGCCGAAAAAAATTGTAAGTACATACAGAGAAGAGATTTGTTGTCACAACCGCATTTACAGCAAACTAAAATTTGGCGGTTCCTTCGACTATCAGAGTATTCAGTTGTGATTCCCAACAATTATGTTCTGTACCACCAAATGTTGTGCATATCAATTGATTTGTAATTCAGTTTTGGTTCCAAGATCTGACAAATATAGTTGAAGTTTTAGTTCTAGCAATCAAATTATCCTGCAGTGGTGATTATTTTATTTGTTTATAATTCGGATGTGCCAAATAATATATTTGTATGCTCAACTAATTTCTTGACTTGAATGCTTGTCACAACCATTTGTTGATGCAATATCCCACTATTAATTCTATAGAAAAAAAAATAAAATCTAAAGTTGTGTATTTTATATTTTAATATTAACAAAATTATTATTATACATATATAACCATAATATAATGTTGGTGATGCCAATTGTACGCCTCGGAGATACGATTTGACCCCTTAAGAATTTTTCCTGCGGGGGTGCCGGTAAAAACCGATACTATGCGAATAATCCAGGAACGATCCACACCCTTAGGCTAATATTGTCAAAGCCATTCGTGAGATAGAACAAGAAACCGCCAACATCTTGGAAAATTCGTTTGCGAGGATGGGCCACTGCGAGGCAGGCGCGGCAGCCGTAAGAATTAAATCTTGTTCCATAAATAATGGTAATATTTGATATTTCTAATAAAGTCATAATACATCAAAATAAATTAAGTTTAGTTCATTCTATTGAAACAAAGTTCCTGATCACACGTTGCGGTAAATGAAAAAAATTAAAGAACTGTTTTTTAACACTATTATGCTACAACCCAGTATTATCAACCATATTAGACCAACATATGGTGGGAAATTTCTTGTTTATGGGAAGATTTGTAGGTGCAGCCTGTAACCATTACATATACATATATAGTACAAAAATGAGTTTGGGTTTGTTTGTTTGTTTGCATTTTTTAGTACCGTATAGACTCGAAAACGGTTGGACCGATCTTTTTGAAATTTTCACAGAATGAGCTGTGGTGGTGTGGTATTTTTGAAAACGCAATATCTGGAGGACTGTTTCACCAATCGCCTTGAAAATTTTGTGTGGATGCATTTGGTAGCGGTGCATTTAGCGGGATCGGATCAGTGGGCGTGGCATACAACTTGAAACTTTGTACAGCTGTATCTCATGAACTATCGGAGGTATGAATATGATATTTGGTATAAAAGTTGTTTGTACAGTTCGAATTACAGCCAGGGTGTAAGTGGACAGTGCCACGCCCCCTTTTAAAAAATCCCTCTGACGGCTTTTCTAATAGACCGATTGTTATGGAAATTTCACAATGAGGTACTGATGACCTGCTGATAGTCCTTCGGTATGCTTGGAAAATATTGGATAGAGAGGCGTGGCATCACCCATACAACTTAAAATTTAAAATAGCTGTATCTCATGAACTATCAGAGGTAAGAAGATGAGATTTAGTCTACATATTGTTGGTATAGTATGAATTATAGCCAGGGTGGAAGTGGGATGTGCCACGCCCCTTTTAAAAGAAACAATTATAGTAATCATAATAATAAATCCTGAAAATTTCACAGTATGCTACAGTTGGTCTACAGATACGAACAGACTATTTGGAACTAACTACACGCTGAAAAATATTGGCTCCAGCAGCATATTGCAGGAAACATACATGTCTGCAAGCATTGTTTTAATGAATGGAAGATCTGATGCCCTCCTGTTTCTTTGTTGTCTCTCTCATTTTTGTTTTCAACGGGTCACAAAAACATATATTACAGCCCATTAATCTTTGTGTCTTTAACATGTTATGTTCAATAGCAAACACAATGTGTTTGGCAACAAGTATAATATATTTGCGACAAGCTACAAACACGTTTGCATCCACACAACAACAAAAGACCGATTGTACATAATATATAGCGAAAGGAACTTCGTTCCAATCGGGTGTCCCCTGAAAAAGATTTGAAGCACCCATTGTATATATTTTTCCTAGATTGATGATAGATATAAATAAAAACAAAAAAGGTAACTCGTCGCGGATATGGTAGCGAGGAGTTGAAATACTCCACTATCAGAGATCAGCCACAACATTAAAGTGTGCGCAATAAATATGTGTACATCTGTCAGATCTCGCTAATCCAGTAATACCCAAGTAAACCCCAATAATATCGGAATTCTGAAAATCAAGGACCAATCAGATACAATCGGCAAGAAGATATTGTATAAACCTCCATCAATTTGACCACAACACCAAGTATGATATTCTGGTGGAAAATGACAGCAATGAATATATTGCAATCCTGTAAGAGGCGGCGGCATGTTTATCAGTGTTAAACACATTATATTCTTATTATTTTTTGGATTTTATGGCAATGGCATCCCATTATTTAGTTCACTCAAGATCAATAAAGGTTTCAGCCATTCGCTTGAGCTGCATGAAAGTTTCCATCATAGTCCCAATCACCAACACTGCATTTTAAAGGATTAGTAATTGCTTTGTCGCTTAATATGAATGCGCCCCTTAAAGAGGCGACGACAAAGCGATCAGAAGAAACTTAATAAACCACGCGCGCGAATTGAGGAATAAACGATCCTACATAGCTTTTGGATAACAAATTGTGGCGCTATGGGGGCAGTATTCAAATTACGGTCCATTTTTTAGAAGTATACTTCGCGACTGTAACATTTTGACCGTCATTCGGAATTGTCTTTCGGTGCTGTCATTCCATGCATATAGACTGAATCGAAATATTTCTAAATGTGCGATAAATGGAGGGCATTTTCCGTTTATATTATAACTTCTTGGCAACATAATCAAGAAAATACTTCCCTATCGGTACAATAATAATAATAATATTTCTAATCCTTGATACCACCAGCATATGGCAACATACGGCTTTAATAAGAACTAAAGTGTGTCCAAATTAATTAGTTTCTGTATCTTTTTCCATTAAATTGTAATGGATTTTTATGTGAAAACGTGTTAAACCCAATCTGCCGGATCCAGCGGAGAGACGAACCCGCACAGTGTTAATATTTTTCCATCAACATGTATAACAATTAACAAGCAATTTAAATGAGTCTGCTCCAAGATACAACCACCAAAAACTGCCACAAATCAGGAGCACTTAGTCTGTGTAATTTTTATGGACAACAGTTAAAAAATTTTGATTCTTGGTTTGCTTTTGAACGTTTGTTGGCGTCAGTCTTAGTTACTGTTAGAGTACTATAACGTCAATTATGTATATGGTAAGAGTGACAGATCTGAGTCACTTTCTTTAAGAATTGATATCCGGATACCTCTTATTTATTGAGCATACAGTTCCGGTTGGTATTCAAGTATTTAAATTGAAACTGTTTTTAGAATCGCTGCTAAGTTTTACACCTTTGCACTGACACAAATTACCTTTTTTGTCTCCTTCAACTAAGGTATCGAGTGATCTCAGCTTCAGCTATTGTAAAACCCCGGACTGTTATACATCATATTATAAGTTCAAATTTTAGGGAGGCGACAAACGCCTTGCGACAAACAGTCCAACTGAGAGACCACTGACAGGACACTTGCTCGCTAAGTACATCCCTTGTAATCCTGGAGCCCACAATCAGTGCACTAATAAACTTGACGCAAACACTGTTGATTGATTTCACTCCCTAGTTAAAGGGGTTAATTTAAGATAATTGCAGAAAAAAAGTTCTCCCGGCATATCCTGGGTATAGATCAGTTTCGGGTCCTCTAGCAAATTTTTGAATGATCGCTCCGTTTTCAGGATACAGACCTTTGATTAATACAGTCCAAAAATATTCCAATAATTCCAATAATGTCGTGTATTCCGGTTGTGCACGATTGGAAAATGATATTGCGTTGTTCAAAGAACGGTACTCCATTTCAACATCGTAGGCTATGGTATCTGGATTATGTAAACGCACACATGAGGCTGCGCCAAAAAAGTAAAAAAAAGTCAAGTAAACTACATCACCCAAATTTCAGAAAAAACAATTAACCCCTTAGCCTCCCGCAATGCATTTGAAGAAAAATGAGAAAAAACGAGAAAAGTTTAATACAATTTGGTGACATTTTCAAAATTGCAAGGATGGTGTAATGTAGCACATGACACCTTTGAATTTTTGGTCTTTTTTTGTTCTTTAAAACGGTAATTGCCGATATATAAAGGGTCCGCCATCTAACGTTTTTTTTTCAACTAGTGTTTATTTCGTGAATGGTAACACTTAGCTCATGTCTGATTTGACAGATAATTAGTTTTATCCTTCCGCTGAACGAATATGGTTGTGTATACGCTTGATCAACGCTGGGAAATATGGGAAAAATGAGCCTGCGATCGACTTACAGAAGGTGCCGATTTTGCCAGAAAAAAAACATATTTTCAGATGAAGCTCATTTTGATCTTAGCGGGTATGTAAACAAGCAAAATTGTCGCATTTGGGGCACAGAAAACCCGCACGCATACATTGAAAAGCCGATGCACCCAAAACGAGTCACTGTTTGGTGCGGATTTTGGTCCAGAGGCATAATTGGGCCATTTTTCTTCGAAAATGAGCAAGGAATGGCCAATGGCGATCGTTATCGGGCCATGTTCAACGCATTTTTGTTCACAAAAATTGAAGAGGACGATATTGGCAACATTTGGTTTCAACAGGACGGCGCTACGTGCCACACAGCCGAAGCTACACTCGAAGTTTTGCGCCCTGTTTTTGAAGATCGCATTATCAGCCGCAGAGCTGATGTCGTTTGGCCACCTCGGAGCTGCGATTTGACACCGTAGGACTATTATTTGTGGGGTGCCCTCAAAGATAAGTGATACGTCGACAAGCCAGAGACAATTGACGCTTTAAAGGACAATATTCGTGAAGTCATTGGTGAAATACAGCTGCACACAATCGATAATGTGCTTAAAAATTGGCCCGATCGTGTAGGCTACTGCATGGCCAGCCGAGGCAGCCATTTGAATGAAATTATTTTCCATTATTAACCGGAGGGATTGTACTTTCAAATAAAAAAAAAGAAATTTGAGAAAATATTCAGTAGTTTTTTTTACAGCATTTTCAAAAAAAAAGTTATTTGGCGGACCCGTTATATTTGCAATTTTGAAAATGTCACCAAATTATACTAAAATGTTCCAAAATGCTTTGGTGCAAAATGCAATGGTTAATTGTTTTTCTGAAATTTGGTGTCTATTCTACTTGACACATGTTTTTTCCGGTTAGTGAAAAACATGTAAATGCCGCGGGTGGGATTCGAACTCACTCACATTCGAACTTTTCGGCCCGGCCTAATGCGCATACTATAATAAAGGTAGGTACGGGGTTTTTTTTCGAACTCTGTGTTCAACACAAAATCTATAATTGTAATAGTTTTACTTGCGTTTCTTAACTAACGCAAAAGTTCTACATTCTTTTGATTTTTTTAGATAAAAATTATTTTTTTTTTTAGAATTTTAGGCGTCAGGTTCGATTAATATATAATTATGTTACGGTAAGCGAATTGAGAATGAATGCGGTTGAACCAAATGTATTAATGAGAGAATCGGTTGCCGCAACCTCGTTTTTCATAAAAACTGTTGCTCAACTGAATTAACATCAAATGTAGCCGTTACGACAGAATAAAGCCAAATTTGGCTGTTGCAATCGAGTTTTGTGCAGGTTGCTGGTGCTGAACCGGTAAAAAGTCGGTTGTTGCAACCGAATTGAATAAAACTTCAGTTTTGGCATAGAGTGTCCAAAAAGCCGGCATTTTTGAAAAACCGTTTTCGGTTTGTTCGAAGAGTCAATTTGTTCGAAGAGCCAAAAAAACCGGTTGTAGTTTTGTTCGAAAAATCAGTTTTTCAAGAAACCGACTTTCGTTTTTTTTTTGCCAAAAACCAGTGAAACCGGGTTTTCCGGTTTTCTGCTTTAAATTAAATAAATTACATATGTAATACCTTCAATACATTTGTTTAGCGACCACTTCACAAACTTATTCGTATTTAAAGTTCAAAATTTCACAACTCTATTAAAATATAACAATTACGTTTTAATTTTAAATAAAAAATATATATTATATTCCAATTTAGAATGCGTGTTCATTATTAAATTTAAAAGTTTTATTCAAATTAACATTAAACTGATGTCAATTCGAAAATCATATTCAAATCAGAAAGACATGTATTTATAAATTAAAATTAATAGTTCTTTCCGACCAATTAAACAGACAAAAATTTGTTTAATATCTTAACGTTTCGACTATATTTGTTAGTCCTCTTCAGACGAATGAAGAAATAATAATAATAAACAAAAATGTCAAAATTTAAAATTCAAAAAATAAAATAAAAAATTGTCAAAAAGCAAATTCAAATGAATAATTTGGTGAGGAATATGTGATTAAATATGCGATTGCGTATCTCTGATAATGGCAATAGTTACATAAAAGACAACTAATGGTTTCTGCGGTAAACCTAGACAGATTAGTTTAACCACTTCCTTGAAACCAAAAGCTTTAAATGCACTTGCGTTGATTCAACTGCGTTTTACAAGCTTTAACAGGTTTAAAAGATGCATACGTCTTCAAGGCGCTTTATTTACTCGTGATCCAAGTCAACAGAAGAGCGACAAATTATTCCAAGTTGTATTGCTGCCATGTATGTTGCGCTTCATTATGCGTCATGCAGTGACCAAAAGGCTACAATTTTATAAACCTTTGTGACGAATACAATTAAATTTCAAATAAAAACAAACAAAACTGACACTGCAGAAATAGTGAAATAATCTTTTTATCTCGAAAAATATTGCAGCCTTTTTCTTAGCCTTCCATAGTTTTTCTATTCGACCACAGAACTCCTCTTTGTTTGGTCTACACCGAGTGAATTAATCTAGAGATGCTTTAATAAGATTCCACGTTGTCTCATAAACTCGCTTCGTTTATTCCGCGGTATACGTGACGTATAAGCAACATTTAATACAATTCATGTAGTGGAGAAAGTTAAGCGGCAGCAGCGCAATGTAACTATTTTGCAATGACTTTGTTGAAGAAGCATTTGGAGGACGACAAGGGGACGCAAGGGAACGTCCCCATTTGTCTCGTTACACACACATACATGCACAGTGAAGTGTGTATTACAGAGCAGTGTGAAAGTATGTTGCATGGTAGCTAGATACTTTATAATGATGACGCAGGAACTTGTTGAACTTGTGTTTGTACGTGTGTGACAGAGACGATATCGCGAATATGAGTACAGGTGTAAGGATATATTATTCTCTTCGGTGACTCCTAGAAAGCATCTTGTGAAGACATTTATAGAATTTGCACTTGAATTTACGGCTTTTACTTCAACAAGAGGTTTAAATTTTGACATCTCCTTAACCAAATATCCTTTTGCTTGGCGACATTCATATCCTTTGCTAGTTTTATGACCTTTGACTCATTAAGTTTACGACGTTTATGCAAAATGCAGCCCCATCAGCATGTGACGCTTCATAGCTGGCAGTTCTTAAATGCTGATTATAGGATTTCTTTAATTTTATGTAAAGCTTTGCTTAAGAACTTAATTATTAAAGAGGTACAAATAGTGCCTAAACAAACAATAAGAAATTGGCGCAGTACAAAGAATTCAGGATGTCGGAACTCAGCGTGGCTATTAGTCACACATTCCTTCGCTATTCCCTGAGAACGCCCCAAGTGGCACTCTCAGGAGTTTCGTAGTTTAATGTCTGTGAACATTATTTGCACATGCACGTTCAAAATTAGTCATCAAATGTGACACTAAGAGACACAGGATTATATGTATATATGTCAGTATCTACTTTACATACATGGGCCTAATTAATATCTAATTAATTATAATTTGTATTTTAATTTGAATTTCCTGTCCGACTGACAATTCATAAGAAGTAAATACCGTTGGAAAGGGTGTTTTTGTTGTAATTTGTTTGAATACTGGGGGTTATCGTTTCAATGTTTTTGTATGCAAATACGTTCCTTATCAAATTCATAACATAGAGTAAATTTTGTTAGAGTGACTACCCCTCGCAATAAATTTACGATTTTTGGTGTGGTGGCATATGGATGTTGCATGTTAAGACGTATTGATTTACTAATGGAAGATAGAGGCATTAGTACAAAACATCCAACAAGAAAACAACAACAGCATTTTGTGTTTATGTGTTAAAATAGTTGGCTTTATATACAATACAAATGTATACAAACAATAAGAGATAACAAAAAAGTTCAAAATACATTTAATTTTCACAGTTCTCCACCAAATCAAAATGAAAAGTTTAAGTCAACAATTTTTGAAGTCAATTGGTGTAAGACAATTTTCGTCGAACATATCTCCGTGACACATACCACACGACGAAAAGTGTAAAATGTGTATCTATACCTGTATTTACTCTATGATTCATAAAACTGTACCCATACACGTGCTCAATATAAATTACTGCAAAACCAGAAGAGCCAGCAGTCAACTAAATTCAAAATAAATGACAATTCAAAACAATATTCCTTTATTTAATTGCAATGGGCATTCGATTTTACAACCATGCAATTTCTAACCATGTTATGGGAATTAAAATCTAATGCAAATTAAAAAATCCCAATGCTGGCCAGAATGGATGCGGAAATGCAACATTTAAATGGCCAAACTCTAAGAAAATCATTCGCAAAGTTGAACGATCTTATTCACCAAAACGTGACATACGTATGCCGGTTTTGTCTTTGTATCTGTTTAAATCGTTGTACATATGATAACTATATTAAATTGGCCTCAGCACCATTAGGCATTATTGATGTACGATGTACATACATACTAAAATTCTGCAGCAAGACAGTCATTTAGTTTTATTTCATTGCACTCTATAAAGTAGTACTTTTTGCAAATGAATGGTAGAAGAATGAGTATTCTAAAAAGAAAACCAAACACAGTACACCACTCTATATTTCGAATTGAATTACACACAGAGAAGAGATTCGTTGTCACGACTATATTTACAGCCAACTAAAATTTCGCGGTCCATTGGACTATCACATTATTCTGTTGTGTTGATTTGTAATTCAGTTTTGGTTGCAAGAACTGAAATATTTAGTTGAAGCCACAGCAACAAGAATTAAATGTGATCTGTCAATCGAGTTTTAGTTGTAGCAATCAAATTATCCTGTAGTTGTGAATATTCAATTAGTTGGATGAACAAAAAATGTAAAAACTAATTCGGTTGTACCAAATAATATATTGGTATGCTCAACTAAAGTAATTACTTGAATTTGGTGGCTGTCACAACCATTTGGTGGTGCTTTAACCCATTATGAATTTTATAGAAAAAAAGTAGGAAAAAATATTTTTTATTAAAATTGTGTATTTTGCATTTAAATATAAACAAAATTATTATTATTTATAACCAGGGTTCGTATTTCGTGCCCATTTTTGATCGAAAATATAAAAACAATTGTTGCATGTGTTTGTGATGTCGTCAATAAAAAAAGTCTCACTTCACCGCAATTTATGATAATATGTATTCTTCGCTGACCGACATCTATAACGCCCAATTTATACGATGATTTTTACGACGTTGCTTCTGCTTGCTTCTGCGACGTCTTTTTTTACATATAGGCGAACGGTGTAGAGAAGGGCATTATGGAAAAAACAGAAATCGTGTCTTTTTGTTTACCGCTCTTGCTTCTCTAAACCCTTCGACTATATGTTAAGAAAAGACGTCGCAAAAGCAACGTCGTAAAAATCATCGTATAAATTGGGTGTAAGTACGTATACACTGTATTGTTTTTTCACAGCTTTGTTTATCACTTTCTGTTTAAAATATTAGTTTTTCTGTAAAGTCCTCGTGTAAAATTCCAATATACGTAGTTTCTCTTTAACAACAAAGCCTCTTGTGAAAAATCGAATACATAACTTTCTATCAAGAGTTTTTGTACCAGAAACTAAACTATGATTACAGTAACTAATATTCGAACACGAATTCTAATATTGTACTTTTTATTAGTTGTATCTTCCATTTCAGATGAATGAGGTTTTTGAAACTCTCAAATTGGTTAATACAATTAAAATTCGGTAGTAGCAATTTGTATTTAGTAAGACCGATATTCAATCTATCAATAACATCGACAAATAATTCTGATGTTTGACAATTACGAATTCTGATCAAAATATAGACTTTAGCATGGAATTTCCAATGCTTGAATTGATTTCCAACTAATCTTTTCCGTGTGTGTATGTACATTGTATGCTTTTGTTCTTGTAATGTCTTGATGTATTGAAATGTTTTGGAGTAGACAAGAATACAACGTGCATATTTGAATTTAATAAACGAATTCAAATGTACACGAATACACCAAATATACCATGTGCCGATCACGATCGGCATTTCGTCGAACACAATACGAACAATGATAGAAATTATAAGAGAGTGTGAAAGAAATCCAACAAAGAAGGTTTGTGATAATTTGTTCAATGAAGTTGGTAAATACGTAAGTACGAAACCACTCCAGTCACACAAAAAGACAAGCAGAGTTTTTTGCATTTGATTCCATACAGTGCTTCAAGCTGAAGTCACAATTTTCGGAACGTAGGTCGTCTTTCAAAATTATTGCACCGGATGATCTATTTGTCAAACTGGTGGATTCGGAATTTTGGCCTCACAGAACATTCGTAAGGGAATTTGAGTATCGGGATAATGGTAGGCGTGATAATTTTGCTAGATTACCGTCTGGAGATAAGCCAGCTCCAAAAAACTAATTGGGAGTTTGAATTTGGCGTATCAGAATGTTCGCGGTTTGAATACTAAATTGTCCAGATTATTTGTTGATAGCTTTGGTTTTGAGTTTGATGTCATTGCATTTTCTGAGACATGGCTTAAACCTAATGTTTTTAATTCTGAGTTGTTCTGCGATAAGTACGTAGTTTATAGAAAAGATCGTGTTGGTAAAATTGGCGGTGGTGTTTTAATCTGATGACATTGGCGATCTTGATCTTGATCTTGATCTTGAGTTTCTTGTGGTGTCCATTAATTTAGGCGATTTGAAATTGTTTGTCACGTGTTCCTATATTCCGCCATCTTCATGCTTTGAGGTATATCAAGTGCATATTGACGCTATTGCAAAAGTTATTGCGTTAGCCAGTAGAAAGGACCGTATTTTAGTATTGGGTGACTTTAACTTGCCGTCTGTGACATGGGTGTCTTTACCCGATACTAATTCTCTGACTCCATTGACACCATATGATTGGTCATCTGATTTTGTTACGCATATTTCCGAACTTGGGTTGATTCAATTCAACGACATTCCCAATTCTATGAATCGAGTCCTTGATCTAGTTTTAGTGGATGATTCTAACAACTTTGATATTTCTCGAATTGATCCGTTAATTTCTCCTGAAGATAGTTACCATCCAACGCTGGGAATTAATTATACATATGATACCATGTAGGTTGGTTGCAATTGCTCTTCGTCCTATGTTGGCCTATGCTTTTCGCGTGCGAACTTTATACTTTTGAATAATCTTATCTTTGATACCGACTGGCATAGTATATGTCAGTGTGATAATTCTTTTGAATTTGAAATCGCCCTGGATGATTTCTATAATATTATTAATGGCTATATTTCTAAGTCTGTACCCAAGAGGCCAATAAGGGGTAATACTGGTCCCCCATGGTCCTCAAGGGCTCTAAATAGTCTCAAGAATGTAAGGAATAGATGTTCGAACAAGTATAAAAAATCTGGACTGCTAGCAGACTATGCTAGGTATATTGTTGCTAGGAGTAGATACAACTCTAAATCTCGTGAGAGTTACAGATTATATTTGGATAGGTTGAAGGCTAATTTTAAACGGAACCCAAAATCATTCTTTAGATTTGTTAACTTGAAGCGTAATTCGTCTTCCACACCTTGTAGGATCAAAATGAACGGTATTGAATATTCAGATGAAGAGTCTATTGCTAATTCTTTCGCCGATTTTTTCGCATCTATTTATTCCACCCGAGCCTATGATGTTTCCAAATCATACCCGTACACTGTCCGCTCTACCATTCCGTTTGATGCACCTGTCGTAAATTCTTCGTGGTTGCTAGATAACTTAATCAGCTTGAAAGCCTCGAATAAAGCTGGTCCTGATGGTATCCCGGACTCTATGTTGAAATACTGCTCGAATTCTCTCAGCTTACCGTTGACTCTCTTATTTAACGCTTCGTTGAAGTTCGGCCATTTTCCTGCAAAGTGGAAGAGCTCTTATATAATCCCTCTCCACAAATCTGGTAGTTTAGTAAATGTTGCAAATTATAGGGGAATTGCAAAATTGAGTGCCATTCCTAAACATTTTGAGAAGTTAGTCACAGAGGTAATTTCTCATCAGGATTCCTCTATTTTAGATCCATGTCAACATGGCTTTCGGAAGGGTCGTTCCACCGTGACTAATTTGCTTCAGTTTTCCTCTTCTATTATTGACGGCTTTATTAATGGAGATCAAACTGATGTGATTTTTACCGATTTTAGTAAGGCTTTTGATAAAGTTAACCACAATTTGTTATTATATAAATTAGGGGCAATGGGTTTTAATTGTAACATGCTGAATTGGATTAGTTCTTATTTAATGAACAGAGAACAGATGGTATCATTTGGTCGATCATTCTCAAGATCTATTTTTGTGTCATCTGGGGTGCCTCAGGGCAGTCATCTTGGGCCGGTTCTATTTTTGTTATTCATTAACGACTTACCCGCCTCCATAATGCACTCTAAATTGTTAATGTACGCTGATGACGTGAAGATCTATTTTTCTTACAAGGATCCTTGTCAATATACTTTACTTCAGAGGGATTTGTCTACTTTCCAGACGTGGTGCGAAACCAATTTGATGGAGCTTAATTTTACGAAATGTAAGCATATGCTGTTCTCTAGGTCATCATTATTTTCGGCAAAATACATTTTAGGTGGCAATGTTCTTGAATCGGTGGATTCATTTGTTGATCTTGGTGTTCTCTTGGACAGAAAATTGAATTTCAACTCCCACATAATTACGATGGTGAACAAGGCTTATGGCGTTCTGAACTTTATTAAACGTTGGGCAAAGGAATTTTCAGATCCCTACGTTACGAAAAATCTTTTTACGTCACTAGTCCGCCCTATTCTCGAATATGGATCAGTTGTTTGGGACCCCCAGTACAATTTGTATGTTAATATGATTGAATCGGTCCAGAAACAGTTTCTCATTTTTTGTCTGAGAAATCTTCAATGGAACCCGAACCATAATCTTCCTTCGTATAGCAGTAGACTAGCATTGATCAGATTGCCGACTCTTAGTAGTAGACGTACCATGATAAACTCTATTACAGTTTTGAAGATAATTGATGGATGTATATGTTCTGAATTTCTGTTATCTAAGATTTTCATAAATGTCCCATTGAGACCCACGAGGTACTATAAACTCGTAAACATCGAGTTTCAGCGTTCGAATTATGCGTCCTTTGATCCAGTTAGGAGAATGTGTCGTGACTTTAATGAGCTATATCAGTTTATTGATTTCACTGGTAGTTGGGAAACTACAAAGTCTAGGATAGTATGTCATTTGAACAGATTGCATTAGTGCTGTATATTCGTGACGTACATATGTAAATTTAATTTACTTTATCCTTACTATCTGGTCAGATTTATGATTTGGTTTTCGTTTTGCTCGTAATTATTATATATTGAAGTATCTTATGTTAATATCTCGTGATGTGCTTTTATACTTATTTATGTTAGTGTAATACCAACTGGTGAAGAATTTCTGTAGTTGGTTGTAACGTGTGAACTTATAATCCTTGCTCTCCCGTTATAGACCGGTCTATAATGTGTACGCTGTCCTCACGTTATGGGGACGTGGCCCTCTCGGTCGGTAGGGGCGGGTAAGAGTGGCGGCGATGGGTTCGCTCGATTTAAAAAAACGACAGTGAGTACTCACTCCAGTGTTTATTTTGCTTCAATTTGTTTTGATGTGCTTGAAAGATTGATGTTTTGGTTCTTATTTATTTTGAATTTTGTTTCGAAAGGAAGGATCTCATAAATACTAGCTTGTTTTGTTAGCAGTGATTGTAGTATTTGACGCATTCGTTTTTGAAGTGAATGTCTTGATATGCCATTCAAGAGACTGAGGTTTAATACATCCTATATAAATAAAATATTATTAAGTTCGATAATCCATTCCAATTTTGCACACATAAACTAATATATTGTATATATATTTATATGAGATGCATCTGTACATTTTGTAGTAAAAGGATTTCAGATTTCTTTTCAATAAATTCAAAGCAATGGCGATTTCTCTTTTTGGAAATAATTTGGGTTTGAGAAAACACACTCGATCGATGGACACAAAAACCACTGTACGGTAGCAAATTCGGTATTTTAAGGGCTTTATTTTGCAATCATTAACGATCCTTTAATAAAATTTTTGTTTTTTTGTAGCCACAAATATCAGCCATGTAATTTAAGTAACTTTGTGCAAGTGAGCTGTATATCAGCAAATTTTGTTTGTACAAGATTCCTATCGCAGGAGCTATTTTTATACTGAAGCTTTATATATGCATGTCCCACACCAAATTGCTTTGCATGGTTACGCCTAACTACACCTGTACTTAACTTCAATTATCTCACTAATTTCAATATCGTTGACCAAAGCCTGGCTTATTAATTCCTAAAAATTCGAAAAAAACATCAACATTTGTATGGGTAAAATAAACATATATCCTCTGCAAACATACACAAACGACCGTTTAACTCCAAATATATTTGATCATTTAAACATATCGAAAACAACAGTGGTCCTAAGAAACTTGTTTGCGGTGCTCCAGATTCAATATAAGCAGAGGAACTTTTACAATCTGATATTTACTACATAATACCAAAGCTTTTGTAGCAGTATAGTGTAATCCGCAAAGCCAAATGGTTTGGAGAAATCTAAGAACAAGCCAGGAAAGCAACTAGAACCACTATCCAATTCATCGCAAATAAAGTTTACCTCATTAAAAAGAGCTTCCTCTGTCCCATATCTTTTTTAATTCCAACCAGGTATGTATAATTGTAATCATCCTGATTCAGATAATCCAACAATTTTTGATGTGTTAACATCTATGGGCACGGGTACGGCAATCTAAGTGAACACGTGCAAACAACACACAGCGTTAGCATCACATACGTGATTCTTGTAAACAATAGTCTCTGTCCGAAAATAAGTATAATGGTATTGGTGTAGCGACCGCTAATAAACAAGCAGTTCGTCGTCGCCAAAGAGTATTGAATAGTATAGAGATCTCATGTAACATATTCAAACGTGATTATTTTATGTAATAACATTGTTCAAATGGTGGATTTATGTTGTAATATTCTATAAAGAGAATAAGACTCGTTTATGTTATTATACTCAGAGATTCTACATGAGAGCGGAAGAAGAGTGCAATAAGTTCTCTATACTATTCTATACTTTTTGTCGTCTCTCTGTTTATGACAAAACAAAAACAATTATTTCTGTGAGCTAAATATTGCTTTATTTATTTTCACAATTATACATCTAATGTTAAATCAGATGTAAAAAAAATAAAGTGCAATAGTAAAAGAGCCTTCAGCCCAAAAACTATTCTTTTTTTATTTCCCAATGCAACATTTACCAATGTGTTCATAGAAATCGAACAGGTACCGGGTAACAACATGTTGTTAACACATCGCCCGTGAGTTCGAACCTAAATTCGAGTTCGTTGTCCTTAATCGGTTCACCGAAGCTTTATAATGCAATATTTCTTTCCATTAATGTGAAACGACACATAGAGAAGCGATTTGACTCCGTAAATTTACAAAGTTTGGTGCGTTGCATATGGACGTTGCATATTGGAAAGTATTGCTTTAATAATATCAGATAGAGGCAACAGCTTAAACCACCCAACAAGAAAACTGCAACGGCATTTCGTTTTACGTGTTACAATTTTTGTGTAAAAACACCACAAACATATCCTAACAAGAAATGATAACAACAAATCCAAAATTCCACAGATTTTCTTCAAAATGGCATAACAAATTTAAGTCAACAATTTTTGCAATTCCATCTGATGTTACGTCAAATAACTCTCTATCGCACCGATCTTACCACGAATAGTGTGAAACGAAACGTCAGATGAGAAATATGACAGCTCTATATGACATTACGCTATGGTATTGGCAAACTAAAATAATTCGTTTTTAATCCGAGGTATTGATTATTGTTTATTTTGTTTTCACAGCATAAACAGTGTGAGAAAACATAAAATAGGGTTACGTTACTTATGATGCCTTCAGTAAATCGTAAAATATTCAATAAATAAAGAAGTGTAAAATAAATAGTGTTTAAGACCGCTTTCAAATCGAATGTAACCTTAATCTGCCCAGTTTTAGATAACATATGGTAAGTTCTACATCAACAGTATTTACATCTATGACCCATCTATGATCCTTACAATAGGTAGACCCCCGAAATTTGATTATTGCACTCGAATAGATTTTACTATTTTTTTAAATGTTTATTCTATTTATTTGTTGTAATTTAAAGCCTTTTGGTCAATTAAACCAAATCAAAATATAAAGTACATCACATGGGAGGACGTCGATATGAACCGACCCGCGTGTGATAGTAGAATTGTACACCAGTTCTTTCTGAGTCTACGTTAAAGTAAGAATTAGGGAATGGGATTTCTTCTTTGGACTATA
This sequence comes from Phaonia tiefii, assembly GCA_963931995.1. NCBI lineage: Eukaryota > Metazoa > Arthropoda > Insecta > Diptera > Muscidae > Phaonia > Phaonia tiefii. Next base: position 661,953 of record OZ008367.1, on the reverse strand, counting down.
TGCAAGACAAATACAAAGAGGAGAGTTGCGCTTGTATATCTCCTTGTAAATTCATAAGACATTCCAGTGTAGAAGTGTTTAAATATTCTTTCATTTGAGGAACATCTACAGGTGAATTTAAATTTTAACGAATGGACGTAAATTACGTTCCTTCATACATAATTTGAGGATAAGAATTTGCCAGTTCATCTACATATGCAAAGAACATCATCTAACACAGGTCATTGTAAGAGCAGGCAACCAATTCTATCTGAGGAAACTATGATGTGGGTTTCTGCCGCAGAAAACTTTCAAACATCAACATTTCGGCAAACGTTAACTATACCAAACGAGTTTCATTTCCAGCAAAGTAAACCTCCGGAAGAATCGTATAAATGTAAACGTTCATGATTTACTACATGGCGCTGCTGCCAGTATTCGAATTAAATATCGTCTATTCACATAAAATGCATGTGATAATTCACATTTTATTATCATCACGTCAGTATTCACAAACGATTTTCCGCATATTATATCGATGACAATTAAACCTCAAAAAGCGCGTGAAATGTTGCACCTGACTACAACTGGAACAGCGACACCACCTAAAAGTCACCGACAGAGACAACAGTGTAGACCACTGCCGTCACGATGTTTACAAGTCATAAATATCACAAGTCAACAACAATAAATTTTATAACGTTGACTGCACATTCAAGCGACACAACACACAACGCACGCCACATCTGTCTGCCACCCGCTGCACACACAATAGCCCAGCGGCAGAATTAGCAAGGACTTGCCATACCAGGCACGAAAAAATGTGCTCTGAGGGATCGGAAACACATTCCAATATGCTGCCTTCCAAAATAACCAGTAGTCATCTTGTTTCCCCTCTGCTGGAAGACATACCGAAGGCCTTCAATGCGAATGCAAAACTGAAGGTCCATTTCATTAATCTCAAGCAGAATGACAGTAACAAAATCAGTAGAAAATCAATAACAACTTGATCCTGCAATAGGATTTTCTTGGAGTTAGCCCAATAGTAGATAATGGATCAAGCGTAATATGAAACGGAAAATAAATGCAGAAGAATCTGAAGGTGTTTGCAAAGTGTAATGCAAATACTGCCTGCATTATTATTACGTTGTCGTAGTTTTTGGCATGGAATATTTGTATCAAAGTTCTACTAAATTGTCACGGTTAGAGGCAAGTCTACTGAGTTGATTGATACCCATGAAATGTCTGTATCATGTCAAATTTTTGAAAAAGTTGATTTTTACCAATTCTCAAATTTTCCTCCACTTTTTTTTTTAAAAAAAATAGTTTTTTGCCTTTTTCCAGCATAACTTCAAGGGGCACCAAATTTTTCACTCACAATATTTGGCAAACTTGTAGCCATGGTAAAGCTGAGCAACTTTTGTGAACATATTAATACAATCTGAAAGTGTGTCACCCTAAACAGCTCATAACGACCACTTTGTATCTTACAAATGGTAATTTGTCTGTATATGTCATCATTAGTTGAGAACGACGTGTCCGAATAAATTTAGAATTACAATATCTTTAATTTATTTCCACTCTATTTCTCAGTGTAATCAACAGTTTCGCAGTTATAAAACAAAGTATGGTGAAAAAAGTAGTGCGAAAAAAAGTATAATTTTGGTTAAAAAATTCAAATTTTTTGTTTTTAAAAAATCATGAAACATAAGAGAATGCGAAAAGTGTTTTCTTATTAGTTTATCCTAAAGTCATATGACCTATGGACAAAATGAGATCATAAAAATCAACGGACGCGTTTCGCTCTTATTCACAATTTAGTGAAGGTATCTTATTTTGCCAAGATCTGTGTTTCTTTTGTTTGGGTTGCATATCTTTTGTAAAGTATTTTAAATCTAATGTAAAGTATTTCGATGATAACTTGTAATTTCGTTTAGAAATTTAATGTGATACAGACATTTCATGGGCACCGAGAAACTCAGTAGACTTGCCTCTAACCGATGCAATTTACTAGAACGTTGATATAATTTTCGACTACAACAATGTTATTTTGCAGCCTGCAAATTAAACATGATATGTTCCACCCGAATAAATATTTATATCAAACATACGTACTTTAGTATGTATATTTTTAAATCACCGGTGTCACCTGTGTTATTTGAAACGAAGATACACAAATGGAGGCTGTGCCATCTGTCTGCTTAGCAAGGCTTTCTATAGGGCCTTACAGGCCCTTCCTTTCGACACACGGTTGTTGCAAAGAGAACTTGGGTTTGCACTGAGCAGCCGGTGTCAACTGACTGAAGGTACATTAAAAAATATACACTTAAAAGCATTTCAAAGGTGTTCATTGCCGGTTTCCTATGACAGCTTTAAGTTTCAGATACATGAACACATCAACTACATTCTCTGATGTGTGATTTGTGACCTATTCATGATTCAACTAATACAGGTAGTGTTATAGTAACAGCTGATTTAATATTTTTTTACGTTGTTGATTTTGTTTTTCTACACTGGTGCCGCAAATTTTTACCGACCACAATGACATTTTTGCAGTGACTATTACTTTCCAACCTTAGCTTGGTATGGAAAATGGGCGTTGTAACCACGCCTCTTCTGGTACCTCCAATATAACGAGACATTTAGTACAAAATCATGGTCTTCTAAAACTGTGTTTGTACGTGTGATCAGATATTGGCTAACAATCTGTAAATGCCTATTTAACTGGAAAAATTGACGAGGTTGCCGCGCCCATTCTGGTACCTCCCATACAAAAACTTGGTGGTCGCACGGTTTGTCTATACGATAAATGCGTGAAACATTTCCGATCTTAATGAAATTATGTATTTGGCTTCAAACGTCAGTCACTTAACGAAGCAGCCATGAGTTTGTCACGCCCATTTTGGTACCTCCTATACTAAAGTTGTGTGGCCCGATTGTTGTTCGACAAGATAACTCCCGTACGACCGAACCTATCTTTATAAAATTTCGTATTAGAAAATATTTAGTCAAATACCACTATTCTATGGAAAATAAGTGGTTTTGCCACTCCAGTTCTGGTACGAAAGATATCGATATCTCTCGTAAAACAGCTTAATGATCTTAAACCTTAATGAAATTCGGGACTGCGCAATGTTTTGCCAAAATCTACTGTATTAATACCGATTCACAACTTGCCCAATCTCATTTTTTCACCCCCATACAAATATTGGGTGGATGAATTAACAAAACCACCGGGATCCTAATTATGTTGGGTATTTGATAAAATTTTTCGAAATGCTTTTGAATATGGGCGTATTTTCCACGCCCATTCATGTAGCCTACCGGCGAATGTAAACCATTTTTAATGAAACTTGGGCCCAATGGATGACTTAGGGTGAGGGTATGTTTAAGTCGGTTCGCCCTACTGAAATTTCTGTACTTGTTTTTGTTTTATTAACTCTGATAATAGCAGGATGTCATTTATTTTCGCCGCAAGTGATATTGAACAAAATTCAAATTTGAACTCAAATACGCATTGCGTAGTTTACCTTTTTTTACAACAAAAACTACTCCTACGCCTACGTTTATGTAATGTGTGCGTAGCAGGAGTGGCAACTACTGGTCGTTTTAGACTAGTTTCGATGCTACTGCCATAATTGGAGTAGATTTTAAATAAATCCAAATTCAACTATCAGTGAGCTGTGTGCTTTCTAGTTTTCCACTCAGTGTACGACGTATTACGAGTATCACCGGCAAAATATTTACTCCTGGAATACATGTGTTCAAGCAAGTACAATTTCAATATCATCTGTAAAATATGTAGTTGCGATTGCAACATCACGTGGATAAAGCGTGTGAAACCGAAGATATACATGTGTTTACAATGTGTGACATGTGTTAATTTAAACAGACAGTTTATTGAAATAATTAGTGCCACTACAATCGGCCCAATTGAATGGTATAGAGTTTTGCCCAGTGGTATGAATTAATACAATTTTTGACGTGTTGAAAGTGAACGGTTCCTATTTATTTTAGAAATTTCAGCGCATGCGAGTGAACTTTGCTCTACAATATAAAACAATATATTTGCCACCCTCAGGACATCGCTTGTAATTATAAATTCTTGAACACAAAGTCTCGTAAACATAATTAGGACTAATAAAATAAATCTTGATCGAAATACAATACAATACAGGACATGGAACGAAGCGTAACACCTAATGTTGTGCCGTTGCTTCTGCGGCTGTTGCACCTGATATCTTGTAAATATCTAAACACCAAACACGACGGATAATCATCTACTAAATAGTCAAACCATTTGAACAACAGCGAAAAATACTAATTTCTTATTAGTAATTTCTCATATCCGTTCCAAACATACTCCGTCTTTATTTGTGTTAAGGAACGAGAGCGAGAAACGACTATTGCCAATGTCCTTTAAATCGCTCGCAGGCAGACTGTTGGTAAAAGGATTATGCTTCCCAACCAGGGGCATTGATAATCAAATAAGCTATTAGTTGGTGTAGATGGTGTCGGGCCACCGACTAAAAAAACGAACGGATGTTCAATAGGGAAGTGTTATCACCGCAAACATTTTCGAAGTAGATGAAGACAAAACACGAATTTTAAATATGAAAATGCGCGACAACTTAAGACTTCAGGAAATTTAAAGGAAAAATATAAGAAAAGTTTTTAGATCTGTGTACACTTGTCATTAAATGAAATATAGTTCATGGATTGTTTAGACCATCAATAGCGTTGCCAGGAATAGCAGCAAACAATTGATATATTGCTACAACTTATCTCATTTAAAAAGAATAAAACCGGTAGCAGAATGCTCTTGTAAAAGCCATAAAAGCAAAACAGATGCCTATTTATCATCCTAAAATGGCAACAAACTAAATGAGAAATATTTTTATGAAACCTTCGAAAGATGATCGACAAACAGCTGACATTGCGAAAATTGTCAAGCAATTGAACAAGACGTTCACTCCTTGTAGCATAATAGCAGAAATACACCATGAGGGGTGAATGAACCCACTACTGAAACGGAAACGGAATCTATTTGTCAGTAATGACTTTGAATTTTAAACAGATATTTTTCAATTTCACCATACGAAAGTACTGGGGGAATTTTTAGTCGATACTGTTGCCATCAGTAAGCGAGGTGATCTCAATAAGTGGGGTAATGCACATGACTCGTATATGCTAACCGATGTACAGGGTGGCTCATAACCACCGTTATAATTTAATTAGTGAATACATTTTTTGTTTCTTTTTTCAGAATTAACTTTGAAAAACTTGGAAAATTTATGATGGAAAGACTCAGCACAGAACAAAGAACCATAGTTGTTCAATTTTATTTTGAAAGTCGGCATTCGATTATTCAGACACAAAGATTATATCGAAATTTCTTTCGTGTTCGAAGTGCACCTTTACCGGTTGCATAACTTAGCGACCTGTTCGGCGTTTTTTGCAACGAACTATAGTGCGAAATGAGGAAACTCCCGAAACTTCCACCATGCGACGTTCTCAGCCGATGGTGAGATCTAGACGGTCTTTGCAAGGAATGTTACATAAGTTACACATTTAAGATTCAATTGGTTCACGACGTTTTCAAGAATTGTGCCTTGAAAACAAAGAGTTTATTCACAAACTCATAATGAGCGATGAGGCTCATTTCCAACTCAAGGGTCACATGAATAAACAAAATTGCAGAGTATGAGGCACCCAAAATCCAAGACCAATTATTGACCATCAAATAGACCCACGTAGATGCATAGTATCATGTGGAATAATTTCAGAAAGGATCATAGGACATATTTTCGAAAACGACGAAGAAGTAAAGGTTAATGTGAATGGCATTCAATACCGGGCAATGATTACAAACTTTTTGAGGCCAGAGGTAGAGAATAATCCATTTTTTTGGTTTCACCAAGATGGCTCTCCTGGGTTAACTATCTGGCACCGAATATTATTGTGATTTTCTGATTTTAACTGGCCACCGCGTTCGCACACAGGATAACCTACCTACTGGGTAATGTGTATGCCAAGAACCATGCAACAGCTTAAGGCCAATATCCGAGAAGAAGTGAGGGCGCTGGGACCTGACCTTCTAAGAAAAGTTATGGGAAATGCTCTGGAAAGAGCAAGTCAGATTGAAGCAACCAATGGGCACCATTTGAGAGGTATTATCTTCAAAACATAATGTGAGCATATTTCCAAACTATAACCTAAATTTTAATAAATGCCAACGTTAAATAAAATAAGAACGAAAAATTGTATGCATTAAACAAATCAAAACGTTACTTAGGCGCCACCCGTACCAACGGCGGCCAACCTTGTGTCACCTATAAAAGGTTGAACACTAGATAGTTGGCTTGACTAATTGTTGTTGAGATGGAAGCAACCAGTAATTTGCTATTTTCCCCAAGATTTGCCATAAATCGTGGCACATGTAGACAAGGGAACAAAAAAGGCTTGAAATGTGAACATAAGTAGGGACACGAACGACTAATTGAATTATGACAATTTTACAAAATTGAACTGAATCATAGTATCTCAAATATTTACATGTATTTTGTCTGATTTTAATTTGCGATGCAATTAATACTGTTTAAAAAAGACGCAATACCGGCGAATTTTGGCAGATTTTGGCCAGTTTCAGTTTAAGCTGACTTAAATGTCGATGGCGCAATTTTTGCATTGTGATGATGCATTGATGTTGAGAATAATTTAATATGGTCAAAAGTGACGTTTCATGGTCATTTTTGGAAAGGTTTTTAGATTTTGATAAAAAAATTGGTAGATATGTTGGTCATAGCCATTTTTTTTCTCGAAAGCTATTTATAACTGTCGGAGATATCGAGCTTTGGAATTAAGATATTTAGTATGTGTAATATACTCAAGTAAAACACGAGATATATTATAGAATAAGTTACAATTTATTTTTGGTTTAAAAATACAAGTTGCCGTTCCGCTTGTTTCTTGATGAGTGAGTTCTTCTACCTAAACAATATCATAACATACATAACTAGGATAACATTTGTACATAAGTATGTCGAACGGCACTGATACCATATCTTTCGTTCTTGTTGTCATTGCACATTGCTGAATTGTCATTCTAGCGCAATGTGAGTACACGGTTCGATGACCGACAGAGTGTGTGCGAACATATTTACATATGGATACCACAAAAAGTGTCTTAGCAATAGGTACATACGTACATTTGATCTTGTAAACATGCAGGGTCGTAGACTATACTGGATAACGCTACAGTATGAAAGTGTTTAAAGTAACGAATTTAAAATACAAATAAATTAACTTTTATAGGAGCTGCTGCGGCTGAAAATGTGATATTACCCACATAAATTATATCACATTTTAAAGTAACAACATACGAGTATAAGCAGCTATGGCATAGAGTAATCTCAGACTGGAGAGAATATTTGGCTCATCTGACGTTTCCTTTCACACTCTTCGTGATGCGGTCGGTGTGATAGAGAGATATTTGACGAAAAGTGACATACACCAGGTGGAATTACAATAACTTCTTGCCTTAATTTTTCATGTCGTTTTGGTGAAAAACTGAAATTTAAATGTGTTTTACACTTTTTTATTGACTGTTATTGTTAGCATACATTTGTGTTGTATTTAACACAATAATTTGAACACATAAAACGAAATGCCGTTGTTGTTATTTTGTTCGTTGTTTTGAACCATTGCCTCTATCTGGTATTAGTAAAGCAATTCTTTTCAACATCAAACGTAAATATCACACCAGGCAAAATGTCATAAATTTGGTGGGAGAACTAGTAGATCTACTATAACTATTAATCTAGTTATAGTTGTATGTGTGGCACTGACAAAGATGTTGTGTATGAATGGAATATATATTTGAAATAAATATTTCTGGGGAAAAACAGACGGTGGTGGTAAGAATGAAGTTGGGATGTTTAAATATTCTAAATTTAGAAACATTGTTGCAATTTGAAATATAAGTCCACACTTTTTATTGAATTATGGTTTTCTTCTGAATTTACAAAGTCTTAAAGCTAAAAAGAAATTAAGTCTAAATAATTAAGTCTAAATTCTTTTTTGAACTAAATAAAAATTACTATTAATACCAGCGCATCTAAGCGAGTATGAAGCGCTGTGAACAAAAAAAAATTTATGCGCGTATTTTTTCGCCTTTTCAAATCGCACAATGCGGCACACGTCTTGCTTGCTTGCTGTTTTCAATCCAAGTAAACCAATTTTCGCTGCTTTGCTTGCTCTCTTGCTTGCTTTATTTGCACTCATTTTAATAGGAGAGCGCGGCTTCCAAGCAGCTTATGTGCCCACAGCTGAGTATAAGCAATAACAAGCACAAATGAGCACCAAATACACAAAGACGGGTTGATTGTAAATTAATGTAAAATTCGTGCAAATTTTACGAAAATTGTATCGGAGATTATCTAACATCTAGAAATTATTACACTTGGATTTGACTTGGATGCAAGGTTTTGATTCCATAGGTCGCGGAATCGCTCCTTATGTGTTGCCCCACATTTTGTTTTATTCAAACCTGTAATACGTCCGATTATTTTAGATAAAAACTTGATTTTTAGATTGACAACGGATGCAACCGAAATACTTTTGAGATGCTCGAAAAACAAAGCAAGGTTTCGTTTCATGGCTCGAAAACTAGACGATGCTGTGAAGTACAAAAGAAAATAATCAAAATGTATTATCTGCACCCGTTTCGAAATGTAAATACACTGTATGTATTTTTTTGTTTTGCAACAACATAATTAAATACACCTTAGGACTAATTGTTTGAGAAGAGGTTATAGCAACTGTATATTCGGCTGTTACCACCGAATTGCGGTTGCCACAAACCAAATTCGATTGAATCAACTTCATTACAGAAGTGATTCTGTTGTGACAACTGGATCTTCACCTTTATTCATCCTGTCAACTAAATGTTCCAAAATTTGGGTTGGACCAACCGAATTTGGAATTAATTAGGATGCAACAGCCGAAGTTCGGAGTAACCGAATTTGGCATCAATTCGGCCTTAGTAGTGTCTTATAGACCTTTCCCTCATTTAATTTGGTGTCATTGGTGAGTTTGCAAGCAAATGCTGAATGTTGTAACGCATTGCTTCAATAATACCAGGTATAATCATTAGTACAAAACATCCAACAAGGTAACAACAACGTGATCTCGTGTTTGTGTGGTAGGATAGTTCTGTCAAATTCATTTCATTTCATTTAGTAGTCAATGTAGTCAATTCCTTACAGACACAACACAAATGTGCGTAAGTATATTAAAAATAAAAGTCAACAAAATAGGTCGAAATTTTACAGTTCTCCACCAAAACGACATGGAAAAGTTAAATCAACAATTCCTGTAACTCCACCTGTAGTGCGATTCACTAACTTTTAGCGAACCGATAATCGATATGTTACTTAACGATTTTTGTCGCTTGCAGTAACGATTGTGTGATTCACTAACTCATACTTAACGATAGTAAACAGCTGACCTTTTGTGTTTACTGAAATTGATATTAAGTGGCAGCTCGGCCCATGTAAATATCAAAATATGTATACGAAAAGCATAAAGAGGAATAGAAAAAAAAACAAACAAATTTCTGTTACAGAATTGAATTTGTTAGTTTATAAACGTTTTAACAATGTAAGTATGTATATACATACTATATGTTATTTGTGCATAATATATTTTTTAGAATGACTACAAATTCAAGTGGAAAACGGAGCCGCGCCTCGCCACAGCAACTGTTTTCTGTGGCAAAACATATCCTAAATATTCGAGAGCCATTTTTAAACGAACAGTAATTAAAAAATTTCAAAAAAACAACCACAATTGTAAAAGAAGGAAAAATTTGTTTTGTTGAACTTAACAACACAAAAATAGTTGTCGTTAATTTTGCGATAGTCGAATCGCTACTTCAACAGCTGTTTTTGCGATAGCGAATATCGTCATCAAACTGCTTGCAGAATACCAAAATCGTTAATTTTATCGTTAAGTGAACTTAACGATTCGATTAGTGTTAAAACAGCTTACTGGATCGCACTACTGGTATAAGTCAATTTTTTACAGTTTCACTAAAATCGAATGATCCTGATAGCAAATGTCACTTTACACTTTTCTCCAACCGGAACGCAGCTGCTTTACCCCATCTGCCACACAAGAATGCGTCCGTGTGGACTTCCAAGTTCCCGCATGACATTCCTCAAATACGGTGTTTCATGTTTCCTCATCCATAATAATATTTGATGCATTTAAATCCTGCCCTTGTTAGCCAGTATTCTATTTCAATAGACTAGACGAACTGAACACTTTGTACAATGAATGTTTGCTGGACGTAGTGTTCAGCAGCTCATGGGCAGGACCACATTATTCCCGTTTTACGAGGAGATTAACATTTATTTCAAAGGAACATTTGAAACAATCACGAGGTAATAAGGTAACTAACACAAGAGCGTGCTAACATTCATAATTGCGCAATGGACCAATACACTTTTGTGAAAAATGATGAGCTAACAGAAACGCGAAGAGATAAATAGAACGAGAAACAGCAATGAAAGCAACAACGCAATAAAACCGGAAGAAAATGAAAATTATTTTCGCAACTCAGCGGAAAAGGTTACCAAATGCTGCTAGAACCTCCTCATAATCCAAGCTGCTACGTTATTTAATGCGAGAGTTGGAAGGAACGACAACTGTACCCGGTATGGATTTTTCGATTAACTTGTAGATGAACTCATCATCTGTTATTCTTTCATTTTGATATTAAAACATTATTATTTAGGAATCACTTCTTCCTGAACAAGTTGCAAGTTTCAACCAGTTGTGTAAATTGAAGATGATGAGATGTAAGTAAAAATATTCAAATAACCTCATCGGAATTGCCTGTTGTTCAGCTGCATATCGTATTCTTGAATGTTTTTGCATTTATCAACTAAATGTAATTTGTGAGTGCATGCGAATATTTATATTAAATAATCAACGCACTCGTCTGTATCGTCTTAAGACATTTCATCCTTCGGGTGTTCTATTCGACCAGGTGAATTTAACGCGACACCCGGTACATGGGAAATTAAGGAACCCCTACCAATGAGTGTCCCTACCATTTTGGCACCGAACGCTTTGTCTGTGCAAGTGATTTTGTGTGTCAATGCTATTACGATACTGGAGAAATCGCACGACAGAGACCTCATGCGTACTCAGTAGACGGGTTCATACAGGTATGCGATTTGCAAAAGTATCTCAGATTCTCGCTCCCCTAACAAAAAATTAAAGTTTCGGCAAAAAAAATAATAACTGTTTAAAAATTTCATAAAAAAGTGAAAAACTCGGAGAGCTCAAGCCATAAACGTACATTTTGAGCCAATTTGAAATTTCCAGAAATAATACTTTTGATAAATTGTCTGTAAATTGTTGTCGTTAAAAAAAACTTTTCCTGCAATAATTTTTTTAGGGGTTTTTTGGTATGCCCAATCGAATGGTAAACAAAAAAATGGGGGGTTTCGACCAAAAAAAAATTAGTTTTTTATGTTTTAATGTCGATAAATAAAAATAAATTGACCAATTTTTTAAAATTTTTCAAGTTTAACTATTTTTTTCCACATTTTAACACCTGTTTATATTAATCATCACTGTTCTGTGTTGTAGATAATTTTGTTAAGTTTGAAACAAAAAAAAATTAAGTGCCTAGCACTTACCGGTCAATTTTAACAGCTATTTTTGTAAACTAATAAATATTGAAAAAAAATTTAATTTAACAAAATTTCGTGAAAAACAAAGTTTATTAACGATAATTCAGTTTATTAACGATAATTCATTTAACTTATAATGAAAATGAAAAATATTACACTGATATTAAAAGATTACATGAAATACATTAGCAAGCTACAGAAATTTGTCCATTATTGTTGATTTAATAGTATTTGGAAACTCTATACGATGTTCTTCAACAACGAGAAAAACTAGTTGTTTTTGTTCCTCGTTCTTTGTAAATTTATCACTATATGTTCCTGCTAGCGCAACTGCTCTTTCAGCAACATCATTTACTACAAAAAGAAGTTGAGCTATTTCTTCTGCTTTTTGGTAACTTTCATCAGTATACCATTCCGATGGATCAAGATCTAAGAAATCTGTTAAGACTGATACGATGCTATTATCAAACAATATATCGAAGAATTTTTTAGTATTTTCTGTGATAAAATCATAAATTTGTTGCTGTGGAATAAGTTTTAGATTTATTGTGATTCTGTTTTCTATTTGTGCTGAGCCTGTCCTTTCTAATGCCTGAATCATCAATCTTTTTGTCTCACCATCAATAGTTCTATCAAAAAACGCCAATTAGCACTTCATTTAAATACCAATTATGACGAATTACAGCTTTTAGAACTCTATCTGCAACTTCAATATTAATTTTTTTATAAGAAATTAAGTCTTTAATTAATTGCAAATCATTTCTTGGTGCAATTACAGGAATGCTGCATTGAAACCAATATTTAACGTATATTCTCAGCAGAAATATGACAAAGTCTTGAATATCAGTTAATTCATTTTCTGAAATAAATTAAAACACAGAAATAGTAATTTTAAGTTAAAACATTGAATACTAATATAAATATAAAAAAATTTACCAGTTAAAGAAAACTGCTTTCGAAACAAATAAATATTTATGCAATATATTGCTTTTCCCATCCAGCGAGCTCTTTATACAGCACCAGGTTTCCGCACTTGAGCTGCAATCGGTACTCCAAGACAGAGTAGCGATAACTCCAGTAACTCCATATAGTCGTGGCGCGCCGGCTTGATATGAAATTCCAGTTGATTTTTCAAAAATGTTATTATATCGTTTCGAATTTCAGTTTTAAAGTGTTGAGATACTTTGGCGTCACTCATTCCGTTTTCAAAATTTTCTTTAATTATTTTTGGCCAATGATTATAAAATCTTTGAAACAATGGAACAACGGGACCCGTAGTAACTGTTTATATTTATATCGGCTAAGCTCATTGGTTAATCAACACGTTGCCACCTGGGATAATATAATATGTTTCAATATTTATAAGTTTACAAAAATAGCTGTTAAAATTGACCGGTAAGTGCTAGGCACTTAATTTTTTTGCTGTTTCAAACTTAACAAAATTATCTACAACACAGAACATTGATGATTAATATAAACAGGTGTTAAAATGTGGAAAAAAATAGTTAAACTTGAAAAATTTTAAAAAATTGGTCAATTTATTTTTATTTATCGACATTAAAACATAAAAAACTCAGTTTTTTTTGGTCGAAACCCCCAATTTTTTGTTTACCATTCGATTGGGCATACCAAAAAACCCCTAAAAAAATTTTTGCAGGAAAAGTTTTTTTTAACGACAACAATTTACAGACAATTTATCAAAAGTATAATTTCTGGAAATTACAAATTGGCTCAAAATGTACGTTTATGGCTTGGGCTCTCCGAGTTTTTCACTTTTTTATGAAATTTTTAAACAGTTATTATTTTTTTTGCCGAAACTTTCATTTTTTGTTAGGGGAGCGAGAATCTGAGATACTTTTGCCAAATGAACCAGTCTAGTACTCAGTTTGTTATTTTGTAATCGTTACAGGGATTTTAAAATTCGAAGGATATACAATTCAAAATAATGTTCTCCGCCAATGTAACAGTGGGAACTGCACCAATATACACATCAAATGAACCAGAACGATTTTCCTAATTTGTTACAGATATTTATTTGGATTTTCAAGGACTTGAAATAAAAACTTTTAATTTTCTCTCTGGCTTCTAAAAAGTTCTCCTTGACCAATATTTTGAAACCATCGATATTGCATCAAACAACTCGCAAACAATAAATAACATACTACTTCGCTTGATATGGGAGCTTCAACACCTACACATTTACATAATTCTAATGAAGAGACATTGTAAAAAATGAAATAGTATTTATATTAAGTTATATTCCTCCTAAAAGTGATATTAATCTATATTCTAAACACATTTATAATATTAATTATATTGTCAATTCTCTTAAACCCCATCAAACGCCTTGTGTCTTGGGAGATTTCAATTTGGGAAATATTGAATGGCATTTTAGTATTTCAGACCAATCTTTAATTCCATTTAATGTCAATAAGGACATAGAAGCTCCAATATGTGATAATGTATACTCATTGGAACTTTTCCAAGTAAATAATATTCCAAATGATATTCATAGAATATTGGATTTGATTTTTATAAATAATGATTTTAAAGATGTAATTCGCCACTTACTTGTGAACCGATACATCATAAAGCTATTGAAATGGACTTTTCATTCTACAGTAATTCCAATACTATTTATAATACTGAAATTCAGTATGATTTTAAAAAGGCAAACTTCACGGCAATAAATTTATTTTTTGATTCCGTTAATTGGAAGATGATTTTAAGAGATAAGGATAACTTGGAGTGAGTTTATTCCATTTTTAAACAAGTAGTAAATCATGTGTATGTTCCTTTGAAAACAAGTGGACGTCGTTTTAAATTGCCTTGGTACAACAAAAGGCTAATGCATTTAAAAAATCTTAGATCAAAAGCAAATAAAAAATATAAATTAACTAATCTAGCTGGTGATAAAGCTTTATTTACTTTGAGGTGTAAGGAATTTGATTTTCTTTCCAACTTTTTGTATAAAAACTACCTATATAATATTGAATGTGATATTAAAAGAAATTCTAGATGTTTTTGGTCATTTTATAATTTGAAACGGAAGTCAAATGGGCTTCCAAACTGTATGGAGTATGATGGGGTAACCATCAATGGTACCGAATCTATCCGTAATACTTTCGCTAACTTTTTCTCTTCAGTTTACAACATTAATCCTGAGTATAATATTCATAATTTTTCACATTTACATGAACTGTTTGACGTTGGTCAATTGGAGTTTGATGTAAGTGAAGTGTTTGAAGCTACGCGAACTTTAGATAGCTCTAAGAGTGTGGGCTATGATAAACTTCCGCCATTATTCTTAAGGGAATGTGCAGCCGCGTTGTCGATACCTCTTACAATAATATTTACTAGATCGTTGTCAACAGGAGTTTTTTTTACAAGAATGGAAGATGTCATTCATTTCACCTATATTTAAGTCGGGTCAAAAGGGCTTTATCACTACTTATAGACCTATTGTTAAATTATCTGCTGTACCAAAATAACTCGTTGTCAGTTACTCAGTTTGAATACTCTAACGCAGCGAAGAATCGCACATAATATTATATTTATCAAGGATGTTATAGACAGTAGAATAGACTCCCCCGAGCTTTTGGAACTAATACCTTTTAATGTGCCTACGAGAAATTTGAGAAGCCATACATTTTTTTATAAATATCTTCATAGATTTAATTATGGTTTGAATGAAGTTGTGTCGAGAAGTTTGATTTTAAGTAACTATGAGTGCAATCATATGGATTTTTTATGAGTCGCTCAGTTTTTAAAAAGGCGCCTTTCGAATATATTGCCTTAGAATTTAATTAATTATTTGTTACTATTGTTAGAATTAAGTAAATAGTTGTAAGAATGGATCTGTAAGGGCTCAGCCCAATAGATTGAAATGAATAAATAAATAAATAAATAAATAAATAAAATGATTTGCATCGAATAAGAAACGGCAAGTTAAAGAGCTGAAATTGCCTTATCTTATGGCAGTATTTCAGCCTTCTGTCATTAATAGTTTAGCAACAAAAAATTATTTCAATTATTTCTATTTTCTTCAAAATGAAAATGTTCATGCGTTTAGTCGTTTTATTTTTAATGATTTTTTTCTTCAATATTTCGCTGCCCTTTGGGTAGCATCGTCAGGGGGATAAACACAATTATTAATTAAGAATGATAAGAATTAATAGCAAAACATTTTTCCGTATGTCATTTGAAAAAATCAACAATAACAAAGTGAAGAAATTAAACAATTAAAGAAATTTTCTTTGTCATAAGATAAATATTTTAAGTTACAGCCAGAAAAATTTTTAGTAGAAATAGCTTCTCTAAGTTACAGCCACAAAAATAATTTGGTTGAAGAAATTATATTCAAAATGGTAAATTCAAAAAGTTACATTCTGATAAATGCAATATGTTAGCTAATAAATAAAGTTTACTAATTGAATTTCTATAATTCTATTTCTCGTAATTAATTGAAAATGTCACTACCATCCGAAAGGGCATTTTCATAAGATTACAAAAGTTTAAAGTTTAATGCAACAGGATTATAGAGGTCTAGATGATAAGAACCATTTGACCAATTTTAACTACAAGTGCATTATTTTATAATCTAATAATTAGAACTAATTATATTTAGTTTCTTCATAACATTGAAGACTTTTTAACAGTGGATGCTACTTTTCTTGTTTCAAAAAACTTCAAATATTCGGCATTTTATTGATTCATAAATTGCTATCAAATAAACCAAAGGCATCTCATTCCAGGAGTCGATAATGGCTTGAATTATCATCGAATTGTCTTTCTCCTTTTTTTACATATTCAATTATGTCTAGGCCGGGAGAATATAGTGCCCAATTAAGAAGACGAACATTTTGGTGTGAAATTACTTCTTTTACAACTCTGGCATTATGAATAGGAGCATCATGTTGTTGCAGGATCCATGGAATCGGTCCAAAGTTATCATTTACTTTAGGGAAAGCTGATTATAACAGAACCTTGTAAGTTTCTACAGTTAGTTTTGCACTTTGAAATCCTAAATCGAATGTGCCGTAATAAGGTATTGTATCCCATACCATAACTCCACCCTCTCTGCTGTGACGACGATTTAAAAAACCTCTCTTTTCTCGTATCGTGAAAATAATAATTTTAGCCGTCCGGGCCATCTAAATTAAATTTACGTACTGTCATAATCATTACCATGACCTCTTACTTGAATGTCCCATGTCATATGTTTCCGAGCAATTGTAACCGATTTTCTTTGCGCACATTATTCAGCGGCGGTCTTTCTTTAGTTTTTTTTCAATTTCGGGTACTGGCAGCTTGCACTGGCTCTTTTTACTGTCAAGGTATTGCCTGGATATCAGGTTGAGAAGTGATTTTTGCTGCAGAAAGAGAAGAGTTTGACGCACTTCTTTTTTTCTCTTTTCGGTTGGACTTAAAACGCTTGGAATCCTTCCTTTGTAATTCTTTCCATAGTTGCCAACATCTTTTAAGTATCCCAGCACCGTTTTGTAACTTCGTCCGATTTCCCGCGCAATGGCCCCCGAATGATTAACGTCGATTTGGCTCTATCCGCTAATGTTTTCACTAATGTTCTTTGGAAGTAATATTTTTCTTTTACTAATTGGTTGGTGTATAAATCAAATGCGACGTGGTTCCAATCATATGAACGGGACAAAATTGAAATTTGTTGTCTTTTCTGGGAAGGACCTTTATAGTACTGTTGTTGTTGTTATCTTTGTAGTCTTAAGAAATCCCATTTTCGACAGTAGTACGATTTTAGCTGTAAACTAGAAATTTAAGTGGATCTAATCATCTGATCGTGAGTGTATCTTCTGCAATAGTTACAAGTTTCTTTATTTACAGATTTAATTGAAATAAAATATTATTTATGTTTTAGTTAAAGTGGTGCTATCGAAATGATTTGGGGTATAAAAATGTTAATGGTAGCTTTTGGGGATGCATAATCCATCGTAATTGCATCTTTGGGGCCCGTGGACCAATACCTCGTGGGAACCCCTGTTGGCACATCAATTTAAATTTCAATCGATGTTCGTAAATTTTAACTGATGTCTTTAAAATTGTATTTGATGCGTTTTAAATTAGAGTTGGTGTCTTTTCGGTTTTAAATCTTATTTGTAATTTTCAACTTATGTCCTTTAAGCAGGGATCAAAAATAATTGTTGTTGATTTAATTTTCAACTACAGGTAAAATACATGGTGCTTGCCGCTATGCCTAAACTAATTTAGGTTTCTATAAGTCCAGCGCATTTTGATGAAGATGGAGTTACTGAGGAAGTATTTTGGGGACGAAGTTTGTCATGAAGATGATGAGTTGTGAAAATGAAAATCAACGTGAAGTTGTGGCCTAAAACAATTCATTGTAAAAAAGAAAAAATTACAACAGAAAGTTCTTAATTTTCAAATCACAAATCCGCTATCTAGTTGTTATTTATAAATAATGATATCAACTGAATTATGTATTCATGAGTCATGACAATGGCTATACTGGCACTACCAATTAGTTGAGGATTAACATATGACTGAATACTTTTTTTTACTTGTGGCCAAAGCTCAGGCGATGCCCCTATAAATGCACGACATATATTTGGACTTAGGAAGTAGGGATAGGGGTATAAGGATAGAGGAAATAACGTTTTTTGATGTTGGACTTATAGTTTTGATAGCATAAGTATTAGGGAATGGTCTCGCCGGAATCTTATTCCACATGCTGAAAAATAAATCTCTCTGTTGTGTGCAGTTCGATCCGCTGTTCAAGTGACAACTAAAGGACGTGAATCCCTGGAGAACCTTATACGACGGCTAAATATTCCGACCTCCGCTCATGTACCTCTGAGGAACACTTCCCATGGAAATGTCGATGGAACAACAATGCACAGCTAACATTTCGACTACGTTGCAAGGAGATAACAGAGTTAGCAACCATGCTTTCACCTACCAGCATTATTGCTCTCCTTTTCATACGGTGTAGAAGCTCTAATGTGACATCGCATTGGTCCAAATACGACAGTATATTCCACCTTTGGCCGGATAAGATCAGATGGAGTGAAAAAACTCCGACACCGCAAATACTTGAATGCTTTTATCGACACATTAAATACGTGTTTATTTCTTCGGATATCACACTGTACTTTCATGTCAAAAACATCAAGAGCTTCCGATTCTTCAATATCTACACCACCCACAGAATTAAAGGACAGAGCCGAGACAATTGTGTATTCTTACGTGCATTAAACTCAACTCGATTCGCTTGATTCTTCGCAGAAACCAAATACATATTTTGGTTAAGTGAATCGTATATTTCCCTGTAAATCTGAAAGAGTACACTGAGGGTATAACGCTTCGTCGCATAGATGAACCATTTTCGTCAATGTTTTTACGTTGCTACAATGAAAAGTCTCGTATATCCGACAATTTGGTAGTCGCTGCAACGAAAAATTTCATACATGATTTCTTTGACAATTTTTCATTTCGTTGCTGCAAGAACTTACTTTTCGTCCCTACAACAATTCTATTTAATTTCAATGTTGTAGAGAAATGGGTTAAAAATTTAAAAAAAGGAAGTGCATGAGATTTAAACTATTGATATTTGGTTTATATATCTATATATAAGAAAAAATTACAACAGAAAGTTCTTAATTTTCAAATCACAAATCCGCTATCTAGTTGTTATTTATAAATAATGATATCAACTGAATTATGTATTCATGAGTCATGACAATGGCTATACTGGCACTACCAATTAGTTGAGGATTAACATATGACTGAATACTTTTTTTTACTTGTGGCCAAAGCTCAGGCGATGCCCCTATAAATGCACGACATATATTTGGACTTAGGAAGTAGGGATAGGGGTATAAGGATAGAGGAAATAACGTTTTTTGATGTTGGACTTATAGTTTTGATAGCATAAGTATTAGGGAATGGTCTCGCCGGAATCTTATTCCACATGCTGAAAAATAAATCTCTCTGTTGTGTGCAGTTCGATCCGCTGTTCAAGTGACAACTAAAGGACGTGAATCCCTGGAGAACCTTATACGACGGCTAAATATTCCGACCTCCGCTCATGTACCTCTGAGGAACACTTCCCATGGAAATGTCGATGGAACAACAATGCACAGCTAACATTTCGACTACGTTGCAAGGAGATAACAGAGTTAGCAACCATGCTTTCACCTACCAGCATTATTGCTCTCCTTTTCATACGGTGTAGAAGCTCTAATGTGACATCGCATTGGTCCAAATACGACAGTATATTCCACCTTTGGCCGGATAAGATCAGATGGAGTGAAAAAACTCCGACACCGCAAATACTTGAATGCTTTTATCGACACATTAAATACGTGTTTATTTCTTCGGATATCACACTGTACTTTCATGTCAAAAACATCAAGAGCTTCCGATTCTTCAATATCTACACCACCCACAGAATTAAAGGACAGAGCCGAGACAATTGTGTATTCTTACGTGCATTAAACTCAACTCGATTCGCTTGATTCTTCGCAGAAACCAAATACATATTTTGGTTAAGTGAATCGTATATTTCCCTGTAAATCTGAAAGAGTACACTGAGGGTATAACGCTTCGTCGCATAGATGAACCATTTTCGTCAATGTTTTTACGTTGCTACAATGAAAAGTCTCGTATATCCGACAATTTGGTAGTCGCTGCAACGAAAAATTTCATACATGATTTCTTTGACAATTTTTCATTTCGTTGCTGCAAGAACTTACTTTTCGTCCCTACAACAATTCTATTTAATTTCAATGTTGTAGAGAAATGGGTTAAAAATTTAAAAAAAGGAAGTGCATGAGATTTAAACTATTGATATTTGGTTTATATCTTCCTTTTTACAGTTTATTTTTATTATTATTTTATTTCGGAGGTTTGCCAACATTTATAGTTGACGAAACAATTTCATTATTGCAACGAAACAAATTTTTCTGAAGATAAAGAGAGAAAAGCAATCAAAAAATGTGCGAGCGTAAAAAGAGGCAAGAGAGCATGTTGAGCGTGAATGATGGGTCACGTACAGATCTTAAATCAGTTCTTTTGCAACAGCCGAAAGTGGTAGACATGTTTCGCCGCCGGAATAATTTAAATAAATTTGTTAAAAGAGACTAATTAGTTATACTTAGTAATAATATAAGTATTTGTGAAAAGTTATTGTGAATGGCAAATTGTGTGAATTTATGTATTTGTTGTGATCGTTTGTGTAAATTGAGTGTCTATAAATGAAATAGATAAATAAACAGAATGCAAGGAGCAACATGACAGCAAAGAAAGTGACGCATCGCTTGCAGAAAAACTACCCCGAAATATGTATGAACGTTTGTGTGTGCGTATGAGCGTGACGATACAAATCGCAACAAAATGTTGGTGTTTTTTTAACCATAATTCGGTCGCGCCTGTTTCGTTGCATTGGTATTTGGGTTCGAAGTCAATGAAAACGAAGAAGCCAGGTTAACAAAGTGTTTCATGTAAGACGATCATAAAAAGTAACAATTTAACGAACAATGAAATGAGTCGAATCGGAATTTTAGCAAATTTGTTTAAAATATATAAAACAACAGTTGAAGAAACTGCTTAGAGAGCGATCACTGGCTTAAAGAAGTGAAGATGTGGGGCTACAAGTGAATGACAGAAATCCAACAATTGCATATCTTAAGAAAACAATGATGTGGTTCTATGTTAATGGAAATTTTGACCATAGATAAATTGCTTTGATGAATCCGATATGGGAGAAGAGCTCATATTAATGGTAAGTACTTATACACACATAAGTAGATTTGTAAAAATCGTAAATAAAAATCTTAATAATAAATTCCTCATATTTTTTTTTAATTGCAGGACCTGACCACAACGGCCACAAAAACACTCACAACGGCCGCAATGAAACGAGTTCATATCAGCACTGAAATAAATTCATTGCTGCCATGAAACAAATTCATTGCAGCAACGAAACAAATTCGTTGCAATAATGGATCAAATTCATTGCAGCAACAATTATACTTTCGTTACAGTGGTGGACCATTTGCAGTTGATGAACACATTTTCGTAGCGGGAATGAATCTGTACGTTAGCTCACTTTCGATGATAAAAGTTGTTGGGGTGATGAACATTTTCATCCCTGTGATGATGCTTTTCCGTTCAGTGTATGCCGACAATCCAACGTATGCGAATTACATATATTATTGTCATCAGAAAATGTGTAGAAATTGAAATTGAAAATTAGAAAGAAAGAAGAAGATTGAAAAGGGCCTTGTGCCCCCAGATTCATTTTATACTCATCGGATGAGATGCCCTCAATATCAACACGTACAGAACGATCCCTGAGAAGCTCGCAATGAATTGCAATTGGTCGGTAGTTTTCGGGGTTATTAGTTTCGTTTTGATTAGAGATACGCTGGACATTGGCAACCTTTGAATGCGAAGGGAAGGTACCCGAACGGTATTACAACTAGAGGCTGAATAACTTGCGAAATGGACGAACAATTGTCGAAGAGCAGTCGTTTTAAACAAGTGATGAAATTCCATCCCCAAGAACCTTTTTTCGAAAGTATCAGGCAGTAAACTAGATACGTTTACGATCACGGGGAGTGGTTGATTGCTTTCCGGACAAGAACAGTTATTTGCAAAGTATAATAAGTTCTTTACTCTTTTAAGAAATGACCAAAAGCTCTTGCTAACCCTAAGAAAGAACTTTAGCACAAGGACGCTGTTAGTAGAGAAACTCAGTACGCAGCAATACTTTGGCATATTCTGATCTTGCGTATCCGTACTGGAATTTATATTACGGTTCAAATTTATGAAAGCCTCCTCTCACGATCTGACAACCTCTTTGCATGCTTGATTAATCCAGATTTATCAGCTGATTTAATAAAAATTATTTTGGAAGGAATGAATAGTTTCAATCTGGTTAAAATAATAAAAGCATGGAAAATCAATATTGTCATCGGGAAAACATAGATGCCAATTGAACTGTTTATAAAATTCGTTCAGCTCAGTCCAATAGGGCTTTTCGTACAGGAACTTGGACCGTTTCGTGACTGGTACTGGAGAGCATGAAGTTCGGAATACGAAATGGAGGCGGAAACAGTACAATGATCCGAATTACCAAGAAGTGGAAGGATGTTAACTTCATACTTGTCAGGGGTGAAGTTGGAAAAAGGTCAAGAGTGTTTGAAACCAACATTTTAACATGCGGGATGTGTGTTTGTGGATTTACTAATTGCACACGATTGTTGTGTGCTGCAAAACGCTCGGCTTGATTGTGAACATTAAAATTACCAACAAAAGTATTTCAAGAAACCCCTCTTCCACAGATGCGGCTTCTATAAAGAAATCCGTAATGCATAATGTGTGATTTGATCTTATATTTTAACCACAGGCAGTTACATTCAGGATACGTCGTTTCCAGCTGTTGCATGGACAGAAATCAAACACCATTGCGCACATAAACTACATGGCCTGTTAGGAAAAAAATACGACAGCGTGTGATAACCAGGGATGTGAAAATTCCCTGCATCAGAAACCCCACAAACCTGGGTCTCACATAGAGTACAAACATCCGGCCGGTGAAACTGTGCGTATAGAGAAAACATTCGCTCTCAGCCCTCGCATGTTCGAGAAACATAAGGAGTAAGTACTGTAGTTCTTTATTCCAGCGGTCGGTGTTATGCAATATTGAGCATTTCTCCGGAAAAGGAACCGGAACTGATCTAGTCACAGGTTCACTATGGATAGTAATCGGTCCTACTTCTAACACCTTTATATGAAAGTAAATGAGAGCCAGAGGAGAACATTTTGACAGTTCGATGGTAGAGTTCTTGACAAGTTTGGTTGGAAAATGTTAAACAACAAAAATTTTCAAGATAGAACAGCTGTTTGAAATCAGCTGTTTTATGTAAACAAATAAAACTGAATAATAAATTAACAACGGCAGGTATAATTACAAATAAGTTTTGAAATATTTTATTGCATATATCACTGAAATTTAGAAAGAAACTGGAGAGAAATAATGTGAAATGGCATTCAGCAAAGAGAGTAATGTTGTTCTTCCTCTCTCACAAGTTGATTCTTGCAAATTTTTACTGGGAAAGTAAATGAATAAAGCTACGTTTACTATAGTTTTCTGTACTCAATTTGCATGTCACATAACTAGTCTGTTCCTGTTATATCAGTCGGAGAACTCGTCACCAAATAACTTGTCACACGTTTAACCCAAATACACCAGTTGCAGAAATGGTCACTCTGTAACTATTCATGGAAGCTGTACGAAGTTATCATATCACTGAACCGTTACCAAAGTAGAATAAAGTACAAGAATAATGTTTCAAATTTATATATCAATTTGTTCTTCAGATTATGTAGTTTTTGCCCTTGTATTTCTTTAAATGTTGTATTTCATTTAAATTAGATATAAAACCAGAAAAAATCAAGAAAATATCGAAATCTCAAGTTTAGTAATGATTGTTGAATGAAGTTTTTATGTTCTAGTGATAGGGTAACTTCAAAAGAATTATACAAATTAATTCTTTAACCCTTTGGAACCAGTTTGAACCAAATTACCTCATCACCTATCTCGGGACAAGTACTTGACACCAGTACAACTGATACCACATTTTCCTTTGGGATTGTTAGAATAGAACTACTAAAGCATTAAACTTGGAAAATAAAAATACAGACTATCGTACGGTGGACGATACAAAAACACATCAATTAAACCAATTGCTTTAGAAGCTCTTTAAATGTATATGAGTAAAGTTTAGGCAATTCCTTGATTTTGAAGCGCCATCTAGTTGTAATTTGTAGAACTAAAGTTATAGAACTTGACAGTTAACGTCTTTTACAATAATGCTAGCATCGGACACAAAACCATCAAAATCGCAGAATGGTGGCCAACTTTTTGTGTTTAGGTTCGGAGTAAATTTTGTGCGGTTTCATACAGAATATATAAGAGTGAATTTATAAGAGAGCTGTTGTACTTGCACCACAAATACGTGGAATAATTTTAACAATCTGCGTTTTAATTGGAATCTACACCAATAATTTTACACTAACACTTCATTACATTTTGAAATTTGTCTTACACCAGGAAGAGTTACAAGAACAGAAATGTGAAATTGGAATATATATCGTCGGTTTATGTTTTTTAGAGTTGATATTGTGTCTACAGGTTTTTGTGCGTTCTCTTGCAGAATCTGTTGTCAGATACTTGATATATCTTACCATTACTGGGATGTGTACTCTAATTTGGTTGTAAATCCGCAAAAATTGCTAATTGGTAATAGTGGTATAGTTGAGAATATTGGTATCTCCGTTTCAAACAGTTGGCGTTTACGACAAAACAACAATAAAGGCTCGTTCACAATGATAGCAACAAATTCAACAGGCGCCCTGCAAATAATACTGGACTACGTGATCCATTGCAGCTGCTATGGACTAGTTACAACATTGTCCTATGTAATGCAGTCATGGACCATGTCATTGTCAAACAAGATTTTTTAGTTAAGTTGAGTAACGACAAGTGTTCGAGTTTTATCGTTTGCATATTAAGTTGTTATTTTTTGCAGGCATTTGTTTTTTTGTAGTGGCTTCTCTGACACGAATTTGTCATTGATTTCAGTTTGTTTTTGAAAGCGTGGTGCGCAGATGGTTTGATCGGCAAAAATAATAAAGAAATGGGAAAGAGAGAATGTAATAATAAGAAAAGAAACCAAAGGAAAAAATATGGAAGAGAAAAAAGTGAACGCAATTTTGTATACAAAAAATAATAATTTTCGTAATAATTAAAAATGCATTGTAGTTTCCGTCATAGAAGACGGCTGAGAAAGAAAAATTTGTAAATAGATTATTGAATAAAAGTGATAATTCTGAGCAGATTGGATTGGGAAATGACACAACAGATTCTGCACTTGTTGAACCAGCAGAGGCAGAAGGTTTGGGACATAAAGAAGTAGATGAGGTATTTGAAAGAAGAAACAAATTTATAAGTGATTTAGGGCAATGGCAGTTGAATAGCAGAACATCCCACAAGAACTTGGGGGAACTGTTGATCATTTTAGGAAATTATGATGTGGATGTACCTCTTTCTCCAACGACACTGGTGCAAAACGTTAATTCAAGAGCAGAAATAATTACTGTTCCCCCTGGTGAATATGCACATTTCGGCATCAAACAAAATTTAATGAAGGCATCACATGTTTTACAAAAATATGACGAAATAATTTGCGATATAAATATTGATGGTTTACCTATCTTTAAAAGCTCAAATCTGCAACTTTGGCCAATATTAATTAAAGTTATTAATATCAGAAATATAAAGGTGTTTCCTGCTTGCATTTATAAGGGCAAACAGAAGCCTAATGATATAAATCAGTTCCTAGAAAAATTCGTTGAAGAAATTTTCGAGTTGCAGGAAAATCACTTGTATATTGGTGGCAAAAAAATATTATTTAAAATAAGAAATATTAGTCCTTTTTTTGAACAACCATTGAACTCACTATCAGCTTTAGGTATATGTACTGCTGATAGGATATTGGAAGAGAGAGAGGAAATATTTAATATTGAAAATATCAACTGCAAACTTCTATCATTGCCTTTTGAAAAAAAGTAATTTTAATGCCAATTCTTCATAGCTGCTTTTAAAGTTACAAAAAATACAAAAACGTCTCATTTACTTCATATGACCTACACTTATTGTCTATGCAATCCTAAACTACTAAAATGGAAGGCAGACATCTGAAACAACTTAGTGCTTGCAGCGGACTTTTAAATTGTAAGTATGTAATAACAAGTCTAGTGTTTTATTTTCTAAAATCGTATTACTGTGTTTTTCAGACTGTGCCGAAAAAACACCATGCTCTGTCTGCATCGAACTTAAAGGTTGTTTGAAATATGAAGTTTCTTCCGCATTAATAACATTTTTTATTTTAAAAAAATGATCAACACACAAAATCAGTTAATTTCTGGGATGATGGCCGATCAAAAAACTTTACAGGAACAGCTCTCAAAATTACAAAGTACAGTATAATGTTTTTTTCTTTCATCATTAACTTTCATTATTAACATATTGTTTATTTTAATTTTTTAGCAACAACAGAACAGCAAAACAAAGTTATAGTAGAAATGTTAGCAGACCACATAATGCAGCTGCAAACTCTTAACAAATCTCATCAAAGCATTACTACCCTAACAAACAGATTTTCTCTTAAAACTGAAGAAGATCTTCAAAAGCTTGAAGCTGAAATATGCAACGCTAATGAAGAAAAATATGTAAGTAAATGTTATTGAAAACCATAGATGGGCACTTTGCACTATGTTGTATCTATGTTGAAATCCCTTCAATTAAAAAGAAATGTGTTTTCTCATCATTTTATATTTCCAGGTATCTACTGTCAAATATTTAATTGATGGGAATGCGATTAACAATTTGGAACGCATTTTTTCCCGAGAACTGTGCATACAATATAATACGGATGGAATTTTCGGAAAAAAGAGTTTGAAGGATTATAAAAACATATACAAAATTGTTATAGGTAAGTATTCTGATTTCAAAAGATTATTTAGTTTAAATAACTATCTCCATTTCAGCTGCAATATGTAACTACTCCCCCAATGCTGATAAAGAATTCCGAGCAGCTCTTCAAGTAGTAAAGAACGGCACTTTCGTATTATTTGTTCGCAAAATAAGAATAAGAAAATACCTAATTAATATTATCTCTTTAATTCAAAATAAAATCAAATTAAACAGACTCATTGCCATAAATATGAATTTAAGTATATGCTAAGTTTTCTGTAATTGTTTTTGTTAATTGAATATATTCTTTATTTTGCCTTTTTCATACTGAGCTAAAGACTTTACAAGTACCTGTAAATAAAATTATTTCCAAGACTTATATTCATATTCATAAATATGTTTTATGAATTCTATAAAAATGTTTAAATTAATTATTATTAGCTAATTATGTTGTATTATAATTACATTTTGCGTTTTTCCGTTTGTGTGCATATTGTTAAAACTGTTATGTTTACGTAGCAGTTCATGTTTAGTATGATAATAATTTATAATCATAATTTATACATAATAATAATTTATAAATTATTATTTATCAAAATAAGCGTAAAGTGCTAAGTAAAAATAACAGTGTTAAAAATATGCCCACACAGAGAAAATCACAAAATTAACTGACCACAATGGATTAGTTTCAAAACTAGCTCTCTGGGGTATTCCATGGATTAGTTTCAAAATGAGCCCTCTGGGGTATTCCATGGATTAGTTTCAAAACTAGCCCTCTGGGGTATTCCATGGATTAGTTTCAAAATTAGTCCTCTGGGGTATTCCATGGATTAGTTTCAAAACTAGCCCTCTGGGGTACTCCATGGATTAGTTATATGAATTAGTTTTAAGAATAACCCTCTGAGGTGTATCATAGAGTAATGATGTGGAGTAGTTTTGAGATTACTCTGATGTAATGCAAAGCAGGGTTATATGGTCCAGCCCTAGGGCATCGTAATGTTAAATGGGTTAGGTTTTTCCATGCATTTGGGTTATTTTTGGACTAGTCCTCGTCCATTATGGACTATAATTTACACGCGTGTATGGAGTAGTCGCATTATTTGCAGGGCGTTCACAATGCAAGCAACAAATGTGTTCGAATAAGTTCGAAAAAACAGCTGACTGGCAACATTGTTTACATTATACAGCAGTATACATACCATGGAGAATTGCAATACAAACGAAAACGCAAACAGTAAAAAATAGAAAAATTAAATGTGAGACACGCACCTCAGATTTGTACCACTACCCGGAGCAAAAAGTTTTAAGTGTTTTTCTATAGAAAACTTTTAAAATTTTTCTATAGAAAAGTTGTCAAATTTTTCTATAGGAATGTTTAGAAACTTATGTTCCATAATATGTCATGGCCTTGGACGGTTTCGATAAAGCTGAAAATGTCAGCTTTTTTAAACTTTTTTCTTTTGTTTATTAATAAAATTGGCGCGAACTACACTTACTACAAACAACCATCGTTGCTGCCATTGTGAACGCTACTTAAGTCCACGATATATTGTATTGTTAGTGACTTTTGATTTTATATTGTTGTGCAGAATATACACAAATAAATATACACAATATGTTAGTGTTCGAGGCTCTTGTACATGAGAACGTGGGTTCGATCTATGCTCGGACCACCTTACATTTGATTCGACGGCAGTCACCTCGGTTATTCATGGCTACACTACCACTGTGACACTGTGTAAAGCTCTCTCTAATCCCTTCATGGGAAACCATTTGTTTTTATATTTGTGTTCTATTTGGGTAAATTATCCCACCATACAAACACGAAATGCACGAAATGATGTTGCCTTGTTGGATGTTTTGGGCTAATGCTTCTACTTGGTATTATTGAATCCATATAACAATCAATAGTTATTTACCACGTGCGCTTTTAAACTAAGGATCTTATCACATGACTCTGTGGGGGTGGAACAAACTCAGTTGTTCGAGTTAGAATTTTTTATATTTCTAGAACTCGAAACGAATCAATGTTTAAACCCTTCCTACCATAGGGAAATATTGATAACATAGAGAAATTTTGTATCGATTTAGCCAAGTCTGTTTGCCCATATATTTTTGTGATCAAAGTTCAGTTAGCAAATACAAACTAATTTAAACGGAATTTGTTACATAGCATTTGATTGGGTAAGAGACGAATCCTATTGAACCCTATTATCGGTACACGTTCTGATATAGTACATATGCAAATCTGCTTCCTAAGCTTGATACTATCGTATGTAGAGGCTACATATATTCAGCGATTTCAACGCAAATTGGTTCATAAGATTTCCTTCGGCTCGGCTAGCGATGATAGCATTTGAGAATGGGCCACATCGATGTATGGTTTGATAAAGAAAGGGCGTTTGTTAGGTCATGATGATCGTTTGGGAGAAAAATCCATATCGGGCCACCTTTTTTTATAGCCCCCATACAAATTTTGCCAATCAAGCTTGGCACTATTGGTTTTAGAGATATCAACTATTAACCGGTTTTAACAAAGCAAACACTTTTCTAAGACCAATGCCGTTTATTTGAATATAAGCGATATGGGTCCACGTTTTGTTATAGTCCCAATACAATTATACCAACCATGGACTGGTACTATCGGCTCCATTATACATAAGACAATGCTAATAACGATCGCTTTTGAAAATGTGATATGTCTAAAGTATTCACGATTTGATATGGAATAAAAGAGCGACAACGTTTAGTGTTAAACATTTTTTCTGTGTACCATATTTCACCCCTCCCTAGCCGAGAACCTCCTCGCTTTGCCAGTGGGTTTCAGCTTTTGTAAACAAAACACACACACAAACATACAAATAAATTCACAAAATCCGCATCATCTGTTGTTTCTTCCGTTAGATTTGAATTGAGGTGCTGTTGTTGTTTTTATACCTAAATAAAACATAAATTTTTAAATATTTGTGAACTGTACGCTCAAATCTTATTATGCTGCGAAAAAGTATCAAAGTGTATACAAATTTCTGCCATAATTTATTCATTTTAATGACCATCACATCACTGTATTTGCCATACATTCACATCAAATTTGCCGGCGCTGAATTATGACAGTCCATGCAACGATTTAGTCACGGCTGCGTTATACGGGTATGTGCTACAGTGACACAACGGGAACCTCGTTTCTCAAAGTATTTGACCGCAACATTTATTCATTCAGGTTATATCAGTAGCCCAGCTGATTTCGTTGTATTCCTTTCGTTCGTGCCTAGTCTGTCAATATTTTTGTTTACATTTTGTTTACATTATTTGTTTGTTGACAGTCTCAAAATATTATATTAAATATACGGTGGGAGTCGAAAAATAAGACAAGGCCGGAGAAGACGGTTTTACCCTAACTCGGGTACGAGGAATCCGAACTGCATGAATAGTTTTCTGAGTTACAATTACGGTTTCATACAAAACCAAATGTAGTCATACCGGACGAACTGTTCCCAGACGTACTGTTCATTGTACGGGTTTCTTCATAACCTACAAAAAAGTAGGCGAGACTACTTTTTTTCAGCCATTGTACTTTTTCTTTGTAGATTTTTATGTTTTTCTTTGGTTCAAAACCCAATTAAACAAAGTGTTTTTATTCAATCAAAATTTTCAGTGTAGAAAAAAATTAAAATTAATTGAAATTGATAATTAAGTAAAATTCGATATTGAAAATGAGGAATAAAAAATAATCCACTCTATTAGTCAAAATACAAAAAACTAATGATGCAGTTCGATTCCTCGTACCCAGTTTAGGGTAAAACCGTCCTCTCCGTCCTTGACTATAAATTTTTTTGCCAAAAACTTCACAGTGCCTACTTTAAAAAAGTGTTCAAGTGTTCTACTTTAAAAAAAAATCAATGAGTGTTCGAACTCACGGGCGATGTGTTAACACCTTTTTGGTACACGGTACCTGTACGATATCTATGAAGACATTAGTAAATGTTTCATTGGAAAATAAAAAAAATTGCAAGCTCTTTTAAACATTAATAAATTTATTTATTAAGTACTGATCAAGGTTTATATGTTGCACAGAATGCAGTCAGTTCCAAAAGCTTACTTCCATTATATATTAAGTTTAAATTGTTTTGTTGCTGCAATTTGCACTATCTGTTTTCTTACATCTGCTTTAACATTAAATGTAATATTGTTAAAATAAATAAAGCAAAATTTAGCTCACTGAAATAATTGTTTTTGTTTTGTCATACACATAGCGACGTCAAAAAGTATTGAATAGTGTAGAGAACTTATTGCACCCTTTTGCCGCTCTCATGTAAAGCATGAAAGGAGCATAAACGAGTCTTATTCTCTTTATAGAATATTTCAATATGAATGCTCTATTTCGACAATGTTATTACATAAAACAATACAAAAAGCACAAATGCTTCAAAAGGCATCAATGTTTCACATCAAAATTATGAATGTTATGACAAAAATAGAGTACATAATACATTTTGAATCATTCCCCAGATGTCTCCAGTGCTTTTGAGTCATACAATTCGTTCATGAGTTCTCTATACTATTTAACAACGTTGTCAACTATTTATATCCAAGACGCGCCGGGAAGCTTCTCAAAATGCCCTGAAAAGCGCTAAATTAAATTTAAATACAAAGTGTTGTAACTTAAGTTACAAATTAATTAATAAAAATCAAAGTTACTAATACCTAAAATTACTAAATAATAGTTTCTACTTAGACTAAAATTCCTATTTTTTTAAAAGTTTTTTGTGAGCATTTTAAACGCTTTGTTAAGGTTTAACATTTCTATGTTACAGATGTTATTCGACACCTTCGCCTTTGGGTAAAGGCTCTAGTTTCGCTTTTTGGTAATGGCTTCGCCCATTTTTAAATAATGTATCAGACTCCCACAATTTTGTGTACTTTTGTACATAGCTCCGACTAAACTTGGATTAAATTTGTTTACATATTCCTAAATACTTGTACAGAGAACAAATTTCAATTAAGAAACTTAATAGAAGAATATATTAACAAAATGTAAAAGATATTCGTTAAAACTTTCACAGAAATTGTTTAAATAAACGGCTGTTAACCAAAAGTAATACCAAGATTACTACTACTCAATATTAAACTTTATTTTTAATAATTGTAAATAACGTACGTAAGATTTCCGGCATTCTATAATTTATCTCCTTCAGTAAAACGCGCTAAGTTAGCGCGTTATTTAAAAAGCACGCCGATGAAGGAAATGCGATTTTTGGGTTGGTGAAAAGCGCGAAACGCGCTAAGTTGGCAACGCTGCTATTCAATACTCTTTGGCGACGACGGCCTGCTACATTCAACTACGTATGTGATGCTAACGCTGTGTGTTGTTTGCATGTGTTCACTTTGATATACATATTTCCCTACCCGTGCCTATAGAGATGTTAACACATCAAAACGGAATTCGGGTTTACAAACGAAAACTGTTTAGTTGGTTTCGGGTTCGAAATCTCTAGCCGCTATTCTGTTAATTTTTCGTAGCCTGTCATTTAGCAATAATTATTTTGTTTATATATTGAAATTGGATAACATTCATGGAAATGGTATAATTTAAAAACATAAAGTAATGACATCTGGAGTAACGATTTGTCTCAGTAAATTTATGAAGTTGGGTGTGGTTGCACATGGACGTTGCATGTTGGAAAGTATTGTTTTGATAATACCAGATAGAGGCAATTGCTCACACCAACCAACAAGAAAACAGCAATGGTATTTCGTTTTGTGCGTTGAAATAACAATAAACAATAACAGTGAAATACAACAAAAAAGTCCAAGTTTTTCATCAAAACGACATGAATAAATTAAGTCAACAGATTTTGTAATTCCACCTGTTATAAGTCAATTTACGTCAAATAACTCTCTATAATATCGACCGCACCACGAAGAGTGTGAAATGAAATGTCAGATGGCAGCTCTAGGTGACATTACTCTATGTTTAAAAAATTTGAAATTGTATTAATTTACATGGAACTTATAACACTTCAAAGAAAAACCTTGCGCAGTCTGCAGACATTTTGGGCACAGCAAATTCGTTGTCATTTCATCGCATGGATGGATGCGGCTACAGAACAACATCCACATTGGATTGGGTTGTGCTTTATTCTGTTTTATCAAAAAATTTAGTTGGTTCAATGCGTTAATAATAGGACAATCATATGGTTGATTTATTCATGTTAGAGTATAAAATATTTGAAATTCGTCACTGAACAGAATAAGACTGTAACTTTAGAATTTGCAAGATTTCATAACAAAACGGGTAAATACGAGTATTCCCCTAAAGCTTAGTCAGTTTATAAAACATTTTACTCGTACAAATAGTTTTCTCCCTGACCGTCTTACATGGACATTTGGAGTTGTTATTGTTTCTGGGCTAGGCTGCCGTCCAGTTTGTTAAGATTTGTATATTCATTCATATCTGTGTTATTATTTCATTTTTTGATGTTTGCCATTTCCCTCATATTCTTTATATTAATTTTATTCTTTTCTCTGATGTGAAGGTGGCCTAGAGGTTGGGCGTTATTGTTCTATTTATTTTATAACTCTAGGCCATTTTCATGTGTTGCGCATTTTCGCATATTTTCTCATTTTCATTTACTTTAGTTCCATTCCCCTTCGCCGGCCCTTTGATTGTGACTTCTGCGGGTGTTCACATTTTGGTTGGCTCCCTTTGGTTTTTGGTTAAAGACTATGATGGAGTTAAAACAAATTACAGGACATAGCTTAAGGACACTTTGAAAACAATTAATACAAAAAGAGCCCTATTAAATCCCTTCTGTGAATAGAGGGCATAGTTTTAGTGTGAGACAGAATATACATATGGGTATCGTAACGTGTATTTTTCAATTCGTCAGTAATATGTCCTTCATTTGGTTATTGTTCATTTGCGGAACTAATAATATATAATGAATACATATGTTTCAGTTGATTATAGAAAAATAAATATTGACTGACTTTGATTTCGTACACTCAAAGAAAACCCGACGTATTCTGAATGTAATCTGACATGTACTTTATGACAAGTTTCATTGATTTTGACGCCATAACACATGTCATTGGTCCCATGTTATCCGTTACTTGAAGCGGTTATAGCATTGATGCCAGTTCCATCTTCTATGCAATAGCACTTATAATTGATACGATGTAAATGTAGCATAAAACATATGACACTTCAAGGTGAATACAATGACAAGTGTCTCTGATATAATGGCGCGATTATTACGTGTGTTCCAGTTAGAGGTTTACGCCGATTGTTCCTGCTTCGGCGGCGGCGTAGGGACCTGGGAAACCCGGCGGCGGTGTGGTCGGTTAACATGGCGGCGGCTAACAGCGCCGACGGCCTGTCATAATTATTAGGAAATTGACCAGGGTGCTGCTGTCCAGAGTTCAATTCTTAGGAAATTTGACCTGCTGCTGTTATAGCTGCAATGTGTGCTGTAGCCTGCAAGGGAATGGGATTATATGTTGGTGTTGTAGCATGTGGAATTTCGTCTGGCTATTATTATACAGAATTCAAATTGTCCTTTATCTCCATACGTTAATTCTTGGGAAGTTCAGCTGACTGCCATTAGGAAATATTCTGATTCTGTATAGGTTATAGTTTGTTGCATGTTGTTTTTGCAACGTGTTGTAAATCAGGACAATGCCATTAATAGATCGATTATGTGGAAGATTAAACAAAATGGTTTTTGGCCGTCGAATCACGCCACCGCGCCGATATCTACGCAATCAGGCGGTGGCGTGGCAAAAAACGGCACAGGCGGCGTAAAGCTCTAGTTCCAGTTGGTTAACAATAAAGAACTGACCTAACAACATTTTTTCAAAATTTGATATTCTTCGTCAAATTTCTGCCATAATTTTTTAGATATCGCACAATATGTTGAAAATTGTTTTATATTTCACTATTTAATAACGTGTATCATATTTTTGAATAAATATCAAATGTTAACAAAATAAAATAAATTTTTTCACATTACATCCCATGAAGGGATAAGGGAGAGCTTCTCACAATCAGTGAGCTGATCGCTTTCCAGTTTTCACTTACTGATTGGGACCTACAATTTTACACCGGTTCCGAACGGTTTTTTGAGAAACTATTTCCTGACTTATTAAACGAGGTGGCCGTCATCGAAAAAAGTGTAAGGTGGTCAGAGTTGGTATCGATCTCACGTTCTCACGCACAACAACAGCGCACACTAACCGTTGCACTACCATCGCCCACAAAATGGTGCAATATCGAATGTTACGGACGTTTTTGCTTTGAAAAATATAACAATAATAACTCTGTTTTTGACGTAGAATACGTCTTACCTTACGGTATGAGGAGTCATGTCAGGTTTTTATTGTTGTAATCTTTATTTCATTGAATTTGAGGAAACGGCTAGATGAATTTTGTTAAAAGTTTTTTTGTAGGTAAATGAAGATGTTATCTTTCGTTTGATATACATTTCATATTGGTTGATATATTTCTAGATTTTAATTTCTCAAATGAAAATTGTTTAAACACATACACTCAAACATATGTGTGGTGTTTGGTTGAGTGTTTTTGGTTGCTCAACATTGCTTAGGAACATGTATCTAGTAAAAAGTGAAACAAACAGTAAGCTAACGTTATAAAGCTTTTTTGCGAAAGCTTCAATAAAGGTGTTGTAACATTAATTTTGAATTGTAAAGCGTAAAGCTTTCACACAACGCTCGAATGCTAATGCGAAGACTCGATAAGGTAAACCTTTTTTAATATTAGGGCGGCCCTCTCAACATTCGCAGAACTTATTTCAATAAAAATATTAATTAAAATACACAAATTAAATTAAGTTTAAAAAAATTCAACATAATATTTTTTTTTTAAACGGACTTGAATCAAATGCCGTTGGTAAATATAAAAATTACAGCAGACAGTTGTCCGAGGCCTTCGGCCACGGACTGTCCCTGCAGGCTGTGTCAGAGACACGGCCATTAAGTTTAACGTAGAATACGCCATCCGATAAGACAGAAAACATATATAACAATAAATGATAAATAATATAAGCAAATGAATTTATTGTTATATATGTTTTCTGTCTTATCGGATGGCATATTCTACGTTAAACTTAATGGCCGTGTCTCTGACACAGCCTGCAGGGACAGTCCGTGGCCGAAGGCCTCGGACAACTGTCTGCTGTAATTTTTTTTATTCTATTAAGCTATCGCCACTTACGACTTTCCAAATAAAACGATCCACACTTAATACTACGAAATGTGGCAACATTTGCTGTAATTGGTGAAAAAAATGCGATACGGAACACTTTTGTAGCCAGTGCCTACAAACACATGGTAGCAGCAGATGTTGTTGTAGTTGTAAGCAGCAACAACAGACATTTTATTTTCGTTCATTCGTTTCAGTTGTTAAACTCTACACATATATATAACAACAATACAAGAATACAAAAAAGGATAAAATTTGAATACATGAGATTTTGAGACGTGACACGAAAAATGACATGGCAAAAATGTCATCAGCTGTTTAAACGACTATACCTGGTAGTATGAAAGTGGTAATGTTTGATCTAAATTTCTTACATTTTATATTTTAAAAAATAGTATTTTTTCCAAATGTGCACTTCATCTTGACTCCAGTTTCTGAGAGTATTTATCCAAACTATCAAAATGGAATGTGGGATTTCTCCGGATTAGCTCGTATTATTTTATCGTATCGTGAATATTTTGGCTGAAAGTTGATTTCCAGTCCTCAGCATAATTGTAGGCAGTTACCAGTGCGGGAATATAAATCACAAGTTTGAAATGACGTAAATGCTTCAAAATCGAAAAACTGTCGAGAAGTTCTCAATTTGTTCAGATGTTTCTCCACATAATTTATCATAAATCGAAAGTGACTGGTCCAAATTTAATTGAAACAAACCTGAACAAATTTATGCCTGTACCTCTTTTTACCTTGATCAATATTTTCGGAGTTACACAAATTGTAACAAACAACTATATTTATTTTTTATATTATATATATTATTTTTACTTTTCTAAAAAATCATCAAAAATCGAATTGGGTTAGAGGTGTCAAAATCAGTTTATTTAAAGAGAGATAAATTCAATTGATTGTTCTTTTTCTAACTCGTATGGAGGAACACAACAAAAATGAACATCTATTCTATCTAAGACTTCACATTTAGTATCAGCAGCCTAAATACAAATTCCACTTATTTTGTCTAAACTCGGTCAGAACACACGCAAGGAACGGTAATTGGTGCAAAAATGTTTTTCATGTCAGCTTCTCTTTTAAAACCAAATACTATCCATGCAATTGAGGGCAAGTTTTTTTAAATGTTTTTATCGCAAGATTTTTACTTTTCGACTTGCGTTATTCTTTTCTACTACAGGTTGGGGAAAATTTTCCTCGGGGATTAATCGATATGAATGAATTTTCATAAACGCAGTTTGGAGCCGCAGTATCAACTTAATAGTTCATTGTCGTGGATAGTAATGTCTATAAAGTTATCATTCGGATGAGCGCTTGCCGAACGAAGGATTGACCAATTTGACGCAGTGCCATAGTTGTAATGCAACAACAAACCAAAAACATTTTAAAAAATTTTCCACATCTTGAAGTTTAGGATGAAATATTAAGAAAAGCAATTGGTTGATACGCATTATTATAATGGCTGATGCGATTAAATAACGCTGTGAACGTATCTCTTTCTTCGTCCGAAGTAACCGTTGAAATGATTCTTGGCGAAGGATCATTACATTGAATACATATATTCGATTGTATCAGAAATGATCAAAATCAATTGAACATTTTGAATAGTTTGGAAATTAGTTGTTCTATAACATTTAACATATAACTGACGAGATGATGCGAGGAAAGACTAAAGCCCACGCGATGCACAAGGCATAAAAGACTTCGGAAATCAGAAATAATAGTTATGTGAAAGATCAGTGCCAGTGGGTTAAACCAGTTATATATTAAAACTATTGGTCATTAGCAAGCAACTTTATTTATTGAAAACTTATTATAAATAAACTTCAAACCTCGAAAAGTCAAAGAGTGCCTTTCTGAATCCTTTTAAACCAACCTTCTGTTGACAGTTCTCAACACTTCAGAACAGACCTAGGATAAGAATATTAAAGCGAACTATCATTGGTATTTGGAAACCCCTTAGCATTTAAATCTCAGTGACATTTGCAAAATTTGTGACCGTCAAACACTGGGGCAGAATTTAATGGTATCAACTGAAAGTGCACAAAATTCCTCATCAAGTGCTATAAATGTCAGCGTTGTGGCCTGTGTACTTCTTCTCCTGTGCGTACTCAGAGGGAGGTAAATGTTGTTCGTTTAAGTTTTAGTAAAGATAAAATTGACTTCACTAATTCCAAGTGTTTTTTTTTTGTGCATAAACAGTCAAAAACTTTATAATTTTATAATGGAACCTAAGCGCATTGTAATTATTAGGCCGGGTCGAAATGATGAGTTGAAGCTAACATCTCGCAATTCACATGAAGTAATAACGAGATTCACTTTAACATTTTGGAAAATTTTAATTCAATTTGGTCACACTTTTAAAATTGTAAGGATAGTGAAGTGTAGCATATAAAAGGTTGGTATGAGTGTGCACAGCAAGATTTGAAAGAATTTTTGAATTTGAAGTATCCAAGAAATGCAATTGACTTTAAATTTCGTCCAAGAAAGCGTGGTTTTTTAATCTTTCAAACTGCAGCTACACAATTTTTAAAACTTAGGAAAAATGAGTTTTATAGCAGAGGTTTGACCCGAATTGATTGTACCTTTTGGTTTAAAGTTATGACAAAATGATATCAAGGATAATATTTGAATCTTTCTCGCGAATGACGTTGTAAGCGGTATTTTTTTACAGTGTTTTTATTCGTAAATTCCAGTTCGAATTAGTCTGCTTGATTACACTTTACTGTGTATGTTCTCCCAAAATGGTTGGAGGGAACACTGGGGAATCCAATTTGCGGGTAAAGATGTTAGCGGAGTTTCCTTCATTAATTTCTCATTGGAAGAAAAAGTAGTAAGTAGTACGAAAGAGAGAAATCAAAGAAGTGTGTGGTTAAACCAAAGTGGTGTTTCATTGCGGGAATAGGGCTGGAGCTCACCTTGAGAATGCTGCTGAGAAAGTGATCAGTCTAAAAAGTACGTGATTGAACATAACTTCATTCGACAGTTACGCATTTCTCTGAATCCCCTAAATTCAATTTGTATACTAGTTAGAGGGTACACTTCATTTGTGTGGCAACTTAAGTACAATTCATGGATGGCACTTTAAGTGCGATTCATAATGAGGAAATATCAGAAATTTATTTATAAACTAAATGTTAGTTTAAATAAAAATTAAATTCTCTAAATAATTTATTGTTTTCATTAACCATGTTTTTATATTTAATATTAATACTTGTTAAAATAATTGCTTTCAACGTTATTCACGAGAAGGCTTCATATTATTTACATATTTGAAGCGGACATTATCTCCGGTTCAAGGAAGCAGTATGCACCAACTTTTATCTAAATCCGAAAATGAATGAGTTGTCGTTTCAAGCCATCAGCCCCACGGTGCAATAGGTAGCGTGCACGACTCGTGGACATGAAAACGTTCTTTCATTCCCCGTTCTGACTACATTTCATTTCTTTTGGAGACGGTCACCTCGTTTACTGACGACGACATAATATTAAGTAATTGGTCATGAAAAATTCCTGCATGCATAACGACATGGATTCGGTGCAAAACTGTATGTGCCGCTCTTTGTCTCTACAAATTAGAAAGCGCACGGCCGTCTGCTAATGACAACTCCCCATCATGGGATGTAACCAAAAATAAAAGTTAAGTCATAAGTGTCTATGACACATTATTAAACCTTTCTACACACAAATTTAATTATGAAGCTTTTGATTTAGAACTACGATTGAATGGACGAAAGTGCCCCAACATGGAATAATAATCAATTTGAAAAACGAGCTAAGAGGCCAATGATTTTATTGCACCAAGATACTTTCAGAAGGATATAAATTTCAAATGTTAAATTATGTTTATAATATGACCTCATATTGATTTTTCCATAACCATCCTGACATACGCGACCAGGTTTCATTGGTTGGGCAACATGATTTTCCGTTTGTATCTACAGATTACAGTTGTGGAGTTTTAAAACTCACGCGGTGGGAACTGCGATTTATCTCCTCGAAATAAGACTACGAAAGACTCGAAATCTGAAGCCTGTAGGATTTAAATAGTATAATTATGAAAATTGGATTAACAAGGAGTTAATAATTCTAATGCAATACAACACAGGCATCATTTCATAATAATGTCCTCGAACTGCAGCTGTTCCAACAATGAAGATAGCCATAATATCTAATATTGTTTCAAAACCATATGGATGGTTTGGAAACAAACACTTAATAGTGAACTACAATATCGCCTCTGCCCAGTCTTTTCCGGTTTTGCAAGGAAATTTAAGTTACCGAAGGCTTTACCCATAGACACCTTAATTAGATGGTACTATTACATACCACCTAATGTCATTTAAAAATACTGCTTACAAGTCAAGTGAAACTGCTAGATGGTGCTTCAAAACCCATCCATATGTCATTGGCCGCTGAATATATGAAATGTTTACACTATTAAGCAGTTGATATTTATGTATATAATGTTTGGACCCTTACTTCTTCTTGAAGTCCATCTGGTCCCAAGAGCTTTAGTGTCCTCATTTGTTACTCCTTGTGACCATCAGGCCGTCTAAAGTACTCTTTCTCTTGCACATTAAAGTGGTCAATGCTTCGACAGTATGGACAAATCTATTTGAAATGAATGGATGCTAACTGAATGCTCTTTCGTGTTCCACTTGAATTAGAGATGTCAAAATTGAAACAAGAAAACTCCCAAAGTCATTTGGTTGAAATAGACTTTAAAGTTAAGGAAAGGAACAATCAGAGAATACAATTTTATCATTTACGAATCTGCACCAATTAGAGTGGCTCATTTTAAAAATTAGCACACTCTAGTGCAGCTTAATTTTTTATAAAGCTAATTTTAGTGAAAGTTGAATATGTGTGATGTTCGTAGTTACTGATTCGTTGTGATATGTAGCGCCTGCTGTGCAATTTAAGAACACGTTAATCTGTAGCAGATGAACCACGATCTCGAAAATCATATATATTTTTATGGCGCCTCAGAGGAGTTGCAATTTATTCAATGTTGTCATTTTCAAATAAACTGTAATAGACCTAAAACCTACAGAGTTTCACGGTTTTTAAAAAAATATAAAAACCTTGAAAATCTTTTGACGACAGTCTCCTGCCTATGGAATACTCCACCCAGTTGAAAATTTTGTCTTGAAGACATTGTCAATAGAATTTCCTAAATACATTATCAGTAGGTGCTGACACTTTATATAAGACATGTTCGTGACATGCCACTAGTTTTGCCTTAGGTGACAAATTGTAAACGGGCTGGCAATGTATGTAGGATAGTAGTATTGACTTGTCAGCACTAGGTTTGTCACTAGTGGTCCTCATGCAAACTCGAAAGAGCCTCGTAAACGCGTAAACCTCGCAAACTTACGCGGCAAACGTCAAAACAAAGAAATTTCCCATACAAAGCGACTTGCACAAAAGTGGAAAGTCTTCAAGTCAGATTTGCTGCGCAAACGTGGGATGGAGAAACGTGTAAACTTTTGACATTTGGGCATACTCCACTTGTGGGAGTCATCTGAAGCCATTTTGTATCATATTTTATACTGCAGCGATGTGTTTTTTCGAGCTTGCTGTGCTGACATGTATTTGCAGGCCCCCAGAATTGTGCGGTAGCGGTGCCCAAGGGTCCCTTCTCAAACCCGATCTGTTAAAATTCCACATCAAGAGCTTCCCATTCCCCATACAAGATTTCGCATAACGGTAATTTTTTAATTTTGTCCTATATTGTAACAAATCGTAAAAAACACCCGTAAAGCGGGGCGGGGCGGTGATGAAATCTTCTACAAAACTGTTAGCCATCAAATTTTACTATATGTGTCAGAACACACCAAAGCCAAAAACTTAACACAAACACCATTAATTTATATTAAAATCCGAGGCTCTGATACTGTTGGCAAATTGGCCTTCTTCCATAATGAGACCATTTTCTTCATTATTCGACCACTGATTTTACCAACTGTTAAATTTGATTGGGGGTTTTCAAAGGTCACAATGTGTTTGAAATGTCTGATAACGTCCTTTATTGACGGCAATTGGTCGTGTTTGAGCTCGTGTAGGGGGTCGAATGGAGGGACGCTGTCTGTAGCACGGGTTTTTCTTAGAGAACACTCCATCTTCTTGAATTTTGCTTCTTTCCGACAAGGCGCTTGAATTTCACACAAAATTAAAACAATAATTTTCACACACAATTTGCGCAGGGATGAGACTTCTTCGCAATCTGAAATAAGACTGGTATGAATTAATTAATTTTTTGACTTTTATTTCCAGTCCTACTATTATTGTGATTATTACAATAAATAACACTGTGACGGTTTTACATATCTTCGCTCACTTATAAAGCTGTAACATAGACAGTTATTAACTAATTTCTAGTTTCTTCCAAGATTTAGAAAGAAAACAGTTTGGCCTTTCGAGTAATGTATATTTCATTTAAGGAAACTTAAGAAAACTGTGAGTAATTGTCGAGAAAACTCAAAAATTTTTAAATTGTTTGTTACACTTTCAACTTTGGCGATTT
The DNA here is from genome assembly GCA_963931995.1 of Phaonia tiefii. NCBI lineage: Eukaryota > Metazoa > Arthropoda > Insecta > Diptera > Muscidae > Phaonia > Phaonia tiefii. The sequence goes on along the minus strand of OZ008367.1, from coordinate 618,982 downwards.
TTAAATGCACTATTTTGTAAGAAGGGTCTACCAGGTGTTCCTTTACTAAAAAAGCCCGTTTAGTGTAGAGTAAAACGCATTTTCGTTATTAAAAATCTGTAAGTAATTGACGAAGTTATTAAACTTTTCATAACAAATTTTTTGTTTAAATTGAACAATTTTCCTTTTGCCCGTGCGGCGCGGGTTAAACTCATCGGTTGGGCCCCATCTTGAAGCATATTCTTTCTTACCTGAAAACCAAACTTTTTAGTCCCGTTTGGACCCCAAAAAATAAAAAAAAATGATTTTCGATCACTGCACATGTCAAAAGGTGATTGCCACTATTGACAAACTGTGGTAAATTCCTTCTATTTTTTGTATGGGAGTGAATCGGCAAGTCAGCAGGGACTCTGACATGTCACTTCTTAGTAACTGATGATGTCTTTAGTAAATATCCAACTACGATGTTATCCTAAGTGTTTCTAATATATGGTCGGAATATATTTAACAAACAGTCGTAGCATCTGCCGTGTGGTGACTAACCAGAAAATGATAGAAATATAAAATATTTCAAATTAGCTTAGACGTCTCGTCAGCTGGACATGTCTTTTCTAAAGTACATGTTGAAAAGAATTATGAAACGCGGAATGAGCTACAATACTCGTATGGTCTAAGTATGCAGTGCTATCGGAGACAGAGTCGTGATCCCTAGTCGAAATCTTCTTTGGTCTGTAAAAAAATAATAATTATGATAAGGGACCGAACCACACACGATTTTGTGATTCGAAACATTAACATTCCAATTATCGCATATTGGAATTTTTTGGAAAACTTAAAATAGTTTTGACAAAAGAAAGATAAACTAGTCTTCCCAAGGGGTTTGTAATTGAACATTAAGAAGTTCAAATTTAATTCTTACATTTTCAATGCCATTTCGACAGAGTGTCATTTTGGAGTTCGAAAATCTTCTTCAATGAAAATATTAGCTACAAATCAATCCAACACTAAAAATTAATTCGAGCATAACACATTTATTATAAATGATAAAAGCAAGTTGTCATACAAAAATAAGTACAGTTTTCGATGATATTATGTCTCAGTATATTTCATTTGTATTAAAGAAGATAGTTCTAGGTTTTTCAGAAATAATCGGGGAGGAACTTGAAATATAGATAGATCTTGAAACTTGTAAATATACAGATCGACATGCATAGGTAGAATTATCTATATATCTAAATAGTATATAAATGTTACATGGTTGATCACTGTCCTACCAGGGACATACAATTTGGGAAGAGAATCTCCAATACGATGTAGGCGTACTTAGATTTTGGGATATTCGCGTTTGTAGAGGATAAACGTAACCAAAATCAAAACGTAAGCCAAATCACAAAAAGTGATAATTTCGCATCGAATTTCTTCAGACTAGGCCGGGTTGATGAAAAAAAATGGAAGCTACAGGATTTGGTCAGCAAAAAAGTCGTTATTATATGGGTCAAGTAGAATAATCACACAAAATTCCAGCAAAAACACTTAACCCGTTAATCTCCCGTAATGCACTTGAAGAAAAAAGAGATGCAACTTCAAATTTTGGAAAATTTTAATTCAATTTGGTCACACTTTCAAAATTGTAAGGGTAGTGAAGTGTAGCATATGACAGGTTGGAATGAGTGTGCACAAAAAATTTAAAGGAAATCATTTGAAGAATCCAATAAATGCAATCGACTTTTAATTTCTGCCTAGAAAACGTAGTTTTTTCCACTCTAGAACTGCAGCTACACAATTTTGAGAACTAAATGGATTTTAGAGAAGACGTAATAGCCGATATAGCGCATTACGAATATCCTCGAAAAAGTTTAATGTTGCAATTCGTTAATCAGGTTGGTTCCAACTTATAGAAGACCTTTGTGATAAATATTAACGTCGCACATTACGGTGTATCGAAAATCAAAAAGTATCTGAAACTTTTTTGATTTCAATACACCTTTGCCTGGAACTTCAATAATGACCTTCTATAAGTACCAAGCATTGATGTTGTTGCAAAAAAATTTAATTCGGTTTTTATTCATGCACTTTCATTTCGAATAGGTGATACTGTATACAAGTATAACATTTTTTCCACGAATTTTTGATGCGTTATATCGGCACTAACCTATTCTATAAACCCCACTTATTCTAAGTTCGGAAATTATATCCATCATTTTGGTCTTGTAGCAACTGAACGATATTTAAATCATTTGCAGTTCATTAACCAATCAATACACCATTTTTCATTAGTAAAACATTAGTGTTCTGACAGTCCACGCCAATGAGAGTCTATACACTCTTTTGGTTTTAACCCCACAGTTGGAATAAATCACTCTGTGTTATTTGTCCCGACTGATGTCAATAGGAATGGGTACTGGCACTTGTGAAACAATATTGATTTTGTAACTGCAGTTTCTGCGACAAATTGGACAGTTGACAGATGTTTTTAATTGGCTCAATAAGACAGAAAAATAATTAGATAGTGGCGAGAAACGATTTCATCAATTCCATACATTATTATAATTTTCTTTCTATATCTCGCTAAACTGATGTGATCTGTGTACTAAAACTGCAGGTTACACAACATGTATTTTAATTCATTACTTACATGGGTATACATGAGTTTTTTTTAATGTGAATTGAATTTTAATTTGCATTACTTTATCTAATGCTACTGCAAAAGACTAACCATTGTTGGCAATGGCAATTAAAAAATTGTGAAGTTGCATTTGATCAGGCAATGCAAGTGCAGTGGAATCGGATGACAATTGTAATGAAATATGGAACTGTTTGTCATTATTTTGAATGTGATTGACTGCTTGCAATTCTGTTTTTAAAGTATTCTTTATGAAGAGGTTTGTGGCTTTGATAGGTATTGCCTCGTAGTACTTTCAAATTCCTAAACCTGTTCGTTATGAAATCTTTGAAAACCAAAACTGCCATATATGAACGAAATGTGCAATTGCAAGTACAATTGCCAAAGGTATTTATATTTTGTTGAATTTACATTTGTCGTATATATGTCCTATGGCATAGCAGATGGCAAGGAGGACTGGGAGATACAAAGGAAGCCAACAATTTCGTAATATCGCAAACATACAAAAACTGAGAAATCGAATTTTGGATCCCAGCTCAAATGTAATAAATATGTTTTTTTAACATAGATTTGATTTCAGTCTTTTGAAAAACGAAACCAGAAAAATAAAGGAATAATGAGACTTTTTTCAGAACTTGCCGGGTACAAAAAAAAAAGACTGTTTTTTTTAACCGTCGGAAGGAAGACATAAAACACTATAAAAACACAAATAAAAAAATCCGATTCAAAAGTGTATTTTAAAATTGAAGCATTTTGGCATCAACCAATAAAATAACCCGTTCTTAGAACTGTTTTTTGATTTTTATTAATGTTTTAGGTTTATTGCCGAATTTCGGTGAATCACAACATTCTATCATATTTATCAGCTTTTGCAGGTCAGTTTATTACACAAAACAAGGATATGAAAGAACAAATCATAGTTCGAAATTAAATAAAATAAAAATAAAAATAACTCGGATCTAAGACAACTAAAATTTAATCATATGGTAGGGCCAAACTAAAACAGAACAAACGCTACAATTAGACTAGTGCATTCTAAATTAGAACTTTCAAGCCTACGGCATCAGTGCGTGTAGAAGTGACAAATCACTCTACATGATAAGAGACTTCGGTTGGTGACGAGTTGATATACTCTGCGGTGGCTTAACAGGTTAGACGCTGGTGAAGATGATACTTCACAAACAACATAACGATCGACCAGTGAATGTGAGTTAGAATCCCACCCGCGGCATTTACATTTTTTCCATTAACCGGAGAAAACTTCATCTTTTGACTTTAAGGAAATTACAACTTAAATTTGGTTTTTCATTCTTTTTTTTTGCAATTTTTCACTAATGTTCATTTAGATTCTCAAGCCCTAAATCGCAGATACAGGTCACAAAATCTTGTAACACCACCTCTTATACGTATTCTTCCTCTTGTTCTTCGGTTAGTCTATTCAAAAGATATTAACGCTTACTTTTCGAAAAAATAAGTTTTTTTGACAAAAATTTTAATTTGTACTTTCAAATTAACACGAAAAATATGAATAAAAACTAAGAGAATTCCGCTATTGTTCATGAAAATCTATTAATAATCAATAAAGTTATAGCCACTTTAGTAAAATATCCAAAATATAATAAAATATCCATATTTTTGACGCTCTTCTATATATTTCGCGACCTTAGAACAACAAGATTCTAAGTGCACCCGGTAATTTTTTGAGAAAATGCAGCTTAAATCCGATTTATTAACCAAATTACTACAGGAAAATGTGTAGTGTAGTTAGAAGTTTGTTGTACTAGATATCTCGTAAACGATAAGATATAAAATTATGGCGACGGCAGTAATTGAAAGGACATGCCTATGTTCGTAGGATGTAATACGCAGATGAATTTATCAAAAATTGTCAGTTAGAACCGATTTGTTGTTGCTGTGCAAGTCTTACCTAGCCACAGTCAAAACTCAACATTTGTATTTACTAAAATGAACAGAATTGATTGTTCGTTAATGGACTTCTTTAGAACTATCGGCTCCACATTTTACAGCGTTAAAACAATTTTTTTGACCTAAATCCGTGAAAATCAGCAATAATATAATTGTACTTTGAAAAAAAAATCCTTCCATTTAAAATGTTCGTAGTTTATTAAACTTACACTTGATTTTCTTAAATTCACAACTGTTCAGCGTCCACAAAATTTCTTCTTCGTATTTGAAAACTATTTCATAATTAATTTATCGTTGCTCTTGGTTAGGGACATAATAACAATAACAAATTGTTTGTTCAATTTTATATTTTATACATTATTTATAATCAAAGATTAAGATATTTGCAGTTTTTAAACTTCAAAGTGACCGCAGGTAGTGTTGCAATTGTAGGATTTCACTCAAGGACACATTTGTTAACTTACATTAATTCTTAGAAGTGCACGGCGAAAGAATCAAAACAAAAAATCCTGTTTATCTGGATGTTTGTAAACTTGTAACTCAATTGAAAACTTATGAGAATCCTAAGGATTGTTTCTTGTTTTCGAAAATGTAGTTTATTGCAAGCACTGAACTCTAATAATTCAAACCAAAGCAAAATATAACAGCTTTATTATTTTTTGATTGTTTGTGACACTTTTGGATTTTCCTTGAGCTGTCGACAAGGATGTGCTCCTGTTGAATGTATTTTGCTCTATTGCTGAAGTTGTTCACAGGTCAAATGTTGGTTAACTTTTGCAGAATATCTTGACATCCGTTGCTCTTATATGGAGGACGACGCGTTAAGCTGCTGCTGCTTGTTGAATGTATCGAAATGCTTCTTCGTGGCTCTTACTGTTTGGTGGTGCTTTGTAAGTGTGTGTATGTGTACATGTAAAGTTATTAGCAACACTGTTGTTTTTTCTCCTTCTAAAAAAACAACAGCCACCCGCAGTCGCCCACCCAACCAACACCGCATACATTGATGAACATCCACACCAGGAATGGCAATGGCATCCACCACACCAAAGTTGTTATCATTACGCACAAACTGCTCTTGTTATCTGCGTTCTATGCAACAAGTAGGAACAGAATTTGGACAACTTGTTGTGACCAATCCATGGGGTTGGCAATTTCTAAAAACTGTACTAATTTTTGGCACATATAGAAAATACGGAATATTTTTTTGGCGGAGGAAAAATGCTTAACGCAAAGCACACGCGAACTGCTATACCACCGACAGTATCAATTGTACGTGTATAAAAATATCAACTTTTGCTGTAGAACGTAACAACTTTTCCTGGGAAAGTACCTACTTTTCTGGGGAAAATTAACAACTTATGACATTTAAAGTACAATTTCCTTTAGATAAATTGTATAAAATATTTTTGCAGAAAAGTTGGAAGAGCAGATATCAATCATAGAGTAAATTAAACTAGAGAAACCAATTCTCTCATCTGACGTTTCATTTCATACTCTTGGTTATGAGTTTGTGCAATGAGAGATGTTCGACGAACATTTAGTTACACCCGGTGGTGTTACAATAACTGTTGACTTAACATGTTGTTTTGGTATAGAACTGTGAAATTTAAATGTATTTTGCACTTTTGTGTGGACTTTTATTGTTATTATACATTGGTGTTGTCTTTAACACCACACTGTCTTGTAGGATGTTTTGTACAAATGCCTCTATCTGGTATTAGTGAACCAATGCATTGCACAATTTAACATTTAACATTTTTACTCTATGGTATGAAAAAACAACATTTAGTTCAAAACAAATATTAAAATTCCAAAAGAAAATATTTAAAAACGGCTTCTTTTCAAAAATGAAATAGTGCCCCACGGATAAAATGTAACTACCTCCAGTAGGAACAATTGCAGAAGCGGCAGCAACTAAATCTGTTGAAATATGCTCAGTAATTATGAAGGAAGTTTCAAAATAAAGCAATATCGTAGCCCACAAATGTAAGCATATATCATCTGGCAAAAAACTCCTTGAAGTTTATTTCTGTATTGGAACTTTTTAATTTAATTTTTTTTTTAACTTTTTCCAAAGTTTCACTTGAACAATATATATGTTAAAATGTATAAATATAGACACATAAGATGTTAATTGTACTTCCACTTTCATTTGGAAATTTCATAGACACGATTTGGTAGGATTTATTTCTATCATCCCTTATCCCATCACACCCAGAAATTTTGCATTCTGCCAATCTACCACCCCAAACACCTATGTGGAATATTCGTTTACTTTTCGATGTTCATGTGAATGTTTAGGAAACAGTGTTGTATTTCAGTGGTTAAATTTGTCAAGCTAAGAACTGGGAACACTAATACTAATGCTTTTCAAATATTGTGGCGGGATTGGAAATAGTTCAAAATATTGTATGGGATTCAACAATTGGCAGTGGTCTCCTTGAGAAACTGTCCTGAAACGAAATTCATTGTCATTTACATCCCCTTGTGGTGTCTTTTGGTTCTAAACAAACCACTTCTTTACCCACACATACAACATATACATTCATATGCACATTGTTATCACTGGATACGTGATTGATTCCAACACATCCTCAACAGGACACGAGGGTTTTTATTTTCCCGAGAAAATTTATTCGCGGGATTCCCGGATGATATAAAATTAAAGACTAAGAGTTTTTTAATAATTATTGTATTAAAACAAAAAACTATTTCCTTAGATATAAATATTAATTCGCACCAGAATCTGGCGTGCAAACAAATATTGCAGTCATGCGCTGCTTGGATCTTATTTTAGAAAATTGAACTAAGTTAAGACCGGAAAGCGTTGTCTGACCGTTTAATGGGGTTCGCTCCAAAAGTGAATGAGCAATAATCATTTGAGTTTGAGAAGAAAAAGTATTAAATTAAATGGCTCAATTCAGAAGAATATAGTAGATATTACTCAACTTGTAAACAGATAAACTAGAGATATTATTACCACATAACAGTTTGCTCAGAGTTGTCAAATTCCCTGGAGTCCCAGACGAAATTTCCTCGGCAAGTGGGAGCGAAAATTCACGGGAATTACCGGTACAAAATCCCTGCAGGACACCCATTACCACAACTACTGCCACCACTACGAGTGGCATCGCCATCGTCAGCAGACACTTCAGTGACATTATTAACTATTCCTGTGAACGGCAATATAGGACGCATTCATGGAAAAAGTTGGTGTGGTTTCAATTGCGCATCTCATATGAGAATCCAAAGTAAACTTCTGTGGTATAATGACAACAATTATTAATATTTTATTGTTTGATTGTGGAAATGCGTTATATTGCTGAAGCTAAACTTTCTATAAAGATAAATTTTATTTGAGCAAAATGTGAGTAATGTGAATGTTTTAAATGAATCCTTCATAAAAATGTTGGTTCTGTAGAATGAGATTTTCTTTAAAAAATCTAATAATGTCCATATCTCAGTTTAGAACCTGATAAAGGTGAAAAATAAACCTTGACTTTAAGCATACAACTTCCCCACTCTATACATTCTCCCCAATGGAAATCATTACAAAATTGGCACTGAATTGTAGGTACTTGTTGTAATAATTTGTCCATCCTGAATATTCTAAGATATTCTCAAGATATGAAGATACGAAAAATTAAAAAAATGACCGAACAAAAATAAAATGGCACAAAATGGTGAGTGGTTTATCAGAAATAATTGTTCAATCGCGTTTTCAAAATCATCAGATGCATCCATCCCATTCTTCGTGGTTTTTATAACAGCAACACAACACACTTTATTTGAACAGACGGGTAAGGAGTGGACAGTGGGTAATAAGTGTGTTTTTTTTTACCCTGCTAATGTTAATTATAGCTTAATTTGTACGGGACAGCTAAGCGATATTAAGTGGCATTTCAATTTCCAACTTATATTCCGACTTGAGCAATGACAATGTTGCCACATGTTAAATATCCAGAAATGGCAACAAAAAGTTATCTTAAAACATGTTTATACTGCACTCGAAAACTAGATATATCTAGATTTCGTGGCCTAAACATGTGATTTCTCATACAAAAATCAGCTGTTCCTGTGAATTAAATCTAAACAATCGAGATTTCGGTTGCAAGGAGAGACTCAAAGCAGAAATTTGCAAAATGGCTTATACATTTTCATTTGCGAATGAAAACAAAATTGGAAATAAATTGTTCACAACAACGCGCGGTAATTGTTATACATATTGAACATGGTGGCAATATCTATCAGGTATAGTCGTTTAAACAGGTGTTATAATGTTTTTCATGTCATATTTCGTTTCACTTGTCAAAATCATATGTATTTTGATTTTATACTTGTTTGTATTCTTGTATTGTTGGTATATATTTGTGTAGAGTTGACAACTGAAACGAATGAACGAAAATAAAGTGTCTGTTGTTGCTTCTTATAACTACAACAACATGTGCTGCTATCATGTATTTGTTGGTACGTGTTGCCATATCGAATTTTTTTTTAACTTAATGGAATAAAACAACAGCCTTAATATTTTATAGTTTCATGGGTGTCCGAAAATTGTTGTCAGATTTAAATTTCGTACCATGTGTGCAGTAAAGTCTTGTTGTTGATGAAAAACAAGCCGTCGAACCAATTCAGGGTTACTAAAAATTCAACTCTAAATTAAAGAACAAAGTATTTTCAATGTTGAAATTTATTTTAGAAATAATAAAAGGCATAACACCGCATTACCGACTTAGTCGTCTAGAAACATACACGCTGAAAAATCTGTTTTATTGTTGTTCGGATGCAAATATAACTTGTATACCGCACAAAATTTTGTACTCTTGTGTCCAAACCAGAGCTCGCTATAATCGGTCTCTCTGGTGCGTGTTGTCAGAAAAAAACCACTCGTCCACAGACACGATGCGAAACTGTCGCGGAAATACCCTAAATCCCGACTCCAAGCACATATCCCATACTCCGACTCCACAGCACTGCATTTTTGGAAAAATTACGAAAAGTTAAAAAGATATTTTTTATATTTTAATTCTGTGCAAATTCGATTTGAAGTACATATATAACAACGTAACACCACGTAATACGTATTATAGCCCAATATAGGTATAATTTAATGCAATTAATATTACTTGAGGAATAGTGACACAACTATGTTGTTTTTACTGCCAAAAAAGTGTTATGAAAATTCGAGTTATCAATTTTTTTTTTGCCTTGGCAAGGCCCTTGATTAAAAATAATCTAACATTTTATATATTTCTTACAAAACATTTGAGAAACTTTTGAAAGCCTTTCCAAACAAATTTCGTTTTGTTTTCAGTTTGAAAACATTTTAAATTTGAGAAGTTGTCGTTATGAACCGGTTTTAAATAATTTAAAAAGGTTTTTAACTTACGTTTGGTTTTCGTCTTGCCAATATAGGTGTGATGTTATAACTACATTTTGACTCAAAATGACCAAGTTATTATCAAAAATCTAAAGAAAGTCAGTTCGAAAGTTTACATTTTAAACTTTTGATTCCAAATATCTTTGAAACGGTTAGAGAGACGACACACATGTGTTTTGTGTGTGCGGCTCAGTGGAATCTCAAAAACAAAGATCATTTAAATCAGACCACAAGTAGTTACATGAAAGCTTGACTCCTCCCCTACAAATACTTAGTGCATTCTCAAACAACCGGACCTATAGTTTATTATTATTACCACTTTTTTGCAAAAACTCCTTCGCTTGTAGCAGAGGTCCTTGAAATACAAAAGATGATTAACGACGGTTTGTTAGAAGGAAATGTTATTAGAAGCCTTCCAAAAATACTACTACTACCTAACAAAGTAGTATGAAAATCAATATTAAATGATATAAAAAATTCGGAAATATGCGTGACTCACGCACACTCTCTCACGCACAGATTAGACTCACGCACGAAGAATTTTTCACTGCTCACGTTCACGCACGCTTACGTGAGCAAAATTAGGTCCAGCCGTAGTCTATACCTCGCACTACGGCCAGAAAGCAAAACAGACAAAAGTATAATTTGAATTGACCACCAATTCAAATTACAACAGACTTATGTCAAATATCTGAAAATAATATTAATAGCGTAGTTATGAATTCAATTGACAACATATGTATCAAACCTCTTCATCAAGACATCAGTAGTGTACTCACTTCATTGTACAGTGAACTAGTGTATTATTCATTCAAATTACAACACATTGGAGTGAAAGGAAATACAAACCCAAATACTGTACAGTGTTTGAACAGAAAATGTGCACTACTGCTTCGTACATTTGTTGATTTCGTGTCGTTTCGGTAAAATGATGTATGAACTCTACGGAAAACAAAGATTGCAAAAGTTTTACAAAGATTATCACATATTACACTCACTGTATACTCGTAATACGTATATAAAGTACATACATATGTACATCCATATGAATAGTAAATACATACATACACGCTGTAAAAAATTACAGCAGACAGTGTTAGAGACACGGCCATTAAGTTTAACGTAGAATACGCCATCCGATAAGACAGAAAACATATATAACAATAAATTAATTTGCTTATATTATTTATCATTTATTGTTATATATGTTTTCTGTCTTATCGGATGGCGTATTCTACGTTAAACTTAATGGCCGTGTCTCTGACACAGCCTGCAGGGACAGTCCGTGGCCGAAGGCCTCGGACAACTGTCTGCTGTAATTTTTATATTTACCAACGGCATTTGATTCAAGTCCGTTTAAAAAAAAAATATTATGTTCAATTTTTTTAAACTTAATTTAATTTATGTATTTTAATTAATATTTTTATTGAAATAAGTTCTGCGAATGTTGAGAGGGCCGCCCTAATATTAAAAAAGGTTTACCTTATCGAGTCTTCGCATTAGCATTCGAGCGATGTGTGAAAGCTTTACGCTTTACAATCCAAAATTAGTGTTACAACAGCTTTATTGAAGCTTTCGCAAAAAAGCTTTATTACGTTAGCTTACTGTTTGTTTCACTTTTTACTAGATACATGTTGCCAAGCACCATTAGCTTGCTGTTCGTTTCACTTTTTACTAGATACATGTTCCTAAGCAATGTTCAGCAACCAAAAACACTGAGCCAAACACCACACATATGTTTGAGTGTATGTGTTTAAAAAATTTTCATTTGAGAAATTAAAATACTAGAAATATATCAACCAATATGAAATGTATATCAAACGAAAGATAACATCTTCATTTACCTACAAAAAAAATTTAAAAAATTCATCTAGCCGTTTCCTCAAATTCAATGAAATAAAGATTACAACAATACAAACCTGACATGACTCCTCATACCGTAAGGTAAGACACGTCAAAATTTTGTTGTTGTTGTTTGGATGCAAATACAACGCGTTTGTAGCTTGTGGCAAATATAGCATACTTGTGCCCAAACACATTGTGTTTTATCTTCAATATAACACGTTTGACACACAATGATTAATATGTTAAACTGCTGAGAACAAAAACGTGACTGACAATAAAGAAACAAAAAAAGGCGAATCTTAAATTCACGATAACAATGCTTACAAACATATACATGGTACCTGCAATATGTTGCAGGGTCCGTCTTTTTCCAGCCATGTAAAGAAGTTTTCAATCCATCTAAAGAATTTACTGAAATACTCAATTATATGATATGTACATAAGTAATTTCAACCACACTAGAACACATAAATTAGCTCTGTTACCATTCTTACTGTTTCACCTGTTTTTACTATTTTTATTTTTTGCTTATGATTTCTATGGCAAAATGACAACCATTTTTACAAAATTAGATAAATAGTAAAAACCATACATGGGTTTTTTTTATTTGCATTGGGTTTTAATTTGCATTACTTTATCTAATGCAAATGCAAAAGAACTACCATTGTTCGCAATGGCAATTAAAAAATTTTGAATTTGGATTTGCTCAGGCAATGCAAACGCAGGTTGTGGAATCGGATGCCAATTGTAATGAAATGTGGGAATGCATTTTATTGTTTTGAATCTGTTTGACTGCTGTCAATTCTGTTTAGAAAGTATTTTGTATGTGAGGTTTGTGGCTTTGATAGGCATTGCCTCATAATACTTTCAAATTCTTAAACCTCTACCGTATAAAATATTTGAAAACATCTGCCAATGGTATTGAATTTTTTTTGAATTTGCATTTCGAAAGGTAATTCAAATTAAATTACAAATTATAAGTGTCATATAATTAATTATAATTTGCTCCATGTATGGTAAAAACCAACAAAAACTAGTATATACGGGAACAGAGCTATCGAATCAGTGAAACAGACACATTGCGTTAATGAAAGGCTTAAATTGTGAAATATATCCTATGTTCATCTCCTGAATAAAGATATAATATTGAAACAAAATCATTCCAGCAATTAACAAATTCATTGCAAAAGTAAAATAAATTCATTGAGAATTGAGTTGAATTTAACGGAATTGAATTGACTTGAATTGAATTGAGTTGAATTGGATAGAATTGAGTTGAATTGAATTGAATTGGATTGACTTTAATTGAATTGGATTGACTTGAATTGAGTTGAATTGAATTGGATTGACTTTAATTGAATTGGATTGACTTGAGTTGAATTGAATTGAGTTGAATTGTATTCAATTGAATTGAGTTGAATTGTATTGAATTCAATTGAATTGAATTGAATTTACTTGAATTGAATTGGATTGAATTTAATGGAATTGAATTGAATTGATATTTTCCTAGATATTGAGCTTTATTGAAAAAATCTTAAAAAAATTTGAAGTGAATTTGAGTTGAATTGAATATCATTGAATTGAGTTGAATTGAATTGAATTTCAGTTGAATTGAAATTGACTGAATTGAATTGAATTGAGTTGAATTGAATAGAATTGAAATGATTTGAATTGAATTGAATTGAATTGAATTGAATTGAATTGAATCGAACTGAATTGAATTGAGTTGAATTGAATTGAATTGAATTGAATTGAATTGAGTTGAATTGAATTGAATTGAATTGAATTGAATTGAATTGAATTGAATTGAATTGAATTGAATTGAATTGAATTGAATTGAATTGAGTTGAATTGTATTGAATTGAGTTGAATTGAATTGGATTGACTTTAATTGAATTGGATTGCCTTGAATTGAATTGAGTTGAATTGGATTGAATTGAGCTGAATTGAATTGAATTGGATTGACTTTAGTTGAATTGAATTTACTTGAATTGAATTATGTTGAATTGTATTCAATTGAATTGAGTTGAATTGTATTGAATTGTATTGAATTGCATTTACTTGAATTGAATTGGATTGAATTTAATGGAATTGAATTGAATTGATATTTTCCAAGATATTGAGCTTTATTGAAAAAATCTAAAAAAATTTGAATTGAATTTGAGTTGAATTGAATATCATTGAATTGAGATGAATTGAATTGAATTTCAGTTGAATTGAAATTGACTGAATTGAATTGAGTTTAATAATTAAGTACGATCCCGACAATGAAGTAATATATATTGATTTTGTTTCAGATGAAGACAGATCCTCATCCGATACAGACTCCGAACAAGAAAGCGAACCACCACGCAAGAAAGTAAGGGGAGCAAACAAACGAAAATTTATGCGTTTATCGATTTTTATGATCTATGTCTCATTTTCTTCATAGGTTATGGGACTTTACGTGAAAATAATAAGACTTGACACTTTTTCCCATTTTGGATTTTTCATTATTTTTAAAAATAAACACTGTAAGTATTTTGGGCAAAAAATTATTTTATTCTTCATAAATTTATTTACGACTCCAAAATTGTTGATTATGTAGAGAAAGATTATATCAAAATATTCTTAATTTTTCTAAGTTTCTTGCGGCAAAATCGGACTAGTCGTTCTCGAGTTATGTCATACAAAAGAGCCCCAAACGGGACAAATTCCCCTAATGTGATACTTGCTAATTTCAACTCGATATACATATCTCGATTCCTAGACGTGACCCAACAAAACGCCGGGTCTCGTATAACTTGGTTTTGACCGATATATCTATTGCCGGTAGTCAAAACCCCCGCGGATCACTGACCCCTACCCCTAGATTATTCTAGATATAATCTGTTTTCTGAAGTAAACCAGTTTGTGAAGCAGACTGAACCACTGCGAAAGCATTCGAAGACGTACTCTAAGGACACCGAAAAATTGGACGACCAAGACTTCGCTGGAATGTCCAGGTGGAATATTGCCGGCGAGAGCTTAGTGTTACCAACTGGAGGGGAAAAGTTGGTTGGAGAAACATGTTATCCTCAATTCGTAAGGCTCTTGACCCCTCTGTGTTTTTTGAGGCCACCGAAGTAAGTAAGTAATTTATGCAGAATTACATATAAATAATCAATATTTTTCAAATAACAATGAATTCCTCTTTTTCATGGGATACTCCACATATTATTTTTTAGTTCAATTTATACAACATGTTACTTAGAGCATATCCTTGTTCATAGCATGAAATTTGAAATTCATATATTTGCTTAATTGATGATAATTGAAGATATTGGAATTTTGATGAAGCCGGGTTTCAAGGATACCGACGTGATATTCCCGGTGATACCGGGTTACACAACAAACAAAATAATATATTTCATGTTCTTTCCCAATAAAAACAATATTTGATAAATAAATTACAATTTCACCATTCACTTTAGTATTAGTTTGCAATACTAACCTTTATTTGTATTCGTTTGTTAGCATTTAAACTTTCTTAACTGTCATGAAATGCAATTTAGGGGTATTTTAGGGACAATTTCGCAGGAATTCGCTTATATATTCGCGGACGGATACAATATAAATCCTGGTGATAGCTGAAATAAAATCTATATATAAAAAATAAAATCTTCTTGCTGGTGTTTCCAACTTCGATCGAGTAAAACACCATTTCATGCTCACCAATAACATTGCAGAATGGCTACACCTCCTAAAAGGTACGTGCGTCAGATTTCTGAACTAACATTAGTATAATTATTTCCTTCGATTTAGGAAACCATACGTCCTTAAGTCGAACAAACAATTCATTAAATAAAGTTAAAGTATGAATTCAGCACCCCTGTGTCCTCTAACGATTCAATAAGTACATGGAAGTTTGAACATTTTCCGTCAAAACGAATAAATTATTTCCTCAACTTGAACTTTATCATTTATTAAATTAAGCGGTGAAAGGACTTAAAATGAGGAAACTCTTCTTTGAACATAATACTAAATTCCCTAAACAAAGATGTATTTCTATATGAAGTTTGTAAACGTTTTTCAAATTGGGGAACAATTTTCATCTGGAAGAAAATCCTTCTATCAAGGAAATTAATTCTTCAAATCAAATATATTATTTCCTAAAGTTTAAGAATAGCGAATATAGTACCAGTCATCCATCCTTAAATTCAATTCACTTCGTTTCAATTCAATTCTATCCAATTAAACTCAATTCAATTCAGTCAATTTCAATTTAACTGAAATTCAATTCAATTCAACTCAATTCAATGATATTCAATTCAACTCAAATTCAATTCAAATTTTTTTAAGATTTTTTCAATAAAGCTCAATATCTTGGAAAATATCAATTCAATTCAATTCCATTAAATTCAATCCAATTCAATTCAAGTAAATTCAATTCAATTCAGCTCAATTCAATTTAATACAATTTAACTCAATTCAATTCAAGTAAATTCAATTTAATTAAAGTCAATTCAATTCAAGTCAATTCAATTAAATTCAATTCAATTCAATTCAAGTAAATTCAATTTAATTAAAGTCAATTCAATTCAATCCAATTCAACTCAATTCAATTAAATTCAATTCAATTCAATTCAAGTCAATCCAATTCAATTAAAGTCAATCCAATTCAATTCAACTCAATTCAATTCAATCCAATTCAACTCAATTCAATTCAATTCAATTCAATTCAATTATTTTTTTTTTTTTTTTTTCAAGATTTTGAGCTTTATTGAACAAAAAATATTTTCTCATATTTCATCTTAATTCATATTCCCGCGAAGCCATTTCGGCTTGTCTGCAGGATAACAAATAGTTATGTAAAACAATGTTCATACTATTATGCTTATTTCAGCTCAGCTGTATACATATGTATTTCATAAAAAATATTTCAATAT
This sequence comes from Phaonia tiefii, assembly GCA_963931995.1. Taxonomy (NCBI): domain Eukaryota; kingdom Metazoa; phylum Arthropoda; class Insecta; order Diptera; family Muscidae; genus Phaonia; species Phaonia tiefii. The sequence goes on along the minus strand of OZ008367.1, from coordinate 602,322 downwards.
AAAATCTAATTAATTCAATTTTTGTTTTCTTAATTTTAATTTGGAAGATTTAATTTAATTTAATTTAGGAAGTGTTTTTTAATTAATTTCTTTCTACTTATCTTATTATGTATGCTTAATAGGTTTGTTGGCATATTATTAAGAGTTGTTGGTAGAGTTACGGCTAATGACTTCTTTCCATAATCATTTCGGAAGCTCGGTACTTTATATCGTCCTTGTGCCCTTCTTCTTGTGTTCTGCTGGTGATCAATGCATTCAAGCAAGTTTGGATCGTTGTAAAATTCGTTTACTATTGAGGTTTTGTATATTCCCTCAATATTCGGAATTTGGAGATACTTGTATAAATTGGTATCATGTGTGCGATGTTTGTTAGCGGACTCTTTGCAGGACGGGGGATTTCTCCCGCATTCCTACTCTCAGGGCTGAAATAAGGCAGCTGAGTCGGATCATCGATGGTGCGATTGCTGTATTTGAGGCTGGTTTCTGGACGGATCGGCTCAATGCTATAAGGGTGGACAGCACTACATTTGCTAAGGTGAAGGCGGCTGGCGGACTACGTCGAAGGGATCCTGTCCCGGATATGTTGGACGAGGGCAATGTGCCCATTATTGAGGAGGTGGGCAAGGCTAATCTCCTTGCGGCGGGGTTTTCTGAGGTGCATGGCGTGAATGGTCACTTGAGGACTGGTGACTTTGGTGAACGGATTGCTGCTGAGGCAGCTGATTTGGTGAGCCACATACCACGTGTTGCTTTTGGATCGGGGATCATGGCTGACGGCGCAGTTAGTGCTGGGCGTGTGGATGACCTGATTGTCAGGGCTGCGGATATTGGTGGCGCTCTTAGGAGGCGTCCGCCTAAAAAGTCGTCTGGACTGGACGGCATTCCTGATGTTGCTTTGAAGAGGACTGATTCCTTCGTTTGGACCTTTCTGGCGGTTCTTTTGAACCATTGCATCAAGTTGGGCTACTTCCCTAGGGCCTGGAAGAAGGCGGCGGTAGTGCCTATTCCCAAGCCTGGGACGGATCGGAAGAGGGTCAGTGGATATAGACCAGTTTCACTACTTTCCCCTATTGGGAAGCTTCTGGAGCTGTTCATTCTGGACCATGTACGGGACCATTTGGCTGAGCGCGGCATCTTGCTGGATAACCAGTTTGGTTTTAGAGGGCGGCACTCGACATCACATGCGCTTATGGTGTTTTCTGACCACGTGACTAGGGGTCTGAACAGGAGATACATCACGATAGCTGCTAGCCTGGATTTTGCCAAGGCCTTTGATACGGCTTGGCAAGCGGCGATACTGGTGAAGATGAAGGCGGCTGGATTTGCTGCTGACATACTCAGGATGGTTGCTGGCTTTCTAGCGGACAGGACGTTCCGTGTGAGGGTTGGCGACTCCCTCTCTGAGGAGAAGATGGTGGCGGCGGGTGTACCGCAGGGCTCGCTATTGGGACCTGTCTTGTACAACATCCTTCTCAGCGATATGCCCCTTCCCCAGGGGGGGGGATCTGTTGCTGATTTATGCGGATGACATCCTTATTGCAGCTTCTGGCCCTAGGGCCATCAACGTCAGTCGGAGGCTGAACACTTACCTTGAGACCCTGAGTGGTTTCTTCTCCAAGTGGGCAATTGGGCTTAATGTGGCCAAGTCGAAGGGGATCATTTTCAAGGGGAAGCGCGGGAACCTGTACCCGAACGCCAGGGGCTACATCCCCAGACTCAAGGTGGGAGATGCGGACATCGGGATTTCGAGGGAGATCAAGTACCTTGGAGTGATGTTCCATGAACGGTTCACCTTCGTGAGCCATGTGGACTACGCTTTGCGGAAGGCAAGATTTGCCTTTTCTGCATACTACAGGCTGTTGGCGAGGGCGAATGGACTGAGTACGGAGGTGCGTCTGCTGGTGTACAGGCAGGTTATAAGACCTGTTATGGCATATGCTTTCCCGGCCTGGTTTCCCATCTCGTCGTGTCAGATGGAGAGGCTAAGGCAATGGGAGCGGAAGATACTCAGGACCTGTCTGGGACTGAGGATGACGGTGATGGCGGATGGATCTTTCCGCTCGCCCTCCTGTAGGAGGGTATATGATGGTGCTAGTTTTGAGAGGATTGACAGATTCATGGTGGACTCTGCTCTATCTTTCCTGGGAAAGCGGCGGGTGTGGAAAATGACCTGGTTAGGGCATGTTTCGACACAACGGATGCGGACAATCTTCTGTCACGCTGGTTCTTTGGACCAACGGACCTTCTGGCCCTCAGTAATGGGGGCTATCTAGGAGCGGACGGGGATTTGTTATTTTACCACAGGAGATTCGGTACATTGGGTATCGATGATCCTGTGTATAATACTACTCAGTAGTATTTCTTCGGACCAAGGTGGAGACTGGAGATTCTTCGGAATTTCTGGTCTATTAAATTATGCGATCCAGCTTGCTGGATATCTTGTTTTTATTTAGTTTTTAGGTTGTTATTTAATTTTTAAGTTTCTTTTATTTTTAGGTCGAGATGACAACCGAGGCGTTCCCGTTTTTTTCTTAGATTTGTCGGGAAATTATTATTTTTTTTTTTTTCAGCGTATGTAATTTTATTATTAAGACTCGATGTATGTATGTAATGCTTTTTATGAGGATGGAAGTTTCTGGAAGGCACCCTATGGGTGTGAGGGAAATAGTATAGGTAATATTAAGTAGTATTTATTGTGTACGAGTAGAATGTTTAGAATCTTTACAATAAATCCAGTTTAAAAAAAAAAAAAAAAAAAATGTTTGTTAGCGATTTAGGTGTGCGTTATTATTTTGGTTGGCTGTGTTGATCGTTTCGGTATTGTTAGTTGTGTGGATGTTTATGTTTTGGTGTATGTAGTTTGTTTTATGTTGTTGGTTTTTATATAATAATTTAAGGAGTCTATTTTGCGTTAATTGCATTCCATTCAACACAATTCAATTCAGTCAATTTCAATTCAACTGAAATTCAATTCAATTCAACTCAATTCAATGATATTCAATTCAACTCAAATTCAATTCAAATTGTTTTAAGATTTTTTCAATAAAGCTCAATATCTTGGAAAATATCAATTCAATTCAATTCCATTAAATTCAATCCAATTCAATTCAAGTAAATTCAATTCAATTCAAGTCAATCCAATTCAATTAAAGTCAATCCAACTCAATTCAATCCAATTCAACTCAATTCAATTCAATTCAATTCATTTCAATTCTATTCAATTCAACTCAATTCAATTCAATTCAATTCAATTCAATTCAATTCAATTCAGTCAATTTCAATTCAACTGAAATTCAATTCAACTCAATTCAATGATATTCAATTTCAAATTCAATTCAAATTTTTTTAAGATTTTTTCAATAAAGCTCAATATCTTGGAAAATATCAATTCAATTCAATTCCATTAAATTCAATCCAATTCAATTCAAGTAAATTCAAATCAATTCAATCCAATTCAACTCAATTCAATTGAATTGAATTGAATTTACTTGAATTGAATAGGATTGAATTTAATGGAATTGAATTGCATTGATATTTTCCAAGATATTGAGCTTTATTGAAAAAATCTTAAAAAAATTTGAATTGAATTTGAGTTGAATTGAATATCATTGAATTGAGTTGAATTGAATTGAATTTCAGTTGAATTGAAATTGACTGAATTGAGTTGAATTGGATTGAATTGAGTTGAATTGAATTGGATTGACTTTAATTGAATTGGATTGACTTGAATTGAATTGAATTGAATTGAATTGAATTGAATTGAATTGAATTGAATTGAATTGAATTGAATTGAATTGAATTGAATTGAATTGAATTGAATTGAATTGAATTGAATTGAATTGAATTGAATTGAATTGAATTGAATTGAATTGAATTGAATTGAATTGAATTGAATTGAATTGAATTGAATTGAATTGAATTGAATTGAATTGAATTGAGTTGAATTGGATTGAATTGAGCTGAATTGAATTGAATTGGATTGACTTTAATTGAATTGAATTTACTTGAATTGAATTCAGTTGAATTGTATTCAATTGAATTGAGTTGAATTGTATTGAATTGAATTGAATTTACTTGAATTGAATTTAATGGAATGGAATTGATATTTTCCAAGATATTGAGCTTTATTGAAAAAGTCTTAAAAAAATTTGAATTGAATTTGAGTTGAATTGAATATCATTGAATTGAGTTGGATTGAATTGAATTTCAGTTGAATTGAAATTGACTGAATTGAATTGAGTTTAATTGGATAGAATTGAATTGAAACGAAGGGAATTGAATTGAATTTAAGGATGGATGACTGGTACTATATTCGCTGTTCTTAAACTTTAGGAAATAATATATTTGATTTGAAGAATTAATTTCCTTGATAGAAGGATTTTCTTCCAAATGAAAATTGTTCCCCAATTTGAAAAACGTTTACAAACTTCATATAGAAATACATCTTTGTATAGGGAATTTAGTATTATGTTCAAAGAAGAGTTTCCTCATTTTAAGTCCTTTCACCGCTTAATTTAATAAATGATAAAGTTCAAGTTGAGGAAATAATTTATTCGTTTTGACGGAAAATGTTCAAACTTCCATGTACTTATTGAATCATTAGAGGTCCAACAGTCTGTTGTGATTGCACAGTGCTCTATTTGATCTAAAATCGATTGCAGCTTTGTTTTTGTGTTATTGTACATTTCAACCATCATTTTATTTTGTAGTGTCGTACGTGAAGGTAAAGAATAGCGAGGATCTAGACGTTTTACGAAATCTCGAAAACCTCTATCCTCCACTACGCTAAAAGGCTGCACGTCGATAGCAATCATTGACATAAGAGCTTTATCCAGATTTCTCTTACGGTCAGATTCTGAGCCGTATGTTTCCGTTGTTTTAAAAAAAGACGTGATAACATTAGTTGATTTTTCCACTTTATTGAAGCTCGGATGTGATCGTTTAAGGTGGTCTAGTAGATTCGTTGTATTGCCGCTAGTTTTATAAATTTTCCCACACAAACGACATTTAGCACAGTTTTTCTCTTTAACCGCTTCAAAATAGTTCCAACCATCTGAAGATGTCTTACGCGTCTGTTTGGGAACGGGCTCTCCATCGTCACTGTCTTCCTCAATATTTTCGTTGCCACTTTCTAAATACATATCAGTCATATATACATGAATAAGCGGTCAGACACATTTAACAAGTATTATAATAATACCACTATTTGATACTTGCAGATACCTCTCCATTTCTCTAGAACCGTCAACTGCTTATTATATGTGTATTTGTATTCTATAAAATATAAATATATATTATTTAACAACTTTTATATTTACATTTTGCTATACACTCACTTTAAATTGCAGCGCCAACTGTTTACATATATAGAAAACAAAGTCAATTAGGTTGAAGTCGACACTTGGCCGCAGCCCCAGAATTTAGTTAGCTAAGTTTAACAACAAATTATTACTCGAACAAATCAGTTAAATTAGATAACACTCTTTGTTTGATATTGGTTTACTTTTACTTTACATTAGGAAAATCAAATTAACTTAATTTTATTTGCTGATTAGAACTAAACTATAAAAATTTACAGGCGACTAAGAACCAGCGTAAAAAAATTGTTGCAAATGTGATATTGGCTACATCTAATGGACTTCGAATTTACTTTTTTGAATTTGCCGATAGTATCGATAGTGAAATTATCTATCGATAGTCACCAAAATATAAAACTATCGATACTATCGATAGTACTATCGATAGTTTTGCAGCTCTACTGGCACCTACTCTTTACAAATTAAGAATTCCGAATTTCTAAATTGATTTAATCGGATTTTTGTATATTGATTGTAGTTGTTTCCCGACCGGTGATACCGGGTTTTTGTAGTTTTGATAAAATTACAAATTATATTCTCATTCGCGTTTAAATCTCAAAATTTCATATCTGTATTTAAATTTGACAATAACGTCTTCACTTTAAATTAGAATTCAAATCATCCAATTTGGAATACGTGTTTAATACAAATTTAAAAGTTATATTGAAATTCACATGAAACTTATTTAAATTTAAAACTCATATTCAACGTTAAAGTTTGAAGTTTGAAACAAATTGATTTGAAAATCTTATTAAATTCGCAGTTAAATTATTAAATCATTTTGAAAATTGTATTTGGAACTTATTCATATATAGAGCATTACAGGCAAATTGAATTAGTTTTATGTGATTATATTACATCTAGTTCTAAATTAATTCGTCGGATATCTAATCTCTTTCTTTTTCTTAATAATCTACATTCTAGGCCACGATTATTCATAAAAACATTTTGGCAAGTTCATTACATTCTGAAGAAAATGTGTAAACAAGAGTCAACCAATATTCCGCAATGCTATCGTTGGTTTCAAATATCGGCATACCTACAACAGATAGAGAGGAAGTGCCTAAGAGCAATTTAGAAGTGAAACTCAAGCATGCTGCTGAGCGAAAAAGAATTTAAATATAGCTCAAAGTTTAGTGAGATTCATCTATTTTTATTTTGTCTTTGTATATAAGAACGAAAAAGTTATTTTTCAATATTTAACTGACAGGTACTTATGAATGGACGCATCTGTTCTTATATATAAAGTACATTTCGGGAGGACATATGAAAGCAATAAAAACATGGTCAAACTAAGTTGTTCTTTGAAGAGCCATGCTAGACAGATTCAGCCTGCTAAAAACAGGATGTGACTTTACGTGAAAGTAATAATACTTGACACTTTTTACTGTTTAGGATTGTTCCCTTAACAGATGCGTCCATTCATAAGTACCTGTCAGTGAAATATTGAAAGACACGTAGTATTTATAGGTGTTTATTGATCGAACGCGAAAAGTACAAGTGACGCAATAACGAAAGTATAAAATCGAAATGAGTGCAAATTGTTCAGAAAATCAGAATTTATTTTGTTATGTTTGTGGCAAACGAGCTCTTTCAACAAATACTGGATCATTCACTGAGCAAGCGCAGCGTGCTTTTGAACTTTATTTTGATTCTGAAATAATTCGCGGCGTTTCGTGGACCCCGGGCAAAATTTGTAAAACGTGATACAATGCTCTCACCATGTGGATCCAAGGGAAGCGCAGTTCACTTACTTTTGGTGTACCAATGATTTTGACTGATCTAGGAGAGCACAATTCCGACAACTGTTATGCTTGTGCAAACAAAATATGTGGAGTAAATCGTAAAGGCCTCAATCAAAGAGTTTACATCTCTGTTAAAAGTGCATAAACACCTCTTCCGCATTCGGATCAAATACCAATTCCACCGCTTCCAAGTCCTGACAGAGATTGCAACAATGGATCAATCAGATTTCACTTATGAAGAAATACCAGAAGCTGGCCCATCCAACAAAATAATTCCAATATCACAAATAAAAATGGGCAAGATCTTTTGAAAGAAGGCAATTATTTGGAGCCTAATGTCAAAGTCACCGGATACCGAAAACGACATTTGCTGTGCAAACGTTACTTCACACTCAACGGTGGAAGACATTTGTTTATTGCCACAATACAAAGGGACTGATGGAGACCATGGGCATTAATTATGTCGCATGTGATTGGCGAATGCTTGAAAGTCGTTTTGACATAAACAGAATAAAAAACCAAGCATTCCCTTTGGCTACAGCACAGATATGAGTGAAACATACGATACCATGTAAATAATTTTGATAAAGTTTGCTACACTGGTCACATGTGGTGGATCAGTTGTGATCTGAAAATCGTGGCGATGCAAAGAGGTCTCCAAGGAGGCTATACGAAATACATGTGTTCCTTCTGTCTGTGGGATACCCGATTTAAAGCAAACCATTAGCAAACACATGACTGCCTTGATCGAGATTCAATGGAGAAATGACACAACTGCGTAAATGATCCACTCGTGCCAATGGAGAACGTCCTCATGCCCCCTCTCCATGTCAAATTGGGAATCGTCAAAAATGTCATCCAGGCCATTGTGAATCAACCGAAAATTCTCGATTGTTTGAAAATTATTTTCCCACGAATCAGCGAAGCAAAATTGAAGTAAGATGTTCTGAATGGACCCGATATACGGAAGCTCCTGAAATCAAAAGAATTTAAAGACTTTAGTCGGTAATGATAATACCATCATTTTTGGAACGTAAGCGAGCACAAAATTACCCCGCTCTTGTGACCAAGATGTTGCAATACTTGCAATAATTTGAGTGAACATGTCTCAAAATTTCCTTCTTGCAACACGATCTCGAATACTTTAGCAAGCAACTAGCCTCAGAGTCGGATGAACTTGGCGAGCGCTACCATCAAGTGGCCATGCCCATGGAAACGTGATATAAAGGCAAAAGGTTCGCAGGTGACTGAAATTTGTATGTGGTCACAAAAGACGTGCGATCCCGACAATGAAATAATATATATTGATATATTGATTTTGTTTCAGATGAAGACATATCCTCATCCGATACAGACTCCGAACAAGAAAGCGAACCACCACGCAAGAAAGTAAGGGGAGCAAACAAACGAAAATTTATGCGTTTATCGATTTTTATGATCTATGTCTCATTTTCTTCATAGGTTATGGGACTTTACGTGAAAATAATAAGACTTGACACTTTTTCCCATTTTGGATTTTTCATTATTTTTAAAAATAAACACTGTAAGTTTTTTGGGCAAAAAATTATTTTATTCTTCATAAATTTATTTACGACTCCAAAATTGTTGATTATTAGAGAAAGATTATATCAAAATATTGAAGGAATTATAATTCTTAATTTTTCTAAGTTTCTTGCGGCAAAATCGGACTAGTCGTTCTCGAGTTATGTCATACAAAAGAGCCCCAAACGGGACAAATTCCCCTAATGTGATACTTGCTAATTTCAACTCGATATATCTCTATTCCTAGACGTGACCCAGCAAAACGCCGGGTCTCGTATAACATGGTTTTGACCGATATATCTATTGCCGGTAGTCAAAACCCCCGCCGATCACTGACCCCTACCATTTGTCGCACAGTGTAGTCAATAGCTGAGGATAGATTATTCTAGATATAATCTGTTTTCTGAAGTAAACCAGTTTGTGAAGCAGACTGAACCACTGCGAAAGCATGCGAAGACGTACTCTAAGGACACCGAAAAATAGGACGACCAAGACTTCGCTGGAATGTCCAGGTGGAATATTGCCGGCGAGAGCTTAGTGTTACCAACTGGAGGGGAAAAGTTGGTTGGAGAAACATGTTATCCTCAATTCGTAAGGCTCTTGACCCCTCTGTGTTTTTTGAGGCCACCGAAGTAAGTAAGTAATTTATGCAGAATTACATATAAATAATCAATATTTTTCAAATAACAATGAATTCCTCTTTTTCATGGGATACTCCACATATTATTTTTTAGTTCAATTTATACAACATGTTACTTAGAGCATATCCTTTTTCATAGCATGAAATTTGAAATTCATATATTTTCTTAATTGATGATAATTGAAGATTTTGGAATTTTGATGAAGCCGGGTTTCAAGGATACCGACGTGATATTCCCGGTGATACCGGGTTACACAACAAACAAAATAATATATTTCATGTTCTTTCCCAATAAAAACAATATTTGATAAATAAATTACAATTTCACCATTCACTTTAGTATTAGTTTGCAATACTAACCTTTATTTGTATTCGTTTGTTAGCATTTAAACTTTCTTAACTGTCATGAAATGCAATTTAGGGGTATTTTAGGGACAATTTCGCAGGAATTCGCTTATATATTCGCGGACGGATACAATATAAATCCTGGTGATAGCTGAAATAAAATCTATATATAAAAAATAAAATCTTCTTGCTGGTCTTTCCAACTTCGATCGAGTAAAACACCATTTCATGCTCACCAATAACATTGCAGAATGGCTACACCTCCTAAAAGGTACGTGCGTCAGATTTCTGAACTAACATTAGTATAATTATTTCCTTCGATTTAGGAAACCATACGTCCTTAAGTCGAACAAACAATTCATTAAATAAAGTTAAAGTATGAATTCAGCACCCCTGTGTCCTCTAACGATTCAATAAGTACATGGAAGTTTGAACATTTTCCGTCAAAACGAATAAATTATTTCCTCAACTTGAACTTTATCATTTATTAAATTAAGCGGTGAAAGGACTTAAAATGAGGAAACTCTTCTTTGAACATAATACTAAATTCCCTAAACAAAGATGTATTTCTATATGAAGTTTGTAAACGTTTTTCAAATTGGGGAACAATTTTCATCTGGAAGAAAATCCTTCTATCAAGGAAATTAATTCTTCAAATCAAATATATTATTTCCTAAAGTTTAAGAACAGCGAATATAGTACCAGTCATCTATCCTTAAATTCAATTCAATTCACTTCGTTTCAATTCAATTCTATCCAATTAAACTCAATTCAATTCAGTCAATTTCAATTCAACTGAAATTCAATTCAATTCAATGATATTCAATTCAACTCAAATTCAATTCAAATTTTTTTAAGACTTTTTCAATAAAGCTCAATATCTTGGAAAATATCAATTCAATTCCATTGACTTAATCGATAGTATCGATAGTTTTATATTTTGGTGACTATCGATAGATTATTTCACTATCGATACTATCGGCAAATTCAAAAAAGTAAATACGAAGTCCATTAGATGTAGCCAATATCACATTTGCAACAATTTTTTTACGCTGGTTCTTAGTCGCCTGTAAATTTTTATAGTTTAGTTCTAATCAGCAAATAAAATTAAGTTAATTTGATTTTCCTAATGTAAAGTAAAAGTAAACCAATATCAAACAAAGAGTGTTATCTAATTTAACTGATTTGTTCGAGTAATAATTTGTTGTTAAACTTAGCTAACTAAATTCTGGGGCTGCGGCCAAGTGTCGACTTCAACCTAATTGACTTTGTTTTCTATATATGTAAACAGTTGGCGCTGCAATTTAAAGTGAGTGTATAGCAAAATGTAAATATAAAAGTTGTTAAATAATATATATTTATATTTTATAGAATACAAATACACATATAATAAGCAGTTGACGGTTCTAGAGAAATGGAGAGGTATCTGCAAATATCAAATAGTGGTATTATTATAATACTTGTTAAATGTGTCTGACCGCTTATTCATGTATATATGACTGATATGTATTTAGAAAGTGGCAACGAAAATATTGAGGAAGACAGTGACGATGGAGAGCCCGTTCCCAAACAGACGCGTAAGACATCTTCAGATGGTTGGAACTATTTTGAAGCGGTTAAAGAGAAAAACTGTGCTAAATGTCGTTTGTGTGGGAAAATTTATAAAACTAGCGGCAATACAACGAATCTACTAGACCACCTTAAACGATCACATCCGAGCTTCAATAAAGTGGAAAAATCAACTAATGTTATCACGTCTTTTTTTAAAACAACGGAAACATACGGCTCAGAATCTGACCGTAAGAGAAATCTGGATAAAGCTCTTATGTCAATGATTGCTATCGACGTGCAGCCTTTTAGCATAGTGGAGGATAGAGGTTTTCGAGATTTCGTAAAATGTCTAGATCCTCGCTATTCTTTACCTTCACGTACGACACTACAAAATAAAATGATGGTTGAAATGTACAATAACACAAAAACAAAGCTGCAATCGATTTTAGATCAAATAGAGCACTGTGCAATCACAACAGACTGTTGGACCTCGCGTGCTAATGAGGGTTACCTTACCGTTACTTGTCACTTCATTACAAACGATTTTTTTTGCGTACTGCTGATTTGTCGACACAGAAACTTTTAACGGCTACTAACCACACTGCAGACAACATTTCGAAATCTTTACAAGCAGTGTTAGATGAGTGGGGTGTGATGACGAAAGTGACGTCTATTGTCACTGATAACGACAGCACCATGATGAAGGCGTGCGAATTATTGCAAAAGAGACACCTTCCATGCTTTGCACACACGCTGAATCTTGTAGTGCAGGATTGTTTAGCGCAAAGCAATATAAAAGAGATTTTGACAAAATGTAAGAGGATTGTGACATATTTTAAAAGCAGCACGGTTGCTTATGAAAAATTTAAGGCTGAACAAGGTAAGGCAAAACCATATAGTTTACTTCAAGAAGTACCCACCCGAGGTAACAGCGCCTTGAAAATTGTTGAGAGGATTTTAGTCACAAATAGTTGGATTTCAAAAGTACTATTAGCAACGCCAAAATCCCCACCACCTCTAACAGCAGATGATATCGCAATACTGAATGACATAAAAGAGCTATTGACATCATTTGAGGCAGCAACGACCCAAACATCGTCCAGTACTTCCGTTACAATATCTCTTATCATTCCAATAACGTGTGGTCTTTTTCAAACTCTGGACGAAATAAAGCCAAATTCGAAGGCATTTGAAGGGCAACAGGCTTGTACTTTCCTTACAGAAAAGGTTAGGAAAAGACTTTTTCCATATGAAGGACGTTCTGCAGCAAAGCTAGGAACATTGTTGGTCCCGCGTTTTAAAAGGGAAGGTTTTTCTTCAACAAATAATGCTGATAATGGATCCCAACTTTTAAAAAATGAAGTGAGCTTCAAAAGCCGAAGAAGTACTACTTGTGTGCAGAATATAGAACCCTCAACTTCCAAGTCCATTCCAAACCATGTACCGCTGCCGTCCCTTTTAAAATTTGCTGGAAACAGAATAGCCAACAAAGCGAGAATTCAACAAGTGGACGCCATAATATCTGTCAGGCAATATTTGAGAATATGATCTCAAATTAGCTTTATTTATATTTTTTTCTTTGTGTTTAATGGTTGTATTAATAATTAATTTTATTCATAACATTTGCTTAAAACCAAAAAATGTATTGAAATAAGTTTTCTTGCTTTTTGTTTTGTTATTTATACTTTCATACACATGTACTAATTATTAATTTTCTTTTGTGTCGTTAATGAAATACAATTTATTTTACAAAAATCAATAATTCTGGTTTGTTTAAATAAAATCTGTTTATTAAACGAAACGTTGCAAAAATAACTGACAAAGATTAAAATACTTAAAATATGTTACTAATCCTTTTCACTTGAATTCTGATATTATTGCCAAAAATAGAACTTTAAAAAAAACCGATAGTATCGATAGTTTTATTCAAACTATCGAAACTATCGATTGGGCCGACTATCGATAGTTTTGCAGCTCTAGGTGCCAGTGATTGTGATAGAGGTCTAAGTCCAAATCCCACAAAAAATTAGTTAAATACATTTTTTGTACAAGATTGCTATAATCTTCCGTGATCTGAAAAGTATTTCGCAAAACTTACAACAATATACCGCTGGATCAGTTTCTTGTGTTTGACGATTAACTGAATGTCCTTTATTCTTCTTTTAGTAGTGATCTAAGTCCAATGATGATGAGGAAAGTTGCATATATTTTGATATTATGTCCTCGGATAATGATTCAGGTAATTAGATTTCAGACACTGATTGTTTGTGAAAATAAAATGTCACCCAATATCAGATGCAATAACGAATCTACAGTCATTAATGAATCATGATTCCTGAAACTGAAGATAACCAAGGTTATGAACGATTAAAAGAAATCAAATGATTCCAATTCCTTAATCCAATTCTGATCTCCGCCCCATTGCTATACTCCATTCCTATCAATCACATTTGAACGCATACTACATGGTCAAATATACTCTTTCATAAATGCTAACTACTTTCTGACCAGTAAACAGTTCGGGCGTTTAATTGGACTGTTGGCGAGAGCATTAGTGAGGAAATTTATACTGGATGTGATGCGGTACTTATCCTCTTGATCATTCAAAAGCATTGGATACGGTTGACCAGACGATTCATTTGCAAAAACTGAAAACTATGATCCATTTTTCTAGTTATGCGGTGAACGTACTTGGATCATATCTCAATGAAAGGTAACAAATGAACAGTATAAAATACCACGATCATTGATCACTAAAAGAGGAGTTCCGCAGGATATTTATAAATGACCCTTTGACAGTGTTAAGTAAGAGTAAAGTAAGGATGTATGCTGATGATGTACAGTTGAGTATGAGTGATGACTATGGTTCAATATCAAATTGAATTACGACTCTAATCGAAGAGTTGTGTGCAGTATACAAATGGGCCATGAACCGAAAGCCAATTAATTTAATCCACAATATTTTAATTAATGAGGAACGAGTTGAGGTAGTGATGACTGAGAAAAACCTGGGAGTGGTATTTAATAATAGTCTCACTAGGGTTGACCATATTATATTGCTTGTGGTAAAACATTATCTACGCTACGTTCCCTATGGTTAACACAATACTGCTCTCCTTTCAGGATTACACTGCTCTTTGCAAAAACTTATTTGATACCCACCTTACGTATGGATGTGCAATTTCTGCGAGTTGTGACGCGAAGAGTTAGTGCGAACTTAATTCAACACTTAATGCAATAACACGATATGTTTTTATTTGAGAAAATTTGATCACATATCTCCATTCGCATCAAAAATGTTAAGCGTAAAATTAAAAGATTTTTAAAAAATCCGTATTTTATTAAATTTCTTTCGGCGGCGGTCACCTCGCATAGTGACGGTGACACTAGCGAGTATATATCCATGAAAAAGCTTCTCAAAATACCGTTCGGAATCGGTGTAAAACTATAGGTCCCAATCAGTGAGTATAAAATTAGAAAGCGCACAGCTCACTGGTTTGTGAGAAGCTCTCCCCAATTCCTTCATGGGATGTAATGGGAAACCATTTATTTATTTTAATATTTTTGCACAAGATAATTTTGTATCGCGAGACTGACTATCTTTCTAACCGAATTAAATTTACCATATCTCAGAGAATCAGAATTGTAATTCAAATACGAAATGTGGCTTTAGTATCTGATCGCCAATTTTTTATTAACGTAATTCGTCTATGTAACGCAATGCCAATTAAATTGCCAGTTGGTTGACTATCAACCGGTTTTCATTTTCTCATCGGATTTAAAGAGAAGAAACTTAGGCCTTTCAAATAATATATACGTTACTTTATTTCAGAAAATAAGACAAGTCTGTGTGTATTTCACACATTATTTTACAACGAAACCATAATACTCTTGACTTTATTAAATAGGGACGTTTACTAATGAGCCTAATGAGTAAAACGCAACTTTGGTTTTAAAAATCCGGTATTAATTGCCTGAGTTATTAAAGTTTTTATTAAAACAAAAATTTTGCATAAACACAAGTATTGGACATTCAACTCAAAAATGGAACTCGTGGAACGAATTGTAGGACTCAAAAGCACTTGCGACACCTGGCGAATGATTCAAAACGTATACCTCTCTTTTTGCCATAACTTCTTCCAATTATAATTTTGATGTGAAACATTGATGCCTTTTGAAACATTAATGCTTTTTGTATTATTTTATGAAACAACATTGTCGAAATGGTGCATTTATATTGAAATATTCTATAAAGAGAATAAGACTCGTTTATGCTCTTTCACTCAGACTCTCTACATGAGAGCGGAAAAGAGTGCAATAAGTTCTCGATACTATTTAATACTTTTTGTCGTCACTCTGTTTAAATATTGCTTTTCATTCAGTTGTATGCCAGCCTTCAAACAAGCAGGTCGTCGTCGCACTGTTTATGACAAAACAAAAACAATTATTTCAGTGAGGTAAATATTGCTTTATTTATTTTGACAACATTACATCTAATGTTAAAGTAGATGTAAGAAAAAAGAAAGTGCAGTAGCAAAAGAGCCTTCATCACCAAAACTTTTCTTTTCTTATTTTCCAATGTGACATTTACTAATGTGTTCATAGAAATCGAACAGGTACTATGTAGCAAAAAGGTGTTAACACATCGCCCGTGAGTTCGAACACTCAGTGATTTTTTTTAAAAATTTATTTCCTTCAAAGCGT
This sequence comes from Phaonia tiefii, assembly GCA_963931995.1. Classification (NCBI taxonomy): domain Eukaryota; kingdom Metazoa; phylum Arthropoda; class Insecta; order Diptera; family Muscidae; genus Phaonia; species Phaonia tiefii. Next base: position 586,438 of record OZ008367.1, on the reverse strand, counting down.
TTTTCAATTATAGCAATTTCTTGGTGAAAATGTCCTTCTTGTTCATCGCTGAACTGGCCCAGGTTGTCTGGAAGAACCCCAAGTGCGAATGGAGAAAATTAATTTTTATGGACATGTTGCAGCCCATTTCACCATACGCACTTAAAAATTCATTAACAATCGTGACATAGTCGTCACTTCTGTGATTACCAAGGAAACTTGCTCATAAAGTTCACATCTCTCATAATTATACGAATTTGAGGTCCAATGAAAATATCTAAAATTCATCAAAATAGATAAAAAGGATGAAAAACGTACTACATATGGAAACAAATAAATGAATACTTCCTTTTATTTTGGCTTCACTTAGATTATGTAAATCGTGCACGTGATCGGCGAAATCTGCATTTGAAATATAATGCCGTTCACTTGAATTTGGATGGGCCGAACTCTTCTTGTTCCGAATCTGCTTCAGATACGCCAGCAGATTTGCTCGTTGTCGGAACATCATCATTTCCAGATATTGCACTCGCAACAGGTACAACATTTGCGTACTTAATGTTTTTGCGCATTTTAAAACTGTGTCCTGACACATTGGTTTGGCAAATGTAACAATCATCTCGTTTATGATATGACTGATGATGCCAAGTCATAGGCGGGGAAAATGGCAAAACAATTGATGGTTGGACTTTAATTTGTTTTAATGTTTTACAGCAATATTCACAAATAATTTCGGGCTTGTACCAGCGACTGGTATTGTAAGAGCCATTGAAGAGTTTGTTGTACACTGCCACCACTCCAATATTGTTTTTAAAATTACGCCGATGACTGAAATCCATAAATAATCCACAAATATAACAACAATTATTACGTTTGTCGTACATTTTAATTTTAATTGCACACGATTGTTGTCAAATTGCAAAATATTATATTATGTAAACAGTTTCAAAGTGATAAAGAAGTGATTAATAAAACGTCAAAAAAAAAACAATGTATTTCATGAGTTAACATCTCATTCCAAATATTTGTTGAAATTGCAACATGGGCTAAGTATAACAGTGATTTGGATTAGTATAAGACTGTATAACAGTGATTTTCTATTATGCCTTGTTTTTATAAAATTTTACCAGCATCATGAATCTTTAGTAAAGGGAAAGTGCATAAAAAGAACACGAAAAACGTTGTGCTGGCATTTTTGCAAAAATTTGGTTTTAATGAAAACTTCAATAACTCAGTCAATTAATACCGGATTTTTAAAAACAAAGTTGCGTTTTACTCATTTAGAAACGTCCCTTTTGAACAAATTCAAGAGTATTGTGGTTTCTTTATTCAAAAATTAAAAGGTTCGAGCGTTTGGTCGTATTTTTAATTAATTTTATTCTTCGATATCTCGCTGCCCGAATATTCGTTTTAATTAATAACTGTGTTTATTTTCGTGACGATGCTACCCAAAGGGCAACGAAATATCGAAGAATAAAATTATCTAATTAAAAACATTTTAAGTTTTGAGTATTATACGAAAGGTCGGATAAATCATCACTTAGGGTTTATTTATAAAATAATGTGTGAAATCTACGCCGAACTTGAAAAATGGCGAAAAAATTTAGAACAAATATCTGTTTGCTGGACAAATACCGTTGACAATAGAAACAAACTAGTACATTTAGATACAATATTATAGTACTATATTCATATTAGAAGTATATCTATATTCTGTTGTAAATATTCTGTCAATCTTGTTTTAAATATTGAAACGGTTTCGGAATCTTTTATAACTTGCGGCAATCTATTGTATTCCGTACTACCCGAGTATTCCATTCTTTGCTTAGTTATTTCAAGGCGACATCTTGTAACGGCCAAATTATTATTGTTTCTTGTATTAAAAGGGTGGTAATTTTTTCCAAAATGTAAAGTGTGATGTCCTATATTATGTAATGCCTTATATACGTACATTAATAATTGCATTTTATATAAGCCGTAGATGGGTAAAATATTTTCTGCATATTCTCTACATAGTGCTAAAGTTGAGAACAATATAGGAAGATTAAAAACGTTCTTTAGCGACTTGTTTTGCAATATTTGAAGGGATTTTAAATCGGAGATTCGCTTGTAGCCTGTGAGCATGGAAGTCGTAAACTTGTTTCCATCCACATCACACAGTTATATATGGAGTTATTTTGATTTTGATATAAAACTCCGTTTTGTTAAAGGCCCCATTTTATGCCTCTTTTATCCAACTCACCACGATCAGCTGAGAGTGACAGCAGCCAACAGCTGAGTGAGAACAGCTGGGCCACACAAAGCACTGAGCGACAGTATATGTGTTGTTCGCACAACCATACTCACACACACATGACTGGAGCATTTTAAGTGGCGCGCACAGCTCAAACAAGTCAGTCGATGGATAGCCGGCGACCCTAACACATCGTAGCTAGTTGTAGTCATAGTAACTCGTAACATTGTACACTAGTAGTTTTAGACTTGTAGTTATCCAGTTTGGTTACTTGTTCGGGGACACCCTGCCTGAGGGAATCCGAACCAGTGTCTCGACAGCGATAAATCTTGTATACTCGATCGGCGACACCCTGCCTGAGGGAATCCGATTTGGTATCCTGACGATATATAGCCTTAGCCCTCGTTATCCTTGTATTAAATTCTGTAGTTATCCTGTTTGGTTACTTGTTCGGGGACACCCTGCCTGAGGGAATCCAAACCAGTGTCTCGACAACGACAGGTCCTGTATACTCGATCGGAGACACCCTGCCTGAGGGAATCCGATTTGGTATCCTGACGATATATAGCCTTAGCCCTCGTTATCCTTGTATTAAATTCTGTAGTTATCCTGTTTGGTTACTTGTTCGGTTACTTGTTCGGGGACACCCTGCCTGAGGGAATCCAAACCAGTGTCTCGCCAACGACAAGTCTTGTATACTCGATCGGAGACACCCTGACTGAGGGAATCCGATTTGGTATCCTGACGATGTCTTGCCTTAGCCCTCGTTATCCTTGTATTAAATTCTGTAGTTATCCTGTTTGGTTACTTGTTCGGGGACACCCTGCCTGAGGGAATCCGAACCACTGTCTCGACAGCGATAAGTCCTGTATACTCGATCGGGGACACCCTGCCTGAGGGAATCCGATTTGGGTGTCCTGACGATATCTCCCCTGGTAGTTCTAGCGAACGTTATCCTTTATTTTACGCCGTAGTGATCCTCTTTGGATACTTGTTCGGGGACACCCTACCTGAGGGAATCCGAGCCAGTGCCTAGACAGAGATAAGCCCTGTGTACTCGATCGGGGACACCTTGCCTGAGGGAATCCGATTTAGGTATCCTGACGATACTTCTCTTTCAATATTTCTCTTCTCGATACGTCTCTTTTCAGAAGAAGGTTGAGCTGGCCCCTATCATAACAGACATGGCCTACCATCGTCTTGCAGCCGAAGTCAACGTATTCCTGTACCCCGAAGTATGTCGTCACTAACATCGACTCCCGTGTACCCGTTCGAGCGACCCTTCCCACAAAACAACGCCAGATCGTCAACTATAGCACAACCTGCCGAGGGTCCTACAAGGCTTAGTAAAGCCAGAAGATTATCCCAGTGTGATATCCTAGAGTGTGCATTAAAACGCAAAATTGTAAATTAGTTAAGGTCAAAAGAATTGAAAGTGAAATAAAACAGTCATCAAACACGAACAACCGGTCTTTCTCTCTCTCTCTAGTGAATCTAAATTGTATGTAACGGACTCTGGGTACCCCTGAGCGTATCCTAGCTTCAAAGAGGAAACTCGCCGTTACAAGCCATACACATTTGGAAAATAGTTAAGATAACTTTTTATAAGCGATTGAAATAATATTAGTTTAGTTCTTTTATCGAACTTGTATTTTAGCTTGTATGAAATTCCAATTACATTAGGAGCCAGTTTCAGTCTCAATTTCTCAGTGTGAAGTTTCGAAGAAAGATTATTTTGGATATATACTCCCAGATATTTTACATATGAAACTTCTTCAATTGCTTTCCCATCTAAGCCAAGTGTGCAAATATCATTCGGCTTTGGTTGCGGTCTGAATCGTATGAATTTTGTTTTGGTGCCATTTACGACTAGTTTATGCAATTTAGCGTATTCTGTTACTCCATCTCTTTCAGCAAAAGTTTTTAAAACTAGATTATATTTATATGGATATAAAACACAAATATCGTCAACGTACATGAAAATCTTTCCAGTCAGATCAAGTTTGGTAATATCGTTTATATATATTTTGAACAAAAGTAGTCCCAAAACACTGGCCTGTTGTAGACCACATTTTACATTCAAAAAAGAGCTTTTGACATTATTTATTTGTGCATACTGCTTACGACCACACAAATAGGTCCTTATAAGCGATAACTCTCTATTTTGTATACCGTAATAGGATAGTTTTTGCATAATATATTATGGTCTACAAGATCAAACGATTTTGTAAAATCATAAAATATCGCACCCACTCCATATCGAGCCATAACCGCCGAAAAAATGTATCCCACAAACTCGAAATTTTACAGGGGAAGGTTTTTTTTAATTAAATCAGTTTGAATAAAGCCATTATTTTAAAATTTATAATGTAAATATTTTTTTGTGTAATACATTTAATTGTAATAATTTTAATAGATATTTGCATCATAACGGTTGTTTTTGTGGGATACATTTTTTTTGCTTTCCTTCTGGCAACCTATTATTAAAAAAGTGTGTGGGTTACACAAAAATTTATTTTAAGGAAGTGACTTCCCGTTTTTTTTTATTTAATTTTTTTCCTTAGTCCTTAAAATTAAATTACATTTGATTTAAAAAAAAATAAATGTATACATTTCTTAGTATATCCGATAAAACAAAAATAAAGTAATGTAATTCATATATTTAAAGTTTTCTGTTAACAAAGTAATGTTATTCATATTAAAATCTTGTAAACTTGAATAACGATAGATAAAAATATATAAAGAACGCTAAATACTATCTTCCTGGTCGGTTTCAGGTAGCAAATCTTTAACAGATCCATCCCATTTTAAATTTAAATACTCGTGTTGGAATTTTACGGGTATAGTTTTTCTATCGCAAAGCGTTTTCAAATCCTTATATTTAGCAGAAGAAATGTTTAATATATCATCATATAATTGAGTAGGTTCCCCACAAACTATTTCGGAGTTTCGTCTGGATCGTGGTATTGAATCTAGATCATAATTTATGGTTTCAGATTCATCAAAGTAGCCATATTTAAGAGTAATATTTGGAATATTTTTTTCCAATGTAACAGAGCGTAATTTTGTAAATTGAATTTTCACTGAATTTGGAAGTAACGCCTGTGAAAATGTCTTCCAGTCTTTAAAATCACTGTTAGTTAATTCAATACAATTATATTTTCTTGGGTTAGTTTTTGCATTTGATATTATGGTGTACCACTCACTTGGAGCCCAAATAGTCCTATTCCGAATAAACGATTCAATTGTACTATGTATCGAATCAACAGGTAGCATGGTGTGTCCAGGCAACAAGTATGTGATTTTTATATTAGTCACAAAATGAGAATTTTCAACAAAATAGGTTAATGTCGCAAGCATAGCTCTGTTTTTGTTCTGTCCTGCGCAGCTATCACAATAAAGATGGACTATCGACCGAGTTTTTCTTTCATCGACTAATTTAGGTATTGGAAAACAGTTGTGCAAATTTCATTACACCCTCGTTTACCATCCTTTTCTCCCCATAAAAAACAAAACCCATCTCTTGTACCACTCTCATAAAAACTTTCATTGTAGAATGAATATTTTCTGGAATAGAACAAAGTAACACTTTTTCCATAGGGAGTATTTATGACCTTTTGCAAGTCGAAACTTGTACATAAATAAGCCGGATTCTCTTTGCATAGCTTTTGGTCCTCCAAAAATATTTGCTTACATTTCTCTTTGTCCTTTAGATGAATTTGATACTCTTCTGATGAATGCAATTGCTTTTTGGATTCTGTGTCTAAATTATTGTAATTCTCGCATAAGATACATTTATCTTTTTTAGGTAAATTAAAGCCTAAATTGAAACTGTTTCTAAAAATATTACGGAATACTCTTAACGATAACTGACTAGTTACTTTATTAATAGTTTTCAAATGGTCTACATAATGCTGATATACAGTTTTTGTGTTTCGAAATTCTTGAGGTAGATATAATTTTGTACTTTTATTCCTGCAATAATGTGAAGGAACCGCTGGTAATTGTTCTATAAAGGATTTTACTAGCGATATGCTTGCTTCCTCAGATTTGTTGTGTGCAGTTGGCTTTTTTATATTTTCAAGGCAAGTTTTGTTGCCGATTCCCCAAAAATGTTAATTTATTCTTACTCTTTCATCTTCAGAAATTTTATCATGACACGAATTTGGACATTTTTTCTTTAAGCACGGGTTGGGCAAAACACTCGTATTTTTTTTCTTAACTTTTGCAGCCTTTTAGGTATTCTCTTTTGCTTTCTGTAGCCCCTTTTCCCAACACACGTTTCCTCCTCGACTTCTTTTAAACTTTCCAAACCATTTAAATCAACGAAAGATTCATCTGAATCGCTATACGGTACCAGGGAGAGCTGTAAAAATATCCAATAATTGAAAACAAAAACATATTTTGCAAAAAAAAAAAAACAAATTCATACCTTCGACATATTGTTCTAAAGCTTTATCTTTAATTAAAGTCTCAAAAAATTGTGTTTTTTTTTATTTTTTTCCCTTGTGTTTCATTTATTTTAAAAGAGAATTTAATTGTATCCCACACAAGCGTTCAAAGAAAATGTAAACAAGTCACCATATGCATTTACATTAAAATTGTTTTTGTTATAAAATCATAGCGGCTTAATCTACAGCCATGAAATTTTGACAGATGATGCAAATGATGTTGAACTATCGATTTCGATAACAAAACAAAAATCGATTATGGTGTGGGATACATTATTGGCTCGATATGATCCTTTATCAAGACTATCGCATATGTAACTTATTACGTTGACAACTGCCTCCTCAGTGCCACGCTGAAAGCTGCGAATATAATGACTTTTCAAATACTTTATCAAAAACGGACAACAAGGATATGGGTCTATATTTCTCAATAGAACTTGTATTAACTTCTTTAGGTATAGGAATTACTTTATGCAATTTCCAGATGTTAGGATACAGAGAGGTTCCAATAATGTTATTAAATATCTGAACTATATAGGGACTAAGTTCATCCACACACTCTTTTAAGGTTCTTGGCATAATCCCATCATCTCCTACTGATTTCGTTATATCCAAATTTTATGAGTACGTAAAGTTCTGAGTGAATTGAAATGTTCATTTTGATTCGTTTTGATTGTTGTCTGAGCTCGGATACAGATTTAATAAAATAATTGTTAAAGTTTTCTGCCTTTTCCATATCACTTGTAACATATTGATCCTGTTCATTTCGAAGCTTCACTTCATGTTTTGAAACTCTGCCAACGGCTTGGTTTAAGAAATTGTAAAATTTACTAGGCTGATGTTGAAGTCTATTTGCAGTTTCATAGTGATAGTTGTTCATTGATTCTCCCGAAGCGATTCGAATAACTTTGCTAATTCTTTTCAGATTAGCATCAAGATCACAATTGCAAAATTTTTTCCTTCGCCTAGATTTTAGCAACTTATGTTTGTATTCAATAAGTTTTTGTAAATTTCCTTTAATCCACGGCGTTCCTTCATACTTTATTAGCTTTCGCTTTTTAGTAACAGTTGTGGATATTTCAACTGCGTCTGATACTTTAGCAGACAAATAAGACATATCATAACAAGGATTGCCTGTTAAACTAGACAAGGTAAGATTACGGTGCAAATACTGTTTTACATTTGAATAGTCACAGCGACGTAGTACCACATCTACAAATTTGGAGTTTTCAGTATCAGATTTCAATACACAGCAAATTATATTATGATCCGAAATATGTCATTCGACCGAGTAGATTTTAAAGCGACATTCCAAATTACTGTAAATGTTGTCAATAGATGTACCGCTGCAAGGACGAGTTATCATGCAATGACTATTTTTAAAGTCATACAAGTGGAGTAAACTTAATAGTTCCGGTAACAAAAATGGTTGGAAATCGGCCATAACGGAGTAAAGCATTTTCTAATTTACTGAGGAAGTAATTGGCGTTACATTTCGGCGATCTGTAGAAGGACATTACTCTAAGTTTCTTCCCGTCCACAATTTTATTATCCAGACAAACAACGATGATATCAAGGAAGTTGTTGCTGTCACAAATTTCTACAGTATACTGCAAATTTACATTTATATATACTGAAGTCCCTCCATAACCATCTGACCGGCAGCAATGTAAGGCGTTATATCCTGCAAAGTTGTAGAGTTGTAGTAAATCATCTTTAAACCAAGTCTCTTGAATGCATATTATATTGGGTAGTTTTGGAAATTGTACTTTAACATTTTTAAAACTGTTAAATTTGTTAACTGAAGAAATACTTCTAATATTAACAGATATTATATTAAAATAATTACTTTCTAATCTATCTAAATGTCACTCAAAAGAGTTTAACGAATTGAAATATTTATTTTCTGTATAATTCATGATAATTTAAAAAAAATGTTGTTAATTCAAATAATTAATTAGAACTATAATAATACTATAGAGACACAAACTCTGCATCAGCTTCACCACTATTATCATCATTACCTTCTTCATTTAATGAGTTTGATTCCGCCGTTTTCCTCTCGAAGTTGCATCCAACAAAAGATTGTCCACATCCTCAGCACAATATATGAATTTTGGCTTTGATAGTTCAGTCATTTTTACGTAAACTCTGCCTCCCGACGCACATACTCTTCGGTATCCCACTTCCTTGAGCGATTTCGCATGATTAAGGAGAGTTAAAGTTTCTTTACTTAGAAACTCAATAACATACACGTCCTTGGTAGCATTATTTTCCTTAAAGTGTTTCTTCTTCGTTATAACACTCTGCTTACTTTTAGTGGAACTAAACTTTACAACCATAGTCTGCTTTTTTTGAGAAAATATGCATCATCAATTTCGGTTTTTTCGATTTGAACACCAGCATCATTCATAAGTTTGACAAAAGTTTCAGCAGCACTTTTGTCTTCAGTTTTCTCCACCCCACTAACTAGGCAATCATTTTTTACGCGATTGTCATTCAAAACTTTCACAGATTGCTTTAAATCGTATATTTCTTTTTTTAACATTTTATTTTCCTTCTGCACAACTTCAAGACACTTTTTATTATCATCGATTCCCTTTAATAATGCTATCAAATTGTTGTGACATAAGCGTTATCGAAGCTTGCATTTGATCCAGCTGATCCAAACGATCAAGGTTAGTAAGTTTTGTTCGTATAAAACTCAATTCGCTTCTAAAGCTCCCTCCAGAACCACTACAGATGTGACAGGTGTATTTCTCTCTTTCATTATCCATTAAATTCTCAAACTGACGTCTGTCCAGTGTAGTGCAGAGAGCATGAAATATTTGGCCGCATTTGTCGCATGTAATTGCTTCTTCTTCTTCTTCTTTAACTTCTGTTTTACACCCACCACATAAAATTGTTGGATTTCTCGTGCTTCTTCGGCTTTTGGGTGGCATTCTCGATGATATTTAATACATATAAAAATGTACCACATAGAAGGAGCCATATTAGACCCTTAGTATCATTGGACGAAATCAGTTTTAGGACTTTTTAAGACCTTTGAGCCATGTCCGTCTGTCTGGCTGGCTGGCTGGCTTGCTGGCTGGCTGGCTTGCTGGATGGCTGGCTGGCTGGCTGGCTGGCTGGCTGGCTGGCTGGCTGGCTGGCTGGCTGGCTGGCTGGCTGGCTTGCTGGCTTGCTGGCTGGCTGGCTGGCTTGCTGGTTGGCTGGCTGGCTGGCTGGCTTGCTGGCTGGCTGGCTGGCTGGCTTGCTGGCTGGCTGGCTGGCTGGCTGGCTGGCTTGCTGGCTGGCTGGCTTTCTGGCTGGCTGGCTTGCTGGCTGGCTGGCTTGCTGGCTGGCTGGCTTGCTGGCTGGCTGGCTGTCTGGCTTGCTGGCTGGCTTGCTGGCTGGCTGGCTGGCTGGCTGGCTGGCTTGCTGGCTGGCTGGCTGGCGTGCTGGCTGGCTGGCTGGCTGGCTGGCTTGCTGGTTGGCTGGCTGGCTGGCTGGCTTGCTGGCTGGCTGGCTGGCTGGCTTGCTGGCTGGCTGGCTGGCTGGCTGGCTGGCTTGCTGGCTGGCTGGCTGTCTGGCTTGCTGGCTGGCTTGCTGGCTGGCTGGCTGGCTGGCTGGCTGGCTTGCTGGCTGGCTGGCTGGCTTGCTGGCTTGCTGGCTGGCTGGCTGGCTTGCTGGTTGGCTGGCTGGCTGGCTGGCTTGCTGGCTGGCTGGCTGGCTGGCTTGCTGGCTGGCTGGCTGGCTGGCTGGCTGGCTGGCTTGCTGGCTGGCTGGCTTTCTGGCTGGCTGGCTTTCTGGCTGGCTGGCTTGCTGGCTGGCTGGCTGGCTGGCTGGCTGGCTGGCTGGCTGGCTGGCGGGTCAACACGGTAACTGCAGTAAATTGTTATTGATCACCGCGAAATTTTGTCAGTGACTATTATTTGTCAATACTGAGTTTGGGATTGAAAATGGGCGTTTAGATCACGTCCCTTCTGGTACCTCCCATACAAATCGACACATTTAGCACAAAATCATATTTTGTTCAAACCTTACTTCTGGCGGATGTGATTAGCTTCAAATCACACACCGGTTAATAATATTTAAATGCCTACTTAACTGGGTGAATGGGCGAGATTACCACGCCCATTTTGGTACCTCCCATACAAAAATTGTTTGGTCGTCTGGTTGTTCGGCACAAGAAGTTCCGCAACACCCAACCAATCTTTATGAAAGTTTTCACAAGTCAATATTTAGTCAAATAAAACTCTCCTATAAGAAATGAGCTGTTTTGCCACATCTATTCTGGTACCTCCCACATAAAAGTTGGGCGGATGACCGGTTGATCGACACGATAACTCTTGCAAACTACAACCGATCTTAATAAAATTTGGTACTAGGCAACAATGTGCTAAAAGCTACTGTGTAATTAATAACTGACTATTGCGCCACGCCCAGTTTCGTACCTCCCATACAAAAGTTGTAATTAAATTTGGTACTGATCAAAATTTTGACAACAACTTGCCATGCCCATTTTTGTACCTTGCATATAAATATTGGGAGGGAAACTAACTAATTTGGGTATTCAATAATATCACTAGTCAACAGTCAAAATGTACTCCGGATGGCATCATTTTTTCTGTGTAGATAAACTTGACATGAGCTCGAAAAACGCAATAAATTTTTTTTTTTCGTTTGGTTTTTTTTTTGTTTTTTTTTTTAAATTTTAAAAATTTTTTTTTGGTTAATTTGTTTTTGTATGAAAAATTGCTTCAGCACCTAACAAATCTCGTCAAAATATATACTAAATGGATGGTAGTAGACCCCAAAACATAAATAATGTGCGTCTTCATTCATCGGCTAGCTACAGCGGTCGTAATCGGTTGTTGAATCAGGAATTTTACAAAATTTTACCGAAAATTTACAAGTGAAAGCCCGTTAAAGCATTTTAAAAAAATATTAATTCACAGAGTGCATTTTTTTTGTATTTTATACGCAATGTGGCAGGTTTTAGAAATCAAACAAGCTACTTTTTAAGAAAATCCATCAATTTATAATGAAGTTGTGAATTTTTTCGCTAAAGTCCTCAGAATCTTCTTTTTAGTTCGAACATTGCATTTTACCTTTGAAATTATCTCATTAGTCAACCAAATGAAAAAATGTCATGTACTTCTTATGAAATAATTTTTCTGTGTAGATAACCTTCAGATGAGCTTGAAAAATGCAACAATCGCAGTGAGGGATGGCTCAATGTATGCGCACCTTTGCTGGTATGTATCACTTATATATATTGCACTTGGGTATGTTTACAAAATAATAACGGAAGGTAGTAATGTCACTACGCAACAATGCGTTTTGTTGGTCACTCTGCTACCTACGCAACTACATTAACCACTACCTGTTGTGCCTGATTTTATTTTAGGTATTTTAGGTATTTAAGGATGAACATTGCCAAATATCACTTACTTTCGCAAGTAACCTCAAAATGAGCAAACGTTCGCGAGGATTTGAATGCAATACCAATCCAAATAGTTTTTGTTACATGTGCGGAGAATACGTTTCTGAAAAAAACAAGCGTTGTTTTTCACCTAAATTGAGAGATTCATTTGAAGAGAGCTTCAATTTACAGGTCTCAAACATAGATGAGCGGTGGACACCAAGTGCTCTATGTCCAAGGTGCTACGTACAGCTAGCTGACTCAAGGTAAGTGTAGATTACGAAATTCAAGAACATATATAACTTATTATTCAAATTCTTTCAGACGACAGCCGAGAATCATCATGCCAATGCTTTGGAGAGAACCGCTTTTCCATGTAACAGATTGCTACTTCTGTCTTAGCAAAAAAAACTGGACTTACGCTGTTGTTTCAACAGTGAAATTTCCAGTGCCATTTTCCGAATAACCAGTGGACCCGCAACCGTCCGTTTCAAGATGGGCATCTAATAATGAGGCGATAGATCCAACATCAGATCCGGAGACAGTAGAAACCACATCAGAATGCGAGTCAACATATACATTGCATGGAGGTCAACGCTTATATTCGCAAGCAGAACTGAACGATTGGATTAGAGAACTGAAACTCTCCAAGGAAGATGCAGAGTTGCATGCATCGGGCATGAAACAGTTCGGTTTCTTGGCTCCTGCTGTGGTGACAACAATCTACAGGAAGCGTCATGAACCATACGCAAGGTACTACACAAAAAAGGCAACATCTGTTTTTGTAAGGACATTCGCGGATTATTTGGTGAACTCGGGTACTCTTACGATCCAGGAGAGTGGCGTCTTTTCATCGACAGCAACAAGCAGAGCCTTAAAGCAATTGTACTGCACAACGGCAACAAGAAACCCTCGATTCCAATTGCTCATGCCGTTGACACCAAGGAAACATACGAAGTCATGGACAATCTACTAAAGTGCCTTAACTATAAGAGGCACGATTGGAAAGTTTGTGCCGACCTTAAGGTTATCGGTATCCTTTGTGGATTACAAGGTGGATTCACAAAGTACTGTTGTTTTCTCTGCCTTTGGGACAGCCGCGACCGTCAACATCATTACACCAGGAGGAGTTGGACAGAACGAGTTAACTTCATCCCCGGCAGCAACAACGTGAAATATACACCACTCATAAAAAAGGAAAATGTTTTTCTCCCACCTCTTCACATAAAGCTCGGACTCATAAAAAACTTCGTGAAAGCTCTCAACAGAGATGGTGAAGCGTTCGCCTATTTAAAAACCATTTTTCCTCATCTTTCGTCGGCAAAGATTAAGGAAGGCGTTTTCGACGGCCCGCAAATTAAAAAGTTGTTGCAAGACCAACAGTTTGAGCACATTTTATCACCAAATGAAGCTGCAGCTTGGAACTCATTTCGGCAAATTGTTTCCGGATTTCTTGGAAACAACAAAAGCTCAAATTACAGAGAGATCGTCGAACAACTACTCCAAAATTATAAACGCACTTGGACTTCTTTCCGGACAACTTGGGCGATGTGAGTGACGAGCATGGCAAGCGTTTTCATCAGCAAATGAAAGAAATATAGCACCGATACCAAGGATTTTGGAACGAAGCTATGATGGAGGACTATATCTGGTTCCTGATAAGAGAAACAGACCCACAACAATATAAAAGAAAGACAAAAGCACATAATTATTTTTAATTTCAAGCTTTTTATTTTTGTGTTTAGATATTTTTTTTTAAAACTTTTTATAATTAATTAATGTTGATATCCTTAGGATAATTTCTTGTACATATATCGAATTGTTTTTTAATTTAAAGTCATATATTTTTGTCACCCAAAAATTTTAATTTTTTTTGTAATAAAAAAGAAAAACCTTACCATAGACAAAGTTTTTGTTGTAATTTTCAAGCTCATCTGTAGGTTATCTACACAGAAAAAAATACTTCATTAGAAGTACATGACATTTTTTCATTTGGTTGACTAGTGAGATAATTTCAAAGGTAAAATCCAATGTTCGAACTAAAAAGTAGATTCTGAGGGCTTTAGCGAAAAAATTCACAACTTCATTATTAATTGATGGATTTTCGTAAAAAGTAGCTTGTTTGATTTCTAAAACCTGCCACATTGCGTATAAAATACAAAAAAAAATGCACTCTGTGAATTAATATTTTTTTAAAATGCTTTAAGGGGCTTTCACTTGTAAATTTTCGGTAAAATTTTGTAAAATTCCTGATTCAACAACCGATTACGACCGCTGTAGCTAGCCGATGAATGAAGACGCACATTATTTATGGTTTGGGGTCTACTACCATCCATTTAGTATATATTTTGACGAGATTTGTTAGTTGCTGAAACATTTTTTCATACAAAAACAAATTAACCAAAAAAAAAATTTTTAAAATTAAAAAAAAAAAACAAAAAAAAAACCAAACGAAAAAAACAATTTTATTGCTTTTTTCGAACTCATGTCAAGGTTATCTACACAGAAAAAATTATCGTATCCGGAGTACATGAAATTTTTTTCATTTTGTTGAGTAGTGTATTTAGCGCAATGACGTCAATCTGCTATTGAATATGGTAAATTTTGAGTATGGGCATTTTTTTACAGAACTCCCACGCAATGGATGACTTGGGGTGAGGGTATGATTAAGTCGGTTCACCCGACTGAAACTTATGTACTGGTTTTATTTTATCTTTCTGATTTCGATCTTGTTGTACAGGTTAACTACAAAAATGAATAAATAAATGTAATCCATTGTTTTTGAAGTTAGAATGAATTTTGCGAATTTTGTTCATATGTTTAACAATCATTTATTGTGTTAATTTTATTTTGAGTAATTAGCATATTTACTATTTTGTTAATTTTAAAAGTGGTTTAAGACCAAATGAACCTCAGAGACCCCTCTTTTCCATCAACTACGACGTACTAATTTTATCTAAGAAAGTTCAATGTCCCGGCAACAAATTTTGGAAATGAAATTGACTTGGTTTGTGAAAATAAATTTTGTAATTCAATCAAACACACCCCATTCAATATCTCGAAATGAATTATGTGTGACTTAGATCACTATAATTACTGGCACACATAATCCCATCTTTTTATATTCGCCGCACTTATCCCAAGAATTAATAAATATAAGTATTTTATTTGTTAACTTATAAGAATTTTTGTTAAATATTTATTTATAAATTTGCTAGACTGTAAGAATGTATTTCCATAGACGTAAGTAAATGAAATGAAATGAATCTCCCCAATTCCTTTATAAGATATAATTAGAAACGAGTTATTTGTTTTGCGTATCTCAGTATATTCAAGATATAGCCTTGGAGAATGTATTGCATATACTTGGAGAATCTGTTGCAGCATTATGCATTGTTGTTTTGACGGGACGGAACACGTTAACAAAGAGGCTGTCCAGCAGTGATGATGAAAAATGACCTAGTAACAGCAATGTAGTCTTTCAAATTTGATTATTATATTACAGAAAATTGCTCATTCATCTAAAAAGCTACATTTCGCTTCCACGACATTGATACGTCGAAAAATATTTATAAATTGCATGTGCAAATATAAACCAATTTGCATGAGTTGCAGTCAGAACGTACGCAAATGGTGAAGGCGGCCGACTATGGAACGAGTTAGTTCCATTCAAGTCACGCAATTTATTTAGAAGAGCCATGACAAGGGTTTTCCTATTTCTAATTTGCATGTAATGCCTCAACTGTTGCACATTTCATTCACATTCAGACGCGCATACACACAAGTTTCCTCATTCAAACTGAACTAATGATTGCAACGTGGGTTAGATATGATGGCAAAGGTGACCGGATGGACCAAAAGTGATTGCCAAAACTATGAAGCAGAAAATCTTTGAAGCCCTAAACAGATAAAACAATTGCGAGTTGATTTTTGCGCCAGGTTTACACTTCATACATTCCTTTCAATTTGATAACGCACACAAACTTTCGTAACGCGGGATATTCATTTCATTAACATCCACTTTCATCATTATTTCTTATAAAATGTGGAATTTGGACATGAAAGTATCTGATGAGAAATATCAAATAGGAAAACACTCGAAAAAGTTGCAAGTACGCGCGACACAAATTTCAAGACGACTGATTTTCATTGTTGTGTGCTTAATCGCACACAAAGGCTTGACATTTGATTTTAATTCTACTCTTCTAATCAAGCATTTCCTGTATGCATGTCTGCAATATGTTTATACAAGACTACATTGATATTTGTTTCTTCTTGGTTTGGTCACTTATCGTTTGATTATATTTTTGTTGTTTGGTCATTTTGAGTATTTTTTAACGTTCACGCGAACAGATTTGGCATTATATGTATAAAAATTACACAGTGCGTGTGCAAAACAACAGCGATGACACTAAAAAAATATTTGACAATTTTTTCAACCCTCAATTTTAAAATATTTTGACTTTGGCCCATGTACAGTGAAAGTAATATCCTATAACACCAATGACATGTTTTTACATTGACTATTATATAGACCGAAGAAGTATCTATATACATATTTTTATGTTCGACAGTACGAATGAGCGTTTTCTTGTGCTGATTTGCTTTTTAGATTCAAACAATTGGGTTCACCTGCGCCTCCCCAGTTTGCAAAAGGGTTTGATGGTAGCTCGTGTCAAGAAGTACAAATTGAAACCAAAACAAAATTTATGTTCAGGATAAAATAAATGAATTATAATCCTTGTCTGTGATAAAGGAAATTCTTTATACAACATTTTGACAATTTGCAGAAAAAAAAGAGAAGCCATTCTGGGGGCATTGACAAGCGCCACCACGTTTCGGCGCAGGATGATAACGTCGGGAAACACTTGACAATGCTTCTAGTCATCATCCTTCTGAAGAGTTAAAGTAAAGTTACTAAGTAGGAACAAATTTGTTTTATGTAAGTATATGATGGACCAAAACGTGTGACGGTTGAATATTTCGATTATACTTGTCTTCGGCTCTGTGATTCGGTTGGGTTTAATATGGCTATTGCCTATTCTCGGCTGATTATTCCAGCTTAAGGTCTCTTCAGATTTCGATAATTAATATAAAAACTTTCCTGAAGAAGATTTCCAAAGGAAATCGAAATATCGAAAAAACAAAAACGTTTTATGAAATCTGAAGAGACCTTAAGCTGGAATAATCAGCCGAGAATAATTAATAAAATAAAGGTCGAAGAAGTAGAAACAAATTATGGCTATTGCCTCAAAAATTAAACATACGTTATGCCAGGATATTCAAGGATAAAGGATACTTTGGAGCTTTCAATATCATTGAACCACAACGACATGACTGTTGTATAGACTATTATTAAAGCGGGGTTTTCAAGCTTTAAAATGATATCCAACATTTTGAAATCCATTAACGCATTCCAAAGTTATGCCATTTTTAAGTCAGGTCCTTTTTTCAGAAAGTGTCATATAATACTTACTTCAATGAACCATAAAACAAAAACTACTGTGAATTTTGACTCAATTCTGGTGTCATAGAATTCGCATGTACAAGGAGAAACTTCTGTCTGAACAATTCAATAGGGGTCGGGTCCTGGACTGTGTCGAAATATTTTGGAATTACTCATTATTATTGGTACTATTTGACTCTCATCTCTATTACTAAATTTTAACATTAGAGTTCATATTCCAGTCGTTTCAATACTTAGCAATACAATGAAATCTTAAAGTCATAAAATTGGGTAGCTTGATAACTTCTCATCGGTCATTTGGATGGACAATTTGTAAAGCAAGGTTCAATTGAATTCTGCTAAGAATCGAAATTCAAAATGAATAAAACTAATAATAAAAATGTAATGAAAGTGTCAAAGTTCCAATCGAAGGGTGGTTAATCGGCCTTATTCCCGTTGTCGTTGTCGACGTCGTCATCAGATTTTTGTCGACTTTAGAACGTTATAAATGTATTGTCACATCGTCAACAACAAAGTTTTTGATGTATATGATCCAAAAACAACCCTCTTAAAACATTACGCAAAATTTTTTTTTCCAAATGCCTTCAAGTCGCCAGTAAAAATGGTGTCGCTATTGTATTGATGTCGACAACGACAACGGGAATAAGGGCGAATAATTCCTAATTTGCATATCTAGACCACGAAATTTGGTGGTTTCACTCAGAAATTACACCTGTCGGCCACAGGTGAAATCCTGTGTGGAATTACGAGGGCGGATCAATAAGTCGGCGACTTTTCGAACTTCCCTCGTAGTTATATGAAATGCAACACTGCTCCCATCAATCACCACCTGTTGGTAGACTACTGTCAAATATTGAGTAAGTTCCGTCATTTACTTTGCGATTAACAGCTGTTCAAAACGTACAACCTCGTGCATTTTTTTATAAATGGAAAAAAGTGAATTTCGAGTGCTCATTAGACATTATTTTTGTGAAAAAAAACCGTCAATGAAACCAAGGAAAAGCGTGATAAATACTATGGGGACTCTGCACCATCGATTTCAGTGGTTTACTGACATTCTTTGTGGTCGCACAAACGCAAATGACGCTGAACGTTCTGGGCGGCCAATTGAGGTGAATACACCCGAAAATGTCGAAAAAATCCACGGTATGGTGTTGGCCGATCGAAGAGTAATGCATTAAACATATAGACGACAGCAAGCTGCACGACGACTGACTTCAAATGTCGTTGGCGACATTTGTCGTTGTGTAGCCACCTTTTTAAATATTTTGAAAACGGCAGCTACAGCGTAAACAGCTGATATTGTTTTTTTGACAGAATTTTAATAAGTTTTACGAAAACATGAGTGGAAATATAGTAAATTTTATAATTAATATTGCTAAAGTAGTACATATTACAACACAATAAATTGTAATTACAGTACAATAAATTAAACAAAAATAATCAAAAACTTACCAAATTTAACAAATGCCAACCAACACAATAAAAAAAATTTTAATATGCACAGCTGTTTGTTGGAGCAATGTATTTTTCAGTGATGCCAATATGACGTTTATTAGACACACAAACAAACGATTTATGTTCTACAAAATAATTTATTGAAAAGAGTATTTGTTTTTGTAATTTCTTTACACGAAGTACATGCATATGTTTTATTTTCATTATAGTTTGTTTATTAATGAGTGGATTAGAATACATTCCGAAGAGGCAGGAACTATTTAAAAGACGAAGCCATATTTTGGCATACCCCCGGACGAAGACCGGCTACACAAGAAAGCTTTATATAGCGAAATTATATTTTAGCATACCAAGAAGAAATAAAAATACATTCCGTTTTTCCCTGAATATGTGTGGTTTTTTTACAAAACGTGAAAAATTGAACGCGAGTTTGGTTTTGTGCACCTTGAACGCGCATAGTACAACAATAATTTTTTCTGGGCAGAACATTTTTCAATTCAGAATTATTTGTTTTCTATCCACCAAAAAAAATTCGAAAGCCGGCTGATAAAACATTTAATAAATCCCAAAATGTTTGACACAAATTTTCAGTTTTTAGTCAAACGCCTTTAATCTCCAAATTATTACAACTACTTTAGTGCATTACCAACACTGTATCTGATATTGTCGCCTTTCAAAATAGAAATTAGTTTATATTGGCGACAACTGCAACGGTCGTTGTGCCGTCGTGCTGCCCGGACGCCGTCAAAGTAATCATTTTCATATAAACGTGTGTGTTTTAATTTTGACAGGTTGTCGCTCGTAGCTTGCCATAGACTAATACATACCTAGATAAACTTATTCTCTCATCTGACGTTTCATTTCACATTCTTCGTGATGCGGTCGGTGTGATAGAGAGATGTTTGACGAAAAGTGATATACACCAGGTGGAATTACAATAACTTCTTGCTTTAATTTTTCATGCTATTTTGGTGAAAAACTGTGAAATTTAAATGTGTTTTAAACTTTTTTATTGACTGTTATTGTTAGCATACATTTGTGTTGTATTTAACACATTAATTTTAACACACAAAACGAAATGCCGTTGTTGTTATTTTGTTCGTTGTTTTGAACCATTGCCTCTATCTGGTATTAGTAAAGCAATTCTTTTCAACATCAAACGTATACATCACACGAGGACAAATGTCAGAAATTTGGTGAGTGAAAGATTTTCTCTACCCATATTTACTCTATGTAGCTTGCTGTCGTCTATGTGTTTAATGCATAAGAGTGTGGTTTCGATTTTAATTGATCAGTCTGCAAGATGGGTGCCGTGCTTGCTCTCAATAACCATAAACGTACCATAAAATTCCATGAATTGGGATACGGATTGGTACCTCATCCGCCATATTCTCCGGATTTAGTCCCCAGTGACTATTTCCTATTTCCAAACCTAAAGAAATGGCTCGGTGGAAAGAGATCTAGCTCCAACGATGAAATTTTTGATCAAACAAATGCCTATTTTATGGACCTCAAAAAATCATATTTTTTGGAAGGGATACAAAAATTGGAGAAACGTTGGACTAAGTGTATTGACTTATAAGAAGATTATGCTGAAAATTTTTTTTTTCAAAAACAGAAACAACAACTGTGTCACCATGACATTCAAAAAGTCACCGACTTATTGATCCGGCCTCGTAGTACTTCATTCGTCAACTAATTTTCTAGAATCAGGTAACATGATCAAAATTCTATAAATACAAATTTGGCTTAGAAATACCCACGTGGAATCCTCTATCCTTTACGTTCGACAAACTGCCATTGCAAACGAAATAAAAATATTAAACTACACTATAATGACAGTTTGTTGTCTAGAATGATCGGAAAGTTGCGAAACGCATCTCAATCAGGCAACCTTATTCGATGTTGTTTCTCTAAATGTTTTAGCGTGGGAGAAGGCGTCCAGTAAGTGATAAAAATGTACTGGGAATCCATCTACGAGTTGCTCGATATTACGAATGGGTCTGACATTAGATCATTCGTATTGTTACGAATAAGTAAAAGCTTTTGCTTGCTGTTAATGACTCTACTAACAGTATGTAACAGTATGGTTAGTGCTGCGCCTGAGGGTGTGCATTGTGGCGGCGTGCCGGCTCGCTGGACCAGTAGCATGGATTCACCTCAGTAAAGATGGTTCTCCGCCATTCGAGGTTGTTCTGCAGGGATAAGCAACAACAACAACGTCTAGAAGGTTCTTGGGTTCGCTGGATGTGCCTTAATTTGAGTATGGTGAGTTGGTATAGGTAGCGCGGGTCTTTGGAATGGAGAGTTCAGTTTGTGATTAAACCCCGTAAAGTAAGTAACGCGATTTGATAGTAAAATACAAGATTTGTTAAAGTGTTATAAATAAAGTAAACTGTTGTACTATATAAGTAAAATAAAAGGAAGATAAGCCGTTGTAATTATCGTAATTTAAAACGAACCTTGTTTTATTATTGGGAATAAAACAACGCAAAAAGGACGAATAAGGAAATTCGTAACAGTATTATTGAACTTCCACTGTACTTATATACTCGTATATGTATCATCAGGCGGTCTCAATTGAGAAGTGTTTATTTTTAAGTTTTGACTACATGCAAACTACAGAAAAATGAACTAAAGATAATAAAAAAAATTATCTTTAGTTCATTTTGGCTTAAAGGAAATGCCAACTTTAAAAATAACTCGGAAATAAGGGCGAGTTGCACACTCGTCATTAAAAAGCTCAGTTTAAAGATCACAGAAAATGTGATAGTGTCAGTGTCACTATACATTATAATAACCGTACGCTTTAGATCTTCTTATAAACACGCTGAATACTAACAGAAGCTGATCAGAGGTTTTTGAAGATGGTGTTTCGGCAAACTAAATTTTCGTCTGATGTTGAAACAAGACAGAACTATTTTTCTGTTGCGTTTGTAATAATCGAGGTCAAAAAATAGCAATTTTTAAGAAGATAAACAAAGACAAAACAAACATAAAATACCAAACTAGAATGCTCCCATAACATTACAATAGAAAGCTAATTGCATATCAGGGTAGAATATCCCATATATTTGTGGGTAATTGAAAAAGTCATAACCCTACGCAACATTTCCTCAACCATCGACAATATAGATAGAACTCCCGGCTAGTTTGCAGTCAAATGGTCGGCAATGACGCACGATTCATGTATCATTACCGAGTCAAACCAAGACATGCAGTGCATAAGCAACACCAGTCTCTGACACGATTTCGTTTTGAAGCCATATATCGTCATGTGAGTACTTATGTGTCCAATATGCCACATTTTGCGCTTTCTGAGTTACAGATGTAGTCCAACGTTTTCGAGTACTCTCTTTCGAAAGCTGTCATTGGATTTTCGAGATAAATTTTAGGTTTGTGCAATATTCCACGTAGTTGTCACTACAACTCTGTGCTTATGTGTTGAATATCCATTTGTCCCACTTCACACATCGGCATATTGGACACTTAAGTACCCACATGACGATATGTAGACGCGTATTTCGGCTTTGTGTCAAGCCAAGACTGTTTTTTACATATTTCACATCCGACAACGTCAAAATGTTACGGACTTGCGAGTCGATTAAAAGTTCTATGAGTCATCCCATAAGAAAAATAATGTTTGCTAGAGTTTTCCACCCGTGTGGCGAAATACTCTCCAGGAGACTTTGGGGTAGATCTGTCTGTCTTATTTTGCAAAACTTCCAGTTGTAATGGCGTCAAAAGTAGTAAATGTTGTCCATACAGCGACAAATTAATATCGTATGATAAAACATAATAAATGTGAAGAAAGAAAATATAATTAAAAATAACCAAATAAATATTTATGGCGGCAAATATACCACTGCACAAAATAAACCCCCATGTGTAAAAAAGGAAATTCAAAACTGAAACCTATTAACCGGTTAACCGATTTTATATCACAACTGTCCTGGCGATATTCTGAATCTGCCGGTTTTCAATAAATCGAATATGGGCATTTCCAGAGAAAGTGCCACCCTATGTCACATCACGTCACCCTCGTTATTTGGTTATATTTTATGACCATGTGGTTCGATTGTTTTCTATTCTTTTCCTAAATACAGAATGTAAGTAACTACATATTTATTAAAATAAAATAACACAATCAAACAAACTGGTCCTAAAATATAAGTATGTAATTATCGAGAGTGACGTGATGTGACAAAAGGTTGACCTTTCTGTGCAAATACCCATATCGGCTAATCGGTTATTTTCCCCACTTTTGTAATAATAATTTTAACTCAATTCTGTCTGAATTTCTTTAACCTTCGAGTTCTGGTCGTAGCCAACAACATTTAAAAAATATTAAAAATTGGTTAATCCGACAGGTTATAAACCAAAATCGAGATATAGACCTAAAATGTGGGCCGTGATAGGTAGAAATTGTTTTCCATAAAATGTTCCCAGAACGATCATTATGATGTAGTGGAGTCTATTTTAATTGAAGTTGTACCTCGTGATTGTAAAATGTTGATAGGTGAGGTGTTATTACCTCATGGGGTCTTGGATTTGTTAGAAAGTGATCTTCCGAGTTCCCTAGTGCGTTATTTCAATGTTGTAATCGTGGGCGATTTCAATAATGTATTTGATTTGCCTCGTTCTAGTTCTGTCCGGGGTTTATGTTTAGGGCTTAATGTCCACGTATAAAATAATAGCCAGCTGACACAGTTTGATGTTGTTCATCAGTCCTGGTCTTTAATAGACTATTTCAAACCAGTTTGTCTGCCCGAGTGTTTCTAGAACGCTTTACTGTGCATTTCAGTCAACTTTTCAGTGCATCGTATGCAACAGTTCTATTTGAATTATGATTTCAATGTCATTATCCAGGAAGCGGTGCTTGATTCTGTTTCTCAAAGCATCTTTTCCTACACGTGTTCTACCTCAATGTCGAGGAATAATTAAATGTATTTATGTCTGCTTTGAACGCATTTCATTCCGTTGTCCCCCTCTTTCTGGGAAGATACAATATCTTTGCTCTATGTGGGATCTTGCATATACAGCCTACCTCGAAATTCCGAATGAATCTAATTGGAAAATATTTTGAAAATTGTTTGTAAGAAAAATAAAGATGAAAGCTCAAGCATCTCCATTTGAAGGTGGAAGTGGCGGTAGGGCGATGTGGAGAATTTTTAGGGGTAATGGATTTTGGGCGAAAATTTTGTGGCTGATGCCAATATTAATCCTGATGACTGGATTAAAAAATGTATAAATAGCCAACTTAGTAATCCATCTGACATGTACAGCTTCTCAATAATCAAGAAGTTGAAGGGTTTTCTATCCCCTAAATATAAGAAGAATAACTGATGTGCGCTTTTTCCTCTATAAAGCCTAATGCTCCTGGCTGCGATCGATTTTCACTAAATTTCCTGAAGGTATTTCATATATTGCATCACATTTTTTACATTTTTTCTCTGTCCCGATGCCGCCCGAATTTTTTCACAATTTTGTAATCACTCTTTAATTTTTTGTGATTTTTGGATGCAGCTTATTCGATATACATATGTACTAATTATTAAAAATAAATTTCTGAAAAATATCTATATATGTATATATATTTGTATTCAATATTTCTTATTATAGTTTTTGTTTAAAACTTGTACTTTCCCAAGCTTCAACGCGCACCTTTCGTGTAAACTTCTTCTACGGGTTTAGGTACATGCTCGTTAGTTTCTGAAGAAGATTAAGATGGGCGCAGTCTTCCGAGAAAGGTAAACTGGGGATGGCAGTCTTTGAAGTGTGTTGTGTGTGATTATTAATTTGTTGTTCTACATCGTCCTTTTCTTGACTTAATTTTCTTAAAACTCTGAAACAGGTCTCGTGGTTGCGAGAAGATTGACACGTTATGTTTTTAACAGAATCGTGTTGAACAAGATCAAGCATGGACTAACTGCACCCATACCGTTATCACAGGGATTTTGGGGAATATCGGGATTCTCCGGAACTGACGGGATCTTCTGGATGATCTGAATCTAATGCTAATCTGTCTAGTGCGGATCCCGACCCCACCCATCCCGGGGTTTTTCAAGCTTAGCCCGCCCTTCCCAAGTAAACGAATTTAGGTAAATATCAGTTTTATAACCTTTTACCAAAAAATTTGTTGACAGGAGTATTTCTCTATCAAATGTCTATTTTCTTGTGAAAGAAAATTAAATATTGTATTTCGAATATTTGAGCTATAATTGTTGTTATACAACAGTAGCTTTTTGAAACTGTAAACGATTTGTCTATCGTGGAAAACAAACGTCTGGATAACCAAAGTTAAATTCAATGGAGAACAAGACAAATGCTATAAAACGTGAGCCTAATTGGGAACATAATCCAGATTAAAAGGCTGCGCTTCATATTCAGAATGTGTTGTTTAAACTCGATGGCGACAAGGAGCACCACACTAACCAACTCTGACCAGTAGATCTCGAATGCTTCGCGTTCTGCCCAACAACGTCTCCTGATGCTGGACATTATTAGTAAGTGAATGGTAGATAACTGGAATAACATTTAATTTAATACCTTCAGTCCATTCTAAACTTACAACTATTTTTGTAATGGATTTTGAAAATCTCACATCCTGTCTGTAGATTGAATTTACTACAAATCAATATTACTCTTACTCGTGCACTTTTAATTTTTTCGAGCATATTTTAATGTTGTTCGTGCTTTTCTCAACATCAATACCCAGCATCTGTTCATTCCAAATTCATTTAGGAATATCTTGTTGAGACTGTCCATCCATTTGTACTCTTTGCCTTAAAGGTCGATATCTGTTATACAAATTGAACGTGCGCCAATACATAGCGAACCGAAACAACAAACAAAACATCTGAAACAGAAAACACAATTTTACACTTAGACCGTTCGCCAACCCATAGCGAACCAACATCTTAAAAAGAAAACACAATTTTCATATAGACCAGCCATGAGCATTTCATAGAACACAAGTTCATCCCCAACTCACACGTATTCTTACGCTCGTTCTTGCGCTCTTCTGTTTAGCTTCCATTCTCTCACCAATACAAACACATTTTAACTTTTGATCATTCACTGATATAGGCCGTTCGCCAACTTATGGCGAACCAAATCCACAGCTAAAAACAAATTATAATTAGGTTATTCACGAAAGGCTGATTAACAGTGTAACCGCGTAAATGATTAACTCACCAACAACAAAATATATGGAAATATTTTCATCAACTTCGAGCAACCCTTGCCTTTGGGAAGTGATTAATAGAGTATATGATTGTTTGTAGTGTTGGAAAATACCACAACTGACAACACTAAAAACGGGAATTTTTAGCATCTGGCATCTCAAATTTGATATTAAAATATTGGTAGCATTGTTGTTTAAGTTGCTTTTTTTGTGCGAAAAAATAAATATCAACATGAGTGAAGGTAAGTAAAACAATTTTTTTTTCATAGATTTCTTAACCAAATCATTTATCCATTTATATTCGGTCGATTATTTCGTCTTTTATGCTTTGCTTAGGCATTATAAAATAATTTCAATTGTAAACAAAAATTTAATTTGTCGAAAAGCTGATTGAAAACAGCTGATAGAAAAAAGTAATCAAATATGCGACTCAATAACATATAAGGGTGTTCATGCAGCACAGAGATTATTTTTAATCTCTTCATCAAATATCCTATTAATCAGCCCTTCGTGAATAACCTTAATATACACAAAATAAATAAAATTGTATGTATCGATGGTGCGCCAACTCATAGAGAACCCAATCGTCAACGAACGTACAGCAGACTTGTATGAAGCATCGAGTATGAAGGCACAGAGAACCAAATAATCTACAAACAAACAAAATACAACACACAGCAATTTGTATCGGGGGTGGATGAAAAGTACATACATATGTGTGGACTTTTGACAAAACAACCTCTTTCTAAAACAGCAATTTTAAAGTGGAGCGAAAAAGATTTATAAATACTTCACAGCTATTTTTAAAAAATAACGGGCTAAAATTAAAAATAGTGTAGATTTCCATTTCAATATTAAATTTTTGGCAATTATGTTTTAAAAATAGAAGAAGAACATGAAGAACGAAACTTACAGCCAGGCCGCGTAACTTGTTGATTTGAGTTGTGTGGTTCTGTAGTTTGTCGAAATTTAAAATCAAATCATTTTATGTTTATCCTTCGATAAAAGCGGACGGAAATTTTAAAATGATTTGTGGATGCACCATTGAGAGTTTAATAAATAAGCCCTTTTCACAATTAAACCCTGAAGAAAAAAATGAAGTTATTAAAAGTGGAAGACCTATTCAAGAACTTCCAAATCTAACTTCTCTAGTAAATACGAAAAATAAATCATGTACTAGGCATTTTCAGATTTCTAATTATAAGGAAAAATCTTGGCTATGCGGTTGCCCTGTGATTAACAAGATATTTTGTTGGCCTTGTTTGCTTTATGCAGGTAACAATGAAAAATCTGTTTGGACCACAGGTTACAATGATTTAAACCACTTAACTGCTGCAACGGTAAAACATCAGATGACTCAAGTTCATATTAATACCAGCATTAATTTTAAAACATTCGGAAATATTCGCGTTGACTTATTACAACAAAAACGGATTTCTGAATCAAGGCACAATGAGCAGGTCTCAGAAAATCGACTAGTATTAGATCGACTAATTGATACAGTTTGTTATCTTGGTTCTCAAGAACTAGCTTTTAGAGGCAACGACGAATCGGAAAATTCAGATAATAAGGGAAATTACATTGAACTTTTAAATTTAATTGGTAAATCCGACAATAAATTAAATGGTCACTTATCTTCTGCTCAGTGTTTTAAGGGCACTTCTAACCACATACAAAACGATTAAATTTGCTGTAAATAATATTGACAGCGAAATTTCTGAAACCTCGTGTATATCGGTAATGCTAGATGAAACTACAGACATTAAAAAAAATCACAATTGTCTATCGTTTTTCGATATGTAGATTGTAAAGGGTTTGCATGAGAACGATTTTATAAATACTTGGATGTTAATGATGATCGAACAGCGGACGCAATCACTAGAAATATAATAGACTTAATAGAACTTAAAAATTGGGGGAAAAAGCTAGTAGCTCAGACCTATGACGGCGCTGCGGTTATGTTAACTGAATTGAAGGGAACCCAAGCTAAAGTTAGAGAGAAGTTTCCAAATGCTATTTTTATTCATTGTAATGCACATGTTTTAAACCTAGTTCTATCACAATCTGTAAACTTTCTCCAGGAAGTCAAAATATTTTTTACAGCTTTGTCTGGATTATTAGCATTTTTCTCCCAATCTACTAAGAGAACATATTTTTTTGATCAGGTGGTAAAAAGAAGGCTTCCCACTATTGCCACAACGAGATGGAATTATTCGTCTCGGCTAGTAAATATAGTACATTCATACCATTCTGATCTTATGATATTATTTGAACAAATGGTTGATGATCCAGATACTTGGGGCGCGGACGCAATTCAGGCAAGAGGCCTCCTTCAATTTTTAAATAATTTCAACACAGTTTTTATGTTAAAAACTTTTAATGAAATTTTTTCGTTCACGGATATATTATTCGATATTCTTCAAAAACAAAACTAATGGATATTCAATATTGCTGTGAACATATTGAAATAACAAAAAAACGTATAATAGATCTAACTTTAATTATGTATTTAATACTGCAAAAGATATTGTTTCTGCAATTCCCAAGCGAGGAGAAGATTTGGAATCATTTGAATAAACATGTATTTAACAAAATAATCGACACATTGCACACTCGAATGGATACCAGGTTTAAATCTTTAAAAAATTTGAAATTTTCAGAGTTACTAAATTCAAAGAAATTTAATGAGTATCAAACAATATTTCCAATTGAAGCTTTTGAAAGCCTAAAACAATTATATGGATCCTTTTTTGATATTGTAAAACTTAAAAATGAACTAACAGTTTTTTACTCAAATGCACACTTCAATCAAATTTCTATAAACGAAATACCTGGGATTTTATTAAATTTGGATTTGAAGGACACATTCTAACTCTAACTCTAACAATTCCAACATCAACTAGTTCAACTAGTTTCTGCGCTTAAGAGAATAAAAACTTATTCAAGAAATCAAATGCACGTAGACAGATTATCTGAATTGGTATTAATTTCAATTGAAAAGGCTTTTTTAAAAAATATAAAAACAACAAATATTTTCTATGACCAGGTGATGATGTATAAATAAAAATTTTAAATAAAAAAATTAAAAATTAAAAAATTATTTTAGTATTAAATCAATACGTCGTTTGTTTATTAAAGTTTCGATGACCACGTCATAGAATGAGTTTTGGTTTTATATTTTTAAGAAAATATTTTATAATTAAAATTGTTATTGTATTTCATATTTTTCTATTTTTTATATATTTGTTATATTTGTAAATTTAAAATAATTTTTACGCATAATAATATTATTATAAATAAAAAATATTTCTAATAATATTATTATAAATAAAAAATATTTTAGATTTTCAAATATATAAAATGTATAGGATATAGAAAAATATGAAATAGAAAAACATGAAAATATGAATAGAATTTTAATTATAAAACATTTTCTTAAAAATATAAAACCAAAAATCATTCTATGACATGGTCATCGAAACTAATAAACAAATGACGTATTGAATTAATATTAAAATAAGTAATTTTTTATGTAAAAAGTACATATACAAAAAATAAAAAAATATATGTATGTATATTTAAAAAAAACACAAAAAAAAACTTAAAAAACAAAAAACCAAAAAAAACTTCAAAACAAAAATGGGATCGTTGTCTATCACGTCCTCGTCGTGGTCCTGGATATAAACTAAGTATAGACGCAATTTACAAATAAAAAAAATTGGAGAACACCTTGTTCAAAACCTCACCCCACGTCCCTGGTTACAGGGTACTCGAGCAGTAAATAACTGTGTAATAATAAATAATTTCCTGCATCGGTAGATCATCAACCGCATACATACAAAGTCTTATTTGCAATTTCCATCTGCGAATTCGTATCGCTCGATGATCGCTCAGTACGAACTCACCCTGAAAGTCAATTATTCCAACACAAGAGCAGAACGCGTTTTCCTCCACGTTATTCTTTCCTCTTGCACTTTCGCAGAGTTGCACTGCCATTTCTCACGTTGAAAAACGTTTCTGGCCTTGTGATTAGAGTGTCCAAAAAATCCGTCATTTGTTAAAAACTGAAGATCGATTTGTTCATAAAATCAATTTTTCAGGAGACCGTTTTCGGTTTTAAATTTTGCATAACCCGAGAACAGGATTTTTTCTGTTTTTGTTTTAAGATTTGTGGAGCGACCATTTCATTTACTTATTCGTGTTGAAAACTCAAGATTTCACAACTCTATTTAAATTTGGCAGGCGCGTTTTAATTGTATCTTCAAATTTAACTCATATTCCAATTTGGAATGCGTGTTTGTTATGAAATTTAAATATTTTATTCAAATTCACATTAAACTGGTTTAGATTCGGAAATCATATTCAAATTTGAGAGATTTTCATGTTTGAAAATCTTATTATGTTCAAACCATTTATTTATAAAAAACTTTAGATTTTAAAATGTGAAAAACACTTAATTAATGTTTTTTTTTAATTTTAATTTTATAACTGGTTTTGTTTGTTTTTTAATTCTTATTCAAATCATAAAGCCATTCTGAAGTTTGAATAACAAAAATGTTTGAAAATGCCATTAGAATTTATTGAAGTATAAAACTAGAAATTATGTTCCTTAATTTTAAAATTACACTCATATCATTTTAAAAATATTTAACACAGCTTGAGTAAAAACCGGTTAACCGACGTCAAATAACCGGTTTTCGATTTATTCGAAAATTAGGTTTTTTAAAATCCGGCATTCGGTTAATAGCTAAACAAACGGCTTTTTGGTTTTGGGAACTTTGAAAATTTACTCGTGATCGAGAACGAGTTGAACCCAACTCTACTCAATGGCGGGAATACACCTGGTCACCTTAATCGTTTGCATATGACACTTAAATGCGAGAACTGCATACAATGGGAATTTCTCAAAGTCAAACGTCTTCTCGTTTGCTTTAGTTTTGTCCGCCTTTTACAGTCTCTCTTTATCTTTTCTAATATTTAAAGTGTTAACTTACAATTGTATTCTTTATAATTTATCACAAATGTCACCCGTAGGATATCCAGCAATCCCAAGCGTTCATACGAGTAGTGCGGGTATGACACGCTTAAGAAATCCCTTGCAACAGACACATATTGCCACCTCTAGTGTTGGTGTTTCCTGTTCTTATTCACATATAGGAAATCACCATAATCGTTATCAAAACCAACACCACGATAGACATTACATTGGTGTATTGATTTTTTGTGGGGGTGGGCATAATACTAATCGTATGGGGTAATCCCAACACATTTGGCACGTGATTTCTTACCAGATCCATTTCAGATTGACTGAAACTTGAAACTTCAGAAAAACGAGCTTTCGTCGTGTTTCGTAAGTACAGATGCTGATTACCGGGTTGACCAACCAGCCCGCCAGGCAGGCGAAAAAGTCTTAAAAGGCCCCAAAACGAATTCGATCCAACGATATCTTAGGTTTAATATGACTCCTTGTATGCGGTACAATTTTATCGGTATCAAATTATACACAGCGAATCACATAAATAAGGAATCGAATGCTTCAAAATTTAGATGAGTATATAATTTTTTAGGATGATTGGAGAAATTGCAAAATTTTCTATAATAATCACCAATATCTAGTTTATAAAATATTACAAAAAATATACAATTGGTTAAGTTGTAATTTAAGATTTTTTCAATTTTTATTTTATTATAATGTCTCATAAACTATTTTAAATGCACTACTTAAATAAGGAATCATTAAAGAAAAAACTGAAACTATAGTTTTCAATTTGATTTGAAATAGATAAATAAATAAAATGCTAATTACAAATAAGAACATTTAATTCAATAATGGGTACTTGCTTGCCCCTTTATTGAAAATAACTTCAAAAATGCGGTTGGGCATACATTGGTATAATGACTTCAATAGTTTTGGGATATCGAAATCCTGGCTTCCTTTATAGTATCCGTCAAGGCCTCTCTTGCCTCAAATTGCTTGCCCCCTTCATATACTTTTCATAACATCCACCACCATACATTTTCCATTCTCTTCAGATCTGAAGAATAGGGCGGCCAATTAAAAAGATGGACATTCTGCTCACGAATATATTGCTTCACTGTTCTGGCAGCATGAATTGCAGCATCGTCATGTTGGTACGTTGGCTCCAAATAAATTACTGAACTTCGGAAATGCTTTGACCAATATGCTCCGGTCATTGTTCTGTTTCAAAAGATAAATCGATGGTACCATACTAAGATATTGCACTCCACCTTCCCAGCTATATCTTCTTTGCAGATACAGAAATGTATGTTATGTCCTTCAGGTTCATCCGTGTTACATTTTTTTCGTCGGAAACACAATTTTGAACGATTTATCGGATCATGTCGAAGTGTTTCCTGCAAATTATAATCGTATCAACTTACGATTGGCATTAAGTGGTGTGGTTTTCTGCACTTTCCGATGAACTGGATTCTGACTCGACTTTTAACTGCGACGTACTGTACATACGCTGACATTATTAACGCCACTTTCTTGCTGAATTTTTTAAGCCGGCAACGACGAATCTGAATTAAAATTGTAAGAATTTTTTCGATCGCCTTCCGTGGTTGCTTATTTAGTGCGTCCTTCCACGTTTCCCCCATACTTCTCGATGTTATTTACATAATTATCCATAACTATTTAAATCTTTCCTAACGGCATTAAATCCTTTTGATTTTAAAATAAGTAAAATTTAAAATAAGGAGTCAAGAGCTTATCCGATACTTTGAAAGAAAAACGCTTCGTCGCATGGATGAAACATTTTCCTTAACGTTTTTACGTTGCTGCAGTGAAAAGCCTCGTATATCCGACAATTTGGTTGTCGCTGGAACGAAATATTGCAAACATGATTTCTTTGACAACTTGTTCATTTCGTTGCTGCAGCAATTGATATTTCGTTCCTGCAACAATTTTATTAATTGGAATTTTATAGATAAAATAGTTAAAAATTAAAAAAAGTAAGTGTCAGAGATTTATGATATTTGGTTTATCTCTTACTTTTTAGTTTATTTTTGTTATCTATTTATTTTGGAGGTTTGTCAAAATATATGGTTGACGAAATAATTTCGCTACTGCAATGATTTTAATTTTTATGAAGATCAAGAGAGAAAAGCTGTCGAAAAAATGAGCGAGCGTAAAAAAGAGGCCAGCTAGAGAAAATGGTAAGCATGAGTTGTGGGTCACGTACACATCTTGAATAAGTTCCTTTACAACAATCGTACGTGGTAGACAGTGGTAGAATCCGCCGGAATAATTTAAATAACGGGTTTTTCAATAAGAGCGCTACAAGTTTTTTTAAAAAAAACAAAACCGGTTTTAGATACCAATGAAATTCATTATTCCTGTGAAAGTACGTTCGATGACATTATGTATGGAACTCGATTTCTTTTGCATGGCCACCGCGGGCACGCTTGCAGAAGTCCAGACGCTGAACCTAATTTTCGACGGTTTTCAAGCATAAATCGGCCGATACTGCTGCAGTTTCACGTTCGATATTCGTACGAAGTTCATCAATCGTCGCTGGCTTGTTGGCATAGATCATATACTTGACGTAGCCCCACAGGAAATAATCTAACGGCGTCAAATCGCACGACCGAGGCGGCCAATCGACTGCGCCATTTCGTGAGATAACACGTTCACCAAACTTGGTTTCCAATAAATTGATTGTGGCATTCGCTGTGTGGCGCCGTTATGTTGGAACCACATGTCCTCCAAGTCCATATTATCCAATTGGGGCCAAAAATATTCGGTTATCATTGAACGGTAGCGATTCGTATTCACAGTAATGTGCCGGTCTTGATCATCACGGAAGAAGTACGGCCCAATGACGCCGCCGGCCCATAAACCGCACCAAACCGTAATTTTTTCGGGATGCAATGATGACTCATGGATTACGTGTGGATTGCTGTCTGACCAATATCGCACATTTTGTTAATTGACGAAGCCATTCAGCCAGAAATGAGCCTCATCGCTGATTGTTGAGGCCTCTTAAAGTTGGCCTCTTAAAGTTGAGGCCACAGACTCCAAATTTCGGTAGTAAATTTTAATAATTTCGACTCGTTGTTGGGTCGTATATCTTTCCATGATGAAATGGCAAACCTTACTGAAGATAAATGTCAAAAGAGCGGGAAAAAATATGGCGTCGTTTGCTGTCCCTATCGATTTACTTTTGTAGCGTCTCTGTTGAAAAACCCTTTACATTTGTTAAAACAAACTAATTAGTGTACATACTACTAATAATACTTTTATTCTGCAAAAAAAATATATGTGTTTCCTGTGATCGGTTGTGTAAATTGAATACATATATATAAATCAAAAACATAAATAAACAGAATGCAAGGAGCAACACAACAATAAAGATTAATAAAACCCGCTCTGCCCAAAAACGTGTAATCGTAGGACCATGAAAATTGGTGAGGATGTCTAAAATATGGGAAGACGTTAGATATTATATCGGGTGTTTTTTTTTAGAGGTTTGTTTTTCGAATAGAGATAAAACTGGCATTTTGTGGTCAAATCTGGCAACTCTAATGTCATTTATGTTCAGTTTGGTTTGCCATTTCATCATGAACAGGTTGACAAAAGAACAACGCTTGCAAATCGTGCAAATTTATTTCGAAAATAATGGTTCAGTTCGCGAAGTTTACCGCAAGCTCCGTCCATTTTGATCGCAAAATTTTGTTCAGTGATGAGGCTCATTTTTGGTTGAATGGCTACGTCAACAAGCAAAATTGCCGCATTTGGAGTGAAGAGAATCCACATGAGACCCTTGAGACGCCATTACATCCACAAAAACTGACTGTTTGGTGTGCTCTATGGGATGGTGGAGTCATTGGGCCATACTTCTTCCGAAATAATGCTGGAGAGGCAGTTACCGTTAATGGAGACCGGTATAGAGCCATGATAACCGACTATTTTGTTCCCGAATTGGATGGCATGAATGTGGATGAGTTGTGGTTCCAACGACGCTACATGCCACACAGCGCACGTCACAATCGATTTATTGAAGGAAACATTCGATGAGCGCATAATTTCGCGGAATGGACCTGTCAATTGGCCACCAAGATCGTGTGATTTGACACCATTGGATTATTTTCTTTGGGGATATGTGAAGTCGCTCGTCTACGCCAACAAGCCAGAAACGTTAGGGGAATTGGAAGCCAACATTCGTGGCGTTATTGCCGACATACGGCCCCATATGCTCGAAAAAGTGGTTGAAAATTGGACCTGTAGAATTGGCTTTATTCGAGCCAGCTGCGGCGGCCACATGCCCGAAGTCATATTTAAACATTAATGGCATAAAATTATCCTTCCAATAAAGCCAAATTGATGGACATTAAAACGATTTTCTTGTGTTTTATTTCAATTCGAAGTTCTATACCCCTATAAAAACACCCGATAGAACTCTTCGATATTCAAATTTATCGACATTTGACTGGACGCGAGAGGCTAGACTTTGGCGCGAGGCTTAGTCCGTAGGTTTGTTTCGAAATCGAATTTTGGATAGTAGATATGTGGCTTCGCCCTAAGTAAGAGTAATCAGGATTCTGGGTAAACGTGTGAACATTAAACCATGCACTGTGGAAAGTATGATAGCCGTAAGTGGTTTACATTAATTAGAAGTGCTTTATTAGAATTCGTAGCCTCGAATACCTCAACTAATATAACACATTTTTAAACTCGGTCTGGAGTGGTGGCAACAAAATTAGACGTCTGTGTTATGTCCTTGATGTCGGCTAAGAAAGAAATTTCAAAATTTATGCGCTGATCTTAAATTTATTATTACGAATCCAAGGCGCAACACTTTTCGGGGGATTGGAAAATTCTGACACCGAAACCCCCATGACGCTTTTGTGCAGTGGGAGGAGTCCAATAAGATTTTATGGCCACAAGAAGTTAGCATATTTTGATTTAATTTCATCGTGTGAGGAGACAATTTATGTCAATTTTCAAATCTTCGGCAAAAATATCTGCCGCCTAGATTCACTAATGAAACGCGAAAAGTAACTTTTCTTGACCCACTAACTATTTTAACTGTCATCTATGCGAAGGAAAATGTCAAAACCAACCACTTGTCTTTTGTTTATCGCATAGCTATCAACTGGACAACAAGCGACTGGATTTGCATTTCCGTTCCCATAGATGACAGCGAAAATAGATAGTGGGTCCCGATTTTGTAATCACACAACCACACAATATCATATAAAGCCAGGGATAAGAACGAATGTGAGTGACTGGCTTTCGTCCGCTTAGGTTTTCTTTCGAGATCGTAGGTAAGGCTGTTAATGCCGGATATTTTTGACAAGGATTTTAATTCACAAATCGATTCCTAAGATATACAACAAAAGAACAATCTCCAGTACAGATTTGTGTCGAGCCATTACAAATCTATCATAAATTCTATTCAACTTCTTACATAAGTACTAAGGGATTGTTGGCGTCCATAGTATTTAAACAAATGTTGGTTTGTGGGTGAGGAGATCTGACGCATAGGAAATAACGGGTACAGTAACATAGAAATAATCAGGTAGGTGACATAACCAATGAGTCTGAATGTGACATACATCTGATCACAATTTCGAAAGTTTTGTATGTTGAGAATTTTTGTGAAATCTGACGCATACGAAATAACGGGTACAATAACATAGAAATAGTCAGTTGGGTGCCATAACCAATGAGTCTCAATGTGACATACATATGACCACAATTTCAAAAGTTTTGAATGTTGAGAATTTTCGTGAAATCCCCAGTGCTAAAAAGTGAATAAACACTCCAAATCTCATGTGTCTAGTCAGAACGCTAAAAAATGGTAAAATTTATCGTACCAATTCAAATTTCCAAAAATCATTTCTTAGTTGATGTCTAGTCCATTTTTATAGCGGTATTGTCGTTTATTCAGATATTTACCGCCCACAGTTCGAAGATGGTCCAAGTCCAAGGTCTAGGCTAATCGTCGATAAATTGTACTTAATGAATAACAGCACAAGTCCTCTGTATAATCGCACATCCACCCCAATTTTCATAAGATAGTGCCACTCTCGATTCATTCGCCCCAAAATCGAAATGTTAAATGTCCCTACTACGCTTATATCTACTCCATTAGGGGAAAAGTCACCCAAATTTCAGAATACAAACTTTACTCCTTTGTTCAATTTTCTACGCTCCACCCGTATTCTACCCCTAATTGGAATTTCAAAAACTCCCGAATTCATTTAAAAATTCAGAATTTATTTATAATTTCCGCTTTCGGAGAGTAACAAGTTTTCCGGTAAACAAAAAACTTCATTTCGGGATGACCAGGTGTATTTAAACAAATTCATGAGAAAGCTCCCCAGTGGATAGACGACTTGAAAACAGCGGGGGATTAAACAAATAATGACGCCGATTCAGTTTTTGGAGTGGCCTTATTCGTCGTGAAACGAAATATACAGTACCATAATAAATAGTTTGTAATACTAGGGAAATAACAATGTTCCCAAAGAAAGCAACAAGAACTGACCTAGATACGTTAGTTTGCCTTTTTGATGTGTTACCATCTATAGGCGCGGGTACGGCCTAAATTCACAAAGTGAATACATCCAAGCACAATTTGTCCGACTGCGCTCACACAGATTGTCCGACAGCGATCACACATTGTTTGCCGTTAAACTCCTCCTAAACGGCGGGACCGATTTGTATGAAATTTTGTGTGCATATCGGGTAGGTCTCAGAATCGGCCAACATCTATTTATTTTTCATACCCCTAAATGAGAAGGGTAACGCACCGCTATATAGAACACAGTTTTGTCCGTCTGCGAAACACCGCTTGTCAAACTGCGAAAAAAACACACACACTGATGTAGCGGCAGCGAATAGCTTTATTGTGTGGGTGCGAAGCACTCTCAGAGCAAAGAGAATAATGACGTGGTTATACGCAGGGTGACCGTTGTGCGACTAAAGTTGCAATTTGCAACTTTTTTAATGGACTGCGACTTAATGTGCGACTTTTTTAAACTCATATTTACAAATGCGACTTTTTTCTTTCGTTCTGCTTGTTGTCTATCTTTAAAAAAAAACGCGAAAAGAGAAAAAAACATAATTATAAGGGCTGTTCTGACTTTCATGTGATTTTATTTCACTTTCACTTCCCCATTAGTTAACCGGTTATATAACTGTTATTACTGATATTTCCATTAGTACTAAAAGTCATATAACCATTTAAATGACCGGCAGTGAAAGAAAAATTCAATCACGTGAAAGTCAGAACAGGCCTGTATTTTTCAGTTGTGAATGACACTTTTTACTAGCGCTGCCACCAAGTAAAGTACTCGCCAACGCCGATGAACATATGTCGGCTACGCTCTTTGTTCACGTGTTTTGTCAATTTATGAAACATAAACACAAACTTTGTTTTCCTTATAATACATGGACATACATATTTAAAGACGTTTCGAAAAATAGAACCGGCGCTAAGGGAAGTGTTTAATAATTGTATGTAAAATTGGCCGTCGGTGGTGCAATGGTTAGTGTGCGCGGCTCTTGTACATGAGATCCTGGGTTCGAACCCGGCTCTGACCACCTGAAAATTTCTTTCGGCGGCGGTCACCTCGCATAGTGACGGCGACACTATCGAGTATCTAGCCATGAAAAAGCTTCTCAAATTACCGTTCGGAATCGGTGTAAAACTGTAGGTCCCAATCAGTGAGTGAAAACTGGAAAGCGCACAGCTCAATGATTGTGAGAAGTTCTCCCCGGTCCCTTCATGGGATGTAATGGGAAACCATTTTTTTTTTTTTTTTAAATTGAAAAATGGATAGGTAAGCATTTTCTACTTGATATGTATTTCAATACTAATGTTTAAACTCTTTAGATTTCTTGTAAGAACAAAAAGAAAGGCTGAAAATAAATCTCCAAGTAAAGCTCTACAGGCGCTAAAAAAAGGTACTGCAACGCGTATGGAAACATGCTCAGATTCTGACGACTCCTCTGAATCCGAATCAAATAATTTTGATATCCCAACAAGTTCTTCTAAAATACGCATCGTTTCCCGATACTATTCCAAAGAGTGGGAGTTGCAGCATAAGTGGCTTAAGCAAGATGAGGAGACAAAGCGACCTTTTTGCACTGTTTGTAAGCAACTTTTGGTTAACCAAAAAAACCATCTTCGCCGACATGCAGAAACAAAAAAGCATATTGCTAACATAACACAAGCGTCTGAAAATATGAAAATCCAGCTGACTGATTTTTTGCCCAACCGCAATACAAACTTCAGAAAAAATGTTGCAATTGCTGAAATTAAACTAGTGCTGCGTTCAATAAGTAAAAACCAATCTTTTAGGTCTATGGACGGAATTAGTAAATTTAATATTTCTATTTTTCCTGATTCAAATATAGCAAAATCGGTAAAAACAAATATTTTTTCATAAATTATTTACTTAACAATTGAAATTATCATTTATTACAAGTGTCTTGTGGCCGTACCAAATCTAAGGAAATTGCAAAGTTTCTCGGAAGGGAAGGTCGTCATGCTATAGTCAGTAAAATGCAAAAACAACAGTTTAGCCTAATTATCGACGAGACAACTGATATTTCGAAAGATAAGTGTCTAGTAATGGTAGTGAGACAATTTAACATGGATCGAGGCAAGTCTGAAGATAATTTTTTTCAATTGGTGCAGCCCCAAAATGGCAAAGGTGAAACTATTTGCAATGCTATGCATGATGCACTGGAAAGTAAAAAAATTCCATTACAAAATTTCATCGGGTTTGCGACAGACAACGCTTCCACTATGGTTGGAAGAAAGGTTGGATTGGCCAGTTTATTAAAAAAGAAACTTCCCCAATTGTTCCATCTTGGTTGTGTCTGTCACTACCCGAAGACGTAGAGAAGTTATCCAAAAACATATTTAACTTTTTTAGAAGTTCAAAAAGGCAAGTAGATTTTAAAGACTTGCAGAGTATTTTTGACGTCCCAGAACACAAGCTTTTAAGATTTTCGGACACCAGATGGCTGTCGTTTGAAATGGTTGCAAATAGACTCGTAGAACAATGGACAGTACTACAGCATTATTTTATTCGGGCGCAATTTGAAGAAAAGTGTGCAAAAACATTGGATAAAATTCGTGAAATTCAAGATAAGTTGTCGTGTATAAATCTCATATATTTAAAATTTTTAGTTTATATATTAGGTATTATGAATAAATTTAACAAGTGCTTTCAGAGTGAGTCATCTCAAATAGTATACCTGGTATCTTATACAAAGGAAATTTTACTCCAAATTTTTCAAAATTTTTTG
This sequence comes from Phaonia tiefii, assembly GCA_963931995.1. NCBI lineage: Eukaryota > Metazoa > Arthropoda > Insecta > Diptera > Muscidae > Phaonia > Phaonia tiefii. The sequence continues at coordinate 545,967 of OZ008367.1, read as the reverse complement.
AAAAAAGAATATATATTGACCACAAACCTAGAAAATATAAGCTATAGAGATAGGCCTAACATTAAAGATGTGTGTAATATATATATAGGCCATGAAGCCCAAACTGCAATACATGCTGAAAATTTATCTAGTCTTGAATGCATAGCAATCAAAGAAAATATTTTAAGGTTTTACCAAAATCTTTGTGACGAAATATTGTCGAGGATAAATATTAATTACATTGATCTCATTTCAGAATTTAAACACGTCATAAGTGAACCTGAGGCTTTTATTAGAGAGTTCAAATTATTAGAGAGTAAAGCTAGGGATAAGTTATACGAACGTATTTTTGAAATTAATGATGCCGAAAGTTTTTGGCATACAGTAGGAGGTTTAAAAAACGGTTTAAACGAACCCTTGTACCTAAATTTATACAAATTGGCCGTGCATGTATTAACTTTACCTCATAGCAGCGCGTGTGCGGAAAGAATTTTTTCTAAGTTAGGCTTGCTGAAAAATAAGTTAACTAATAGGTTAGAAATAACAACTTGTGATTCTATGCTATCAGCCCTAAACTTATTAGATACCGAAATAGAAGACTGGAGTCCAAGTGACGAACTGGTAAAACTTTATAGAAACGAAGTTTCAAAAAAATAATACATTAAGTTTGAATATTCTTATTAAAGTCAATTATTTTGAATGAATTATTATATTGTTTTTTATTTTGAATGAATTATTATATTGTTTTTTTTTTTAATGTGAATATCTCTGTGTTTTGTTTAAATAAAAACGTAAAAAAGAAGAATGCGACTTTTTTTTCGAAAAACGACTTTTTTGTGCGACTTTATTTTCACAAAACGACTTTTTGTGCAACTTTTTCAAAATTCTCAACGGTCACCCTGGTTATACGTATATAAAAATGAGATAGAAAGAGGGCAACGAAAATTGTAAACTTGTGTAGGTTGTGTACGAACATAACAATGTATGTTTTGCATTCTCTTTGCCTTTTGTGGGAATAAAACAAAAAGTATTAATCAAGAAAATAATGACTCTTGTCTTTAAACATTTTAAGTTTATTAAGTATTAATATTAAGCGTGTTTTGGTTACACCGCTTGCTTATATATTCGCTTGTTTTGTATGAAGAACTTAGCGAAAACTTAGCGACGAGAAATATTTTCGCTAAGTTTAGACAAAATTTTTTTTGATATCTTTTACCGTTTTCTACCCTTATTCATATTTTTGAATAAAATGACTTATCGCTAAATTGCCGTTTTCTTTGCAATTTAGCAAGCGACAATCGCTTGCTTGTAACCAAAACACGACTATTATTTAAATGAAACGTCTTCATATTATTGAACGCCTTTTGAAATTCTTTATATTAACTTCACCTGTCTGTGCATGCATGCCGAAAAAAATTTCGATTGGTTTTTAACCCTTTTCCCCTGATCCAATCGAGCTAAATCTTCGCAGGCATACTAATGGCGACAACAAAAGTAAACTATCAAAATCACAAAAAAAATCCATTATTTCTGCAGCTGTTAACGGTATTTGAACAAAATTGGGTATGTTGGTTAGGTTTATATATTCTAAGATCTGCTGCAAATATGGGCGGGATTGGACAAAGGGGCGTGGTCATATAAAGGGTCCGCCATCTAACTTTTTTTTCAACTAGTGCTTGTTTCGTGAATGGTAACACTTAGCTCATGTCTGATTTGACAGAAAATTAGTTTTATCCTTCCGCTGAACGAATATGGTTGTGTATACGCTTGAACAACGCTGGGAAATATTGCGACATTACTTTGAAAATCATGGTAATGTTGCAGAATGTGTGCGGAAATTGCGTACGGATTTTGGAAGAAGAGAAGCACCGTCAGCTCCGTATGTTCGTTATCTTGTGAAAAAAGTATGTAAACAAGCAAAATTGTCGCATTTGGGGCACAGAAAACCCGCACGCATATATTGAAAAGCCGATGCACCCAAAACGAGTCACTGTTTGGTGCGGATTTTGGTCCGGAGGCATAATTGGGCCATTTTTCTTCGAAAAAAAGCAAGGAGTGGCCGTTACAGTCAATGGCGATCGTCATCGGGCCATGCTGAACGCATTTTTGTTCACAAAAAATGAAGAGGACGATATTGGCAACATTTGGTTTCAACAGGACGGCGCTACGTGCCACACAGCCGAAGCTACACTCGATGTTTTGCGCCCTGTTTTTGAAGATCGCATTATCAGCCGCAGAGCTGATGTCGTTTGGCCACCTCGGAGCTGCGATTTGACACCGTTGGACTATTATTTGTGGGGTGCCCTCAAAGATAAGTGTTACGCCGACAAGCCAGAGACAATTGACGCTTTAAAGGACAATATTCGTGAAGCCATTGGTGAAATACAGCTGCACACAATCGATAATGTGCTTAAAAATTGGACCGATCGTATAGGCTACTGCATGGCCAGCCGAGGCAGCCATTTGAATGAAATTATTTTCCATTATTAACCGGAGGGATTGTACTTTCAAATAAAAAAAAAGAAATTTGAGAAAATATTCAGCAGTTTTTTTTTTATATCATTCTCAAAAAAAAATTATTTGGCGGACCCGTTATAAAGAATTTATAGTCAAAAACTATGTTTTTTACGGGTTGGTTTTTTATTATTATGAAAGGTAAGTCAAATAAAATGTGGGTGCGGAGCACTTTCAGAGCAAAGAGAATAATGACGTATTATTATACGTATATAAAAATGAGATAGGTAGCAAGAGAGTAACGAAAATTTTGTGAACTTGTGTAGCGTAGGTACGAATATAACAATGTATGTATGTATATACAAGTGTCTGTTGCTTTGCATTCTTTGATTTTTGTGGGAATAAAATAAAAAGTATTGAGCAAGAAAATAATGACACATGTGCTTGCACTGGTCTTTAAATAATTTTAAGTGCTAATATTATTGTAATGTAACGTCATCATATCATTGAACTCTGTTTTTTATTTTCCAATGTAACATTTACTAATGTGTTCACAGAAATCGAACAGGTACCGTGTAGCAAAAAGGTGTTAACACATCGCCCGTGAGTTCGAACACTCATTGGATTTTTTTAAGTAAAACTTCTTTGCGCACGCTTGACTTGGGGAGTAAGCTGGTGAATGCGTTACGAAAAGATTCGAAAGAAACTTTGTGTTGCATGTATATACACACGATTGTGTGTATTCACCCGGGTGTGTGTGTGCCTCTGTGTGTGTGTATGTGTAAATGGATAGCAATCAAAAGCAAAAACAGCATTATTGTCTGTATCACACATAGAGTAATATCATATTAGAGATAATATTTGGCTCATCTGATGTTTCCCTTCACACTGTTCTTGATGCGGACGGTGTGATAGAGAGATGTTTGACGAAAAGTGACATACACCAGGTGGAATTACAATAACGTCTTGCTTTAATTTTTTATGTTGTTTTGGTGAAAAACTGTGAAATTTAAATGTGTTCTAAACTTTTTAATTGACTGTTATTGTTAGCATACATTTGTGTTGTATTTAACACAATAATTTTAACACACAAAACAAAATGCCGTTGTGGTTATTTTGTTCGTTGTTTTGAACCATTGCGTCTATCTGGTATTAGTAAAGCAATTCTTTTCAGCATCGAACGTAAATATCACACCAGGCCAAATGTCATAAATTTGGTGAGAGAACTATTAGGTCTACTATAAGTATTAGTCTATGGTATCACACTGTAGTAGCAAGTGAGAGCAGCGCGCGCGCATATTGACTTGCGAACAGTGAATTCTTGATTATTTCGCAACTGCAGTTCGTTCTTCAAAAATTTTATAAATTAATATTTTGTTCAATACGTTTCACAGTTGAAAATTTTCCATTTAAATTTGCTTTAAATGCCCGATGCTTCTCATTTAAATGGCAATTAATACGAAAATTTTCTGTAAGCTTTTAATTTGAGCTTTTAAATAACGAGTCTGAAACTCGCCCTAAATATTCTACACTTACGGTGAATAAAATTTTAAATTCATTTCAAAGTTCATATTTTGTGAAATTTCGGGTGAATAATAATAAATTATGGCAGGAAGTGGCACAGACTCTGGACCAACAACAAAGAAGAAATTACGTACGGAAATTGTACAGATAATAGATTTTATCATGGTCGAAAAAATTATACATCGATCACAAGATGAATTTCGCTGATTATATTTGAAAACATTGTCAACAATAGGAAGAACGATTCTTGATTTCATGCATGACAGGAACAAGTTGTCCATGGTTACTTTCAATTACCAAAGTTTCAGAAAAAACATGTCGGACTTGAGCGATCCCGTAATGGATTCAAGCAATATTTTGTTTTTATCAGAAAACTGGTCAAATGACGATGAAAATGTCGACATCCCGAATTTTGATTGTAATCGTAAAAATGTTAGGTCAGCATGAGTGGCAATTTGTCACAAATCATATGATACCTCGAATATAGTAACTTCGAACATGGGCATTTTATTACGATATATTCGTTAAATCGATAGTGGTCAATCATCAATTGGCGATATACTTAACTATATGTGCTGCTCACTATGTTTTGGACCAGCACTTCTCAAAAGGGGGTCCGTAGCAATATTCTAGGGGGTCCGTGACAATTTCTGACAATTAAAGCCGCATTCAAAATGCAATCAACAATTTTGTCTTTTACGCCCTCTCGTTCTGACTAAGTGCGTTTTTTTACTAACTTCAACTTTGTCGCAAAAATTGCTCTTCGTACTTATACTTTAGTAACAATTTTTATAGAATTAAAATTTTCCTATTGAGTACTAGGTGGGAAATTCCCTTTGAAAACGTTGCCATATACAATCATACATATGTATAACAATAAAAATATCAAAGGTGGTCAATTCAACTCAAACGGCTAACACTAGCAAATGTAAAGAAAACGGTATCAAAAAAGTTAAATAAACTGCTCTAATAAGACAACATGAATATTGATAAATCTTGAAACACCAGTCACCAAATAAAGCCATTTCACGGTCGCGAGTTCATAGATATAAGTAGTATGAGTATATTATTTCTTCTCTTTCGTTGTTCAACCATATCAGTTTATTAAACAGCTGATTTTCTTTTGATCGCAGGTTCTTTAGTTATTCTTCAGTTACTGGTGATACAAGAAGTTAATTTTAAAAGTTGTCATTAATAAAAGACTATAAATAAAACATATAAATAAAAATGATGATAAACTCCCACAATGTGTAGTTTGCCACAAAACATTTTGTAATGACACGATGAAACTGTCAAAAATGGCAAGACATCTTTCTATAAAACGTCCAGAAGTCAAAGGTTCAGCTTTTTTGCTTCCAAACTTGAAACGCTTCAAAGAATGAAATGCAACGGGCGACTTCAATGTAGAAAAAGAAAAGGCAATGGAAGCGTCTTATGAAATCGCAATGCTCATTTCGAAAAACAAAAAATCGCATACAATTGCTGAAAACCTGATTAAACCATGTATTTATGCTGTTGGGAACATTATGCTGCATAAGGCCCAACACAGGCAAATTAAAAAAAATATCTTTATGAAATAACACAATAAAAAGGAGAATAGATAACATATTAAAAAACAATTAATTGACAGAATTAAGAAATCCGCATTTATTGCAATGCGATGAAACCACTGACGTATCGCACGCAAGTCAGCTTTTATTTTACTGCCGATATATTGCGGACAATAAAATATGCGAGGATATTTTATTTATTAAGCCCTTGTTAAAAACATCAAAAGGTACTGATATTTTTCAGGCACTTACTGACTTCTTAGTAAACAATAATATATCGTGGGAGAAAATGTTGGGAATATGCACTGATGGAGCGCCAGCAATGATAGGGACCCAGTCCGGTTTCTTAAAATTGGTAAAGGATAAAAATCCCAGCATAATTGGATCACAATCAGCCTTATTACGTATGTCGTTGTCGTATTTCGACTACGACACTTTTGTAAAAGATTAAAGACAAAGTTGGCGTGGTATCTTTAATCTTTTACAAAACTGTCGTAGTCGAAATACGACAACGACATACGTAATAAGGCTGAATGTATAAATCACTGACAAGCTCTTGCTGCAAAAAAACTTTACTTTTGAATTAAAAACTGCATTACAAATTGCTATAGATGTGGAAATTTTGTGAAAACAAGCGCTTCGAAAACTGAACTGGATTTGAATACTTAAAAGGTTGTACATTTTGAAGACAGAATCAGAAATTTTTCTATTGAGCGAGGGGAGTGACGTCCTTTACAAGAGCTTTAACGAAGAGCATTTTATTTTGTATTTTGCGTATTTAAAAGACTTTTTCGAAGCATTAATTAAACATGCTTAATTTAAAATTGCAGGGTAAGGAAAATAATATTTTAACAGCATATGATTCTATAAATGCTTTCATGAACAAAATTATATTGTGGAAGAGTCGGCTATAAGCACTTTCTCCAAACTATTCATCCTTGATGCAATTGATTTAAGTCATGAGCAAAATGCAAATTTGAAAAGAGTAATTACAGAACACTTAGATACGCTTTATGATGAGTTTCAACGTTATCCCGGAGCTAAAAACAGAATCTTTGCAAGGCAATTTGCTTCGAAATCCATTTATATGTATTTCTGATATACCCGATAATATCCAAGAATAATTAATTGAATTAAAATGCAACTCTTATGCTAAACAAGATTTTGAAGCAATGGAAGCTGACGTTTTGGTTAAAGTATTATACAATTTATCCTTTGATTGGGACTGAAGCTTTAAAACTTTTAATACAGTTTTCATCAACATATTTCTGCGAAACTGGTTTCTCAAGCCTGTTATGTATAAAATCAAAAAATCGATCGTGTATGAATGTTGAAAGCGATATAAGATGCGCGTTGTCAGGAATTCATCATATTAACGAACTTATTCGAGAAAAGAAATTGTAAATGCTTCAAAGTATTTTTTATCTGAAATAATATATATATACGAAAATTAAAAGCAACATATTTTTGATTTATAAAATTAGCTTTGATCAAGAATTTTGTTTTCAATATTTGCTGAGTTTTACGAACAGTATTTATTAAACTGTTATTCAATTAGCAATTAAAAAATGTATTATCTCTGAAACTCATTTTAAATGTGTTTTTAAGTTATTAATAAAAGTAGACAAGTTATTAATAAAAGTAGACAATTTTTTGAAATACTTTAATTATATATGACTGTACATATTTACAGAAATTGTATTAATTTACATGTTATTTATTCACTTATGAATTTGAAATAAAATATAAATAATTCTAGAACGTATTATTCATAAAATTTTTTTGGGTTGTACAAATTTGAAATAAAATTGTTAGTGGTTGGGGGTACATATACCATTTCAAATGCCTTTAGGGGTCCGTGGAGCAAAACTACGCGAGAAGCCCTGTTTTGGACGATGGAACAAACATCAGAATGGTAGTTGTTTACATTTCGCCCAATAATACAGTTAGTAATATTAGAACGTTTGTATACAAAAGACTTATGATTTATGCTCGAGTAGGCTCTGGAGAATTAGGAGAAAACTACCATACGTTGCCACTAATTTTAGCAGGAGATTTCAATGTTAATTTTTTCCGAAGATGGACGAGACTTGGTAAACTCTCTACAAGATTAATTAGAACTACAAATTAATAATAATCGAAATGGGCCTACCACAAGACATGGAACAAAATCGATGCAGTTTTCTCTAGATATCTTTCTAATTTGCATTCGAAATCATATGTATCATTTATTATTTTAATTTCTTTAAAGCAACAACTGTTTTCCAATTCCATTTTTATCATTTAATCTTATACTTTTAAACTATGGTGTATTAATTTTAATTTTTAATTTACTTTACTTAATTAAATACAATCATTAAATTGTTAACAATTGATTATAAGTAACACATACTAAATCCTATACTATATTTATAAGATTTTAAGTCTTGTGCAGGATGTTACAAATAAATAAATAAATAAAATAAATATTTCTCATACCATAAGCCTATTGTCTCGGTCTTCCAATCAACCGCAGTAATTACTGATGTATCCGATAATGGAAATACAAATAATGAATAAAAATAAAAAATCTACTCTAAAATATTAATTTATCAATGAAATCCGATAATAAATTTAAGTATTTGTAGAAAATTATAATATGTATATGTATGTATCGGGTTTTTCAATAAGAGCTCTACAAAAGTTTTTTTAAATAAAATAAAACCGGGTTTAGATACCAATGAAAGTCTTTATTCCTTTGAAAGTACGTTCGATGCCATTTTGTATGGTACTCGATTTCTTTTGCATGGCCACCACGGGCACGCTTGCAGAAGTCCAGACGCTGAACCCAATTTTCGACGGTTTTCAAGCATAACTCGGCCGATACTGCTGCAATTTCACGTTCGATATTCGTACGAAGTTCATCAATCGTCGCTGGCTTGTTGGCATAGACCATAGATTTGACGTAGCCCCACAGGAAATAATCTAACGGCGTCAAATCGCACGACCGAGGCGGCCAATCGACTGCGCCATTTCGTGAGATAACACGTTCACCAAACTTGGTTTCCAATAAATTGATTGTGGCATTCGCTGTGTGGCTTGTGGCGCCGTCCTGTTAGAACCACATGTCCTCCAAGTCCATATTATCCAATTGGGGCCAAAAATATTCGGTTATCATTGAACGGTAGCGATTCGCATTCACAGTAATGTGCCGGTCTTGATCATCACGGAAGAAGTACGGCCCAATGACGCCGCCGGCCCATAAACCGCACCAAACCGTAATTTTTTCGGGATGCAATGATGACTCATGGATTACGTGTGGATTGCTGTTTGACCAATAACGCATATTTTGCTTATTGACGAAGCCATTCAGCCAGAAAAGAGCCTCATCGCTGAAGACCATAAATTGGGCGTAGCGCTATTAAAGTTGAGGCCACTGACTCCAAATTTCGGTAGTAAATTTTAATAATTTTGACTCGTTGTTGGCTCGTATATCTTTCCACGATGAAATGGCAAACCTTACTGAAGAGAAATATCAAAAGAGCGGGAAAAAATATGGCGTCGTTTGCTGTCCATATCGATTTACTTTTGTAGCGTCTCTGTTGAAAAGCCCTTATGTACCTACATGTATATTAGGGTGGCAATGAAATGTATGGAGGAGAATCTATTATCGAATTTTAATAAACCCTAGGCGGACTCTTATTCCTTATGGTCTAAAACTGAATTGGTGAAAATTTGAGCCGAATCGGACAACTCTAAGTCGTGCTGCATTTTAGTCAAAGTTTTCGGATTTTGGCATTTTGGGTGAAAATTCGTATACACTAGAAAATCTTCACTCCTCGGTGCATGTGAAAAGAAATTTGCACATTGATTTAGTTTAACCTGGATATAAACTGGATAAAGTTTGAGTAAAATCCGACCACTCTAAGGGTTCCAATTTTTAATTTGAAAAAATTTGCAATTTTTAACAAAAATTTGTGTTTTTCGGGTTTTTCCCAAAAATTGTATGTAAATGAAAAAAATATTTAACTTGGATTCCAATACTTTCTAGCAGAAGTCTATACGCTTCCAATAAGCTGTAACACGATATATTCATGCAACGGATTCATGGTGTTATCGTGCGGCGAAGTAGGCTATCTCGTGGAAAAATCGCCAAGATGGCCTTATAAGGGTACCACATTATAAAAATTTCAAATTATAAGTTAGAAACATAAGCTATGTGTTCAAACCGATTCTATTAAATCTGATGTGACAGTTGGTTACAAAAACCGGTTTTAAAAATCCCGGGGTTAAACACCCGTGTTTAATTCCGGGTTTAAAACTAGCTTATGTTTCTAACTTATAATTTGAAATTTTTATAATGTGGTACCCTTATAAGGCCATCTCGGCGATTTTTCCTCGAGATAGCCTACTTTGCCGCACGATAACACCATGAAACCGTTGCATGAATATATCGTGTTATAGCATATTGGAAGCGTATAGACTTTTGCTAGAAGGTATTGGAATCCAAGTTAAATATTTTTTTCATTTAGATACAATTTTTGGACAAAAAAAAACCGAAAAACCCAAATTTTAATTTTTGTAAAAATTGCAAATTTTTTTTTAATTAAAAATTGGAACCCTTAGAGTGGTCGGATTTTACTCAAACTTTATCCAGTTTATATTCAGGTTAAACTAAATCAATGTGCACATATCTTTTCAAATACACCGAGGAATGAAGATTTTCTAGTGTATACAAATTTACCCCCAAAATGCCAAAATGCGAAAATTTTGACTAAAATGCGGCACGGCTTAGAGTTGTCCGATTCGGCTCAAATTTTCACCAATTCAGTTTTAGACCATAAGGAACAAGAATCCGCCTGGGTTTTGTTAAAAATCCGAAGTTGTTTTTTCATTGCCACCCTAATGTATATATTATGCATATAGAAGCATATTTATATAAATACATATAGATGGAGCTAAAGAAATTTTACTTCAGTCGTGTGGTCTAAACCACACTCGAATTGTTTTATAAAAAGCTCAGTCAAAACCAAGGTATATCTAAAAACCCAGGTGATTTTGTTTACATTTCGTCCTACCCATAGAATAACACATACTATAGAAGTTTTTATTCGCTCAATAAATTAAACGTCATAGGTACGATGGAAATTACACAGTGGAGGGTGGAAAATATGGGTTCAATAATACCAGATGGTGGCAATAGTATACAGCGATCCGCAAAGGAACTACACCCGAATTTCGTGTTTTTGTGGCAAACTAGTTGTGTTAAATACAATACAAATGAATACCAACGTTAAAAGTCAACAAAAAAGTGCAAAATACATTTAAATTTTTCAGTTCTACACCAAAACGACAGGAAATAGTTAAGTGAACATATTTTGTAACTCCACCTGGTGTATGTAAATTTTAAATTTAATTTGCTCTCATTTCCACAGACCTACCGAGAGAGTGTGAAATGAAACGTCAGATGAGAGAATAAGTTCTTCTATAGTATGTGTTATTCTATGGTCCTACCGAGCACACGTCAGAGTTGTTTATGTGAGTATTTTTGCTTTTGATTTCATTTATCTATACACTGAACGAAAACCGATTCGTTGCATGGATGAAATGTATTATTTAAATTCAGTAATATTATTTCCTTTCAAACTGATTTCGTCACGTAAAGGCCAATACCGTGGTCGCCATCAAAACGCGTATTCCATAACCAAATAAAACACTTTTTTTTTGAATAGCCCAATTGCATGCCTCTTAATCGATCCACCACTTTTTAATCTGCCCTTATATTCCACTTGTGGTCTTCACTTTAGTTAACTGCATTATTTGTCTCCTTAGTATTTGTGCTTAGTGCTATCGGAGTAGGACTTTTAAATTGGTGGCATGTAGCAAAATTGCTTTTAAGCAACTTTTGGACGAATCAATAAATAATCGGCAACCTCCAGGACTATATTATATTATAGAGAGAGAAAACAGTAGGAAAGGGCTTTAACAATTGTGAAATATGTGCCTTGGAAGTACTCATTTTGGTTTATAAACAATAAAGTTACAAGCGATTTAAAATTGTAAAATATACTCAAATTGCAATTCGTCTATTTCCAATTGAAGTCGGTTTATGTGTCTCTCAACTGAAATGCGCCACACGCAATCCCACGGACACCCACTATGTTTTTTGAAAATACTGGTTTAAAATTATGCTCCAGGAGTGAGATATAGACAAAGCAAAATTACCTAAACAAATCGGCAAGTGGTGCAATATTTTTCTATATTTGAAGAAAAATAATGGTAAAAAGAATGGAGTTTCATCATCTTACACAAAGATAAGTAGTTCAAGTGGTAGGTGAATGAAGGAAAAATACAAGTATTCAATTAGAAAATTGTTAATGAATAAACTATATCAAATAATTAAATATCCACATAAATACGTAGAACGTGAATGTCAATTTTTTGATTATATAAAATTAAATTAAATCCTGGCGCGAATCTAGTTTGCATTAACGCTCGCGAATTCGTATTTTGGAAAATATGTGTGTATCCCTATTATTTTTCGTCTATAACTTTACTTGCGGATTCTTAACAGTCAGCACAAAACGTTCTGTATTTTGAGTATGGCACAGAATTCAATTCTTCTTAGCACTATTTTTCTTCTAATAATAAAAATATTCAACCACTTGGCGATTTGTAGGTAAATTTGTTTTGTCTATATCGCATGCCTCGAATATCATTTTTAACCCGATTTCGAAATTCGATTATTTTTTTACACTTTTTACCACAAATAAATTTTAATATGTTTAATATTAATTAATACGAAAGACCAAGAAATACATTATTTTGACAGTTCAATCGTAGACAACTTTCAAGTTTACTGAATGTAGCCATAATTGTACATTTCCCAAACACATAACAAAAGTAATTAAACCCAGTACAAGTCTCCATCTTAAATATTTTAATATAACAGATTTTTTGTATGTTTACGTGTATCGCAAATGTCAAAGTTTGTTCCAGTCAGGGATGCAAAAGTTGGTACAATTCTACCATTTTACAAAGTACAATGGTACACCAATGTCTAATTTGGTATCATTTACAAACTTTCTATAATAACCCAAAAATTAAATACTACAATCGGGTTCGAAAAAGTACAACTTCATAAGCCCGGTAGTACTAATTTGAGAATCTAATTTTGCATCCCTGCTTTAATTTATTTTTTGTTTTCATTACAATTTGTGAAAAAAACGGTAAAGAAATGAAACAAATTTTAAGCATATTTTTAAGTGTAATTTTGTTGAAATGTTTTGTATGGACTAGGTCCAAAAATGGAACAAGCTAGTTCAAACTTGGAATATATAATCTTAAGAGCTAATTTAGAAAAGCGGTTAGCGTCATTGGATTCAGCGTAGTTGATTTAGTTTAACCCACCGGGTGCTCTGCTTGTCGATTTTTCAACTACCACAGTGTAATTCGATAGAAATAAGGGGAAATGAATAATCGAAAGATAAGTGTGTGGACAGTCGAAGCCTACCGTCAAAACTAGACAATTTGATTAATGTAACCAAGTTGATGAGTACAGACCGATCGCTGGCTCAATGACGATGTAAACTGGTGCTGGAATTGAATGAAAGACCTTTTAACACAACAATAAATTATGATTTGAGGAATACATATGGTGCGGTTCTATGCTAAACGAAATTCTGAACGGGGATCTTATATTCTGTTACTGTGCATGTGATTAAAATCGTAATGATAGTGGAGTTTATGTTCAAGGCAAGTTCATATGCATACATACATATTTGCATATAACAAATTCATTGTAGCAACGAAACAAATTCATTGCAGCAGAGAAACAAAATCATTGCAGTAACAACCATAGCTTTGATGAACACATTATTATAACGAGTATGAAACTGTACGTTAGCTCACTTTCGATGACCAAAGCTATTGAGCGACGAATATTTTTATTCATGTGATGAATCTTTTCCGTCCAGTGTAAGTATGTTCACAATAGTACAACTTTGTGTGACATTTTTATCTGCAGGTTTTGACAATATCCGGGTATATTTACCATGGTCAAAAAGATCTAGTCGATTTTCCCCAAAAAACTAAAAAAACTATATAGAAAAGCTTACATGCAAGTCATTTCAAATTAGAAAAATGTTGTGGGATGTGTGTTCTAGTCAGTATCAAAATTACTCTGAATGGCTCTAAATTCGTAAACGCCTTTGTAAATGAAGACTGTCTCTTCAGTTTCCCCATTTCTGAATGCATGATAAACACACATGCAGTCGTTAGTATTTACATTCATGGCTTCCTGTTTGTACATTCTGTCTGAACACTCAAACGTTTCGCAGAATACAAAGGACTCCTCCCACCAAGACACAAATAGGGCACCACATAAACACACGCATGAATGATTGTAACAATATATGGGAAAATATCAACACAAACTATTATATTTACAAATACTTAGCAAATAAATATTTTTAGCAAATGTCTACAAAACGCCGTTATACACCCCCCGCTAATACACAAGGATGAAGGCTAAGACATTCGTGCAACTTTATGAATAACCAATATTTGTCCTTATGCGAAATACGAAACGGAGTTGTAAAGAATTGACTGCCAATATATTAACCCCAGGATGAACAACACCTCTATAACCAATAAGTTCGAAGCTTGGTGCAGCCGGACCACAGGACAAGCAGATAGAAATCGATATTTTACGTCTACTTTCTGCTGATATTGGTAACATGTGATACAAATCTATTTAAAATCACTTGCTTGAGGTCTGGTTATAACATGTGGACGACACTTAGGCGTTTTCGTTTCTAAAAAATAATGTTGACCTTGTATGAGGCGACATTTAAAAAATGTTGTTATCGCCCCAACAAAGTTCATGAGAGTGAGAAAGGAACATAGAAATGAGAAAGGAACATAGAAATGTTACAATTCCTCACAACTGTATTCTTCAGTTCAGCGACTCTTCATAGCATCTGGTCGAAAAAGTACCATTAGAATTGGTATTTATTATTATTCCCGTTTAACTGAAAATTCGACCACTTTGTTTGAGAAGGTAAGCGAATTTAACTGAAGCCGCTTAAATTAGCTTTGCCCCCACACAGAAGGTAGAAAAATTAGCTTAGCGAGGACAAATAACACAAACAAAATGACAGAAACTTTGCCATTTTAACGGACAACATTCTCCCCCGTGACTTGGTGAGATGGCAGAAATGCAACACTTTTCTTCGCGATTATCGTTCATTGTGTTATGTATTTCTACAAAAATTTACATTCTACTCTTTTTGACTTAAGTGTAATTTCACGCGCCATCATAACTTGTTTAATCTGTTTAGGGCTTTAATTTGCCTCAATATCACACCGAAATGGTTGGAGTTAATAGGCGTATTTTGGTTACACCGCTTGTTATAAATATAATCGCTTGTATTGTCTGAAACGTTAAGCAATAGGCTTATAGAGCCCTTAATGTCTGTAAACAAGGGTATACTGACAGCAGGGGCTTTTGGAATTTCAATTGTGGGGGATCTTAAAAGATGCGTATTGAAGAGCTGATTGCAGGAACGTCAAATTTTTTTTATACGAGGGTACTTTAGTCTCCTACCGGTAGTTGAAGTTTAGGTTCCTAGTGTATTTGGGCAAAACCTTTTTTAAAAACAACTTTTATTCACAGGATTGAACCTAGAGACTAGATGTCGCAGTCATTTGACAAATTCGTAACCAAATTCATGCGTTTTCTCATGGCAACTGTAATATATGTCGCAGTTTTTTCCCCTGTGCAGCCATATCCCGTCCATCGGATTTCCTGGATAGCGGTAATGTCAGCCTTATAACTTTCGAGGACATCTGCCAATTGGATACTTGCACCGGATCTATATAGGGTTCCTGCATTCCTGTGAATAGAGGGGGGTCTAATTTAAGAGAGCTGAGTGTGAGTGTGTGTGGAATTTTGGGTCCTGAGTTAATTGATATAACTATTATTGATTGGCATATCAGGAGCAAGGAAGGAACGGCTGTGCGAGGGCAAGACAACAAGCTCTCTTGCTTCATGCGGTATGTGTAGTTTTGTATTTAATCGCGTTGAGAGTGTTTCTTTTTTGTACTAGTACTTTGTACAAGTACTTGTTTGTTCGTCCCCTAGGCACTAAGTTTGGAACAGGGTTGAACATCCTGAGAGACTGAGCTACAGGTGGACCAAGCTTAGTGTGGCTTCAAAGGGGAGCAGGTTAAAATTTCTGCTAATTTGTACTTGTATTAAGCAACAATAGATCGTCATCATTCCTAGTTCTTAAAACTCTGGGTCGCGATAGTTAATTTTAACCTAAGTTTTAAGATTTGTAACTTCTTCTTTCAAAATGCACTTTCGTTTTCTGCAAATTCTAACCGATTTTTATTTTTCTAACTATAATTTTTAAAATATAATCGTATTTGCTTGACAGAAATGTTATCTACTCATGTATTTTCATCACCTGATCCAATTGGTTGAGATTGGTTTTGATGGCTTTGAATTATTCTTTTGTTTCGCCAGCGCTATAAAATGTTGGTTGCAGTTTATCAAGTTTTGTACACTGAACATCACCGTTGCCAGTTTAGCCCTTTTCAACAATTTAGGGAAGAATTAGAATTTTCTGATTTGAAAATAAAGAATTTGAGACAAAACAAATTTTAAAAAATCCGGTGGAAATGACACTAAAAACCCGGTTCTACAAATTTGGAGTTATGATACTGTTGAAGTTAGGTTGGTGAAATCGCAGTCACAGAAGACTGACAGTGTTATGATGTATTTGTTTTTGGCACTTCGCACCACTCCTGCGCAGGGTCGATCCAACCTTGAACTTGCGCTCAATTTACGTCTTTTCACAAACGTACAGATCTTCTATTCTAAGCAGTTTATCAAAATAAAGCTGTAATATCCTTTAGGATTCCAGAATTCCTTTGTGCTGAGAGTCGTACGAAATAAAAAAAAACATTTAAAAAAGCAGAAGCAGAACTTCAAAATCTACTAATAATTTCCTCCATAAGATTTTAACCAAAAGTAAACTTTGGAATGAGAAAATTCTCTCAACAAACTGTTACATGAATATTAGAAAAGTCCCACCGAGCCCACAAAGAATTTACTTTATTGCTTCGGCACAACAAATTATTCGTTGTATTCACAGCGGCTGACCACAATGGCAGCCCACCGCATACGCTGTCACATGTGTCGTTAGTGATGCTAAATGGCGATTATTACGACGCTATTATTGCAATTAAAGCGAAATTAATAAAAATAAACTTTGTTGAAGTCCACTGCGTGTGGGGGTGACGACTACGTCAGACGGTAGATGGCAGTTGATAGTTTGAGACAGAAAATTATGGAGCCACTTCCATGCCATTCGAATTGGATGCATGTTAATAAAAATAAGTTCATTACAATTTGAGTTATTGGTATTTAATTTCTATGTATTGTATTTGCGTCAAGCATTTAGCTGTGGAATGGCTGAATAATGGTTTCGTATGAACCCATAATATTTTGCATTCGAATTATAACGTGTACTGACTGCTGTTTTACACACTGAAACTGTTGTGGCCCTTTAGGAAATAAACAATTACTTATCCTTAATACCACTAATACATACATATATGGAACGAGGGAAGTCAACAATTACTCATGTCTATTGCAAACTATTCGTTCCACTTCATTTAAGGTCTTTCGCGTCATTGCTACAATCTTACTGCCTCATCCACATATGCGTCATTCTATGTAATTTCCTCCTGCATTGGCAGAGAATAAAATCCCCAGTCTCCTCGGTCAATTGGTAGCGAAATCAATGTGATTAAAATAAACATTACAAATACACAAACTTTTTTTTTTTTTTTTTTTTTTTTTAAGACCAGCACTCAGGGGATGCCCCCTATAAATGCAATGCATTGTGCTGGCGACGGAAATTTAGGTAGAGGAGGGTGGAAAGAGGGAGTAGTGCTCATTTACATTTGCCTTGAATCGCTGTATGTCACAATTGGCGGGAAATACACTTGCGGGAAGTTTATTCCACATACGGACCGTACGACTGAAGAACGAATTTTCTCTTTAGTGTGTTGTGCGATCGACTGGCCAATAGATAGTAAACGGATGGGAGTTCCTTGAAAGCCGCGTACCTCTGCCAAATGTCCTCACATCTGGTATAAGTTGACGGATGTCCGAGGAACACGCACCGTGAAAATACCGATAGAACAGTGTCACGCATCCCACATTACGCCGATGCTCAAGGGAGGCAATAGAGCTGAACACCCTACTGTCCCCTATCAACACCTTTGCTCTCCTTTGTACACGGTCCAGCAACTCCAAAGATGACTTCGGAGCACCTGCCCATATATGGGAGTTATATTCCATTCGCGGCCTGATGTAGGTGGTGTAGATATTAAGGAGATCAGATGGAGTGAAGTACTTCTTGCACCGCTTTAAAAAGCCTAGGCACTTCGATGCATCTTTCGACACTTCAAATACATGTTTTGCCCAGCGAGCATCACATTGTATTTTCATGCCCAGAACATCAAGAGCGTCTGATTCCTCAATATCCACACCATCCATAGATAATGACGATACGACTGGGTCAGCTGTCCGCTTGTGCGAAAGCAGACAGCACTGGGTCTTCCCCGCATTAAAACTTACTCTATTCAATCGACCCCACTCAACAATGACCTCGAGATCGCGGTTGAGTGTTTCATTCATTAATTGACGTTTATCACTAATTTCCTGAAGATTTGGCCTGTGGTCGAACGAATATGAATGACAGAGATTACTGTCATCCGCAAAAGAGTAGATTTGGTTCACAGTCCGACCCAGGAGATCGTCAATGAAAATAAGAAAAAGAGAAGGAGAGAGAACAGAGCCCTGTGGTACCCCTGCCGTTAATTTATGTTCATCGGAAGAGATGCCATCTATAACAACTCTTATAGTGCGATCTCGGAGAAAACTCGATATAAATCGAGTGAAATTATCACCAACACCAAAAGCAGCCAGCTTCGACAAGAGTGCCTCATGCCAAACTCTGTCGAAGGCCTTGGAAATATCTAGAGCCACCACCTTACTCTCACCAAGCCGGTGGATGGATCGACTCCACTGTTCCGAAAGGAACGCCATCAGGTCTCCCGTAGATCTTCTCCTACGGAAGCCATACTGTCGATCATTAAGCAGGTAATTTGAATCGAGATACTTCACAAGATGGTGGTTAACCATGCTCTCCATAACTTTCGAGAGCGCAGAACAAATAGCAATTGGGCGGTAATTGGCGGGGTCACTTGCATCACCTTTTTTGGGAATAGGCTGGCCGTTGGCTACCTTCCAACACGCCGGGTAAACTCCAGCGCGGTATGCACGATTGAAAAGGTTGCGCAGTGGGCGTGCCAGCGTTGAAGAGCACTTACTTAGGACTAGTGCTGATATACCATCCGGACCCGGGGATTTACCTACGTCGAGATTCGCGAGAACCTTTTTAACTCCTCGTGTTCGAAAAAATATTTCAGGCATGAAGCCAGATACGTTATCTACCACGGGGAGTGGTTGATTGCTTTCCGGCAAGGAAGAATTCCTTGCAAACATTTCAGCCAAAAGATTTGCTTTATCAACCGGTTCAGTGAATAAGTGGTCATCTTTGACAAGAGTTGGAATAGAAGAAGAACTATTCTTTATTCTTCTCGCAAATGACCAAAAGTTCTTACTTCCCCTAGGGAAAGAGAGGACATTAGCACGAATACGCTGTTCGTAAAGAAATTGTTCGCGTAGAAGTACTTTGGCACATTCTGATCTTGCCTGCTTGCGTAGCATTTCAGTGTGGACGTTTTTATTTCGACACCATTCACTGAATGCTTCTTCTTTAGATCTGACAGCATTCTTGCATGTCTGGTTAAACCAGCATTTTTCATATTGTTTAACCGAAATGTTTTTAGTCGGAATGAATGACTTCATACCGATTAAAATTATCTTTACAATCATTTCAGCAGCAGCATCAATGTCATTATCTAGAAAGCAAAGCTTCCAGTTGAAATGCTGATAAAAACTGTTGAGCTCAGCCCAACGTGCCTTTTCGTAGGAAAAAGTTGTTCGCTTCGGGGCTGAGTTTGAAACGAGTCGAAGAGCTGAATACGAGAAGGATGCCGAAATGACACAGTGATCCGAATTACCAAGAGGTGCAAGAGTGATAACTTCATACTTTTCAGGGTGTGAAGTTAAGAATAGGTCAAGTAAATTACGGTAGTGCCCTTGAACGCACGGAATGTGCGTCGGTTCATACACTAATTGCGCCAGGTTGTTGTGCGCGGCGAAGAGCTCAGCGTATTTGCCCTCCGGAGTTGTATGGTTCGAATGGGTTAGCCAGGCGGAGTTATGGACATTAAAATCACCAGCGACAGCAATTTCACTGTCCGGATATTTCTCCAAAATTTTGGATATGGAGTCAGAAAGGGCGTCGAAGCCATTAAAGGATGCCTCCCTTTCCGCATTGGGACTTCTATAAAGAAATCCAAAGTGAAGGACATGTGTTCCAATCCTAAATTTAACCCAAAGGGAGTTAAATTCCGGATCTTCGGAGTCCAAATGACGCTGACTCTGAAACACTATGCCATTTTTTATATAAACCACAAGGCCTCTGTGGGAAACAAAAAGAGAAAGAACGTGATACCCAGGAACGTGAAAATCCTGTGGATCAGAATCCTCACACACCTGGGTCTCACAAAGAGCTAGAATATCAGGCCGGTGAACATTAATATGGGAGTAAACACTAAAAATATTCGTTCGCAGCCCTCGTATGTTGGCAAAGTGAAGAGAAAACTTACCTACCATTGCAACACACAAACAAAAATCAAAGCAAAGTCAATGCTATGTGCACAATACAAACAACCATTCCCCCACCTTCCCGCTGTTGTCCACACAATGCTTAGTGTTATGCCTTAAGCACTGTGTAGCAACGAGAAGACGGAAAAAGAAGAGCAGTCTGTGCTGTGCGTTAGTTAAGATGGAGGGGGGTGACAACACATCCATGCGGAGAGGGGCATAAAAGCCCGTTGTGTGGTCAGTATAGACATTTGTTGTTATTTGTTCATGGTTTGGTTTGTGTTGATGTCGCGGTGTCAAACATGTTGCGTTGGGAACGGAGTGGTGTCGATTATTGTTGTTGTTCTTATTGGTTTATGTTATTGCACTTGTGTTCTGATCGTTGTTTTATTTGCTTGCACTTTGATATTGTAATGATGTTTTGGTTTTGTATTATGTTTTCACTATTTGGATTGTGGTTAAGAGATGTTTTAAATTTTTTTTTTTTTTTCTATTCTGATTTTGTTCAAATTATTATGATTTAATACTTTGATTTAATTTTATCAATTTTTAACACTAGGAAATTAAATAAAGTTTGAGTGAAACAAATAAAACAAATTAATCAAATGGAGTTAATGTGAGTGACTATCTTTAGTTTCAGTTTGTTAGAGATTAAGGCATATTTCATACGAGATACATCTGTATCAAGGAAAATCAACTAGTGTACATTTCCCATACTTTTCAGGAAATCATTTTTCTACGACATTTAATATGATTGTTCATCGTAATATCATCCAAATATATTTCTCTTTCTAACTCAAATTAATCGTATAACTATGTATTTGCAAACCACAAAAAACACTAATGAATTTATGAATCAAATCATTGAATTATTTACCTATCTATAATATTGTATTATTTTCTATCAGTAATTTCAATACTGTATACATATTTTAAACTCACCCTGTAAACCAGTATTTTAGTGCTTTATCTAAGATTGGCACCACTTTATCTTGAGTTGTCATATTGCACTCAAACCGGGTTTTCATGCATCGTTACTTTCGCCAAATCGGCCTCTTTCTCTCCTACCAACGCAAGAAGTTAAGTCGTAACCTATACTCTCCGTATCTCCCCAATAAAGATTACCTACATGTAAGTTATATTTATGTGAAACGAAAGTCAAATCCTCTTTTATTTCTCAATCGGAAGAGGTCCATTTTGACTAATTAAAAGTTGCAGAGATTAAACCCAAATCTTGAATATTAAGAGAGATTAGAAGCCCTCTAATCTTTAACAATGATGATTTTTTTTAACTGGTTTTTATTGTAATAAATTCTAAATACATACTACTGGTACACAATAAATACATCTTAATATTACCTATTTCTATTTCCCCCACACCCACAGGGTGCCTTTCAGAAACTTCCATCCTCATCAAAAAATCACTACATACATACATCAAATACTAATAATAATTAATATACGCTGTAAAGAAAATAATATGTTCCCGAAAAATCGATGCAAAACGGGAACGCCTTGTTTGTCGTCTTGACCTAAAAATATAAGAAACTTAAAAAACAAATAACAACTTAAAAACTAAATAAAAACAAGAAATCCAGCAAGCCGGATCGCATAAATCAATAGACCAGAAATTCCGAAAAATTTCCAGTCTCCACCTCGGTTAGAAGAAATACTACTGAGTAGTATTATACACAGGATCATCGATACCCAATGTACCGAATCTCCTGTGGTAAAACAACAAAGCCTCGTTCGTTCCTAGATAGCCCCCATTACTGAGGGCCAGAAGGTCCGTTTGTCCAAAGAACCAGCGTGACAGAAGACTGTCCGCATCCGTCGTGTCGAAACATGCCCTAACCCGGTCATGAACCTGTCAATCCTCCCAAAACCAGCACCATCATATACCCTCCTACCATCCGCCATCACCGTTACCCTCAGACCCAGACAGGTCCTGAGTATTTTCCGCTCCCATTGCCTTCGCCTCTCCATCTGACTCGACGAGATGGGAAATCAGGCCGGGAAAGCATACGCCAAAACAGGTCTTATGACCTGCCTGTACACCAGCAGACGCACCTCCGTACTGTGGCCATTCGCCCTCGCCAACAGCCTGTAGTATGCAGAAAAGGCAAATCTAGCCTTCCGCAAAGCGTAGTCCACATGGCTCACGAATGTGAACCGTTCATGGAACATTACCCCAAGGTATTTGATATCCCTCGAAATCCCGATATCCGCATCTCCCACCCTGAGCCTGGGGATGTAGCCCCTGGCGTTCGGGTACAGGTTCTTGCGCCTCCCCTTGAAGATGATCCCCCTCGATTTGGCCACATTAAGCCCAATTGCCCACTTGGAGAAGAAACCACTCAGGGTATCAAGGTAAGTGTTCAGCCTCCGATTCACGTTGCTGGCCCTAGGGCCAGAAGCTACAACAAGGATGTCATCCGCATAAATCAGCAACAAATCCCCCCCGGGGGAAGGGGCATATCGCTGAGAAGGATGTTGTACAATACAGGTCCCAAAAGCGAGCCCTGCGGTACACCCGCCGTCACCATCTTCTCCTCAAAGAGCGAGTCGCCAATCCTCACACGGAACGTCCTGTCCGCCAGAAAACCCGCAACCATCCTGAGTATGTCAGCAGCAAATCCAGCCGCCTTCATCTTCACCAATATCGCCGCCTGCCACGCCGTATCAAAGGCCTTGGCAAAATCCAGGCTAGCAGCTATCGTGGCGTGTCTCCTATTCAGACCCTTAGTCACGTAGTCAGAAAACACCATCAGCGGATGCGATGTTGAGTGCCGCCCTCTAAAACCAAACTGGTTGTCCAGCAAGATGCCGCGCTCAGCCAAATGGTCTCGAACATGGTCCAGAACAAACAGCTCCAGAAGCTTTCCAAAAGGGGAAAGCAGTGAAACTGGTCTATATCCACTGACCCTCTACCGATCCGTCCCAGGCTTGGGAATAGGCACTACCGCCGCCTTCTTCCAGGCCCGAGAGAAGTAGCCCAAGTTGACGCAATGGTTCAAAAGAACCGCCAGAAAGGTCCAAACGAAGGAATCAGTCCTCTTCAAAGCAACATCAGGAATGCCGTCCAGTCCAGACGACTTTTTAGGTGGACGCCTCCTAAGAGCGCCACAAACATCCGCAGCCCTGATAACCATGTCATCCACACGCCCAGCGCCAAGTGCGCCGTCAGCCATGATCCCCGATCCAAAAGCAACACGTGGTATGTGGCCCACCAAATCAGCTGCCTCAGCAGCAATCCGTTCACCAAAGTCACCAGTCCTCAGGTGACCATTCACGCCATGCACCGCAGAAAAACCCGCCGCAAGGAGATTAGCCTTGCCTACCTCCTCAATAATGGGCACATCGCCCTCGTCCAATCGTCCAACATATCCGGGATAGGATCCCTTCGACGCAGTCCGCCAGCCGCCTTCACCTTAGCAAATGTAGTGCTGTCCACCCTTATAGCATTGAGCCGATCCGTCCAGAATCCAGCCTCAAATTCAGCACTATCGATGATCCGACTCAGCTGCCTTATCTCAGCCCTGAGAGTAGGAATGCGGGAGAAATCCCCCGTCCTGCAAAGAGTCCTCCGAAGCCTCTTCTTTTGTCCAATCAGGTCCTTTATCCTAGGAGGGAGGTCAGGCAGCCCACCATTCCCAATTATCATCTTCGGCACAGCACCATCAACAGCCTGTCGAAAAGACTCAGCCATAGATTCCACGCAGTCATCAATTTCGCCAATGGTAACATTGCGATCCACCGGAAGAGCAGCTGAGGGAAGAGACCCCCGTAGCAATGAATTGAACCGATCCACGTTCATCCTCCCAAAGATGTAAATTACCGGGCGCTCCCGCCGAATCAGCTCGCCACAGTCCACTCGAATCTCCACAGCCCTGTGATCCGACTCCTAATCCAGAACCCTCAGCTCCTGAGACACCCGTATGCCCGCAGAAGCCATAAAAATATCGATGTACGATGCTGCAGTACCAGAAACTCTGGTCGGCTCCCAACAGGAAATTCTGCAAGCGCCGTCCATTCGCATTAACCACCGATCCACCCCAGTCAGGATGATTAGCATTTAAATCCCCGCCAATCAGCATATCCCCGTCTCTCACCAGCTCACTAAGTGTGAGTAGGTCAGAGTCGGAAAGCACTGCGCTAGGACGCAAATACAAACAAACTATTGAGATAGCGGTGCCACCTGGCCTGCTGATCCTGACAGCAGTGTTCTGCATAATTCCGATATCCACTCCAAGCCTGATGCAATGAATCCCGTCCCGAACCAGTATCGCCGTCCGCCCGAATTACATTTGTGGGTCACATAACCCCTGACATCCAGTCTATGCCGGTCACCAAGTCCATGTTCCGCCATCATAAGCACGTCTGGTCTGTGCTCCGCCAAAAACAAACAGCTCCAGATAGTGCCTCCGCTGCCTCGACACGATGGAGTTCACGTTGATAAAGATACACTTCAGTCGTCTGTTCATGAAAGAAACAGAGATTCCATAAAGGCCGCCATGGCCCGCATCTTTCCAGCTTCATCCCGGATTCCCGCATAGCCTCCGGCGAAATCCCGGACCTTCATCATACAGTCGAAAATGCTGCCCCCCATCATTCGGCGACAATCTGCATTCACCGCACCAACATCCGCATCAGTCCCTGTCCCAGACCTAGGACCTCCAAAATTAGCCGCCATAGGAGCCGCAACACGGCCCGAATTTGCACGTACACCGGGAGCACCACCTGCCGCATTCGCAAATGATAATCCTGGTCTTCTCATCGTCGTAGCCCGATCATTCGCCGGTCCACTGACCCTCGGTCCATTCCGCACCGCACGCATCTTAGCCGCAATCGCCATCTTCTTCGGACAATCCCTTGCCCCGGCCGTGTGTCCCTCAGTTCACGCATTTCACCTTGCGTGGGGCCTGCATCGTCACCTCCCCGGTGATCTCATCCTCCACTGGCACCTCCTTCACGATTTCACCCTTCTTGGGTAAAACACACACCTCCGATTCGTGCGGTCCCGCACATTTCACACATCTGAAAGGCATGTTGCAGTTCCTGGCCACATCTCCAAACCGTTGGAACCTGTAACACTGCGTCGGTCCACCCCTCTTAAACCGCTCAAATCTGACACGGCAGTTCAGAATGCTCGTCAGTTTATGGAAACTGACCTAATCGGATTCGTTCGATAGCTTTATCAGCCAACGATCGCCATCCATTTTTGTCAGCCCCATGATCTCGAGCTTCAGCCCGAGACCCTCTAAGTATCCCCTTACATCTTCCACGTCAAACGTGTCAGACAGCCGCCGAATAATGATCACGAATGGCTTCACACTCCGAGGAGTGTGGGTGTAAAATTTGACACTAATCGCTTCTAACAGCGCCCTTAATTTTCCGTGATCCTGAAGGGAATTCACTGAAATGTTGGTAGACTTTCTACCCAAAATGCTAAGACTGAAGTTGTCATGCCCCAGCGTATTCTTTATGCTACGCAGGATCAGCTTGACATCGATATCGAAGGTCGTTATGACCGGGATCGACTTTCCTGTCCTCTTCTTGGTTGCAGCTGCCCTCATGTTAGCCGCTGCCGTACCTGCTCTCGCAGTTGATGTCGCCGAAATTGATGTACCTGCTCTCGCAGTTGATGTCGCCGTTTTGCCTTCTTTGCAGCTGCCGATGTTGACGGTCTATCAGCAGCCACCGCACCCTTTGCGGCAACTGTACTTCTCGCTGCTGTTGAAAATGGCGTACCTGATTTCGCCATCGTTTTTGCCCTCTTGGCCGCTGCTGTCGACACCACTGTTGTCCAGGCAGGTGTGTGGTCTTGCCCTGCCGTATCCTAAGCAGGTGTGGCGTCTTGCCCTGCTGCATCCTTATTTCTGGCAGGTGTGGCGACTTGCCCTGCCGAATCCCTCTTCACTGGTCTCGACATCGCTTCACGCAGCGATGGAAACTCCTCCTTGGTGTTCATGGCCTCCACAGATACCATCTCGCATTCTTCTCCGATGTCATCTCCCTCATCGGATGTGGAGTAGTCCTCAGAGGACTGCTCTTCTTCTTCGTCTTCTTCTTCTTCAGTGCCGAACTCAGGTTTCCGGACAATTTTCCTCAGTCTGGCGACTTCACACAACGCTTTTTCAAGCATCGCCTCCAGCTTCTCAATTTTTGCAACACCCGCCTCGTATCGCACCTTCAAATCATCAGCATCGTAGGACTCCTCTCTCCTACGCTTCCGCATCACCTCGTCCATCGTTTCATCCATCACTGGATGAGAATTTCCCACGCCGTCGGCTATCACCACGGTCTTCTTCTCGTCCTCAATCGCCTCTTCTGTAACTATTAGCAGTCTACTGCCTTTTCTCGGGTTTTTCCGCTACCTGCTTTTTCACTTTCCGCTTCGCTTCAGCACAATGTGAACACAGACACTGTCAACACTGTTCGATTTCTAACAATGATGATTGATGTGTTTAGGAGCCACATAACTCATGATGACATAATTGTCGAGGTCTGCCAAAGATGGATTTTTTTAATTTATACATTATACACCATATTTAAGTTTGAGGTTATGTTAGCAGAGATATCAACCTAAAAAATCGACCAAAACTACAACATTAAAAATTGCCGAAAAATATATTAAACAACATTTGGCAATTATTGACTGACTCATGATGCATATCATCACCCAATTTAGCAACACTGAATGCTTGCCCAATGTATGTATTCGATCAGCAAATATTTTACGAGTGTCGGATCATAACCCCAATGGACACAATCCCCACTTTAGAAATGGGATGTATTCCACTGTTAAAATCGTCATAACACTCATTTCGTATACGGGGATTTGATAGGATATAAATTGGTCATACACCCAATGGATAATATAACCATTTGTTATGGAGATTATGACAGATCACAAGACCCAAAATAAAGAGCTGCATTTTGAATAATCTTGCAGTTTAAATTTAAATGCATAACTGACATGTGTCGAAAATAAATTAAGAGTTAATTTTTGGATAACATTTTGAACAACGCACTTTCCAAACGCATGCACAATACGATATTATCAGCCATGTCACAGAGGGCAATTTCGTTCGAAAGTCAGCCACGTTTAGTTCACTCATCTTTTCACGAACTTTTACCGCAGCTTCCTCAATGCGTGCAAGTAACTGCTCACGATTGTGGATCTGCACAGAATACACACAATCTTTCATGTAGCCCCACAAAAAGAAATCAAGTGGTGTGAGATCTGGAGATCGTGGCGGCCAGCCGATTGGTCCAGCTCGTCCAATCCAACGTCGAGGGAAATTGGTGTTAAGCCAATCCCGCACAATAAGCCCGTAATGCGCTGGAGCACCATCTTGTTGGTAGAAAACATGATTTCGTACCGCAAGAGGTACTTCCTCTAGGATTTCTGGCATGAGTTCTTGCAAAAAAGCCAAATAATTTTGCGAATTTAACCTGGGCGGAAGTACTTTTGGCCCAATCAAGGTGTTGTCGATGATGCCAGCTCAAACGTTGACGGCAAATCGGTGTTGAAATACTGTTTCTTTCTTGTTGTGGGGATTATCATGGGCCCATTCGTGCAAATTATGGAAATTAGTTATGCCGTCTCTCGTGAATTGCGCTTCGTCGGTAAACACAATCGAAAGTAATAACAGAAATGCGTGTACATCACGTTGCATCTCACGGCAAAAGTTGACGCGTAGTGGCAAATCGGCCGCCAAGACTTCTTGAACTGGTGTGAAATGAAATGGATGTTTTTTTTCTTTGTAAAGGACGCGCCATACTTTTGATTGTGTCCACCAACTTGAACCGCGATTCGTCTTGTGCTTGTCGTTGGGTTCTCGTCTATCGCATCCAAAATTAACTAGTCAAAACAAAAACAAACATTTTTGCATTTCAGTAAAATGGTTATAACTTTGGAACGGTAAGACCTCTGGGCTTCGTTTAGGTTTAGGTAAGAGGTATGGCTATCTTTCAACAGAAAAAAAACATAAGTTACCTGCCATCTGGCTGAGCAAATTGAGGTTATGTGCATTTTTTTCCGAAAGCTCTGTATCTCGGCGATTTGAATGGCCTCTTAAATACCTTTCCAACAAGCCCAAAAACAAAAAATCCGACCACTGGCTCAGAAGTTAGCAACTTTACCCTACTACCCTCCGACCGCCAATCCGAAAATGTTGAACCCGCTGCCATTTCGCACCCTTGCATTTTCGGACATGGTCCTAGTAGAATTTTCTTCATGAAATGAGCGAAGGAATACGCTGGAGAAATTTGTCCGGAACTTCCTGAATCACCCTGTACATAAAACATAGTGTTTGTACTCTCTGAACTTTGCATCTTTACAGTCAATGAAATGAAATAAATAATGCTTAATTATGGTGATGGTAGTTATGGTGGTACTTCAATATATGTGAAAAATGAATGGAAATATAGTGTAGAAGTTTGTAAAAGTGAGGGGTTTATTGAATACATATGTATTAGGTTAAAAAATTTTAAAATTGATACCAAGCCATTGAATATATTTTCCTTTTATCGATCTCAAAAGTGCAGTGTCGTTAACTTTTTGAATAGTTTTGAGGAAAATTTTAGTAACTTTGCCCACGATCCTATTATCGTTGTCGGTGACTCTAACATTGACATGTTTCATAATCGACATTATAGTGAGTTATTATCTACATGTAATAATTATGACTGTGACAGTGCTCATACTTTTGAAACTAGGCCTAACACCGGGACATGTATTGACCAAGTATTCAGCAATTTTTCTGATAGAATATTTGTTGATTCGGTTAAATGCGATTTGTCCGATCATAATTTAATTGCCTGCAAGTTGGGAGTTATGAGGAAACGGTCAATAAATCAGTATGTGGATATTCAGAAAATACATCATGACTATGGAAAGGCCTCTGAAATTTTGCGGAATATATTACCGGATACTAATAATTGTTCTCGTGCTTCTGATGTTTTAAATGAGTTGTTATCTTGTATGAAAGCTGCTATAGAGTGTTCAACTTCTACAACGATTTCGCGTGGCAACCTAAGATTTCAACTAACTCCATGGATTAACTCAAGCTTACAGAAAGTGGTTGAATACAAGGAAGAACTATTGAGGAAGAGACGGAGGTCGAGGCACAAAGATATAGTGGAGAATTCTTTGAGAAGGATTAGTAAAGTTGTGAAAATTGCGAAAAGAATATGTATGGAATATTTTTATGTTGACAATCTGCAAAAGACCGGTGGTAATATGAAAAAATCGTGGAATTTTATAAACAGTACTTTAGGTAGAATGAAGAAAACAAATATTGACTTAAAGGATTCACAAGGTCAGGAATTGGTGAGTGATCAGTCTAAAGCAAATCACTTGAACTCATATTTATCGAGTCTGCTGAAAAACTCAGGCAGTCAATTCATACTCGACCAGGAGATCATTACAACGGTCTTCGAACGCTTTTACATTCCCAATGTCGATTTTCAACTAATAGTATTCAATGCGTAGATGTTCATGAGGTTATAGCAACCATGAAAATAAATAAGAGCCCCGGTTATGATGGCATTACTCCAACGTATGTCAAAAGATGTTCTGGAGAAATTACCCCAATTTAAGTGGACATATTTAATAAAATGCTTTATGATCATGAGTATCCCGATTTACTAAAAATGCATAAAGTGGTTCCAATACCTAAAGAGTCCAATGCATCTTCTTTGAATATGTATCGACCTATTGCAATACTTTCAGTAATAGATAAAATTTTTGAGAAAATTTTGTTCGATAAATTACAATTATACTTTGATAACAACAATCTGTTGTACGATTTTTAGTTTGGTTTTCGAAAAGGTTGTGGCACTCAGGAAGCAATATTAAACGTCTTGCATTCTGTTTATAAGAGTCTAGATGATGGATATTGTGGGGTTGCGGGAGTGTTCTTTGACTTTAGAAAGGCTTTTGATCTGGTTGATCATAGTATAATGTTGCAAAAATTAGTTCACTATGGAATTCAAGGGAATGAATTCTTATTGTTCAAAAGTTATTTTTCGCATCGCAAGCAGTATGTTGAGATAAATGGATCAAAGAGTCGAACTGGTAGTGTCGAATGTGGAGTGCCGCAGGGTAGTGGATTAGGTCCACTATTATTTTCTATTTACATTAATGATTTGAAGAATATAGGGTTTTTCGGTTCGCTATTTATGTTTGCTGATGACGTCAGCTTATTTTATCCATTCAAATATGATGAGGTACTTAAAACCCACATAGAAAAAGATGCTTCATTATTATTTGAGTATGCAAGATTGAATAAATTGTGTCTTAATCCAGATAAAACAAAATTAATTCGTTTTCGACCCAATTCTGCAAGCTTAAATAATAATTTTAGTGTTTACATTGATGGGAAATTAACAATGGAAAGTCACTCAATTAAGTATCTAGGTGTTGTTCTTCAAAGTAATTTATCTTGGGACTTGCATATTCAGTCGGTCGGTAAAAAAATAGCACCAGCAATTGGCATTCTTTTCAAGTTTAAAAATAAGTTTGATGTGAGAACAAAACTTGTTATATATCAGTCTTTAATACATGCTCATTTCAGTTACATGGCAGTTGTTTATGCACACAACAAAAGTAGCAACCCGCTAAGATCACTTCAACGAATGCAGAACAAAGCTTTAAAAATTGTTTACAATTTACCTAAAAGGCATTCAACTGTTGCACTATTTAGGGATGTTTGCCGGGATATAATGCCGTTAGCAGGCTTACATGAATATCAAATTTTAATTTATGTCTTTAAATGTATTAACAATGTAGGCCACCACAATATATCGTTTATGCAAAACCAATTTAGATTCAGTACAAGGAATAGAACCAAGATCAGAATTCCAATATGCAGGTTAGAAAACACCAAGCAACGCATAGACTATGTGGGAGCGATTGCATTTAATAATCTTCCGTCAAATTTAAAATCTATTCAACAAATTGGAATATCTAAATCATTATGTAAAGAATATATAACAAACGATGTTGAAACGCTTTTAGCATAATGGATTTATAAATATTTTATTTTTACAAATGTTGTAATTTTTATCTTTATATTGGATTATATTATATATCTTTAACTATTGTTATATTTGTACATACGACTTAAATACTTGCCAACTTGCCCCAAAATAAGCCATAAGGCGCTGGGGCCACAATTATATTGTAATATAAATCATTGTACAAATTAAAAAAAAAAAAAATACTGAGAATAGCCAAGGGTCAAAAGATCGTTTAAAGAGAAATGGTAGGAAGGATTCAGTCAATTCAGTCAAAATGTTAGAAATGAGGCAAAAATTTTGTATGTGGATAAAAAGGGTCAAAAGTGGAAAAACTAGAAAACGCGAACAAAATCGTTTAGAAAGATTAGGAATGTGGCAAAACTTGTGAATGTTGTTAAAATCGGGCAAACGGGCAAAAACGAAAAAAGTGTATGATGAGGTAAAATTGCAATATGCCCGAAAATAGATTTTTTGCCTAGGTACACTATATTTAACATATTCCAAATCAATCCAGACGATTTCCCTTCTATTTTGTAGTTACACACACATTATTTTTCATAAATTAGTAATCATTTCAAAATATTTTTCCCGTTATTGCAAGTTGTACCATTGGTACCAATTTATCACCCTTTTTACCCACAGACATTATTTTTTTAACATTCCAAACAATTTTTGTTGCATTCCGAAGTCTAACTTTTTTCTCCACATTTTACCCATTTTTAACCACGTACACTATAATTAATATATCTCCAGTCATTGTCCAAAATAAATTTTGATCTGCCTTTAGTAGCTTTATTTATACTTATATTCCAATTATTTGAATGAATATTATTCGAATGAATGAATTTTAAAGTACTATGAGGCATTTAAAGGGTTTTTCAACAGAGACGCTACAAAAGTAAATCGATAGGGACAGCAAACGACGCCATATTTTTTCCCGCTCTTTTGACATTTCTCTTCAGTAGGGTTTGCCATTTTATCATGGAAATACGAGCCAACAACGAGTCGACATTATTAACATTTACTACCGAAATTTGGAGTCAGTGGCCTCAACTTTAAGAGGCCAACTTTAAGAGGCCTCAACAATCAACGATGAGGCTCTTTTCTGGCTGAATGGCTTCGTCAATAAGCAAAATATGCGTTATTGGTCAGACAGCAATCCACACGTAATCCATGAGTCATCATTGCATCCCGAAAAAATTACGGTTTGGTGCGGTTTATGGGCCGGCGGCGTCATTGGGCCGTACTTCTTCCGTGATGATCAAGACCGGCACATTACTGTGAATGCGAATTGCTACCATTCAATGATAACCGAATAGTTTTGGCCCCAATTGGATAATATGGACTTGGAGGACATGTGGTTCCAACAGGACGGCGCCACAAGCCACACAGCGAATGCCACAATCAATTTATTGGAAACCAAGTTTGGTGAACGTGTTATCTCACGAAATGGCCCAGTCGATTGGCCGCCGTCGTGCGATTGGTCGCAGTCGAGGCGGCCAATCGACAGGGCCATTTCGTGAGATAACACGTTCACCAAACTTGGTTTCCAATAAATTGATTGTGGCATTCGCTGTGTGGCTTGTGGCGCCGTCCTGTTGGAACTACATATCCTCCAAGTCCATATTATCCAATTGGGGCCAAAAATATTCGGTTATCATTGAACGGTAGCAATTCGCATTCACAGTAATGTGCCGGTCTTGATCATCACGGAAGAAGTACGGCCCAATGACGCCGCCGGCCCATAAACCGCACCAAACCGTATTTTTTTCGGGATGCAATGATGACTCATGGATTACGTGTGTATTGCTGTCTGACCAATAATGCATAGTTTGCTTATTGACGAAGCCATTCAGCCAGAAATGAGCCTCATCGCTGAAGACCATAAATTGGACGTAGCGCTCTTAAAGTTGAGGCCACTGACTCCAAATTTCGGTAGTAAATTTTAATAATTTTGACTCGTTGGCTCGTATATCTTTCCACGATGAAACGGCAAACCTTACTGAAGAGAAAAGTCGAAAGAGCGGGAAAAAATATGGCGTCTTTGCTGTCCCTATCGATTTACTTTTTTAGCGTCTCTCTTGAAACACTTTTTATATACATAAATACATACATTGTTATATTCGTACATACGCTACACAAGTCACAAAATTGTCGTTGCTCTCTTGCTATCTCATTTTTATATACGTATAATACGCCATTATTCTCTTTGCTCTGAAAGTGATCCGCACCCACATTTTATTTGACTTACCTTTCACAATAATAAAAAGTCAACCCGTAAAAAGCATAATTTTGGACTATAAATTCTTTATATATGACCACGCCCCTTTGTCAAATCCCGCCCATATTTGCAGCAGATCTTAGAATATGTAAACCTAACCAACATACCCAATTTTGTTCAAATACCGTTAACAGGCGCAGAAACAATGGATTTTTAATTTGTGATTTGAATGGGAGGTACCACGCACCTTCATCCAATCCTGCCCGTATTTTGATAGTTAATTTTTGTCGATAGTTAATTTTTGTTTGCCTGCGAAGCTTCAGCTCGATTGGATCACGGGAAAAGGGTTAAAAAGCAATCCAAAATTTTTTCGGCATACATACATACAGAAGTTAATATAAAGAATTTAAAAAGACGTTCAATCATATGATGACGTTTCATTTAAATAATATTAATATTTACTTAATAACACTTAAAAATTTTTAAAGACAAGACACATGTACATACATACATTGTTATTTTCGTACATATGCTACACAAGTTGCTCTCTTTGTATCTCATTTTTATATAACTATGTTTTTTTAAACAATTTTGATTTCAGAACTCCTGAAAATGTCCCTCAAAGAGGTGTCAAATATTGAGTGAAAAAATTAAAAATTGTAAATCAAGTTATGACCCCGAGCTTGATTACATTGTGGAACAAAATTAAACTTTTTCGGAAATAACCAGGTTCTGACAACGGATTCTGGTAGAAGGGGTAAAACAAATTTTATGTGTATCGGCGTTTGGTATGTTTACGTCTGAACTTTTTTAAGTGGGTGAAATGTTCCCCCTTTTGCACATTCTTATGATGAATAGGCATAGAAAACATTTTAGGTATACGGTGTGTTCAGCAATTTCATGTACAAATTTACAAGAAATATTATTGTGGAATACTGTAACTCTCTACTGTCTCAATATAGGTATATTTTTTGTTCGTTTTTTTGAAAAAAGGGAAAACACTCCTAAACCAAGGGTGTAACGGGTTAAAATGTACCACAAAAACATTTCTCATAAAATTCTACTTTAAGTTTCTTAACACACCAAAACTAAGTAAGCCACAACCGAAAATCAATTTAAGGATTAATTTCGTTCCCCACAAAAGTGCATTTTAGGGGGTTGGTGTGTATTGAAAAAATATTCTACGTAAAATTTCACTATAAGTCACCGCACAAAAGAAAGCTGTAGATATAATATCTATAAATGAAAGATCAGTATAAATTTGGATATTTAAGCAAGAATTCATTAATTACACTTTTCTTTTAGCGCTTGGCCATTCTATTCTGAATACTATTCACTTTATAGCGTTCTTCAATAGGTGCACATGTTTGATGAAATCGTTCACCATGTTCATCGGACTCTGTTACCAACTGATGCTCGAAGTAATCCATATGAGAATTCAAACAATTAATTGTTGTTGACATATAAACACGTAGTTTTTCAAAAGTTCTTAGCATGTTGTCGACGTTTATTCGAGCAGTAAGGGAACGATGTTTGCCTAGAAAGTTGTAACTAACTTTCTTAATGCTTCTCCACGCGGCAAGTTCGTTTGGTGAGAGTATTTGCTCAAATTCAGCGTTTTGCACAAGTTTTCGTATGTCCGGGCCAACAAAAACACCTGTTGTAATGAAAAGACACAATTTTTAAAAATTATTTTGTATGAAACCAATGACAAAAACTAAACTTTAAAGCATTCATGCCTTTTTTTATATTTGCTTCGCTAAGTTTTGAAAACAATGTCTTCAGAAACCTTAATGGTTCTCCTTGTGTATCCACATATTTGACAAAATTTTTTACCACACCAAGATTTATATGCAATGGTGGGAAAAGAATTTTTGGATATTTTGTGAATGAACTGATTATTTGAACTTTCGTTCCTACTACAATCACTATATGAACAAATTTGAGAAAACACTTCACGTGAAATGCCCAAAATGTAATGCAATTCAAATAGGTAATTGAGTCCGTAGTCTGCTGGCCGATTTTGAGATTTACTTTGAGTTTGCTTCTTCATAGTTTCTTGTTGCAGCCCGACGGATCTTATCAGCCAAAGTGCAGGTGACAAGGTATGGCGCGCCAAATTGAAACAAAATTTACAACCTTGTTTTTATTGTGATCCACAGTGTTATTTAATCTGTAACGGACGTTCGAATCATAAAAGTCGAACATCAGTATTTGGTTAATATTAAAATTATCTCTTAAATTATTCCAAAACTTCTCGGACGCAATGTATGAGTTCGGGTGAGAGTATGTTTAAGTCAGATCAACTGCTTTAAGTTTCTGAGCCAGGTTTTTTCATATTTTTATTTTGTATGAAATGTCCTTAAAATATAGGAACAGAACTTATTTTAGGAAAATACGTAAAATGTAAAGGAGTTTATGAAAGTGGTAAAAGAACTTGATATTTATGGCAAATTCATATTTTATTTTTATATTTCATCAAATTTTCAAATTGCAGATATAAAACACTACACTGTCACAATTGTACAAATGATTTGAAATGTTAACCGCCAATAAGGAGTCCAACGTTCCGTCGGAGAAATAGTTGCCGCAATCAGATTTTAAATTTTGAGACCCCAAGATTTAAAAAAACGTTATTTAAAACAAATAAATGGGGAGAACTTCTCACAATCACTGAGCTGTGCGCTTTCCAGTTTTCACTCACTGATTGGGACCTACAATTTTACACCGATTCCGAACGGTATTTTTGAGAAGCTTTTTCATGGCTATATACTCGATAGTGTCGCCGTCACTATGCAAGGTGACCGCCGCCGAAAGAAATTTTAGGTGGTCAGAGCAGGGATCGAACCCAGGATCTCAAGTACAAGAGGCGCGCACACTACCCATTGCACCACCGACGGCCACAACGTTATTTAGTTCACCCTAATATACAGACGTATATTCACATGGATGGCAGCATGAATGACGTCAGACTTCAGTGGGGCGCTACAAAATCAAACAGATTGCAAACGATGTAATATAAAGTAGAACTATAAAGCAGGTGAGTTTATAGATAGCGATGGTACAAACTTGCAATCTTGACACTTGCACGGTTATAATTTTCAGTCTGATTACGAAACGTATTATATGTGGAACCGATTAAATAACATACGTGCATATATTTGCTAGATTAACCAACCACCCGCCATGATATGCGTCAGTCATAAAGATCCGTTTTGTTTTTGTAGCATTGGCTTCTTTGGATTTCCACTTAATCGATCATAAATCTCATCAAGTCTGGCACATTTATGGCAAAAGG
This sequence comes from Phaonia tiefii, assembly GCA_963931995.1. Classification (NCBI taxonomy): domain Eukaryota; kingdom Metazoa; phylum Arthropoda; class Insecta; order Diptera; family Muscidae; genus Phaonia; species Phaonia tiefii. Next base: position 509,119 of record OZ008367.1, on the reverse strand, counting down.
AACACGCATGGTGGTTGCTCCCAGCCAATTCACAGCGAATGTCGGTGTTTGTGGATACGACTCGGCAAGTTATGTGCCAACAACGGTTATATTAGATATGGGGTGATAGTGGGTTGGATAACATCGCTGTAAATGTTGCACATTTGCCACCATCACTGCCACGACAGCCTCCGCCCACTTGGGGGACATGGAAAGGTAGCGTATTCTACATATACGCAAATACATGTGCACCATTTCATAAAAAACATTAATCTGTGGAATAAATTAGTGTTACAAGAAATGTTCTATTCGTATGGATGTAGTCTGTTCTAGCTCCATAACTTCATTCATTATTATAGACCAATAAGTATGTATCTACAGCTATGGACATTTGTTTAGCACAGATGGTGATTTTCAATGACAACAGTTTGTATTGGTTTATGTTACGTTAACAAATTTCGTTCTTAATACATCCGTATCAATATCGAAGAACATCTTAAGATGGCGTCATCTTCCAATTGTTGGTCCCGCAGTGGATGGCGTTCGTGTCTCTTGTAAATACATAAGAATTTGAGTTTAATGTCGGCACTGACCATCATTCAATTCTTTCGACTAGGATCATTTTGCTGTAATGGCTAAACTAGCAATTAATTTATTAATTTTATTCGAATTACATTTTGGTTCCTTAAATAAAAAGACATGTAATTTGTTCCGAATAAATCAACGAAATCACAATCGCAATTAGGGAAACAATCTCAAAATTTGTCAAAATTTAGAAGTCGTAATTTCAAAAATCGTAATAGTAACGGAGATATAATGGATTCAATTTGATATTTTGAGTATCAATTTGAGTACAAGTACCTGAAACCTGTGAATGAACTTGTTGTCACTGACGATTATTCCGAGCAGACTTACTCATACTGAGTGAGTACAAGAAGGGACCAATTACAGATGCTACACATCCAAACTTAAACAATTTCATTTGATGTGTACATAACCTGACCAACTGGTCAATGATACCACCACTCAAAATCCCCAGCAAACTCCGTCCGTATGGCACGACAATAGGCCACGAGTGTCATCCACAAGCAGGCCAGTCTCACGAACTTTTTGCATAAACTTGCGTACAGCATGCGAGGTGTCTGCTTCCGTTTGGGCGGACGGTTAAATGGCTTGTGACGTCGCTTTGGCTTTTGTGTATGACTGTCGTATATAACTATGTGTGCTACCAAAATGAGAAACGATTTTGAGGAAAGTTGAAAAGGTAAAAACATGAAGCCCTTTGTCTGCCCGAGTCATCCGATGCCCCTGACAACTAATAAACCCCTGATCTGTATAGCTCATAGGAAATGGAAAAATATTTTTCTAGGAAATAATTTCAGATCGAATCATATATGATAAAAATTGTTCATTTCGTTGTTGCAACAAGTTATATTTCGGTGCTGCAACAATTTTATTTAATTTGAATTTTGTAGAAAAAAGAGGAGAAACTGAGAGATGAGCAAACAATTTTAAACAGAAGGCAAAATGTCAGGATGAGTGGTGGGTCGTTAAAAAATACAACCCCGAAATACACTATGCAACATTTTTGAAGTCATCTAGTGCAAACTCCTTCTCGTGTGAAATTTCTCGAAGTACTTATCGCTGCTGTTTTATGGCGTCATGTATATTTTGGCTAAAACTTAATTTTTCCGAAGAACATTCAATCAATCTCACGGCTATATCTCGGAAACCAAACGGAATTTTGTTTTGCCGTCGTCGGCACAATTAAAGCCATAGACTAGGAGAAACAAAGTGCAATATGGCAATATGGAAAAAATGTCGAACGGTTTTAGTTTTTTCTATCTTTTTCATCTTTTTCGGCCCATAGCTACCAAACTGTGGACTTACAAAAGTTTTTCACACGAAATCTAGAATTGTAACTTATATCTCGCAAACCCTTCTCAAAGATCTCCTTTTTAAAATTATTTCCATCAAAACTAAGTTGATGCTCTCGGTGACGCCTAAAAAGTTGATGCTCTTGGTTTTTTCGTTGGTGGAGCCGGTCCATGATCTGAGCTTGATAGCATATTCAATGGCATGTCTTCAGTGTGTCCTTCAAAACTATCTTCCTTCGCAATATCGGTGCCTGCATCTTCATATTGGGATACCTTATAACTCCACCAACAAGCTTCTGCAAGTAATGCATCCAGCGTTTTTCCTTTGTATCGTTTTACAATGGCATGGCAACCTGATGGAATCGCTCTTCTTGTTCATCCGATTCGGTGGGCAATTGTTGTAAGAACTCATCAATGTGGTAACGCACAAAATTAAATTTCAATGTCATAGATGCATTGATGTTATGAAAGTAATAGAGCAATGTTTTCACCAATTTCTGTGCTTCGCCTAGCTGTACACGATTCTTTCCTAAAACGCCCTCGATTACAGCTTTTAGTGCTTCCCAGGCTCTTCGGTGGTTGTTTGTCAGCCCCCGTTCGTGAATCTTTCGCTTTGCATTAATAAACAGTCAAAAACTTTCTCATTATCTTTCAAGGCCATTTCGATGAATTTGTTAGCAATTCCCAATTTTATGTGAAGTAACCGTTTTTCGATTTCGAGAATTCGTTTTCTCCAGTCGTTACACTAATAGTGATCGACTTTGCTTCGCGAATCCCAATCACAACGGAAACAAAAGAATTTCCGATAACCGCCTTTTGAAATAACACCTTGCAATATGTTTACAACTTTCAGGTCACAGAAAATCTTCCATTTATGTTCATTATATTTGACTTTCTCCAAAATATCGTCCAATATTTCATACGATTTCTTCATATTTATGCCCAGTACAACCTTCAAACTTGAAACTGAGCCGTCGTAACTGAAAAAAGTTAGAAAAAATTAAAAATTTTCGATATTTTTGCAATATTGCAGAGGCAGTTTTTTGGGATTAGTTTGTTGTTTTACACTTCTTTCTAAAGTTTTTTCTCCGATGACAGGAAAACAAAATTCCAATTGGTTTCCGAGATATAGCCCTGAGAAAAATTCCATGTTCTTCAGAAAAATTAGGTTTTAGCCAAAATATACACTCGGAGCCCAAATAGGGGTTTATTAGCTTCGATAAGGATTCCGAGAACTTCCTCACGAGAAGGAGTTTGCATTTTATGTGCTGCACTTTGATATGTAACTGAATATTTGTATTCGCGCGATGGTACAAATCGCAACCAAATGTTGCGGGTTTTACAAATCGAAAAAATTTGGTTTCTGTGTTTTTAACCATAACTCAGCCGCGCATGGTTCGTTGGATTGGTATTTAGATTCAGCAAAAACGAAAAACATAAATTTGTGCGGGCTGCCGCAGCCAATGAAAGCGAAGAAGTCAAAGGTACAAAGTGTTTCAAGCATAGACTAATTCTTATAGTAGAGATAACAGTTCTCTCAGCAAATTTATGACATTTGGACGTGTGTGATATGAACGTTGGATGTTGAAAAGAATTGCTTCAATAATACCAGATAGAGGCAATGGTTCAAAACAACCAACAAAATTGCAACAACGATGTTTCGTTTTCGTTTTGTGTTTTAAAATTATTGTGTTAAATACAATAACAGTCGATAAAAAAGTGGAAAACACATTTAAATTTCACAGTTTTTCACCAAAACGACATGGTGGTTCTTGTAATTCCACCTGGTGTAAGTCACTTTTCGTCAAACATCTCTCTATCACACCGACCGCATCACAAAGAGTGTGAAAGGAAAAGTCAGATGAGTCAATTATTCTCTCTAGTAAGATTTGGTTTGGTTTGGTTTCAAGCAAGGAGAATAAAAAAAATAACAATTTGCCGAACAGTTCACCCACTTCTTTTGTTGAAATGAATCCAGTCGAAATTTTGACAAATTTGGTTAAAATAACAAAATTGCAGAGCGATCGCTGGCTTAATGGCGAGCAGAGTTGGCGCTACAATTGAATCATAGAACCCTCAATACAACAGCAAATACATGTTTTAAGAAAACAATGATGTGGTTCTATGTTAAAGGAATTTTTGAAAACAGATCAACTGCTGTGATGAAACCCATAGTAGAGTAGAGCTTATGTCCATCGTAAGGATACACATACATACATAGTTGTGTACACATACACATGATATTCAAATAGAAATGTTAATAATAAATTCCTAAAATTTTTTTTAATTGCAGGACCTGAATAAGACACAATAACACTCTACCCTTCGACTACCACAATGGTGGAATGGATATAATATATTAAATATATTTTCGGAACAAAAATTCCAAAATTTTTTATTGAAATAGACGAAAACAACAGCAATGTAATACCAACAGTGTATTTATGTACAATTGACAATAAGTAATTTCAAACACATTCAAAACATTCACAATGAAACAAATTCATTGCAGCAATGACTTAAAGTCATGTACCAGTGAAACAAATTCATAGCAGCAACGAAAAAAATCCCATAAGAATATAATTTAACAAAAATTACAGTTTTGAATATCGACTACAAATACAGTATGAAACATAATTGTGTGCTATTGTGATGGTCATCACTGTAAACACAGGCAACATGCAAGTTAATATGCGCTGCTTCATAACCAATACCTTTTTTTTGTGACTTGTGATAATTGTTTGGGGAAATCAACAGTCAAATGATAAATCATAACTTGACGACATGCAGACAGACAAAGACCTCCATTAAAATTCTCAAATGTATAAATAATGTCCAAACAAAACGTATACGGCGTTTACATAGACTAGAGCATTTTGTTGAAATGAATCCAGTCGAAATTTTGACAAATTTGGTTAAAATAACAAAATTGCAGAGCGATCGCTGGCTTAATGGCGAGCAGAGTTGGCGCTACAATTGAATCATAGAACCCTCAATACAACAGCAAATACATGTTTTAAGAAAACAATGATGTGGTTCTATGTTAAAGGAATTTTTGAAAACAGATCAACTGCTGTGATGAAACCCATAGTAGAGTAGAGCTTATGTCCATCGTAAGGATACACATACATACATAGTTGTGTACACATACACATGATATTCAAATAGAAATGTTAATAATAAATTCCTAAAATTTTTTTTAATTGCAGGACCTGAATAAGACACAATAACACTCTACCCTTCGACTACCACAATGGTGGAATGGATATAATATATTAAATATATTTTCGGAACAAAAATTCCAAAATTTTTTATTGAAATAGACGAAAACAACAGCAATGTAATACCAACAGTGTATTTATGTACAATTGACAATAAGTAATTTCAAACACATTCAAAACATTCACAATGAAACAAATTCATTGCAGCAATGACTTAAAGTCATGTACCAGTGAAACAAATTCATAGCAGCAACGAAAAAAATCCCATAAGAATATAATTTAACAAAAATTACAGTTTTGAATATCGACTACAAATACAGTATGAAACATAATTGTGTGCTATTGTGATGGTCATCACTGTAAACACAGGCAACATGCAAGTTAATATGCGCTGCTTCATAACCAATACCTTTTTTTTGTGACTTGTGATAATTGTTTGGGGAAATCAACAGTCAAATGATAAATCATAACTTGACGACATGCAGACAGACAAAGACCTCCATTAAAATTCTCAAATGTATAAATAATGTCCAAACAAAACGTATACGGCGTTTACATAGACTAGAGCATTACGAGGATACAAATGTCAAATTCCGTAATCCCGATATTGCCATAATCTCGTGTGTCAACCCCGCATTGCTTTTGTGGATTTTTATGCCTATTAACATAATAGTTACTAAGTGTTCCTTAAACCACATTTCTATTCAAGAATCATCCAATAAGCCTCTGTGTTTTGTGAATATGCCACGTTATCTACAAACAAAGAAAATCTTTTCCACACTAACGAAATTTTGGACAACTAAACTTCGTTGGCCGTCGGTGGAAAGATGGTAGTATCTGAGGCTCTTGTATATGAGAACCACCTTACATTTCTCTCGAGCATATTTTTAGATTTTAAATTAGATCGTTCATTTGAAAGTAAATGCCAGTGAACCTCGGGAGCAACACTAGGTCTGTCTGCGTACTTTTCCAGTAACAAATATCCAGTAACTGTTTCTGAGAGAGTAAGATACGGGCGGAGCAATTAGTCCTTGACTTTTTGAATGACACACAGTTTTTTTTTTACAAAAAATAAATTTATTTTTCAACATTATCTCCTTTTAGCTCAATACACTTAGTCCAACGTTTCTCCAATTTTTGTATCCCTTCCAAAAAAAAATAGGATTTTTCGAGGTTCATAAAATAGGCATTTGTTTGATCAATAATTTCATCGTTGGAGCTAAATCTCTTTCCACCGAGCCATTTCTTTAGGTTTGGAAATAGGAAATAGTCACTGGGGACTAAATCCGGAGAATATGGTGGATGAGGTACCAACTCGTAGCCCAATTCAGGGAATCCAAACAATCCTTTGAAATTGTCACACGATTACATTTATGGTCAATTGAGAGCAAACACGGCACCCATCTTGCAGACAGCTTTCTTATTAAAATCTTTTCTTTTCGAAACCACACTTTTACTCTTCGATCGGCCAACACCATATCGTGGATTTTTTCGACATTTTCGGGTATTGACCTCAATTGGCCGTCCAGAACGTTCAGCGTCATTTGTACTTGTGCGACCACAACGAAAGTCAGTAAACCACTTTTTTACCATTGAAATCGATGGTGCAGAGCCCCATAGTATTTATCAAGCCTTTCCTTGGTTTGATTGTCGGTTTTTTTTCGCAAAAATAATGTTTAATGAGCACCCGAAATTCACTTTTTTCCATTTTTTAAAAAATTCACTAGGCTGTATGTTTTGAACAGCTGTTAAACGCAAAGTAAATGACGGAACTTGTTCACAATTTGACAGTAGTCTACTAACAGGTGGTACTTGATGGGAGCAGTGTTGCATTTCATATAACTACGAGAGAAGTTCGAAAAGTCACGGACTTATTGATCCGCCCTCTAGATTTTACACTCCCAGTATAAAATATCACAGAAAGTACACAGACGTCATCCAGTAAAAACTTGCAAGAAATAAGAACTTTTGTATGTATACAGCTGATTTGCAATGTAAACATTGGAAGAACAAACAGTTCGAAATGTTTATTACAAAGTGCTAAAAATTATTGTTTCTATTAAAAAGAAATTTTCAATCATTAATTTGTTATTTTATATTCTTTCTATTTCCTAATTTTGTTTGTTTACGCAAAACGTTTATTTTAAAACATATGTTCGAACTGGCAAATTCGTACTGGCATAAGTTTCTCCAGCGAAAACTTGTAAGTTCTCCATCATCGAACTTTCAAACAAATCTCTCACTCTGTGGTGTAAACAGTCAACATCCAGTAACAATTTGTACAAATTGTAACAAATTATTATTATTATTATTTCAACTATACCACAGCGAACAGGGTGATCCAAACTGGGCTTTCTCAATATTTTGCTCAAATAAAATAATTTCTTAGTAAATTTTAATTTTAAATTTCCATAACTTATTGGTTTAAAAGATTTTGTAGCAGAGTATATTTTGTAGAATGATATAAGTTATGGCCTATAAGTGCTAACAAATGTAATTCCCTGCGACTTTGACAACTTTTTATAATTGGGATTAAAAAGGTTAAAATTTCACTCTTTTGTTGTCCGAACCCTTCCATATACCCCACTGTATGTGCGCCAGGTTGCGTCCGTGTGAATCGGAGCAATTTTTCTGACCCAAGGTCAGATATTCTGTGCAAAATATATGCATATTACAGTTTACACACTTTTTGAAAATATTTCGGCCTTCTAAACACAAATCTAAGGACAAGAACTTTTTATCAAATCGTCGCCTTATTGACAATATGGATCTTTTAACGTTTTGCGAACCCTGCCCATGAAAGTAACGTGTGACCCAATATTAGAGTAATTAACATAAAAATCATAAAAATATATTTTTTGAATTTAAATTTCATGACCGATATTGTTAGTTTTTAGTTAATGTATGAGAATTCATACTACAAGCTTACAAGGTCAGGTTAGTTTTTGTTGGAATAATAGACAATTCAGTTAAGCACACACACTGGCATGACTAGTTTCGATCTCCATGACAAGTTCCTCATCAGATCCCTATCTATTGTGCCTGAACTGATACCATCGGTTGATCATCAATCGTTTACATAGAAGCTGAATTACGCAATTTACATATGATGAATTTCATGTAAAAATCGAGATGCATTGAACCCGTCCCCCTCAGATATCGATGAAATTTTCTTCATAGCTAAATTTGATTTATAGATACAAACCCTCATTTTTAGAAATGACTGTTTTGCGATTTTTTGGGCGTGGCACAGTGGGAAAGTTTTCGAAAAAACGCGAAAATGGTCGAAAAGACCTCCATTTGAACTACAATAACTCAGAATCGGCTGAACCGATTTCCATGATCTTGGTATCATTCAAAAGATATTTTAACAGGCTTTATGACACGTTTAAAAAAAATAAAAAATACACTGTAAAAAATTTTATAACAAAAATAAATTTAACTAACGAAAAAACCAGTGTTTTACAGTGTATTATTTTTTTAGAAAGGTTTATCCTTCACCTATACCATATCAAAAAATAAAAATGGGTTCTTTTTTAGTTTTTTTTATACAATTTTTTAAGTAGTGTCACTGCTAGTAATTGCCCTTATATTTTATATTTACAGGTAATATAAATAAACATTGTCCCAGGAAAATTATGAATATGTTTTAACCCCAAAAAGTTCTTGCTTGCCGTAAAAATTGCTATATAAATGCACCTGATGAACGTACCGAAATTCATAATTATAAACAGTTTCGAGAAGGCAAGATATCCCATTACAATTTTTACGCGTATATTTTAAAAATTTGAGTGAATATGAATTCAAACAATAAGTACAGATGCATAAAAATATCTAATAAGTGTTGCGCTTCGCTTCGTAAAATAAGTGAAAACGGGGCTGCAAATATAATTGAATATTTTCGCTGTTATTCGAATTATTTCGAAAACTTTCGGTACGTATTACTAGAAGTGACACAACTTAAAAAATTATATAAAAAAAACTAAAAAAGAACCCATTTTTATTTTTTGATATGGAATAGGTGAAGGATAAACCTTTCTAAAAAAATAATACACTGTAAAAAACCCCTTGATCTTTTTGGTTTTTTCGTTAGTTAAAATTTTGTTTTTGTTATTAAGTTTTTTACAGTGTATTTTTTTTAAACGTGTCATAAAGCCTGTTAAAATATCTTTTTAATGATACTAAGATCATGGAAATCGGTTCAGCCGATTCTGAGTTATTGTAGTTTAAATGGAGCTCTTTTCGACCATTTTCGCGTTTTTTCGAAAACTTTCCCACGGTGCCACGCCCAAAAAATCGCAAAACAGTCATTTCTAAAAATGAGAGTTTGTTTGTATTGATCAAATTTAGCTATGAACAAAATTTCATCGATATCTGAGGTGGTCGGGTTCAATATTTCAGTTCTATCTCGATTTTAAATGAAATTCATCATATGCGGATTAGTATCGATCGAAGATCCCCAAGAATCAACACACACTGAAAGGTCCATAATTCCAACACAAGAAATATATTGTTATTTGATTTCTAAATAATATTAACATAAATTCGAATGAGACACGCGTGAGGCACGAATTATTCATGCTGAATAATCTGTCGTTTTTTGTTGTTTGGATGCAAATATAACGAGTGTTTGGAGCTGTCGTAAATATAGTATACTTGTGTCCAAACACATTGTGTTTGCTATCCAATATTACATGTTTGAGACACAGTGATTAATATGTTGTAATATATGTGTGTGTGACCCAAATATACATGGGTTTTGTTATACAAATACAGTTTGTTGCACTATTTATGTTCTCTCGAGAGCAAGAGAATAAAAGAGGGAGAACGAGGGTATATCTTGTAAGGTTGCATCTGTATTTTTGCATTATTCTCTCAGTCAGTGATTCATAAATAATCCTGAATGTGCGTGTAAATTGCAGATGTAGTCAGTGTTTCTTATTTTGGCTGATGTATTGCGTTTTAGTTTCATGAATTCAGTCGTCAGTGGTTCATCGGGCAGAGGATATCAAAAGCGCTTGATCAGTGAAAAAAGCATAAACAAAGGTTTGGTTTTTGTGTATGTGGTTATTAATACTCGCTTAGCTTACATGAACTAGATTTATACGATACATAAGTATATTATTTGTGTACCAACACATAGTGATAACCAACGCATAGTTGAAACCTTCTGAAAACAAAAACGTGAGAGACAACAATGAAAGCAGAAGCAAAAGAGCAGCATATTCTCATCTCATGAAAAAATAAACAAATAATGTATTCAATCAGGGGGTTTCTATGGCACAGCTGATCGAAAAGGTACTAGGGAAATGATGTAGAATGAGAGACCAAAGAAGACATACAGATTATAGACCATGCAGCAAACTAAGTTTAAAAATGTTTTATTAAATTATTTTTTATGCTGTTTGCATCGAACAAAAATACGCATTCCCTTTATTTCTGTCCGTATTTTGCCAACCAAAGAGTAAATTACCAAAGCAACTCGAACTCGATGAAATGGCCTACTACCTCGTCGTCATTAAGAGAACACGAAGAGATACATAAAAGCTATTTTCTATCGCTCTGTGATTCAATGCAAGAAATTGTAAAATTGGTAATTTTAAATCTTTTACTTTTTTGTATTAATTCTTTGTAAGTGACGATTTATCCGACCTTTCGTATTGTATTCAAAAATTAAATTGTTCGAGCGTTTGGTCGTGTTTATTAATTAATTATATTTTTCGATATTTCGCTACCCTTTGGATAGCATCGCCTGGAAGATATATTATTTAGAAATGAAAAACAATTGATAAACTAATTTTTTTTTCTTTTTCATGTCTTCGTATTATCGAGGAAAAATGGGACAGAATAGAACGGCACACAAATATTAATAAATCATTATTCCTCTATATTTTAAAGTTTTGTATAGAAGACAACAGGTATTTCCGATATGATGACAAGGTATATTTTCAACAAGGAGGACTTCCAATGGGATCTCCAGCTTCCCCGATTGTGGCTGATATTGTTATGGAGAATCCACTTGATTCCTGCATAGAGGAGATGGCCATAAAACTGAAAATCATTACTAAATATGTAGACGATTTATTCTGTATCGTTACAAATAGTGCAATAGATAATATTTTGACAACATTTAATAATGTTCGTTCTAATATTCGGTTTACAATTGAAGAAGAGTGTGGATCAAGACTTCCTTACGTGGATACCATGGTAATAAGAAATGGGGAGAATTTATTAATGGATTGGTACCAAAAACCAACTGCTTCTGGAAGGGTTATCAATTACCACTCCAAACACCCGAAATTAATGGTTGTCAATACGGCAAGAAACCTCATAGAGAGAGTTTTGAAGATAAGCGACGGGAATTTTCACAAAAAGAATAAGGAGAAGATTACAACTAAATATATTAATGGGCAACAATTTCCCAATAGGGTTAATCAATAGATTGATAACGCAATATGAAAATAAGGGACAATATAACCAAACAGTTCAAATCATTGTCTTATGTGCCAGGATTTTCTGAGAGATTAGAAAAATCAAAAATATTCGATACTAATAATTACAAAATGGCCCATAAAACAACACACTCACTAGGTGGATTGTTTAGTAAAACCAAAGATAGAATAGATAAATTTGATAGATCTAATATAGTGTACGAGATACCTTGTGGAGGAAATAATAGTGAAAGTTGCAATACAAATACAACTAAGAATAAACTTAGGACTAGAATTGCAGGACACAAATCAGATCAAAAATATAGACACATCTCAACACAAAAAACATCATTACCATCACACTGTGCAAACTTAAATCATTTTCCAAACTTTCTAGATACGTCAGTTTTGAATAGGGAAAATAATTATAAACGTCGTTTTATGTTAGAAATGTTACAGATAATAAGGACTCCAATAGCGAAGAGAATAAACTTTAAAGCAGATACGGATAATGTTGCACAGTATTATAGACATTTAATTAGTAAAATGTAGAACATTTCACCTAAAATATTTTGATGTATCATTGAATTTGTCACTAGGTAACATTTTTAATATATCCGTATGTAACTTGTTGAATTTACCATTATGTACATATTTTTATCAACCAAATTATTTTGCTGGCTGTAAATTAGAGAAACTATTCCTACACAAAAATTTTTCTGGCTGTAACTTAGAACATTTTTCATATGACAACAAAATTTCTTCAATTGTTCAATTTTTTAATTTTTTGTTGTTGTTTTTAAAAAAAAATTTGTTTATCAATTGTTTTTCATTTCTAATTAATAATATATCTTCCTGACGATGCTATCCAAAGGGTAGCGAAATATCGAAAAATATAATTAATTAATAAACACGACCAAACGCTCGAACAATTTAGTTTTTGAATTAATTCTTTTTACTATTCAATGAATGAACCTATTTTGTGGTCATTACGGGAATTAATTACATAAACACGTTTAACGAGCTAGATATTTCTCCTGCGATGATATCATTTATAAAATCTCTAGATGAATATTTTTGGTACTTTTAAATTAGTCTGTAAGGGTTGTTGCCATCCATAGACTGAATAAGTAAAGAAATGAAATAAAATAATCAGATATGAAATGTGGATTTATATATAAAATTAATTATAATGAATAATTATTGAATTCAAAGAATAATTCGTTTGTAAATATTATTATGTTTGGGAGGAAATGCGCATCTGTTTCCACGTAAGTATATAAAGGTTTGGGGGAACACGCGAATGATTGCACTAAGTATATGGATGTTTGGGATGAAGAACGCATATGTGTCCACGTAAAAGCATACATGTTTGCCAGTTAACATGATCTGTTAGCATTTAAATACAAGTGAGTTTGTGACTTGCAAACATGTTTTGATGTTTGGGATGAAGAACGCATATCTGTCCACGTAAAATCATACATGTTTGCCAGTAAACATGGTTTCTGCAAAATTTGTTTGGGAAATGAAATCAAATGAAAGTATATGCTACTGACGCCGTTTGTTTCAGTGTGTATAGATTCTCCCGTGAGCACCACACAAGAAATATTTCCAGATGTTGTACTAACGAAGGCCTTACCACTACATATTTTGTGGTCCACTTCAGATCCATAAAATTCCGCTTTTTACCTATTGTGTCCCACTTTTTTGTCAAAACCAGTTGGTCAGGTTATGTATGTATACCTAACGTGACGAACGGTTTTTGATCGAAAAGCGAGAATTTTTTCCCAAAGGCGTGGTTGAAAGATTTTCAATAAATAAGTGAACATGTAAAAAATTATAATATAAAATTGTATAAAGCAAATAAAAGTAACTTGATTTAAAAAAAATATATTACAACTTTTATTATTTTTAAAAGCATTTTTGTTATCCGCTTCTATGTCCGATGACAATACGATAAGTGGCCTTGTTCACAAAATACCTTGTTCTCCAATTTTGCCAACTAAAACGTTTAATTCCTGCATTAAAATTCGCAATTTTTTTCGAAATTAAAATTTTGGTGTGTTTATGATTCCTTGAAAATTATCTATTAGGGTTTTCACGATGGTGTAGCCAAATATTTCCAGCCCTGGAAAAGTTTCCCAATGGAAAATCGTTGAAGATAAAGTTTACAAACTTCAAAACTTTCATTTGATAATGTGACTTCAAATCCTACTTGCGATAGTTTCAAGTACAGGGTGGAGCGCTGTAATTTGATTATTTGGGAATGAAATATAAAAATGAAGAACCTTAGAAAAATTTATTTTATATTTTAATTATATTGAACAGTAAGTGAATTTGTACATTACATGGTTTTAAATAGTGTACCTGGCAAATGTCGACCTTCGGTATCCACACACTGCTGCATACGTTTTCATAAGTTTTCATGAACTCTAAGGGCCAATGATGCCTACTCGTGATATGGCGCACCACACAGTGCGTACACATGACACATTCCCTACTGCTCTCAATGACGTTACCCAATTTACAATTGATTGCCGTCCAGGAACACTTCCGCGTGGGGGAACAGCGAATCGTAAACGAAAAGCACGCTGCACTGCAATGATCGAGTGGGCATTTGAACACAAAATTACCTCTCCTCACGTGTCCAATGCATGATGGCAACTGAAAGGCAGACGAATTCAAATCTCGCGTCAGCCACTATAAGCCACACATGCTCTCCACTCTCTTCGACCAACAGTGCCGCCACAGCCTGTAGTGCAAAAAAGCAAATTACCGCGCTACACCCTGTATTATAATAAAAACATGTTCATTCTAAGCAAAATTATACTTTACTATTGGCATAAAGCGGGAATATCCCTAGAAAGCGGGTTTGAGATTCAAGGCGTGATTACACATATTAAAGCGGAAGAATCCTGCCAAAAAACGGGATGGTTGGTCAGGTTAGGTATATGTACATAATTAAAAACAAAATATTACAACTTTTATTATTTTGAAAAAGCTTTTTTGTTGCCCGCTTCCTTATGCCCGATTACAATCTTACAAATCGCCTTCGCCTTGACGATCGTTTCGAAAGTTGTGAACTTTATCATCAGAGTCTTAGTTATAGGCTACTGATATCTGTTCAAATCTGTCACTAACTGAAATAATTTAATAGGATTTTTTTTTGTCTTCTTATTAATGTGATATATCCAGTTTTTCTTACCGTCGGATGGGAAACAAATTACACTGAGGGACAAAATTAAATACAATAAATAACAAGGTTCTGACAACGGATTCTGGCGTTTTGAAAGTTTTCGTCTGTATTTTTTTAAGGGGGGTTGAAGTTTTTCCCCTTTTGCACATTCATATGATATATTTTAGGTATAGGATTTGTTCAGCAATTTTATGTACAAATTTACGAGAAACATTTTTGTGGAATACTTTAACCCTCTACCGCCTCAATATATGGGTCTTTTTTTCTTTTTGAGGAAAAAGGAATAAACACCCCTAAACCAGGGGGTAACGGGTTAAAATGTACTACAAAAATATTGCTCATAAAATTCTACTATAAGTTTCTTAACACACCAAAGCTCAACTCAACTTGAATTAATTTCGTACCTATTTCGAGTTGTTGTGGAAAAATATCCTACGTTAAATTTCACTACAAGTCACCGAAAAAAGGAAGCTGTAGATTAACATCTGTAAATAAAATATCAGTATAAATTTCGGTTGGTAATTCTTTGTCTTTATCAAACAATGTCCAGCATATGTGAGCAGTAAGACAATGAATGTTTGATGAAATCCTTCACCATGTTCAGAGGACTCTGTCCCCAACTGATGATCAAAGTAATCCATTTGAGGATTCAAAAAATGAAACTAATTTTTCAAAAACACTTTGCATGGTGTCGACATATATTCGAGAAGTAGGGTTGGTTTGCTGAGAGCAGAGTAACAAGCCGAGCGAATTTGAGCCTACTAGCCGCCGCCGCCGGTAATTTTTTTATACTCCGAGCCGCCGCCGAATTAATCGGCTAAAATCGGCTTAAAATATGGGTCGATTAACTCGAAGCCGCCGATTTTTTCGTTAGGTGTACTTAAAAACTTAAGTACTTTAATGTAACCAATAACGAATACCGAGATACTCGGTACTTGTACTCATGATGATTTGTACAACACTGTCTAACATGACACCAAGTTCCGTTATAAAACGAGAACGACAAACATATAAAAATAGTGAAAATGGCACAAAACTAAAACATAACCTGGCGTTTTATCAGAAATTGGTAAAACAGAAATAATATGCGAAAGAACACCCAAAAATATTTCCATGCTACGGCGCCGGCTCCGAATGCTGGAATCATTTTGGAACCTTCAGCATTGGAGGCAGAACCATTTTAAAGGGTTATAGATTTTGTTTCCTTCTTAAAGCGTAATTTTAAGTTAACTTTTTTATTTTTCCTGTGAAACGTGTAAAACAAAGTAAATTTTGTTTCCGAGATTAGGTCGTTCCAATTTTTAAATAAAATATATGTACATACATACATACATATCTTCGCTGTTTATTATCGGATCGGTTTGTCATTTGGAAGATTATGTAAACCCCTTTGAAACAACGTCTAATTTTCCCGATTTCATTAACCCACTGTGGGCGGTTTCAGGTTTTGGTTCAAACTTTTTGGGAGAATACTTATGTCAAAATATGAACCATGGTACAATATGTCTCATTAACCCTGGAAACCCATATTATGCAATTTATTTCATCAAATCCGCGCGATTTTTTTTAAAATAATTTTTCAAAACGGGTGTTTTTCTCGTTCCTCATATTATTTACTTTTTAAACCCCTTCCCACCGGCTGCAGTTTTCCTAATAGTTTTGGAACAAAAAATGTATCATCATCATCTGGTGTTTAAAAGGTTAAAGAGACAATTAATACCGCAAATTAAAGCTTGAAATTTACCTTCAGAATATATTATACTTAGTATGAACATAAATACTGTTACTTATATTTTGGGCTATAAAACAAAGACTAATGAACGTTGTTGAATTGCCTAATTTCTACGATATTTTATATTTTATATAACTTTATATTTAATACAATTGCTTAAGAAAATAATGAATTTGTTTGATATCAGGATTATTTAATATAAATCATCTATCGGAATTTCAAGTTAAAGTTTAACTGTCACTAACGCATTTGAATTGTTCTATGTTATTGAATCCGCCAGATGGCTACAATCTTTCTTGGAATTGCAATATATGTTAAATCTAACGGCAACTGCTAGAAAACTAATAAGAGGGAATTGCAAGTACGCAAGCACCATTTTCTTGGGTAAAAATAAAATCATTCGTTGTTTGGATAACTGGATTAACAAGACGTCTTTTTCTTTCGGTAATTGCTAGCTGCTTCCCAACTAAGCCACCATTTTCAAATTTTAAAATTCTCAAAAACTATTGAGAAAAAACATTTTGGCGCCCGAGCAGGGACTTGGTTGGTTGCTGCTACTTATAAAGAATATTTCGGAAAATTATTGGGAAAATTTGAGATTTGTTAATTTATTACAAATATCACCCATAATTTTAATTGTTCTTATATATAAAGAGTTAGCTAAATTGTTGCTTAATCTCTTAACAACACGTCTTGGTAAATTGTGCTCGATTGCTGGTTCCAAATTTGCTACTGCCAATGCCTCGTCGTTGCCGCTGTCATAACTGCAGGAATAATCAGCAGGGGAGTAACTCTGACTCTGGACAATCGGATCAACAGGTAAAAGCGCAAGAAAATCTTTGTGTAACCTAACCTAAAATTTGTAAAGTACACAAATTTTGGAGATCTTGATACACGTATTTGATTTGAAGGTTTCCAACAACTGCACAATAGTAGCCGAACACAAATATTTTCTTTCCGCTTTAATTACTTTACAACATGTTTTAACTATATTTATTGTGAACAATGCCTGCGATATGAAAGTACAAGCAAATATGCAATAACCCATTATCATAAATCCGCATACTTCAACAAAAGTTAGGTCTGACAATCTTTTCTGTTACGTAAGACTGCAAACGCTGCCAATAAATTATTGTCAAGTACAATTTGTTGCTTAATGTGTCGATTTAATTCGGATTTCTGATCAATTTCTTCTGGACATAAACTTTCAACTCATTTCGTTTTACTACTTTTTCGCTTTTTTGACATTTCCTAATCAGCGGCTCTATTCGCTGTTCCGTTCCAATCGTTTTAGTGTTGCAGGTGTTGCCACTCTGGTTAATGGTACGTTCCGCTTACTCAGATTAAGGTAAATTTCCACTGGTAATACGGCACACATTCTTAAATATAGTTCGTTGATTTCGCTCCAATCGAGTAGACCAGTTAATTGGCTTTGAGAATTGGCGAACATGTTTTGAAATTTTGTGGGATAAATATAATTTGGAAGTTGTGGTCAGTTTGGTGGCAACATCTTGTGTCGATTGAGGGGCTTAAATTATCGAATATAAATACCATCCCTGATAACATAAAGTTGAAGTGAGAATAACAGTAGAATCATAAACCGAAAAGAATGAACAAATAAATGAAAGTCTGAAATTTAAAGTGTGCTAATTTAAGTATAATTGGGAAAAGGTGATAAAATTATAAACTTATATTCCACTGGTGACATTTTCATGATAGAAGACAAGAATGTTTGATGGAAATTGCGTTTACTGGATACCTTTGTTCGGACTATTAAGAGTAAACGAAAATCTGAAGCAGTGTTCCACGGAGTTACATTGTCGAAAGTGAACAATTGGTGGATGTAAAAACTGCAAAGATACGTGTGAGTAACACATATTTGATTAAATTCCTTGTTTTTGTTTAGAGTATTTGTTACACAAGTTGGTGAACATTTTTATCATTATATTTAAATTGTTAAGTTTCGTAATATTGTTTTATCCCTTTATTATTGTTCCTATGCCCAAGTAATATCGACAATAACTTACGCCAAGAAGAATTGTGTGAAACGAAATTGCTAATAAAGCTTACTTATACTAAGAATATATTTGAAAATGACTGGCAAAAAACGCCAAGACTCTCCAGCAAGGAGAGAC
The DNA here is from genome assembly GCA_963931995.1 of Phaonia tiefii. Taxonomy (NCBI): domain Eukaryota; kingdom Metazoa; phylum Arthropoda; class Insecta; order Diptera; family Muscidae; genus Phaonia; species Phaonia tiefii. Next base: position 490,548 of record OZ008367.1, on the reverse strand, counting down.
CAATTACAAAAGCTAGTTGCAAATAAGACCAGGGTGGTTCAGAATATTGTGAGAATTAGGCAATCGATTCGGGAAAAGAAAATTTCGTTTAATTCTATCGAATTAGAATGCCGAATGGACATATTATGCCAGTACATTGATCAAGCGATGAAGTACCAATCCGAAGTGGAAATGCTTGATCCTGCAAATGACGATCGGGTTGAGTTGGAGGAAATCTGTGTGACCACTAAGTCATCCATTTTAACTCTTTTAGCCAAAACTAGAAGGTCAAGTTTACCCGATACTTCTTTTGCTGTTCAACCACATACTTCGAGGCTTCCAAGTATGAAACTCCCAAAATTTAGCGGTAAATATTCCGACTATAAAAATTTCATGAGTCTATTCGAGAACTTGGTACACAATGATACGTCACTAACAGATATAGAAAAATTCAACCATCTGATATCTTGTTTATCAGATGAGGCTCTGGGTACGGTAAAGGCCTTTCAAATATCGGAGGACAACTATCCGAAAGCTATCGCTAGTTTGAAAAGGGTTTACGACAATGAGTGTCTGATATTTTTTGACAATATTTCGAAACTTTTTGATCTTCCTGAGATCAGTAAACCTTCTGCAACTGCCCTGCGTGGTATGATTGATACTGTGTCCGCAATATATGACTCCCTATTATCTATCGGTGATGACAGAAAAATAGCAAATGCGATATTAATTCATCTAGTGATGACTAAGGTAGATCCAGTCACGAAAACCAAGTGGGAAGAACAGCTTGATTTCGATAAGCTCCCACTATGGACCGACTGCGAGGCTGCATTGAACAAACGTTACCAGCATATTTTTGCTGACGAATCTTCTATGTCAAAGCCTAAAGTTGTTAAAAATAAAATCGATACCCAACCTAAGAAAATTACGAAAACATCACTTTCTTGTTCGAAAACAAAGAAAGGAGGGGATAAGTGTATATACTGCAAAGCCAGTGATCATTCTGTACATACATGCTCTTCGTTTACCGCGTTGTCAGTTCTTCAAAGGTTTGATTTTATAAAGTCCGTACCAGCGTGTATCAACTGTCTCCAGAGAGGGCATACAGTTGCAAGATGTAATTCAACAAAATGTAGAGTTTGTAGTAGTTCGCATCATACTTTGTTGCATAGATATGGTTCAGATTCACAAAGGACAAATTCTAATACAAATTCTGTTCAATTAACGCCGGAACAACCTACAACTTCTCATACGTCTGTGAATCATTCATCTTCGGATGAAAATATCATTCTGGCTACGGCCGTGGTGCGCGTAAGGAGTAGTTCTGGAAACTTTATCTCAGCTAGAGCTCTCCTTGACTCCGGATCGCAGACCAATTTGATCACGGAAGACCTTGCCCAAAGGTTAAGACTGAAACGCGAGGGAGGCTTACTGAATTTAACCGGCATAGGAGAAACTATGTCATCTTGCAAGAATAATGTTGGCGTTACTTTCACGTCGAGGGTTAATTCAATCCAACTATCCTCAAAATTCTGGGTTATAAGTTCAATTACGAACATTCAACCTGAGCGCACGATATATACATCGGACTGGAACATTCCACAGAATATTGAGCTAGCAGATCCTTGGTTCTTTAAGCCTCACAGGATTGATTTGCTAATTGGAGCTGAGCTTTTCTTTGATATTCTCTGCGTTGGTCAAATTAAATCCAACCATAAAACTCCGGTCTTGCAGAAAACTTCTCTTGGCTGGATTGTAGCTGGTAAATACACCCAGTCAAAAGAACCAAGCTCGAGTACTATATGCCACGTTTCCACTGATATTGCGGATGAAGATTACGTTGATTCGGTAGTTCGAAAGTTCTGGGAGTTAGAAGATCTTCCAAGGAATTCGAAAACTGAATACACAGAAGAGCATAAACAGTGTGAAGAAATGTTTAAAAATACAATACGGCGGCTGCCGTCAGGGCGGTTTGAAGTTTTACTTCCCTTTAAATCGGATCCCAGTTGTTTAGGCTCGTCCTACGAGACTGCCAGGCATCGCTCTTGTCACTAGAACGCAAACTCTTGAAAAATCCGGATATGATGAAAATGTATCACGATTTCATGCAAGAATATCTGAATTTAGGGCACATGTCTTTAACGGATAATCGAGTACCTACCAATCCTCATTACTTTATACCGCATCAGTGTGTTTTGCGCCCACAAAGCACATCGACCAAACTTCGTGTTGTATTCGACGCATCGAGTCGAACTTCTGCACATATGTCACTAAACGATTTGCTGATGGTTGGGCCCACTGTTCAGGAAGAGTTATATTCTTCACTAATACGCTTCAGATTCCACAAATATGCTGTCACTGCAGACATTGAAAAGATGTATCGCCAAGTTTTAATTGGTGAGGAAGATCGAAAGTTTCAACTTATCCTGTGGAGACGGAACCCATCAGATCCGTTACAAATATTTCGTCTGAACACGGTGACGTACGGTACGTCCTCAGCGCCGTTTCTTGCTATTAGGTGTCTCATTCAGTTGAGCGACTTATTTAGAGAGAGCCTTCCCATCGGATCTGACGTTGTTCGCAAAGATTTTTACGTTGATGATTTATTGACCGGAGCCGATAGTTATGATGAGCTTCTAACTATTCGAGACCAAGTTACTCAGATTCTAAGATCAGCTGGATTTAATTTGACAAAATGGTCTTCAAACCACCAAAATTTTAATATAGTTAATTCTGGAGGGAAATTGTTGCAAACTGATACCGACTCGTCTAAAGCTTTGGGTATCCATTGGTTTCCGAGTAGTGACGTATTCAGATTCCATTTGGAAGCAGATTTATTTGAGTTAAAGGCATCTAAGAGAAATATTTTATCGGTTTCTGCCCGTTTGTTCGACCCTCTGGGTCTATTGTCACCAATTTTGACAACAACCAAAATGTTGCTGCAAGATCTTTGGATACAGAAACTGGACTGGGACGAGTCAATTCCGCTACGATTGAATACAACATGGGAGAATTTCAAAAATGAATTGTCAAAAATAGGGTCCATTGACATTCCGAGATTCGTCCACACTTCAAACTCTGCTACTATACAAGTTCATGGCTTTGCCGATGCCTCAGTTCGGGCTTATGGGTGTTGTATATATATTAGAAGTAGTTATGGGAATGAAGTCTGCTGTCGATTGCTTACGGCTAAATCTAAAGTCGCTCCACTCAGAACTAAAACTCTCCCGAGGCTAGAATTGTGCGCAGCACATTTGTTAGCCGAGTTGTGGATACGTCTTAAAGACATGATGCATTTTGAGATTCAAAGTGTAACTTTCTGGACTGATTCAGAAATAACATTACACTGGATAAAAACCCATCCATCCCGTCTTTCCACATTCGTGGCAAATAGAGTTGCTGAGATACAAGAATGGTCGGACCGTGTTACTTGGCGGCATGTGCCTTCGCCGCAAAATCCAGCTGACCTTGTGTCTAGAGGATGTGATGTAGAAAAACTTAAAACCTCAATTTGGTTCAATGGTCCATCATTTCTTCTAAGTGACTGTTCTCATTGGCCTGTCAATAAACATTTTAATTTGACAGAGGAACAAGAAACTTTGGAAAAGAAAAAATCTAATATTTTCCTCGCAATTGAAAGACCTTTGGAAACAGGCAATGTATTTACAGCATTGATTGAAAAGTATTCTAATTACACGAAGCTCCTGAGGGTGATGTGTTACACCATGAGATTCATTGATGCATTGAAAAAATATACAATGCCAAGGACATTGTGTCCTACCTCAAGGGAAATAAGTTGGGCTTTCTTTAAACTTGTCGAAGTTGTTCAAAAAATTGAGTTTGCAGGGGAAATTAAGAAACTTGAAAAGTCAATTCCATTGTCATCAAGTATACAGCGTTTAACACCCTTCATACATAGTTTTACCGAACACGGTCGTAACTTTTCGCTTATTAGAGTAGGAGGTAGGCTTCTGAACGCACCATTGCCGTATAGGACAAAATTTCCTCTTTTAGTACCGAAAAAGTCAACGTTTGTAAGACTTTACTTGAGGTATCTTCATATTCAAAACTGCCACGCTGGTGCAAAGGCTTTAGTCTCTCTATTACGAGAGAATATCTGGCTAGTTAATGCCAAGGAAGAATGTGGGAGAATTGTACGCAGATGTGTACATTGTTATCATTACAGGCCAAAGTTAATGACACAGGTTATGGGGAATTTGCCCGTTGATAGGGTAAGACCGATACGTCCATTCTCAATAGCTGGTGTGGACTTTTGTGGTCCTGTTAACGTTTCGCTTAGAATCCGAGGGAGACCGCCAATGAAAATGTATATTGCAGTTTTCGTGTGTTTCGCGTCCAAGGCAGTTCACTTAGAGTTGGTGTCCAACTTATCTTCTGATGCATTCATTCTTTCTTTTAAAAGGTTTGCTGCAAGACGGGGACTTCCAAGCAAAGTGTACTGCGACAACGCTACAAATTTCGTGGGAGCGAGCCGAGCCCTCACAGACCTACAGAATGCGTTCGAGAAGAACAAAGAAGCGGTCGAATTATACGCAGCGTCGTGCAAGGTCGAGTTCATTTTCATACCACCAAGGGCACCGCATTTCGGAGGGCTGTGGGAGGCAGCCGTAAAGCAAGCAAAGTTCCTTCTAGTTCGGGTTGTGGGCAACGCATCCCTCAATCAAGAGGAAATGGAGACGATGCTCGCAGAAGTAGAGGCAGTGCTCAACAGCCGCCCAATTGCACCGCAGTCTTCAGATCCCAACGACGGAGAGGCATTATCCCCAGCACACCTATTAATAGGACAGGGTCTGCGTTCGCTGCCGCCAGAATCCGTCGACGACGCCAGCAACAGTCTGAAGTACTCGAAGCGATGGCGAATGCTCTGCAGTCTCAAGCAGGGATTTTGGCGAGCCTGGTCCAGAGACTACGTTCTGGGATTACAGGACAAAGGAAAGTGGATTCGAGAAGAGCCCAATATTCAAGTCGGCAGATTAGTATTGGTTCACGAGGACAATCTTCCTCCCCAAGAGTGGTTGACAGGCAGAGTCACCAACGTCGTAGAAGGGAGAGACGGCAAGGTCAGAGTGGCCGAAATAAGAACCAAAAACGGCCTTTTTAAGCGCCCAATTCATAAGTTAGCGCCTATTCCTGATTGTTGAAGGCCTACGTCCCTTCAAAGGGGCCGGAATGTTGAATTGCCTAATTTCTACGATATTTTATATTTTATATAACTTTATATTTAATACAATTGCTTAAGAAAATAATGAATTTGTTTGATATCAGGATTATTTAATGTAAATCATCTATCGGAATTTCAAGTTAAAGTTTAACTGTCACTAACGCATTAGAATTGTTCTATGTTATTGAATCCGCCAGATGGCTACAATCTTTCTTGGAATTGCAATATATGTTAAATCTAACGGCAACTGCTAGAAAACTAATAAGAGGGAATTGCAAGTACGCAAGCACCATTTTCTTGGGTAAAAATAAAATCATTCGTTGTTTGGATAACTGGATTAACAAGACGTCTTTTTCTTTCGGTAATTGCTAGCTGCTTCCCAACTAAGCCACCATTTTCAAATTTTAAAATTCTCAAAAACTATTGAGAAAAAACAAACGTTTTTGGATAAATTTTTTTTATATATTTATTCGTATGTATTGTGTACAGTTTCCTTCAAATGGCCGCCCTTGGCCTTCACGCAGGCCTTAAGTCGCATTGGCCAATCATCAATAGCTACACGCACCTCATCCATTGGAAACTTAGCTACAGCATGAACCAAAGCTGTCTTAAGAGAATCAATGTTGGGGTTTCTTTTGTGGCAGACCATGTCCTTTAAAACTTTCCACAATTTGTAATCCAGAGGGTCTTCAGAGTATATAATTGTTTCGAAGTAAGGTTTGTGTCGTTTTAGCCTTATGAGCTGGTGCTAAATCTTGCTGGAAACTCCACGGCTGGTTTTGGAACAGGGAATTGTTAAGCGGCTTCACCACTGCTTCCAAAACGGGTTCTTCGTAAACTTTGGCCTATGTTTTGACGCATTGTTCACAGGAATGCAAGTCAGTTACCCCATCAAATGAAGCACCCCACCAAACCATGACTTCAGCTGGATGATGACTCTTTTCGACCCGTGGGGTGAGCTCAGATACTTCTTTAGATAAGCGTGAATGAACCCTATCATATTGCTTGTTAAATTTTTCTTGTACGGTAAAAATTTTTTCATCCGTAAACAAGATTTTTCTATGCAAGTTTTCAGCGTACTTCACCAAAAGACGTTTGGATTTTCCTATCCTATTTTTTTAAAGTTGCAGTCAACAAATGTCATGTACGCCGTTTTAAAGCTCCAAAGCTCATATCTGCGATACGAAATGTACACAATTTCAAACTCCCGCAACTGACTAACGCTATAGACGTTAACTTTCAAAAAAAAACATATGATAATAAAAGAGTGTGTAAAATTTTACTATTCTAATGGGGTATGTTCAATTTAGTAACAATATTTATGTCCCTACTAAGTAAAACTATACACCTCACATGGATTATATTTTGACATAATGAACATTTTTCGTAAAAACTTAGGACTAAAAAACATAAAACTTTAAACCTCTCCTCAGTGGGTTAACAGAGCGTTTACAACGGTACCAATTTCGACACGATCCTTTAGATATAGACCTAAATACTTCAAATTGTATGTCCAATACTTGAAAGGTCATACATATATTGAAAACTATGAGTTTCCTGAAATTTTTAACTGGTTTTACACACCACGAGCAAACCTACAACTCTAAAAAGACAAAAAATTGGGCTTATGTGGTTAAAGTGCATTTGTTCTCAAAATTTGTACTGATTTACAAAAACTTTTATATTGTTCAACATTTTTATATCATAAATCCTCTCTCACATTTTCTGATAAAGATTTTTGTTTCGAATTTTATATATTTCCAAATAAAAATTAAGAAATACAAAATGAAACAACTATATATTTTAATATTAATTGGAAAAATTTACCTCAAGTTCTTATAAAAAACAATCAAAATAAAATGAAAACTTAAAAGAAAGAGTAAACATAAAATAACATTTGAAACAAAAAATTAACGGCATTATTCATAAAAAGTTAGGAGAGGTTTGAGAGACAGCTTATCATACAAAAACCGTCTCTCAAATCTCTCATAACTTTTTATGCTTAAGGCGGTTAGTATGTATAAGTATATAAAGTACAGGGCATAGAGGAATTTTACTCATAGGTTGCAAGAGAACATTAGGTGGTGGAAAGGATGTGTTCAATAATACCAGATAGAGGTATTGGAACACAACGTCCAACAAAGCAACAACAACCGCATTTCGTGTTTTTGTGGCAAAATAGTTGTGTTAAATACAATACAAATGTATACCAATGATAAAAATCAACAAAAAAGTGAAAAATACATTTAAATTTCACAGTTCTATACGACATCGAAATAAAACAGTGAAATCAACAGTTATTGTACCTTTACCTGCTGTAAGTTAATTTTCGTCGAATTTCCCTCATTTGCACAAACCTACGACAAAGGGTGTGAAATGAAACGTCAGATGAGAGAATAAATTACTCTACCCTAAATTCCTCTATGATGGCTGTAGCTCCGAATAAGACACTGAAGATCGCCTGAAACTTAAAAAGGGAATGAACTTTAAATTTAACTTTTAAATCAGTGTGTAGTTATTTGTGCCTTTTTGCAATTGTGATTCTTTTGTCATTTAACAATTACAATTAACACCCGCACTATCACTGTTTTTATACGACCAAAAAAATTTTTGACTGCATGCCGAAAATTGAGCCGCCGCCGGCAAAAATTCACAACGGCCGCCGCCGACCGGCTAAAAATCTCAAAGCCGCCACCGCCGACGATTTGGCCTCGGCTTGTTTCTCTGGCTGAGAGTACTTGCCCAAATTCATTGTTTTGCATGAGTTTTCGTAAATTCAGACGTAAACTTTCAAAACGGCGATACACGTATGTTTTCACCCCGTCTACCTGAATCCGTTGTCAGAACCTTGTTATTTTTTTGTATCACAGTGCTATTTTCAAATTTCACTGGTCGCGCGGACTTCAAACGCCGGTTAAGAGGAAAATTGTTCTTATTGTTACGAGTTAAATAGTCACTGTCCCCACCGTCACTGGAAATTATACTATATTTTTGTGTGTGATAGTTTTAGTATTGCCGGTAGTTTATTAAGATCTGTGTTATGTGAGTATAAACCAGAAATAAGTGTATATTTGGTGAAGTTGTTCTAATTATTTAAGTATTGTCACATTTTTCGGACTAGTCGATATTTTGGAGCGGTCAAAATATTATCAGTTTGCAAAAAAGGTGCAGAATTATGGTTTTATTTACAATGAAGTTATGCGTAAGATTTTATATACTATAAACTGCTTTTGAAATAATTTTGGGCTATTTATTTTCTTAAGTGAGAAAAGAAAAACATTTTGACGAAAAAAACGGGTTCTAATAAAAATTATCAGAAATGTCGTATTGCGTCCGAAAAATTATGAAACACGTGGCAGAAAACCGTTGGTATCACCTGAAACCATACGCCGAATAAAATGGGTTAGCACCAACAATCCACTAACGACAATCACCAAGTATACAAAAATGCTTGTCCATAGCTAAGTGTTGAAACCGGTCGCAACATATTACATAACCATAATCTGTACGCTACAAGTCCAAGAAAACTCTAATTTTAAAACGAAATACATGTTACCAAAGGATAGCACTATGCAAACGCACGAAATATATAGAACTACTACTACTAGAGCCACTTAGTACATGCGTCATTCTATAAGATTGTGCACAATTATAATTTCTAGATATAACGTCACTCCAAGAACCATAAGACCCAGATGGCGAGGCACATTTACATAGAGGCTATAACAAAACATGAACCAATTCAGCCCATTTTTGATAGGGTTCGTCCTTGGCCCAATTGTTACCCAGTAGTACTTTGATTATATGGTTATGCAGGCGAACATAGTCAAATCCATTCATTTTATTATAAGATGGGGAGTGTACATTATATTTATATATTACACTCTGAAAAAAGCGGAATCCGTAACATATAACAAACGGAATCCGTAACATATAACAAACATATTCTGCGGGAACCATGTATATGTTTGGAACACACTTCAAACATTTATATGTTTGCAAGTCCCAAAATCAGGCGTATTTGAATGCAAACATTAGCATGTTTACTGACAAATATGTATGTTCATCATCCCAAACATCCATATACTTATGTGGAAACATTCGCGTATTTCCCCCAAACCTCCATATACTTCCGTGGAAACATAATAATAGTTAGAAAGGAGTTATTCATTCCTTCTCTATTTATTATAATTAATTTTATCAATATATATCCATATTTACTTATATAAATAATTAATACAAAAAATTAAAAGATTTAAATGATTTTTACATTTACTTGCATTGAATGCATTATTTGTTTTGGTTTGAATCTGCTGCTCTCTTGTTTCTCCTTTCTTTTTGGTCTCTCGCGTTTTTTTCTTCAGAAGGTTTCAACTATGCCTTGGTTATCACTATGCGTTGGTACACGAACAATATACTTGTGTTTTTTTTAATATATTTCACAAAAGGTTCACAATTCACTGATCAAGCGGTTTTGATATCCTCTGTCCAATGAACCATTGACGACTGAATACATGAAATTAAAACGCAATACATCAGCCGAAATAAGAAACACTGACTTCATCATGGTAAAATAAGGAAGATAAACTCGTTAGAACAGCTGTTTTCAATTTTTTCATTGTGGTTGATCGATTCAGCTGTAAACTTATATGTACTTTGTGTTTGTACTTCTTTGTATTCCTGTGTTGTTGGTGTACTTCCGTGTATATATTGACAACTTAAGCGATTGAAACAAAAACAAAATGTCCGTTGTTGCTGCCTACAACAGCAACAACGTCTACTACTACTACTTGGATATTTTACAATGGACTTCATCAGCAATTTACACACACATTCAGAAATATTTATGAATAATGCAAAAATATGGATACACACTTACAAGATATACACACTCATTGCCCCTCTTTTATTCTCTTGCTCTCGAGAGAGCATAAACACGGTTGTATTTGTATTACAAACACAAATATATTTGGATCGCAAACACATATGTGATAACATATTAATCATTGTGTCTCAAACATGTAATATTGAATAGCAAAGACAATACGTTTGGGCACAAGTATATTAAATTTGCGACAAGCTCCAAACACATGTTATATTTGCATCCAAACAACATAAAACGACAGATTTTTCAGCGTGTCCAAATGTCACCCCAAATTGTAATACCCTATTACCACGGTGTGGTGTATTCCAGCGAAATACAAATTCAAACATTCACAACGATTTAAATTTGTTGTGTGTTTTTGAAACAAAGTGCCAGTTTTTTGGAAAAATTACACTTTTTAATTGAAGTGTTTTTGTACGTACACTGTCTGTTTATTTGGAGGAAGAGTATATTGAAATAATAATTACAAGTTTTTGATACAGTGTAATTAGGAAATGACAACATTTATTGATTTTTTCCCCCAAAAATGCAATTAGATGCATTTCATGCTGATATATTGGGTCAAAGTAGGATACCTCGAGCAAAAAGAGTCAGGATGGCCTTAATATTTAATCGTTCTAAATCCAGTAATTTTGTTGATGTTCTACCTTTTTATTGGATATTTGTTAAATTTGTCTGACAGCTAAATTTTAGCCGCCCACAGTTCGGCTGTAACGCTACTTTACCTTAACTCTGACCAGGTGCTGACTGAACTATTTCCACTTTTTTTTCAAAAATCCCCCACTGTGCAGTTGCGGACAGACGGATTCATATGCCTTCTGTGAGAGTAGCTGCACAAGCGCAGTTGGTTCAGTAGTTCACTGGCTGGTTGCGAATACTCCATCTGCCCTCCATTGGTTCTAAGTCATGTTGCTCGACTGGCAGACTGACACACTTTCGGAGTAATATATTTACGTCCGTCCGACTGTTTTGAACATTTGCTTGTTGTCTCTTTTAGTACATGTACGAATGTTGCTATGTAAATTATGCACGCCAATACAGAGGAGTTGAATTGCTGCAGCCACAGCTGTAGCTGCGGCCACTGGTATTGTACGCCGTATCCAGAATTCTACACAACGCGAGCCGACAGAACCAACAACTAATCCGTGAGCTGGGGTTTTCGCTTGTGAGTATCTAGCCTACGGCCCTACCCATAGTCGGAAGATGCCAGTAAGAACGAGAATGAAACCAAACAGCTTTTCATTTCAAGATGATAAACTGAACACCTAACTAACTGTTCAAACCCGTTTATCTGTGGTTGCTTGAACAACTACTAGGTCGAAGTCACTTAACTCATACGTACGAGGAGTCGACGCACAGGGGGTTATTTCTTCGCCATCATGACTAACTGACGAAACTGATTTTTAAAAATGAATAATTTTTCTGTTTTTGGATCCATAACTGTATGTTCTGCTTGGGGTAGGTCCCCACTGTAAAGTAAACCAGGTACATATAGGTACCTATTAGGGTATTCAATCGATTAATCATTAACCGGATAAGCCCCGTATTCAGTTCTTGCTAAATTTTCGTAAGAAATTTTGTCATTTATCTGAAGTGTCGGCTTTAAAATGCGCGCCACCACCAACCATTTTGTATAATATTACGCCTCCGCTACTATATCGGCTTTAACTCAACGGCCGATATTACACAGCGTCACAGAAAAACGCTGTATATAGGATTTTCTCTTCCTGACTTTGACAGCAGGTTCGCATTAATCTCGTAAAGAAAATATACGCAGTCGAATATAATTTCGGGCTATAAACTCTATTTTCGTAATTTGAAATAAATATGTTTTTTCGCCTTTTGTTTACATTTAGATTTTTTTTTGGCTTTTTTACCTGTTTTTCTCAGAAAATTTATCTTTTTCCAAAAAAAATCTGCAACTCGGATTTTGACAGTCAGACTGCATGTGCGTATGCTTAAAACTAAATCTCTCAGCCGTGCGAGAGCACAAGGCAAGTATGGCGAAGTTATGACCTGAATCGTACGCTGAAGTTTATATCCATTCCCAGACAATATATCTCTATGCAAGTGGTTGTGATCAATGGAAACTGTTTAATAGGCAGACACGCGTCTCAATCACGAATCTCAGCTCACGATTAATGCAGACGCTGTGTCTTACTTACTTAAGTTACCTTAGGACCTTTTTCCAGAGTACGTATTGACTCGGCAATGGCTGATGTACGACTCTTCTTCAGCCACATCCTGGAATATCGGCTTGAACGCACCAACAATGGGAATGGAATATGACGTCCCGAGGTATCACAACAGTGCTCATTGGACTATGTGTGTCAAGCCACTTCCTCCTAACCTAATCATGTTCTGCTTCCTACCATACGAAAACTCTTAGTTTTCTATTAAAAATTTGTTGTATAATCAAACAAAACTGACAAAAGAACTCCTTACTTTGGGATTCGTCCCAGATAAGTCACTTACTTGGAGTTTAAACGAGACAATGCCAATACATTCACAATACATTGATTACTAATGCACTCACACTTCTCTCTCTATTTTCCTTACTGTCTGTGAAGGAAGTACATTCGGCACCTAATAGTTACATATTCTCAATTGTTTTGTCTCGTGTAAACGCAGGGTTACATAAACATTATTGTAACGAAGTTCCTTATCGCACGTTGCGGGATGGGGGCTAAATGAAAAAAATTTAAACAACTTTTTTTTAACCGTATTATGCTATAACCCAGTATACTATCTAGTATTGTTCTGCATACTTTTAGGATTTGGTAATTATTACTAGATTTGTACAGTCAGGGACGTATATGAGGGTTGTGTTCTTTCATGTTGGCTTTGTGAAAGTCATGCCCATGTGAAGTGTGCTGGCTTCAATGGAAGGCCTTATGACATAATTACGGGTAAGGAAAGCGGGCTTCGCTGAACACATTGGAAGTGTAAGGAATTCGATGTTGACTTTTTTAGGTTATTGCCTTTTGCGTTATTAACAGTATTACGCCATTCTGTGTGCTTGCAGTTCAAGTCTCCCGCTAGTACATAGTAGTTATTTGAATTTTGAAGATTCATAAAATCAAATAGTTTTTGGAAGTCTGCTCGTATTGAATTTATATTGCCGGTCGGATAGTACGTACATGTAATAACTAAAAAGTCGTCGCACTTAACGTGTATCTTTATGGCGCATGTGTCTAAAGCATCTAGCGAATATCTACTTTGTTATCGTGACTGTAGTATTGTATTGTAGTATCAATTCGATATTTGCTTATGATTTTATAATTTTTAAATATTACATTGTGTGTATGGTTTAATTTTGTCTCATTTAATAGGACAATATCTACTATATACCTACTCTTAAAAATTTACCTGTTCTTGAAAAAAGGATTAATTATAAAAACATTACCATTTCTTAAAAAGTACATTTTCTTACAAAAATTCCTTTTCTTAAAAATAAAATATTACCTTTTTTTCTTGAGACGAAATAATAAATAATTAAATTTTGTTAAAAACCTTGTCTAGGGTATCTGTTTGTCCGCCATCAGACCATGTCGCTCTGTGAAAAGCTTAATCAAAATCGCTATTAGTTTCAGCATTAAAGGAAACCATTTTGCCCACTTAAGAACATAAATATCCCATTTTTCGGAATAGTTTCTACAGACTTATTCCAAAAGGTAATTTGGGTATCGATTTTATTAAAAGTATTTCAAGAACTTAAAGTAAAAAAGGATAACAATTAGATAGCAATTGAACTACGGCACTGCGGAACACATACACATTAGGGATATGAGGATTTAAACTTATTTTAAAGCATTGAAAATATATGACAGTACATTATTAGAAATGCTACAAAATCAAACAGCCAATCATTCTTGACCAATTCGGTGAAAATAACTTTCCCGAGGGAACAGTTCAAAGTTTAAAATTGTAACTCTTTTTCCAATGTTGAAGAAAATGTTAAATTTTTGTTTAATTCCCTAGAATTTTAAGGAATTTATCGTAGTTATTCCTCTCAATGAAGGGAACTCAACATTTTTCAATTTTCACTTTTTGTAAGAAAACGATATATAGTGGTCATAGGTCATATCTACACACTGCAAAAATCGTACATCATTTTCCTCTACACTCTTTCGCAAAAAAAATAAAATATTGTTGCATACGTCTTTGCGGTATAAAATATTAAATTTGTAAATTTTGAGTTGACTCCCTTTAGAGGAACCAGTGCGATATCGTTTGATACGGAAACAAGTTAACACACATAACGAGTCATATTACGCCCAAGGTATCTTTAAACCAAATTCGTGTTGGGACTTTTAACACTTTTTAGCTATGCCCGCCTGTCTGTCTGGCTTGGTAGCTGGTCAACACGATAACTTCCAAAATCTTTTCTGATCACAATGAAATTTTGTTAGTGACACTTGTTTGACCAAGCTTAGATTTAAATAATTTAAGTTAAATTCACTCTTATGATTAAAAATTATCATTGCGACCACGCCCCGTCTGGCATTTGGTATGAAATATTTTGTGGCACAAGTGAAACCGGATATTGTATCTAGTATTTAATACCCAAGCCCACTTTATTCGAACCGATTGGGAGGCATATTCATCAGTTTTGTTTCACACTCCTATTCTGACTTATTAATGACATAGCACCCATATTAGCATAGAATAACACATACGTAGAAGGTTTTATTCGCTCATCTGACGTTTCATTTCACACTCTCTCGGTAGGTCTGTGGAAATGAGAGCAAATTAAATTTAAAATTTACATACACCAGGTGGAGTTACAAAATATGTTCACTTAACTATTTCCTGTCGTTTTGGTATAGAACTGAAAAATTTAAATATATTTTGGACTTTTTTGTTGATTTTTATCGTTGGTATACATTTGTATTGTATTTAACACAAAAACACGAAATTCGGGTGTAGTTCCTTTGTGGATCGCTGTATACTATTGCCACCATCTGGTACACACCCTCCACTGTGTAATTTCCATCGTACCTATGACGTTTAATTTATTGAGCGAATAAAAACTTCTATAGTATGTGTTATTCTATGCATATTAGGTCATCTTGTCAAAAGCAGGCTAAACCTTTGTATGGAAACAAAACAAATTCAAATATATAAGTAGCTACCTTATTAAAGGTTGGGTGTACTAGGAACAGTAGTTACTCATGTACACACATTCTTGTACTGTTTTCGATTTGATGAGTTATCTGAATACCCAAACTGATATTATGATGGAATGTATAGCCCTACTAGGTGATTAGTAGGAAAAAAAATGGTATCCCATTACATTCCATTTAGGAATTGGGGAGAGCTTCTCACAAACAGTGAGCTATGCGCATTCTAGTTTTAAACTCACTGATTGGGACCTACAGTTTTACACCGATTCCGAACGGTATTTTATAGAAGCTCTTTCATGCCTAAGTACTCGATAGTGTCGCCGTCACTATGCGAGGTGACCGCCGCCGAAAGAAATTTAAGGTGGTCAGAGCAGGGATCTAACCCAGGATCTCCTGTACAACAGGCGCGCAAACTAACCATTGCACCACCGACGGCCATTAGTAGGATTGGTATAAATCTTTCCTTTGCGTATTTTCAATTCCATTTTAAACGGTGGCGGAAGCAACCGATTTCTTGCTTTTTACCTACTCACATCCGCCTATTCTCGGTCAGACCCTGACCAGGTCGAAAGTTCCACTGAGTCCGTCTAACCTGGATTCTGTTCTTCTGAAAAAAGTAAATCGGATTAGAGAAATACGATAACTACTTTATGGAAGGCCCCTAACCCTTCTGGGTTGTCCGTGGCCCCGTAAGTATGTAAGTTAGTAACTGATGTATTTTTTCGAATTGTTTTTATAAATTCAATTAATTTTTCATAACCGTATGAAGTTGGTGTGTTTTGTATCTCCAGTGCTGTTATTAATTATTCTAAGTCATTTATTTTGGAAAAATTTCAGTTTCTTATGATGTGTTTCAGCTGTTCCACACCTGAGGGTACAAGCATATTCAAGAGTTGGTCTAATTATATGCTTAAGATGTTGGTTGGTTCATCAGTTTATTCAATACCGACCATAAGACCGCATTGTCTTCAGGCACTTCTTGCGTGATTCTTCGATGTATTTTTTGAAGGTCGTGACCGTCGGTGGTGCAATGGGTTGTGTGCGCGCCTCTTGTACAGGAGATCCTGGGTTCGATCCCTGCTCCAACCACCTTAAAATTTTATAGCCATGAAAAAGATTCTCAAAATACCGTTCGGAATCGGTGTAAAACTGTAGGTCCCAATCAGAGAGTGAAAACTGGAAAGCGCACAGCTCAGTGATTGTGAGAAGTTCTCCCCGGTCCCTTCATGGGATGTAATGGGAAACCATTTATTTATTTTTTTTATTTTTTTTTTGAAGGTCGGTTTTTTGTCGAGGAAAGTCCAAGGTAATTTACATCATAGATTGCGCTAACAAAGGTAAGTTGAGAATTTGGTTTCCATTTGAGTGACTTGATACAGATATTGTAGATTGTCTTTTGCTATGGTTAATTTTTATTTTCACTTTGTGAGTGACCAGTAAGACTAGTATGGTCTGCATTGAATGCGGTGGCGACACATCTGGCGTACATATATTTTTTAAGCTTTCTTATACAGTTCGAAGGTGGACGTCGGTCGTGCAATGGTAGTATGCGCGGCTCTTATACATGAGTACGTGAGTTCCATCCCTGCTCAGACCACCTAAAATTTCTTGTTACTGTTTGAAAATTATAACCATTAAATGAGCGCCGCCATTGTGCTGGACCGGTTGAGCTCTTCTTATGGCGTTTTCAATCATCTCGGCAAGACCTTCAGGCGATACGTTTTACCACTCCTGTCAGATATTCTCTTTGAGAACTTCCAGAGTCTCTGGCTTTTAAGATGTAGCGTTTTCTTATGGGAATGATCTGATTTGAACTGATGTGATAAATAAAATTTAAGAAATACGCATGATTTTGATGCCGAAATACAAAAAATATGGTTGACGTACGTGTCCCCATCAATATATGGGTATTTTTTCAATTGCACCAGGTAAAAAATACTTAATTTGTTGTCATACTATTGAGCCAATGTTGGCCATAATTATAAACCCAAATTAATAATTATAATGGAAAACTTTACCCTCCAGAGTTGTTACGTATAAAAAGCTTAAATACCAGTATGAAATATGATTCGATCTCCATGAGATTTTACAGATTATCTTGCCCCAGTCCGAATCTAAGACCGGATGCATACATCTATTCACATTTAAGGAGTAACATTTGCTATTGAATATATTAATGTTTTTTGGGAGCCTTCTCTTCTCAATCATGTGCCTATGACTTTTTCCTCCACGTGGTGGTTCCCGGGTAACGGTAGAATATTTTTCTAGCGGCGGAAGACAAGGATTTCCGATGAGCAGCCTGATGTGATATTCGACCACTGAAGCGTCTCAGGCTTAGTAGGTGATCGATGTCACCTACTAAGATAAGATATCCTAAGATATCGGTCCTTAGGATGCAGTTGAGCCAACATATAGTAGGAAAAATTCAAAAACCCGGACCATTTATAATGGCAGTGAATATTCGAAAACGAACGACGACGACTCCCGCAAATGTTATACGAACCAGGATTTACAGATATGCACATGGAATGTAAGAACTATATATAGATCCGGTGTAAGTATCCAATTGTCAGGTGCCCTTGAACGTTATAAGGCTCACATTACTGCTATTTCCGATGGACAGAATATGGCTGCACAAGGGAAAAAATGCGACATATAGTACATGCGACATATACTATACTAAAGTCATGAATTTGGTTGCGGATTTGTCAAAAGACTGCGACATTTAGTCTCTAGGTTCAATCCTGTGAGTGAACGTATCCACAATCCGCATAAAAGCGAAATATTTTTATATTCCCCTAATTTGTGTGCATGCCCGGACAGAAGAGAAGATGATGATGCCAAAGACATATTCTATGAGCGCCTAGAGGAAACGTATGACCGCCGAAAATGTGGTTGGATGGTGAACTTGTTTTAGTGGATTTGATCTCAAATGCTGGGCGGCCTATAATGAATTTTAGTGATTGTCAAGAAAGTGCGAAAAGAGAGTATATGGCATTGTCAAAGAAATACCGTGCGAGGAGCTCATGTCTGCAGCCAGCACAAGCTTATACAGGGCCGGTAAAAGAAATGCATTTAGGGTGGTATCTTCGATGGCTTCCGATGAAGAGATGCCTAAAACAATCAAAACTTTCATCTGATGACAATAAGCCTATTAAATATACAGCAGAGGAAGCCTTAGCCCTATATATTGATGGTGGTTACACGAAGAGAGTTTACATGGACTTGGTGTGTGGCACAAAACAAAGGAATGCAAATATTTTTCCCTCATATGATGTTCTACAGTCTGCAAAGAAACTTTGTTATCCTAATGGATTGCAAGTCTCTGGTCATTCTTTCGAGGTAACCTTACAATCTTTGGTTGATCACACAGTGGCCAGATTGTTTACTGCGCATAGGCAAGAGCTGCAAATTACGGATAGTAATAAGGCAGCAGAGATAACTGCCATATATAAATGGGGTTGTGATGGGAGTAGTGGCCATGCAACATATCGACAGAGTTTTGATAATATTGATGCTTGCATGATCGACCAATTCATGTTTGCGGATTGCTTGGTACCTCTACAAATAGTTTTTGGATCTTTGTTGTTTGGCAAAATACGAAACCATCAACAACTCGTTATTGCAGGCCATTGAAACTACTTTGCCAAAAGGAAACAGCTGAATTGGTTATAAGCGAGGTGCAGAATGTCGAGAGCCAAATTGCTCAAATACAGCCAACTAGCCTTGAAAACTTCACAGTACGCCATCAATTTCATATGGCCGTGATTGATGGGAAGGTGTTTAGTGTTGTCGCAAACTCGTCATCCCAAAAATGTGGAATTTCTGGAACATCACCGAAAACCATGAATGATTTGGAGACGATAAAAAATTTACCGTGTAAAGAAAATCTATATGAGTACGGTTTATCCACTCTCCACGCATGGATTCGTTTCTTTGAATGCATTTTGCATATTGTTTACAGAACTCCTATTAAAAAAGGGTAAGTCCGCAGTACGGACAAGGAGATTGTGGATGAGAAAAAAAAGAAATTCAAGAGAAACTCAGGTAAGAAATATCTATATTAGTTGATATACCTTTGCCTGGATCAGGTGCAACTAATAATGGAAACACAGCAAGAAAGTTTTTCAATGGGCCAGAACTAGCTGCACATATAACTGGTGTGAGTTTTTCATTAATTCATCGTTTTGGAGTCATTTTACGTACCCTGGCTTCTGGTTTTGAGATAAACACAGATGCATTCCACCTGTATACATATGCAACAGCAACCGTATTTGTGGATATGTATCCATGGTTTTATATGCCTGCATCTGTGCATAAAATTTTGATGCATGGTGCTGATATAATAAGACACGTCGCTCTTCCAATAGGTAAGTTTTATGACAATTTCTTAATTGCATAAAAAACACTTGCATCCAATTTTTATACATGGTGCAGATACATACAATTCATATTTCCCTTTCAACAGGCATGTTTTCAGAAGAAACTCTCGAAGCGCGAAATAAAGATTACAGGAAATTCCGATCAAGCAATTGTCGGAAAAGTTCCCGCAAAAACACCATGGAGGATGTTACGTCCCACAATAGGAATAACATAAAACAATTTGATTTTCGTATTGTTTTCGCTTTAATATTTATTTAATATTAATTCAATTTACAATTTAATTATAGATTTCAATTAAAACGCGAGCTGCCTGCCTTAATGCACAAAAAACAAGAGAAAATGTCAAAAACACTAATTCACAATAATGATTTGTGGAAAGGGATTAATACCATTTTGCATAAGTGATGTACATTATAGCAGAACCGGGTTTTAGTGACTTCAATTTAATCGCTGAAGTTCTTATTTTGAGAAAAAGAAATAAAATGATTAAATTAATAAATTCATGTATGTATATTGTTGTTGATGAAGATCCAACATGGCGGGCCCCATTGATCATCCACATTGAGAGGATGAGAGAAAAAATATATCGAGAGCATATATTCAATACCAGCTCAGGGTGACCGTTGTGCGACTAAAGTTGCAATTTGCAACTTTTTTAATGGACTGCGACTTAATGTGCGACTTTTTTAAACTCATATTTACAAATGCGACTTTTTTCTTTCGTTCTGCTTGTTGTCTATCTTTAAAAAAAACGCGAAAAGAGAAAAAAACATAATTATAAGGGCTGTTCTGACTTTCATGTGATTTTATTTCACTTTCACTTCCCCATTAGTTAACCGGTTATATAACTGTTATTACTGATATTTCCATTAGTACTAAAAGTCATATAACCATTTAAATGACCGGCAGTGAAAGAAAAATTCAATCACGTGAAAGTCAGAACAGGCCTGTATTTTTCAGTTGTGAATGACACTTTTTACTAGCGCTGCCACCAAGTAAAGTACTCGCCAACGCCGATGAACATACATATGTCGGCTACGCTCTTTGTTCACGTGTTTTGTCAATTTATGAAACATAAACACAAACTTTGTTTTCCTTATAATACATGGACATACATATTTAAAGACGTTTCGAAAAATAGAACCGGCGCTAAGGGAAGTGTTTAATAATTGTATGTAAAATTGGCCGTCGGTGGTGCAATGGTTAGTGTGCGCGGCTCTTGTACATGAGATCCTGGGTTCGAACCCGGCTCTGACCACCTGAAAATTTCTTTCGGCGGCGGTCACCTCGCATAGTGACGGCGACACTATCGAGTATCTAGCCATGAAAAAGCTTCTCAAATTACCGTTCGGAATCGGTGTAAAACTGTAGGTCCCAATCAGTGAGTGAAAACTGGAAAGCGCACAGCTCAATGATTGTGAGAAGTTCTCCCCGGTCCCTTCATGGGATGTAATGGGAAACCATTTTTTTTTTTTTTTTAAATTGAAAAATGGATAGGTAAGCATTTTCTACTTGATATGTATTTCAATACTAATGTTTAAACTCTTTAGATTTCTTGTAAGAACAAAAAGAAAGGCTGAAAATAAATCTCCAAGTAAAGCTCTACAGGCGCTAAAAAAAGGTACTGCAACGCGTATGGAAACATGCTCAGATTCTGACGACTCCTCTGAATCCGAATCAAATAATTTTGATATCCCAACAAGTTCTTCTAAAATACGCATCGTTTCCCGATACTATTCCAAAGAGTGGGAGTTGCAGCATAAGTGGCTTAAGCAAGATGAGGAGACAAAGCGACCTTTTTGCACTGTTTGTAAGCAACTTTTGGTTAACCAAAAAAACCATCTTCGCCGACATGCAGAAACAAAAAAGCATATTGCTAACATAACACAAGCGTCTGAAAATATGAAAATCCAGCTGACTGATTTTTTGCCCAACCGCAATACAAACTTCAGAAAAAATGTTGCAATTGCTGAAATTAAACTAGTGCTGCGTTCAATAAGTAAAAACCAATCTTTTAGGTCTATGGACGGAATTAGTAAATTTAATATTTCTATTTTTCCTGATTCAAATATAGCAAAATCGGTAAAAACAAATATTTTTTCATAAATTATTTACTTAACAATTGAAATTATCATTTATTACAAGTGTCTTGTGGCCGTACCAAATCTAAGGAAATTGCAAAGTTTCTCGGAAGGGAAGGTCGTCATGCTATAGTCAGTAAAATGCAAAAACAACAGTTTAGCCTAATTATCGACGAGACAACTGATATTTCGAAAGATAAGTGTCTAGTAATGGTAGTGAGACAATTTAACATGGATCGAGGCAAGTCTGAAGATAATTTTTTTCAATTGGTGCAGCCCCAAAATGGCAAAGGTGAAACTATTTGCAATGCTATGCATGATGCACTGGAAAGTAAAAAAATTCCATTACAAAATTTCATCGGGTTTGCGACAGACAACGCTTCCACTATGGTTGGAAGAAAGGTTGGATTGGCCAGTTTATTAAAAAAGAAACTTCCCCAATTGTTCCATCTTGGTTGTGTCTGTCACTACCCGAAGACGTAGAGAAGTTATCCAAAAACATATTTAACTTTTTTAGAAGTTCAAAAAGGCAAGTAGATTTTAAAGACTTGCAGAGTATTTTTGACGTCCCAGAACACAAGCTTTTAAGATTTTCGGACACCAGATGGCTGTCGTTTGAAATGGTTGCAAATAGACTCGTAGAACAATGGACAGTACTACAGCATTATTTTATTCGGGCGCAATTTGAAGAAAAGTGTGCAAAAACATTGGATAAAATTCGTGAAATTCAAGATAAGTTGTCGTGTATAAATCTCATATATTTAAAATTTTTAGTTTATATATTAGGTATTATGAATAAATTTAACAAGTGCTTTCAGAGTGAGTCATCTCAAATAGTATACCTGGTATCTTATACAAAGGAAATTTTACTCCAAATTTTTCAAAATTTTTTGAAAAAAGAATATATATTGACCACAAACCTAGAAAATATAAGCTATAGAGATAGGCCTAACATTAAAGATGTGTGTAATATATATATAGGCCATGAAGCCCAAACTGCAATACATGCTGAAAATTTATCTAGTCTTGAATGCATAGCAATCAAAGAAAATATTTTAAGGTTTTACCAAAATCTTTGTGACGAAATATTGTCGAGGATAAATATTAATGATAAGAAACTAAGTATGTTAAGGTTTTTACAACCAAAATTTTTTACCTCTAAGGAAGACGTTAATTACATTGATCTCATTTCAGAATTTAAACACGTCATAAGTGAACCTGAGGCTTTTATTAGAGAGTTCAAATTATTAGAGAGTAAAGCTAGGGATAAGTTATACGAACGTATTTTTGAAATTAATGATGCCGAAAGTTTTTGGCATACAGTAGGAGGTTTAAAAAACGGTTTAAACGAACCCTTGTACCTAAATTTATACAAATTGGCCGTGCATGTATTAACTTTACCTCATAGCAGCGCGTGTGCGGAAAGAATTTTTTCTAAGTTAGGCTTGCTGAAAAATAAGTTAACTAATAGGTTAGAAATAACAACTTGTGATTCTATGCTATCAGCCCTAAACTTATTAGATACCGAAATAGAAGACTGAAGTCCAAGTGACGAACTGGTAAAACTTTATAGAAACGAAGTTTCAAAAAAATAATACATTAAGTTTGAATATTCTTATTAAAGTCAATTATTTTGAATGAATTATTATATTGTTTTTTATTTTGAATGAATTATTATATTGTTTTTTTTTAATGTGAATATCTCTGTGTTTAGTTTAAATAAAAACGTAAAAAAGAAGAATGCGACTTTTTTTTGGAAAAACGACTTTTTTGTGCGACTTTATTTTCACAAAACGACTTTTTGTGCAACTTTTTCAAAATTCTCAACGGTCACCCTGTACCAGCTATACGCAAAAACACAATTTTTCAGGAGAAGGAAAAAACAGTTTATTTTCCGAACTCTCGAAGATTAAATCGCCTACGAGTTCCAAATGAATCGAACGAGTGGAGAAACAGACAAATATTGTTATGTAGCCTTTGTATGTGGTTTTCCCACGGCCTTTGGATGCCTTAACATCAATCGGACCAGCAAAATCAACACCTGATGTGCTGAATGCAAGAGAGGGGTTTACACGTGGAGAAGGTAGTGTTCCCATTCTTTGCTCACCAGTCCTTGCTTTTACTCTAAAGCAAATAATACATTTTGAAGTAAGAGTAACTTGAGCACCACCGTGAAGCGTCAAACGATGATATTCTTGAATCAAAAGATTAGTGAATATACAAGAAGAGGGTACAATTATTGGAAATTTTTCGGCAAAGCTAAGAGCTGAATTTTCTAGCCGACCTCTAACACGCATTATACCATTATCGTCTATGAACGGGTTAAGGTTTGCAATAGGACTTTTTGAGGAAATTAATTTTGTGCCTCTAAAGTGCTATATTCGCTTTGAAAACAACAGCGTTGTGTGGTGCGAATCCAAAAATAGCGAGCCAGGTCGATATTTTTAACACTTAAGGGCAAAGAGACTTTGATACCTCGAGCTTTTCAGCAATGAGTTGAATGAGAGCAGTTGTACGTAAAAGTTTCGTATAGGAAGAAAATCGTTCTAAGAATTGTAGTGTCCCAGGGAGCACTTTTTGTGCGTGATGGGTCTGCACTTTGTTGAAAGGAGGCGACCCCTAGAGGCAAGGTCGGCTGGATTATCTTCAGAAGGTACATGTCGCCAATGGCTTGGTGAGACAATATTTGTGATTTTTGTAACCCTGTTGGCCACGAAAATATCCCATCTGTGTGGGTCACCGTTTAGCCAGTGTAGAACAATTTCTGAGTCAGTCCTTGCGTAAACTGTAGGCCTTTTGCTAACTTTCCATTCAGTTTGAAATTTTTCAATCATCTTTGCAAGTCTCTCAGCACCGAGTAGTTCAAGACATGGTATCGAAATAGGTTTTATGGGTGCAGGTCTTGTGGTGGATGTCACCAAATGGCAATATATGTTCCCTAAGCCATCCGTGGATCTGAGATAGATTACGGCAGCGTAGGCCTCCTTGGAAGAGTCGCAGAACCCGTGCAGCTCAAATGTTTGAGAATCTGATTTCGTAGAAAACCATCTAGGAATCTTAATTTCAGGTAAAAGTCGAATGTCAGAAATAAATTCTTGCCATTGTTCGCAAAATTGCTCAGAAACTGAGTCATCCCACCCTAAACGGGCTATCCATAAATTGCGCATCATTAATTCAGCACGTAGCATGACGGGAGAAATCAATCCAAGAGGATGCAACCGTACTACTGTGGATAATACCATGCGTTTTGTAAGAGTCTCCCTTGATACGTGAAATAAATCAAAGTTGAAGTGGAATTTAATGATGTCCTCAAAAGGCTGCCAAAAAATACCCAATGTCTTTACTGAATCTTCGATATTCAGTGAGAGAGGTAGTTGTATTTCCCGATCTTCGGGTGATACTGCCTGAAGAATTTCATCACTGTTGCTCACCCATTTTCGTAAACAAAATTGTCCTTCGACGAAAATATTAATCAACTGTTTTTGAAGGCAAGGGCGTCCGAGATATTATCGGCTCCACCGAAAATATCGTCTACATAAATACAATTTTGCAGAAACGGAAAGGCAAGTGGATAGTTTAGTTGAAAATCATGCGCAAGCTGAAGAATTGTTCTATTAGCTTGATATGGAGCACTTCTTGTACCGAAAGTAACGGTATTGAGGAAATATTCCTGAATAGGATCAGAGGGATGGTTACGCCATATGACGCGTTGAAATAGAGCATCATCATGGTGCATTAAAATTTGTAGAAACATTTGTTTTAGATCTGCTGTAAAAGCAATATGGTGAAATCTCCAATTTGTGATTACAGCGCGTACGTCACAATGTAGTTTTGGTCCAGGAAAAAGAATATCGTTTAACGATTTTCCATTCGAAGTTTTCCTGGATGCATCGAAAACTATTCTGAGTTTGGTAGTAGAACTAGAGGCCTTATATATCGCATGGTGAGGAAGATAGCAGCATTGCACGCTTATTGAGCCATTTTTGAAAGTTGTAAGCTCTTGTTCTGAAGTTTTAGCAATTTCTACCCTATTTCTTGAGATATATTCATGAAAGGCTTCTGAATATGCCCTGTGAAATTCAGGATTATTTTGAAATTTCCTTTCGAGCTGCATAAATTGATTAATCGCCATGAGACGAGATTTACCAATGTTTTGTGTTTCATCAGAATAAGTTTTGGAAGGAAAACGGACCATGTATCTACCTGATGGGTTTCGTTCAAAAGTTTCCGAGAAAAATTGCTCACACCATTGGCGTAATTCAGAAATATTTTCTATTTCCCAAAACCTTTGAAGAAGTCGATTAACCTCCGTTTTAGAAACCATTGTCCGAGATTTAATTTTAAAATTTGAACTGGAATTGATCGCGCCGATGACTATCCATCCAAACTCAGTATTTTGAGCCATAGGAAAACCTTTTAGCTTGAGCAAGCCCTCAATAATAATTTCACTGTAGACTTCAGCGCCTAATATGAGATCAATTTTGGCAGCAATGAAAAATTTTGGATCTGCAAGGGAAAGCCCAGACAGGTGAGACCATTTTGTGTTGGCATGGGTTTTGCTAGGTAAAATTCCCGATAGCTTTTTTATGACGAAAACGGGTATACCGATTTCGAAATCGTTGTAAGTAGACCTTACAGTGAAATGAATAAGTTGATTACATGAATCTACAGAAATCTCGCCAACTCCAGAGATAACAGAGTTGAGAGGCTCAAATGGCAAGTTCAAAGTGGTTGCAACACGTTCTGAAATCAATGATCCTTCACTGCCCGTATCGATAAGTGCACGAAGCTGGACTAGGTCACCTCGTGCGTTTGTCACGTTAACAATAGCTGTCGACAGTAAGGTATGATTTTCGATTTGACGAGTTAGGTATGTTTGAGTAAGACTTGAAGCGGCAGAAGTAGCCGGATCTTTAGTTGGAACATTTAGATCCATGTGCAGTAATGTGTGGTGCCGTTCCACACAATGACAGTTGCGTTGACTTGAGCAAGTTGACAAAATGTGTTGGGGTGAGAGGCAATTGAAGCAAATGTGTTTATTTTCAAGAGCCTTGCGACGTGCGGTTGCACCTAGAGCTAAGAAATTTGAACACTTGCGTACAGAATGGTAGCCGTCACAAACACAACACTTACTTGAAGTGGATCGATTCGCGGAGGCGTGATAAGATTTGAATGATTTCTGATTGTGTTTAGACTTGGAGCTGGAAGAAGAAAGGTGAGACTTGCTCTCCGCAATAGCCTCCAAGGTCCTAATACGTGTATCAAGAAATGCTTCTAGATCTGAAAATTGATCTAATGTAATTGAATCTCCAACTTTGGTTGCCCAAAGCCCTATAGTTTGAGGGGGGAGCTTTTGGATAATGAAGAATGTTAAAATTGGGTCACAATGATCTAGATTAAGCTTAAAGTTGCTCAATGACTGCCGACATTCCCGTGATACATTTAACAAAGATCGCATAGCATGCGCATCTTCCCTTTCTAATTTTAATTGACCAGAGAAAAAAAGCAATTGAGCCTTGAAAAGTTCGCGATGGTTTTCATAATGATTGCATAACAATGTCCATGCAGCTTCATAATTATTTTCAGTAATAGACATGTGTTTAACTATATCGCATGGTTCGCCCTTGAGGCAACCTTTGAAGTACCAAAACCTTTCTACCATGGATAAGTCTGTATTTCCATGAACAAGAGACTTCTAAATATCACGAAAATGTGGCCAGTCAGTGTATTTTCTGTCGAAATTGGGAACATGAATTTTGCCTAAACGCTGTTGCCTTGAGCCAGACGCGGTAGATTGATTTAGATTATCTGGTGACACCTGTGGAGGAAGTTTTTGATCGCGCTCTTCTTGCACTAAACAAATTGAATCGAGATAGATCTCTTCAAATGAGTTCGCAAGATCCTTTTTAAAATACTCAGAATCTTGAGCAAGTCCCTGTAACGTTAAAAGACGATCATTACTTCTAAACTCTGTGCACAACAGTTGTATTTTTTTAACACGCTTGGAAAAATAAAGCTGCGTTTTTCTACTCGAGGAATCCTTTTTAAAATTTTGAGTTAATTTCTGAAGAGAATCAATCAATACGCGCTGCCGTTTCGCTACCGACTCACAATCTAGTTCTTCCTCATTAGTACTCATTTTTTTCTTAATCGATTTTGTAAGCTAATATACGTAAATCATGGTTGAATTCGCTTACCCTTTTGTTGGGTCTTCAACGTAAATCTACGATAAATCCTAGTAATAAGCTTAAATTACGATGAGCGCCTTCGGTGAGCCTTTTGCGCAGTGATGCAATATAACAGCCTTATTAAAGCGATTCCTTGAGTACAATGTCGAAATATTTGTTCAGCTTTGCTTGTCGTTGACGTCGGGATAATAGTTGCAGCAGCGCAAATTGTAATTTTCTCATCAGCCCAAGAGATGGTTGTGAGCAGAAATTAATTTTACTCCGCTTCGTCTGAATTCGCATGTAAACAGACGCCGAATAATTGTTCAGCCTCAATAAAGCCAATGAGAAAATTTCGTAACACCAAATAAGTATATTGCAGGTGGCGATTGAGGTTATATTCGCCTTTTTTGCAACTTGGGAATCGCAATTACAGCAGCAGGCAACGTGAGCGCCGACGTCAGCACTTGTAGATTTTTAAAAACAGCGTGTGTTGCTGTTTCTGGGGTTCCAATATTCCTGAGGAATATAATAAATTTGTGCAGAGCTTATTGGAACAAATTTCCTTGAGGAATTGACAACTTCATTGCAGTTTAGTGTGCAGCAGGCAGCGTGGTTAATAATGTGGGAGACTCTTTTTTCAGCTTTCCGGGTTTCGGCACCAATGTTACGTCCCACAATAGGAATAACATAAAACAATTTGATTTTCGTATTGTTTTCGCTTTAATATTTATTTAATATTAATTCAATTTGCAATTTAATTATAGATTTCAATTGAAACGCGAGCTGCCTGCCTTAATGCACAAAAAACAAGAGTAAATGTCAAAAACGCTAATTCACAATAATGATTTGTGGAAAGGGATTAATACCATTTTGCATAAGTGATATACATTATAACAGAACCAGGTTTTAGTGACTTCAATTTAATCGCGGAAGTTCTTATTTTGAGAAAAAGAAATAAAATGATTAAATTAATAAATTCATGTATGTATATTGTTGTTGATGAAGATCCAACAGAGGATTTGGCGCATTCGCTTTTTATTTCTTCAGATCCTTGCATAACCAAGCTATCGAAAGGCGCAGCTAAGTCTCCGAAAAACAATGAGCCTTTACATAAAGATGTCATCAATCTTCTGTTGATTAATAGTATAGAAAATTATATGTCGCATGATAGTGTGTCAGACAGTGAATAATTATTAACTTTGAAAAATTAAATAAAAATTTCCAACAGATTTAAAAATTATTTCTTCACTAATTCTTCTTTGTGGATATTTATTTGACGAAAATCGAACCACTTTTCAGGAAGTTATTAATTAATCCGAGCTAAATTGATGGTTTCGCCTCGAAAAACTCCTCCTGTCGACCTTATTATTAAACTCAGGGCAAAATTGTAGAGAAGATCAGCAGCTTGGTTGTCTTATTAAAAGAGGATAAAGCTGAAACAAAAGTGTACATAAAGAGGATTAGCCGATCTTTGGAAAAACTTGTGGATTTTAACTCCAAATTATTGGCTTTGCAACAAAATAACACAGATTTAAAGAAACACAAATTAAACGAAATAAAACGGCATAATATGGAATTGGAAAAGATAAAGTTAATGGAAATCCAAAACCAAGTTGAAGAAACAAAAAAATTAATCGAGCTGAAACGGATGAAGTTGTTGATTCGATGATGCATTTTAAACCTAGAAAACAATTCTTTAAATATAAACCTATTTAACCAAAACACACTTATTTTGCTTACTGGCAATCTGAGAGTTCCATACGATTGGAGGCGTCTCGCAACATTTCCCGGTGAAGATTTTCAGATCCTTCCTTCACATTTTCATTATTTTGTAGCAGTAAAAGCAAAGAGCCAGTTATTCCAAACATTTTGCCAACATTTCAATTGCCTTTTTAAAATATTTCTTTTGTTTTTTGACAACTAGCTCAATATTCGAAAATATCTGCCGATTTCTAACGTTCACACAATTTCATAATACCAAAATATTGTGAATGGGAATTCCCTGCAAATTCTTTGTTGGGAGTGGGAATTCATAATAGGGGTGGATAAGACGAGCGGCTGGCAATGAAGTTGATTCGTTTCGAACACGGGACTTGTTGATGAAAAAATAATAATTTCACTGTGATAGTTTTTGGCAAACATTCTCGAATACAAGGCCGGGGACGACGGTTTTTCGGGTACGAGGAATCGGACTGCATTATTAGTTTTTTGAGTTACAATTACGGTTTCATATGGCCGTTGGTGGTGTAATGGTTAGTGTGCTCGCCTCTTGTACATGAGATCCTGGGTTCGTTCCCGGCTCTGATAACTTATAATTTCTTTCGGCGGCAGTCACCTCGCATAGTGACAGCGACACTATCGAGTATATAGCCATGAAAAAGCTTCTCAAAATACCGTTCGGAACCGGTATAAAACTGTAAGTCCCAATCAGTGAGTTTAAAACTAGGAAGCGCATAGCTCAGTGGTTGTGAAAAGCTCTTCATCATGTGTTTTATTCTGTGGCAGGTGTGGGCATAGACGGTCCTTTGTTGATTTTTGTGCGGCCCACGCTAATGAAAGCCGTTTAGACTGTTCCACTTTTTTCATTGCATTTTATTATCAATGTAGTTTCTAGATATTATAAAACTTTTTTAGACCACTTCTTTACTTAATAATTTACTTAGTATGGCTTCAAAAAGAATCATTTAAATCAAAAACATTTGTTGACATACCACATTTTTAAGACGGACTAAAAGTACGTAAGAGTAGTAATGTATTGACTTCAGCTTAATCAAATGAATTACATTTGAAAATTTCCAAATTCAGTTGTAAACCCACAGCCTTTCTGATAACGTCTGTCCTGTCCTGATTACGCTTTAGGAAACAAATCTCTAAAAATCATACTTTGGATATCGCCGAATGTTTAATTTTCTTCTATTTAAATAACCGAAGTCTAGAACCGATCGTACACAACATTCCGTATGGAATTATACAAATCTCGCCCATGAACCGGAGTTCGATGACTCATTGCCTCGCCCACGTCTTACGACTCTTATAGGACCTGTGGCAACACCAACGCTGCAGATGTCAGACAAGTCAGAGTCTAGCATCGTCAATGAATGGCGGCAAAGAAGAAAATAGAAGTCAGTACCGCGCGAAGTGTTCAGCACCACAAGAGTTGCAAATCATTCCTTTTGTATTAAATAGATTAACTTTAATACAAAGAATAATTATAATAGTTGTTAAAGTATGTCGTTTTACTGACCACAACAGCTATACACTTGCATCTTATGTTCGCACCAATTATATTAGCAGGAAATCATTTTGTTGAACTTGATTTTTGCCCGCTGTAGTCATTGTATTACAGTAAAAGCTCTCTTAAGCGGACACTGACGGTCGCACCAATTTTGTCCGCCTAAGGGAGATGTCCGTCCAATAGAGCGTTTTAAGGAAATTAAATAAAATTAAAGAGAACACTCCCTCCACTAAGGAAATAAATATATTAATACATTACAAACCAATTTGTTATAATTTTTTTATTATTTAAATGCGTACTAAGTAATGTACACGTTCTATAAATATCATTTCAATACATGGCATTGTCAGGCCCTTAACATTCAAGTAAAATATTCACGTAGAAAAAATGCCGATTCATAAATCATAAACTTAACTCAAACACACTGAAAAAAAAACGTCAAAATTATTTTTGTTGCTGAAAAATTGACGGATGATGGATGCAACATTCATACTTTTCAAGGGATCCTTTTCAACTTATGCTTATCAACATATAACAGCAAAAAACACATTTCTAAAGGTTAATCACAGTAGCGGCGCAATTTTTTTTGTCTGTGAGCAAAAAAGGGGAATCACAACTCAACGCAGATAGTTACGTACTTGTCTGATGCATGAACGCGTTGTTAGTTGTTTTCTCGTGCATACTTTCTTTTATTTTGACAATTAAAATTGTTAGAAATCATGTTTTCACAATTTTGTTGTCCGCTCATGGGAGATGTTTGATACCAAAAAAGTGTCCGCGTCCGTCCAAAGGAGCGTCCGCTTAAGGGAGCTTGAGTTCTTCCTGAAACAAGGCGAACATTTTGGGACCAAGGAATTTGTCCGCTTAAGAGAGCTGTCCGGCTATAAGAGCTGTCCGCGAAGAGAGCTTTCACTGTATATTGTATGCCATCAGCCACTGTGATTAGAATTTCCACAGCTGACTCCATCATCTAATTGTGTATAATAAAGTAGAAATAATCCACTGATCTTTCTACAGATCTATAAGAGCCATAAATGGTGAAGCTAAAGAGTCAAAGCAAAATATGTTGCCGTTGCGTCCAAGTTTGTTGAACGAAAAACAATAAATTATATTTATACTAAGAGATCTTGGAGAGCTCTTCGTCTCAGTCTTCTTAAGGCTAAGGTCAGGCTCGTACCCCTCGAAATTATTTCCATAACTGGTGATTTTTGAATGTAGTGCTATTTTTCAACCTAAATTTCAAGTTGACAATTTCCTATGCCGGCAAAGACAATAAAACTGTTATCATTGTTTTGAGTGTACAGTTGAAGGTAACTAAAAGTTTTAGCTGTCAGTTTAAATGTAATTGTAAAATTATAACTGTTTGTTAGCTCTAAACAGACATTAAGATAACCACCCTAAAAATATCTTTATATGCTAATAATGAGTTTTGATATGCAGTAATACAACAATTTCCTTTTATTTCTATTCGTATTACGGCCCAATTTTTACAACAATTGAAACTGTATCAAGACTTCAATTGGGCCTGTCACTTCGACGAGAATTTGGTGGAGTTGAAATTGTACACATTAGAGCTAATAGGGTTGAAAATTCCTTGTAATTACACAACAAATGTTTATTGGGGATAAACAATGGCAAAAGGTGAGAAAAAGAAAATACAAAAGGACAACTATTTACAGCATACTTTTAGGATCAGCATTAATGTAGCAACAATAAAAGCATCATGTATTTCCAATTACAACTAAGAGTATAGTTTTAGCACTAATGACTACTATCGATCAACCATTGAAATCTCTTTCAAAATTTATTTATTGGAGCTGTTTTTTATTCCATTAAGCTGTTGCCGCTTATGACTTTAAAAAACGAGCCACACTTAATTCGACGAAACGAGGCAGAATTTTTTTCACTAAAAAAATGTGCAATAGGGCCACACGCGTGTTACCAGTTCCGACATTTAGAGCGCATTGTTTTGAAACATTTATGCTTTTCACAATGGTGTTGGGAAATAGTTCCCGACCTGGAAAATGGGAAAAGTGTAAGGGGAAGAAATTTACCTGATTGATTTTTTTATTTTACCCGAGTTAAGTCAAGAAAAAAATGAATTTACCACAGGGTAAACGGGAAAATAAAAGAAAAGATGTATGTGCACGTGTTGACATTTCGAACGCAGAACAAATTGTGAACACGGCAAATATATTCATGGGAAACATTAACATTTGTCTAGATTTAGTTTAAAAAAATGTGTTGAAAACTGATATTTCCCATTCTGAAATTTTACCTTGCTGGAAAAATTGTCCAACAACGATCGTTAAAACCCTCACATCGGCTCGATAATCGACAAATCACACTATTATCTTGTGATTTCTCATACTTATATTGTACCCAAGATCGAGTAAATCTACCTCGATAATGTTATTATTATGTCACAAACCATTTCCACAGAGAAATAGGCTTGGGGTGATATGATAGTTGAATGTTGAAAAGAATTGCTTTAATAATGGAAGGCAATGGCTCAAACACACCAACAAGAAAGCAACCACGGCATTTCGAATTGGGTGCTAAAATAATTGTGTTAAATATAACACAAATGTATACAAACAATAAAAGATAACAAAAAATTCCAAAATACGTTTAAATTGCACGGTTCTCGACCAAAACGACATGACAAATTTTAATCCACAGTTCTTGTAACTCCACCTGTTGTAAGTCGACCATCTCCTATCACACCGACCGCGCCACGAAAATTGTGAAAGGAAACGTCAGATAAGTCAAATTTTCTCTCTTTAAAGAATTACTCTATGACCATTTCAACCGCATGAGAATTAGTATGAGACTGTGTCAACTGGAAACTGAAATGCTAAGGAAACGTACTTCACTGATCATGTGCAGTAATGACAACACAGTGTTATAAGATTAGCTAATTTAACTTTCTTTCTTTATTTTCAAAATACTTACACAATTTTAAAAAATTCTAAATAAATTGCACATAAAACATTCGTTATAACTATATAAAAAGTTATTTTTACAAATAAAGAAAAAAAGAAATGGCACAAATGACTGATTTTGACAGAATTGTATGTTGCTAATTCATACAAATCCTCTAGCTAACCCTGGAATGATACCGTAGAATGATAATCACCACATTATCCTGATAAAAGAGTGCATGTAAACGTGCTACAAGCCCGGTATTCACTTGTATGACATTTTCGGTGTCATAAGGAGTACGTGTCAAAATATAACGAAAATTTCATGAACCAAAACTATCGCTCACTTTTCATTCGGTTAGTACTTGCTACATGAAAGTTATTTCGTACGAAACAACTGGTTGATAATTGCTTGCGACTGAAAATTTGACATTTCGATAATTTTAACCACAGATAAAGGAAATAATAGATATAGCACGACCATTGTCAACTTTGTTCACTAGGTGCTGTCCTGTACTACTGTCACTTTCACTGAAGTTTCCCATAATTCTCATTGACGTTTATTCAAAATTGTGGGAAATTTTTGTGAAATTAATTTAAACAATGGAAAATGTGACAAAATGTATGTGATTTTACATAATAGCATTTGTTTATTATATAAAACACTATTTCAAAGCCATGAGGCCGGTGTTGGGA
The DNA here is from genome assembly GCA_963931995.1 of Phaonia tiefii. Lineage (NCBI taxonomy): Eukaryota > Metazoa > Arthropoda > Insecta > Diptera > Muscidae > Phaonia > Phaonia tiefii. The sequence continues at coordinate 455,887 of OZ008367.1, read as the reverse complement.
TATCAATAGGAGATAACCCGTAAGACTGGCCAAGGATGAACATCCCGGAACGCCTTTTTAATCTAAAAACTTCCCCGCCCAAAAACTGTAGCAACTTCTGTGGTCGCAGTTGCAAAAACCGTTAGAGCGTCTGGGGACTCTCAACAAGGAATGGTAGCTGAATCGGAGGAAGAACCAATTTATTAGGACATAGGCGGTGGTGTCATGGCTTTGCAATTCGATGACCACCAGATATTCTACGTTAAGTAACGTGTTGTATTCCTGATATTTTTGTTGAAAATAATTTTTTCTTTTGATATGAAATTTTAGATTTTATTGTCACATTTTTTGACTTTTTTTTTGGAATCAAAAAAAATCCCATTTATTGCTTTCAACGACATCTAGAAAATTACCCATTACACTAAAATTTTCCCAACACTTGTGCTTCATCTATTTGTTTACTTTATCTATGATTTTAACAACCAGAAGTAATATCACATGCGTTAAAAAAAATGAAGTGCGTGGAGGAATTATGAATGATAAATCAAAGTAGGTGGTAACTCACCGCTACAAAGTTTACCGTTTAGAGATAAATTATAAAATTTCGCTAGAACTGAATATGGAACCTTAATGCAATAAAAATAAATATGGTTAAAAAAGGCTTTAGCGCAATATGGCATGCGTTCTAAGAATGGCAGTTTCTCAAGACGACATGATTATACATTTTTTCACCAAAAAATAGTCAAAAATGTCACAATTCTCGCAATTATGGAAACATTTATACAAATGTTTAAATTTTCGATATAATTTATATACATATATACCACGTTTATTTCAAATTTATTTACATATGAATACGGGTTATTATCTGCAATCTTGTACATGGGTGTCGCAGAGCTTATGACTTAAATCTTAGTTTCATTTATGGCCAGTTTTTAAGTGGCTAGTTAACTAGCGGATTACTTAATCTTAATTTAAAGTTAATTAGAGGTTAACTTTGCATTTTGTTTTTCAGTGGTGAGTAACTCACTCAGTGTTGCCAACTCCGGGATAGCAATACGCGCAGACAACTTTCGAAAAAGGGCTAAAACGCGCTAAATTACAAACTAAATTGGTTCTGACTTTAATCAATCACTGACCATTAGTTTAGAATGTTTATTTGCAATATGAGATAAATACATAGTTTTTTATAGTAAAGTACAATTTCATAGTTATACATATTTCAATTGATATATAAACTAAATAACATAGTTACAAAAACTTTGTGAGTTCAACATTCAAAATTGGTTGTTTGTAAATAAAAAATTTTATGTTTCCTTCGTCTTCAGACCTTAAATTACTCTCTAAATAATATTTCGATCTTTTATAAGTTTCGTTGGAATTTTTTTTTAAACAGACTTCTTGTGGAATTCCACACGTTGGATAACAAACATTTTCTCTTTTTACTTTTCTTTTTCAAAGAAAAACAAAATAGTCAAAAAGTAATGTTGCCACATCTCATCAAAATACATTTGGATACAAAGCGAAATAACGAAACCAAAAAAGGAGAATTTGCAAAATAAGGTGCCATGCTGTAAAAAAGACACAAAAAGCGCTAAAAGGGCTAAAGTAAAATAGTTAAAAGGGCTACTTTTACGCGTTTTTTAGTTTGGGGCTACAATTTTGTTTTCGGGTTTTGGGTAACCCAAAAAGGGCTCAAAATAGCCCGAAAAGGGCTAAGTTGGCATCACTGGGTGAGTTAATGTAAGTCGCCATATTGTTAACTAATATGGCAACCCTTGTATTCTTATTGGAAAAAACGTGTGTTTGGGATAAATACCAAAACAACAAAGGGGAACAAACAAAATGGAATTATGTAAATAGATGCATAAAATCAAAGTCATTTTAACAAAAATGTGTAAAAAACTATATAGGCGCAACAATTTAACGATCTAGACTCAACGTATGTATACAAATACGCAAATCTAAAACATGTATTTTATACAATCTTCATTTCTCACTTTGACAGTCAGTAATTTGATTGTCAAAATAGTATGGTTCTGACTATAAGTTAACCAACCAACATTGGGTGGTTAAATCATAGTTAAACAATTAATAAAAAAATCAATTCGTTGTTTAACTACAATTTAACTAAGACACGAAGATCATCACTGACTGAAAAACTGGCCATTAGAATTATATTAAAACATCAAAATTAAAACTATCAAAACTACCCATTGTATCGCAATTCAATAACATAAACCGGTAACGGTGATAACCGGTAACGCAGTTGACATTTATTGCGTAACTGAGCTGCGCACAATTCATGTACACTAGAGTGAGACTTATTTTTAAAATTTTGGATTTCCAACAGCGAAACACTTCTATGGTCGAAATTTGGATAAAATTTAACAATTTCTCACGTAGCGCATGGAGGTCAAAGGTATGATTTTCACGCATTTTTCTCAATAAAGTACATATCTCCTTTATGTACCCGCGGATTCTAATAAAAATAGGTCATTATATTGCACATATATTTTGGGGCTCTAATGGTAGAAATTTCAGAAAAATCAAATAACCACTTGGTCAAAGGTTATATTTAAAATATTTTAAAACATGGGTTGTGCGTCCGGCAAGTAATTCCTGCAAAATTTCAAAGTTATTTCTTGAAGGAAAATCTTCAGGATTTTGCTGTGTTATTATTAGTTTTTTTCGAAATGTTGTCATCGTCACCCTGTCTTTCTTCTTCAGTAATATTAATATTCATTTTAGATACTAATTTTGCTTTAGTATCTCCCGGAATTCTTTCGTCGAATAATGCAAATCCAACGCACTCCCCGTTCAAATAATAGAGGTGATTTTGAAATGTGGAACAGCAAACTCAGCCAAGCCATTAATTTGTTTCTCGGTAACATCCGGAAATTGGTTTTAGAAAATTAAAATGCTTAAGCTTCAGCCATCCATCTAATTAATTAAATCCGTCTAATTATTCCTCCTGGAAGTGCTCCTCCTAACAGAATTATTATTAGCTCAAGGAATTCCCTGAAGTCGTTTCGTTGGAAATCGTGCAAAAAAATTTTCATTTGCGAACGACATATTTCAAATCATTGATTACTCGACGCGATGCAAGGGTTTAAGTGTACTTCTTGTCCTGCACGGAACTCCCATAGGGCCACCCATGCCAGAAGGGTACTAGTACACGAACTAAGAACTATCCTTCCCAGGCTGGCAGCGTCTGTCTATCCCTTAATAGGGCGGCTACCAGTCAAAACCCACAAGCGTCTGTCCTACATTAGGCGGTCTGTGTGGTAAAATAGTTAAGTTATATAAATAAATAAATAAGTGGTTTCCCATTACATCCCACGAACGGACCGGGGAGAACTTCTCACAATCACTGAGCTGTGCGCTTTCCAGTTTTCACTCACTGATTGGGACCAACAGTTTTACACCGATTCCGAATGGTATTTTGGAAAGCTTTTTCATGGTTATATACTCGATAGTGTCGCCGTCACTATGCGATGTGATCGCCGCCGAAAGAAATTATTTTTTTTTTTTTAAGGTGGTCAGATCAGGGTTCGAACCCAGGATCTCATGTACAAGAGCCGCGCACACTAACCATTGCACCACCGACGGCCAATGGTAAAGAAAAAAGTCTACAAAAAGGACCAAAATACATTTAAATTTCACAGTTCTGTGCCAAAAAGACTTCGAAAAGTTAAGTCATCAGTTATTGTAACTCCACCTGGTGTAAGTCAATTTTCGTCGAGCATCTCTCATTTGCACAAACCCATGACGAAGAGTGTAACTGAAACGTCGGATGTGAGAAATGGCTTCTATATACTAATTTACTCTATGGGTCCCTTTAGTTATTTTTAAATTTGTATACCAAACACGATCAGCGACCCCGAATACCAGCTTATACCAAGTTTCATATAACTGGAAGAAGAATTTCATATTAGATTTGCCGTTTTAAATTTTGACATCAAGCATCATAACACCCTTTAAACTAAGTTTTATTCAGAAGCGATGGCATTGTAGTATTTTGGCAACCATCTTGGATCCAACATTTTCATTGCAGATGGTGACGCTAATCTGACTTCCAATTATGATTAGCAATCCAAAATACACCGGGAAAAATTGGTAAGCCTACCAGATTAGAATTTTTAATTTGTTTAAGGTTCAATATATGATAAAATTTTGAGAGGCGTAGAGTTCATCAAAAGTCATTGTTTTCTTCGGAAAAAATTATATCAAAAAATCGACCCACATAAAAGTATCTGCTGGTAATCGTCGAAAAATTTGTTAAATAATACTGCTTTCTGCAAACAACATTAAAATCAATTATTTGACTTCCATCGTAGCGTTCTGTGAGTAAGAAAACTCAATGTATCGATAGCCCATCCTTTGATCAACTCCAAAGTATCCTGTGATGCAAATCTGAAATGAAGGACCTCATGTCAATCTTTGGTGATATTTGTGGAATGATTGCCCTTGTCACATTCGTAAAGGTTAGTGGACAGAACACTATCTAGAAGCATCTCATCTCTATCATTTAGGTTGGTACTTCCCCAAAATGTATGATGAGCATTGAAGTCGGCACAAAGCACAACAATTTTTAATCTCCTAAGCCTCCTAAATTAACTTCTTCAGCAGAAGCGATTGGTCCAGTATCTTCATAGGCCATATGGGCTAACGATATCCAGATGTTGCCATTCTCCGTCTCCAGATTGGTAGCGGTGACGTGTCTTTCTCAATAGTGAAATAGAAGAAATATATTCAAATGTTTCTTGGCAAGTATACACGTTCTCACCATATCTATGGCACTGAAAACGATAAACTTGTAATCAGGGGTCTTCAATCCGCAAATCCTGCCATGATTGGCCAGGGTTCTTGGGTGAAGACGACATCGGTTACATATTTTTGAATATGGATCAGGGGAGCTGCAGAAACAGTTTTAGAGTGGTGGAGGTTTATCTGTAGTAACGTCAACATGGGCAGCTACGGACCTCTCCACCGCCGTGGTGTTGGCCTCGTAGGCTATGTGACAGCTCATCAATGAGCTTTGTATGAGCACTGTATCCACAGTGGCCGTCAAATCATCATTATCTCCAGCATTCTGCGCTACGTTTCTCGCTACCAGTACATTTTGTATCGGTGTCTTCAAGGACGAGAGTTCCATTCCATTTCTCTCTCCGCGAATTGTTCTATTTGCACTAATAGTCTAACATGGGCTTAAGATGAGTCTGACCGCAGCCATAAAAAATTACGTCTTCAGTTTTTCTAAGAAACGGAAGTGATTGGGTGTTAATGACAAGCATGACTTGTCGCCGAAGTTAGCGTCCTTAAACCTTCCCCTCGGCTGACGGAAGACCGTGGTTAGTAGCCTTTATTAGGCGTATGGCAGACTCTTCACTATCATTACTGGACGCCGGTATGCCCGGGCGAGCTCTTGGACGGGACGGGATGTCGTTCTTGCCAACGGCATCTAGTTTGGCACCAGGGCAGACTTCTTCCGCCTTGGTAATGGCTTCTTTGTACAGCTTAATTCGGTGTTGGTATAGCCAGCTTTAGAGAAGACTGGAGGTGACATAGGGGAGTCTCCACAGACCTCATAGTACCCGTCATTAAGGGCAGCCAAAACACCCAATCTTATATTCAATAATATGGTTCCATCTCCATGCTCTCTGTCGTTGACCGCCATAGTGAGGCTCTACTTCGGCACTTTACTACTCGTCTTCGGACCGCGGTTTCGGGTTACCTTCGGTCGTTGACACTTGGGCGGATCATCGTGTGATCGTAAACAATTTCCCGTCTCCATTCAGGCGGAGTTATCGGCGTTCCGTGAGCCGGTCAAATTCCTTGCATAGTTAATTGACGCGTTTTTCGTCTCTGTGAGTTCTGCCAGATCGGTCTTTTCCGAACCTCTCTAGAACTCTGACGGCTGATCTTCGATCATTTCGCCGTACGCGGAGGCTTTATTCCACGACTATAAAGCGATAATTCCATCCCTGTACTTGTCTCTTCGATTTTATGGGTTTTTAACAATGGCCTTTAGAATGCAATTGTCGTTATCGGTTGTTGCATTGTTATTGAATGTAGAATTAATTTTCGGTCTCACGAGTGTAGGGGAGTTGGGGTCAACCGCATCATAGCCCCCAGTAGTACGGCAATAACTTGGCCGACGTCCTGTTACTCACTAAGGCGCTCAGGTAGCCGTGAGCCACCGCTAAAATACAGTCATATATCCACGACTACAAATTATCCGTGGCCACGGTACGCGTGACACCCCGGATTGGGGGAACCAGGCAGATTTTAATTCGGCCGGGGAACCACGGAGGCGTCACTCTCCTCCTTTCACTCCTGCTAGGAATGTCCTCTGTGGGAAGATACTTAATAAATGACGGTCGTCTATTTGTTGCCGCGCTTGTCTGGAAATAGTCCACTGTGCTAGGCATCGTTAAAATCATCAGTATTTGCTCGGCTACTTCTTTCAGAGATCCTGAGACCCTCGTAACGATTTTTAAACATTTGCTTTGCTGGGTACTTTTGCATCAAGAGGTGCAAGTGAACCCTTCTAATACTCGTATTTCCCATACTTACCAAATCTCGCAGAAACAAGCGCCAACTCTCGGCAACACAAGAACTTTTGCTAAGTTTTCTCCAACACAACGTAGATCTGCCCATTGGACGAGATAGAGTGAATGCCCAGCGTCAGTGTGAAAGTTTTCAAATAACTAAACATAAAGAACTACAACATCACACATACATATAACAACATATAATATATAAAAAGAGAAAGAGAGAGTGTTGCTGTTTTGTTATATATATATATGTACGTATGTATAAATATATTTTTGTTATTGATGAGATCATGAGAGAGAGAGTGCAGTTGAGTCGCGCATGAATGTGTGTTTATTCATGCTGAGCTATGGCAGCGAGAGAGGAACTTAAATTAAGTTTATTTTATATTTTTACGTTGGCGATCAATTGAAATGTCTTGTTGTTGTTTTTCCTCTTTTTTTGTTCGTTTGAGCATTTGCTTGATCCGTCGATCAGTTTTACGTAAAAATTTCACTGGGTCGGTTTGCTTTCGTTCACACTGCGGATAACCACAAACAATTTTCACTCGACAAAAGTCAAAGTTCTGCCAAAGCTACACGCATATAAAGTTGATGTGTTTTGATTAGACTGGAATGTTTCAATTTGTTCATTGCGAAAAGCCAAATATTGGACAAACACTACTTCGCTTTATAGGAAAAGAGAAAAAAAATAAACAAAAATAAATTAAAAGATTAAGAGAAAAAACAGAAGAAATCACAAGTGCAATCTGTTGGATACTGAACCAAAAAACACGAACATTCTGAATTCAAGCACTCATTTCAATTTCTATCCACATCTGTGCAACCGATTAGATCTTGAAAACGAGAAGCAAAATGTCTCATCAATGCAGTTGCGGTCGTGACCTGAACAACAACTATGTCGGCTACACAAGTGCATACGCAAATGCCAACACCAGTTTAGACCGCGAAGCAAAATCGACCAAATCGTCACCAGGAGCTCAGACCCAATTCACAGCCAAACTGATCGTGGGCACAGTGGGTGCTATCAAAGAGCTGAGGGAAAAGGAGAAATCACGCCAGACCATGACACGTGCCGGAGATCGTCGGAACTAGACAGAGGTGAACACACGGGTTATGTTGAAGATTTAGCTTCTGTTACGATTTCCGTTTCAAATTCCAATTGTTGTGATGAGGCAAACAAATGTCAGAAGGATGTCCAGGGTGGGCGGGTGATTGGGCTGAATGTGTGGAATAAGTGTGTGTATGTGTGTGTGTGCTTATTTTTTAGTGAAAATTTAGAGAGAGCAAGCAACTAAATAACAAATTGTTTCTTTGTACCATATTTTTAAGTTTACATTAAAATCGAACCTTTAATCTAAAGTCGTTAAACGAGAGTCTGCGTACTACCGCTCCGAGGTTTGGAATTGTGAAAAAGATTAGAAATTCAAAGCGCTTCTTTGGTCCTTATCAATGATTCTTTTATCGAAACAGAACTTCTGTTTTTCATATTCGTTTGTTAAATTATTGTAATTTATTTTGTTTTCCCTTCTTCCCTACACTTTGAATTAAGTTATTGAGTATTTTATTTAGATTCGTGTAATTGTTTGTTTGGGATTAAAAAAGTGTTAAAGCTTCCGGTTCCTGTTATTTGCAATGAGGCTTTGACAATTTTTTACTTAAAATAGGTAACGGGTTTGCTTTGTATGTAGTAGTAATCGTTAACATGTTGAATAACTCACGAAGAAGCAGTTTGTAAAATCGCTAGGTCTGTAAAGGGTGTTGTGTTAAAAGTCAGGGTTTCATGTTCGAATTTCTACTATTCTAGCTAAATATCTTAGAAGTTGATAACACGGTCAGAGAATACTACATATTTTAAAACTGGAATGCCGTTGCAGGCAGTACTGGGATCTTTTAATTTGCATTGCATTTTCATTTGCATTACTTTGTTAATTACTATTGTTTGCATTCCCATATACGCACACAATGCAAATCCGTGGTTGTGGAATCGCGTGCTGATTGTAATGAAATACGGGAATGATTTTGAAATTGAATTTGTTTGACTGCTGGCAATTCTGTTTCTGAAGTATTCAGGTGTACAGTATAGTGGGTTTGGTTGGAGTTGCCTCGCATTCGTTGCCGATTTCCATGAACCCGCACATGTAAAAAGGTTGAAAACCAACTTTGCCAGCCATGAAGCAAACGCTTTTAAAGAAAGCGCAATTGTAGTTTGCATTTACAGACCAAATTCCAATTAAACTACAAATTATAATTGCCATATAATTAATTGGTCCCATGTATGGTTTCAGACCACAGAACAAGAATTTGCCATTTGATCGGTCTATTTTCTTTCCATTCATGGCATACAATTTTAGTGTCGGTGTTTAATGTCATAATTACCTTTTGAGCCAAAAGTGCGTTCGACAAATAATTGGAATCACGCTTTCCCTCAACACCCCTTCCTCCTCTTCAGCGAGACAAATACACAACACAAAGCGACGTATTGATGCCATAAAACGCGGTTTCGTTTGCGCACATCAAGACAGCAGCAAAGTTGAACGACCGCAGCTACATTCCAGCTACGAAAAATCTCCACTAGCGAGCGGAATTTCATTCGTTTGCCCGCTTTAGGTCTCGGACGCCGAATTTCCCAAATTAAACTCGCGAATACAATTTTTACCATGGGTTTCTATTTCTTCGCTCGCCGGAGAGCGATCGCTATCCACTTTCAATTCGTTGTGGTGATTTGGGAGCGAGCGGGCGACAAATTTATAGGGAGCGAATTAAAAAGATCAGATACTTGTGTTGTACAAGTAACTACTCAGTTTCACTTATTACGTTGAACGTGACAGTTGCTTGATATGAGATATAATTTTAATATAAAATACATTTTTATATTGTGCACAGGAAATGACAAAATTCCAAAGCGTTTGCTGAGCGAAAGGTCCTCAAGGGCAAAATGCAAGCAACCTAAACTATCATCACCAAGGGGGGTTATGGTAAACAATTTAAGGTAGATAAATGTACAATCTACATCGATATTTTGCGATTCCTCGAATAGAAGAAGCAAATATATTTCTATCTCTGGACTTAATTTTGCATTTTATTTTTGTCTGCATGTCAGAAATCAGTAAAATTATTTTTAATTTTAATTTGCATCCTTGAAATTACAACTTTGGTTCGGCTTTTTAATCTGATAATGGAATCTTAAATCCAGTATGGAAGAATCGGCATTTGTTATATACAGCCATTTCTTATACATTAGTTTACACGACATTTTAGTACGAGTATTCGATTCAGTGATTACGAAAATTCAACTTCTTCCATAATCCACAATATGACACCTAAAGAGATTAAAAACACTGCAAACCTTAAAGATAATTCCACAATATACATTCTCAGTGCACAGATCCAAATAATCCCAATCCTTTGATAGATAGATTTACTTACCAGTGTGGGCAAGAAACTTTTCGAAATTCTTGTTTCCGTGAAACCCTGAAATTATTGTGTAGATAGACGCGAGACAGACCTTTGCATGACTTGAAAATTAATTAAGTTTACATTAGAAAAATTGCAATTTTAAAAATTATTAGATATGTATGTGCAATATAAGCATTGCTTAACAATATAAAAAAAAACAACAACACAAAATTCAACAGCATTTTGGAAAAGCTAAAAAGTTTTCAAAACATTCGTTCATTAGATCTAAGTATGTATTTGGAAAATATAAGAAAATGAGGTGAAATAAACATTACGAAATTTCTTCTAGTGAACAATAGCATGGGTTGTTCCATTTAATCAATGGCAATTAACGTTTTGTTTGTTATTGTCGACGATGCAGGTCGTAATCGTGCAACATTATTACATCATCTAATTATCAGCACATACAGGGAGCAACATGACAATTACAAGAGGTCTGTTATGAAAACTAACTCAATTGTTATATTTATACTAATAAGTGGTTCCATTGCGAAGCATTTCAAAAAGTCTCCCAATTTTCAAAAATTATTGTTTTAAATTTGTCACGATAAATACGAGTAATTTTATATCTGTTTTGAGATATAAACTTGTTATGTTTGACCCTTCGTAAATATCATCAACGTTTACTAATTGAAGACCTTATTATACATTCGCTGCTGATTCAGTTTTCCAATATTCCCTTTTCACTATTTTTTGCGCTATTAACAAAATTAATTGATTCAGCGAACAATTAATAACCACATGAGAAAATAACTTTCCATGTTTAATGTGATGTTTTATATAAATTTAGAAAATAAACTGTATAATATTGTAATGTTTTAGTCCTAAGGTTTATTTGTATAAAAATGTAAATTGATCCGTAATAAAAACACTTAAAAACAAAATATAAATTTCTGTTGTTTTTTTGGCACCAGGAACCAAATTTGCTCAGCGGATGTGTGGAAATGGATTTCACTCGATTCAAGTGCTGCGATTTGGAGATTTCTGTAGAAGCTTCACGTAGTCTGTAGTGTTTGAAACGTAAGCGTTTGCAAATCATTGCCCGACGACGACAATCATTGAACAGTTTTCCTTTTTTTAGACTCAAAGTTCGGCATTTGTTTGAAAAGCTTCAAGGAATATTTATAACTCGCTATATTAAATGACAGCAGCTCCAGCACAATAGAAATGAAGTTTTCGGAAACTCGAAACCATCAACTCTTCTAAATTCTCTTGACGACGATTGTGTCAACAAATTGATAAAATTATGTTAAATTCATAATATATTCCTTCATGTTTCAACTGGCTTAGGAACATTGCTGTCGATACTTTTTTATTGTAAGTTACTGTGTTCACAAGACTTCTAACTCGGACTTAAGGGTACCTTAGAATAGTGGATAAGTCTGAATCGGCATCTCCCAGTGGAAGGTGCGGTTGTAAGAACACGTTGGACATACATAAATTAAAAGTAAACTTATCATTCAGAGCATGACCAATATTTTACGGTTCAAGGAGTAATTAAATTAAAAGAAACATCAAAATAAAGACAATTTCTAGTAGAATTTTCTGTTCAAATACAATTTTTAAGATGGGAACATCAACACAGAGAATTGTTGGCAGCATTCATAGAACTATGCAGGGGTATGGAGTTTACCTAAAATGGTGACAACTCCGACTCCAACTACGCAATGCTAAGATCCTGACCTCCGATTCCAACTCCACAAATATACAAAAAAATTCGTTTTTTAGTACAGCCAATTAGGTATGACGATTATTAATAAATTATTTTTCACAAATCATCACTTTAGTTTTCTTCGAAGGAACATTAATAGGATCTAAACTAACTGATCGCAGTACCCAAGGATTTTGACGTTAAGGTGGCTGAACTATAAGTAGTTCGAGTTTCCGGATATTTAAAAGATGAGACCAAAATATTCCACATAGTAAAAGATTCATGTCACTAAGCGAGGTGAACACCGTCGAAAGAAATATAAGGTGGTTAGAGCAGGGATCGAAACCACTTTCTAATGTGCAAGAGCCGCGCACACTACCAATGCGCCATCGGCGAGAAAACATACCTGTTAGTAAATTTTCTGTAAAGGATTGCCGACATACATATCTCAAGAATTAGAACTATACAATGGAAAAATTATATTCGAAGTTGAAGTGCCTAAAAATTTAAAACTCATCACGCTTATACAAGGTGGCGCAAAAGTAAACTCCCGATGTTTTTTGGCTGTAATTTAAAAAAAAATGAAAAACTTTGATTCTTCTTGTGGATTATTTTTATTTGGTCTTTTAATTTTGTTTACATCAAGTCGAGAATATGATGTCATGTAAATGGCCGACGCCACAGTTGATTGTCATTTGAGCCCTTTTATGGCATTTTCCATCACTTTGGCCAAAACTTCCGGCGATACGTCCTCACATTCTTGACGGATATTGTCTTTAAGAGCTGCAAGAGTCTGACGCTTGTTGACATAAACCCGCGACTTCAAAAAGCCCCACAAAAAGAAGTCTGGAGCGGTCAAATCAGGCGATCTTGCTGGCCAGTGCAAATCGCCAAAACGGGAGATTAGGATTAAGGATGGCTTGAGCGTATGTTAGACGCGATTGGCGGTCAGCAGCTAACAGCTGATGCACCGTCTGGACTTTGTACGGAAACATCTTCAAATATTGTACCAAAATTCGCTGTAAAGACCGTCGACTGATACCCATTTGCGTGGCACGTCGTCTGGTCGATGTCGACGGCGCATCCATGACATCCTCGGCTACAGCAGCAATATTCTCTGCAGAACGGCTACTCCGGGGTCTGCCACGCCTGGCAGCATCTCGTGTTGTGCCAGACTCTTCGAGGCGAGCGGCTAAACGTCGCAGTGTTTCACCAGTAGGCGTTGGACGGCCAGGAAATCTGCGACGAAATTCACGTTGGGCCAAAGTCACCGACCGATTATTGGTCAAATAAATAGTCAGCAATATTCCGCGTTCTGGAGCAGTGTAGCGTAACATTGTTTATTAACGTGTATTTCGCATGTGTTTACTACACAAATGTCAAAACAGAACTGACATTAGGGGCCAATCGAAAAATTTATAGCATTTACTGATAGGAGGATTACTTCTGCGCCACCTTGTAATATCACTATTTCACATAATTGTCCGAACCGTGACGACTTTCAATCTGAAGTCAGCATTGAAAAAAAGTTTGCAGTTTAAATATCGCCCTAACTGATTCAATAGGGCATTTTAGTATTGAACATCTTCGAGGCAGTATTGCTTCCATTTTCCTATTTCTCAAATTTTTATTAATTTTGTTAACACGAAAAATCGACTCCGACTTCGCGCCAATTTCCTGAACTGCGACTCCTAAACTCCAACTTCACACCCCTGGAACTATGTATGTGATAGTAAGTCTGAAATATGGAAAACTAAGTGATTGTTGTATAAATGGGTCTCAACTGTTTGGAAGAAAAGTGTGAAGAAGTGGAGCCAAAAGCTGACAAAGCGCTGGTCGTGGAAAAAAATTAGTTCCTTGCAATCCGGTTACGAAACTGAATTCGATGTTGATTGCGGCGATAAACTAATCTTGGCCCGAAAATTGCATAGTTGCAATGCCCAACACCAGATTTTTGGTCGTATTGGTCCACTCGTCCAAGGTGTGATTTACTGAAGTTGGATTATGTTCATTTCAAAAAATTAAAGCGAATGGTCACTTCAAGTCTGGGGTCAAATCACCGTATCCGTCTTATTATTCCTATAGTTTGGAATAAACTAACTGTTTATCGCACTTCGATTACTGGCCAATAATATTCCGTCTATGTACTTACATATATGTACATATGTCTGTATTCCTAGATAGTGAGGTTGACATATCAACAATGTACTGCTATATGGCTCAAAAATATACATATTTGCGATAGAGTGACTTTAAATAGAGCGCAGTTTCCGGAATGTTTGTTAGAGTCTCGTAATACACATTCAATACTCTGACGGAGAAACTGTTGATAGCTTCTTATTATCGCAATGGAAACACCCATATCGCGAGACTCTTCCGTATGACGAAAACGAAACACACATCCCCATACTACAAAACACACACACACACAAACCAGTCAAAGCCAACACTCCTCCTCGACAGAGCTCCGGTGTGAAAGTTAAAAGAATCTCCAACAAAAAAACACAAACAAGAAGTTTACAACAGCAACTACAATATCGGCAGCAGTAACACAAATTAGAACGCTTTTGCTTTCACAATTCCCAACAACAGCACACACTCACATCGCCCAAAGAATTGAAAAAAAAAGTTTCAGTCAAGCAGAAGAAAGAACATCAAGTCCAAGCAGCCGGGGTAGACGTATTCGATAACCACACTCGCACGAAAGCAAAATCATTAGACCCAACGTTGTTTTGAGTTTTAGTCCAACCGTCTGTCTATCAGACCGTTCGTCTACACAGAGAATGAAAAGAAACAAAAGGGGAAAGAAATGAATTGTTACGCACTCCTCTTTCCGACAACATACGATCGCTTTTGAAATGTATGTAAACAGAAAGAGGGGCTACAGGTGGGATCCAAAACAGAAAGTACAACTTAACCGGATTCAACTCAGTCAGGTTTGTGGGGTTTTCCCCCAGCACTGGGCGATTTCTATGGGAATTTCATAAAATATTCTGGGGATTTTGGTTTATTGAGGCTAATGTAATGTAATACCTTTCCAGTTCCTGCACAGCGTTAGGTCACCTTTTTCGGGATAGTGAAAATCCGTAGGGATTTTGTTGCCTATCCATGCACTTCTGATGACCGGCGCAATGACATCTCCAACTGTTCCGCTGGTCGATTGTTATCTTCATATTACCCAGTGCCGCCTCGATCTATGGTTGCGACGGGGGGTTGCTACATATCTTCGTAGTAGCTCATCCTGTCAGTTAAATTTTTCAAGACTTTGTTTACGGTTTCTGGTTCTCACGAATGGCTTGGCGATATTACCCTTAAGGGTGTGTATCATTTCTGGATTATTGGCATTTTACTATGAAACGTTATTTACCCAATCGCTTGCATTTTTAAAATTTTCATTTCATTGTTTATATGGGTATCCAGGAAAACCCCCACTTTTTTTAAACACACTTAAAGACAGTGGAGGGAAAGTTATACCCAGCCAGCCAAATTCGGAGCGCTCCAAAAAAGGAGCGTGTAGGGAGTCCCATAGCGCTCCTCAAAGGAGTGTGCACTTATGAAGGGCGTCCGAAAGAGCCCCGCATGGGATTGTTTTAGGAGCGTTCTGTAAAAACAAAACAATCAATGAAATATACATATACATACTTCATTTTCTAAAAAAATTATTTTATAGAAAAACAGACTGCATTGCAGAGATTATGGTATGATTGCATTGATGCCTTATGGTTTTAATCATTTATAAACTTAGGAGCGGGTTAACTGAATGAGCGTTGTGGGACTCCAAAAACACCCATTTATGGGAAGGAGTCCCCACGGAGTCTTTGTGGGTTATCTAAATAAGAGTGTAGTCGTTTATTAGGAGTCCCTAGGGTGCACTTTTATCATATATTTTGACTGTTCAGTTTTCTCCGGCGGATATGCTCCTTTGGGACTCCGTTCGAACCCTCCTAGCAGCGTTAACGCACCGTGTGGGGAGACCTAACGGGCACCTTGCTGACTCCGTTGGTTGGCTTTAAAATGATAAATGATTTAAAATGATACATACCTGTATTTGGAGCACCCGTTATGTGCCGAAGCTTTAAATGCAGTTGTTGTTTTTATAAATCTAGTGCTTGTATTGTGTATTATTGCACTATCAACTGGGAAACTGACCAAAACCACTGATTACATTTCACGAGGAAAGAATGCTCCATTACAATCACAACTGACTGACTGACGATTTTTTATCTCAATTTGGGACTTGACGATTTTGGGCACAAAATCGACAAATTTTTATTTATCGGTCTGGAAACCTTTAAAAGTACCAAAGTTTGTGATAACGAATACATCAGTTTGTAACATCGAACACAACACCAACATCAGAAAGGGCAGAATTATAAAAAGCGGAAAAATCATCGGGTGGAACAATGGGGAATGTACAGTTAATAGTATATGAAAGACTGGTCTAGAGCAGGAAAGGGTAAAACTTGAAAAAAGTTGGACATTAATTTGGAATGATTGGAAATGTGTGGGTAGAACACGATAAAAAGGATAGATATTTAAATAACGAGAAAATTAGTTCGTAATGATTGGGAATTTATTAGTGGCTAAAAAATGGTTGAACTTCAAACAGTCAAATATAGGTAAACCTAAAAATGCACAAAAATATATGAAATGATTTGAATTAGTTAAATATTGTTTTTGTACGTAAAAAGGTCAAAACATGAATATGCGAGAAGTCTTGTTTCTAAATATTATATGTGGTAACATATGGGTAAAGTGAAAAAATGCGGGAAAATTTTTTAAATGCGAGATAACTCGTTTGGAAAGATTGGGAATGTGTTAATAATAGTGTATGTGGATAGTAATGCCGCAAAAATTACAAATAACATTAGTTTTGAATTATTGAAAAAGGGGCAAAAAGGTTAACTTTAAGAAGATAGAAAATCGGGTTGGAATGGTTTACAACTTGTTAAAAATAGTGTCTGTGGGTAAGAAGGGGCAGAAGCAGCTCAAAATGGGTTTGTGCATGTTTTGGAGCTAATACCGAGCATGTTATACTTATACATAATTTTGAAAATTTGTAGAAAATAAATAAAATTTTTAGTTTTGTATTGAACATTTCAATACAAATTATTATCCATTATATCGAATTTTTACGATTTCTCTTTTAATCCTCTACATACTAATTGGTATATTTGTAACACATTTAAAGTATTTTTTACGGATTCCGCATAGATTTTTCTCACGTATTGTAGTTTCACACTTTTTTGTTACTTTGTCCCACATACTCTTTTTAACAGAATCCCAACCAATGTGAACCTATTTTCGGGCATTTTGATTTTTACCCCATCATAATTTTTTTTAGCACATTCACAATTATTTCAACTATTTTTCTCCAATTTTTGCCACTCGATAACCTTTCCAAACGATTTTTTCTCGCATTTAAAGTTGTATCCTTTTCGCCCTCCTTTTTACCTCTTTTTCCACATTCCTAACCTTTTCGAACGATGTTTCTCTCATTTTGAAGTTTTACCTCTTTCGCCCCATTTTTACCGTTTTCCACATTCACAACTTTTTCCACATTCCTAAACTTCTCAAACGATTGTTCTTGCATTTTGAACATTTACCCTTTCGACTCCTTTTTTACCGCATTTTGAAGATTTGCGTTCATAATCATTCGATACATTTCAAACAATTTCCTCCGTATCATAAAATTTTACAATTTGTTGCCCACCTATCTATTATTTAACACATATGCACATTCCTATGCATTTAATAATTAAAAAATATTCGGAAATTTTGACTCTCGAATCATTCTTTTGGAACTAAATCGGCAGCGAGCAATATTTTCAAATCTTTGAAAATAAAAATTCGGCTCCCGAGCTAAAAATAAGAGGGAGTTGAAAAGATTTAAATCTTCAAAGAATTAAAAATTAAACTCCTTTAGCGATTTAAATTCATCGACCGAATCGAAAACGAATGGCTCTCCTTACTACCAGAAATGTCATACAAAGACTTTTTGATGTCTGGAAAATTGACTTACGTATAATTTTAGAAAAAATTTAAAAAACCCAAAAATCTTAATGGTAACATTAGCATTTTTATGATCAAAATACACAACAAACTACATATGTATATCCCAACAAACTATTTAATTTATGTTACTCCGATCACCATCATAACACTAACGAACTGTTATCAAGTGTTCCTCGGAATTACACTTTTTAATGTTAAAAACAAAATCAATGTTGACAACCATACAAAGCATGTTCCAAAAAATGCTGCATGTGCTGCATTTCGAATTTTGTCGAATACGAAACATTTTCCAATTTTTGGCGTTCGACATTCCGAATACCCAAACAATACTGGGGATACAATCCAACCGCATGTACCCTTGTGATTAGAGTGTCCAAAACACAGGCATTTTTTAGAAACCGGTTTCTGGTTTGGTTGAATAATCAATTTTTTAAGAAACCGGTTTTCGGTTCATAATTTTGGCAAATACCGGGGTAACCGGTTTTTCGGTTTTTTGTTTTAAATGAAATTACACATTTAGAATATGTTCATCGAGCATTTCATGTACTTATTCCTGTTGCAAACTCAAAATTTCACAACTGTATTTAATTAATTACGTTTTAATTTTAAATAAAAACTATATATTTAAAATTAAAATGATCGAGCATTAGGTCTATTTTAAATTATTTTACCCTTCAATATTTCGCTAACCATTGGGTAGCATCGTCGGGAAGATAAACTCAATTATTAATTAAAAATTAAATAAAAATAATAATGAAATTAAACAGAAATTTTTAATTAATAATTGTGCTTATTTACGTGACGATGCTATCCAATGGGTAGCGAAATATTGAAGAATAAAATAATTTAAAATAGACCCAACGCTCGAACATCCGATTGACCGGTTAACCGACGTCAAATAACCGTTTTTCAGTTTGTTCGAAAATTACGTTTTTTAAAAAACCGGCACGCGGTTAATAGCAAAATAACCGGATTCCCCGGTTTTTCGGTTTCACTCTACTTATGACTCGAGTTAGAAATGGTGTTTATCTCTTTCATTTAGCATATGGCTATTTCCAAAAAAACGTCAACCACGGACCAAGTTTAAAAAATGGAAAAAAAAATTTTTCTTTTCAAGATTTATTTTTTGTTTTATTTTTTGTTTAATTCGAAAAAATCGACCTGAATGGTGTAAAATTAATATTATTGCATTTGACCTCTATTTGTCTAATTTTTCCAATTTTTTTCAGTGTTTAGTATAATATCGTTCGCACTCTTCTTACTAAGTTATTGTACAAACACCAAAGAGTAAAGAAAAAAATAGAAGAGATCGAAGAAAGTCTAAGTAACGGTAAAAATTTTACTTATGTATGTCTTCCATGCTACTTCTCTGTCCCGTTTACAATCAAAAAAAGGCATTTAGTTTTAGTACTCGGTGAACATTGATCGAATAGTTTACAAATTAAAGTTTAAAGCTAAAGTAGTGAATTTGTTAAAAAAATCGAAAATTGAAACATTTACAACAACAAATTTTTTTTTTTTCGTACTCAGAGTGTGTCCCGTTTATTTATAAATTAATATTTTTAAACAGATGGAAAATAAAAGGTGTGAAGACAATAAAAAAAATTATAAGAGGTTCCTGAAAAGTCTTCAAAGTGATGCAGCGAAGAAAAAAAATTTCTAGAAAAACATGCTGAGTCAGCAAAGAAACGTCGCGAAAAATACACACAGTTGGCAATGAACAATGAGAAACTTCTTAAAGACCTACGCCAAAAAGAATGCATGCGAAAACAAAGGTTCCGAAAACAGAAGAAAGATAAAGCAAATGAAGAAAAGCTTAGCATCATGCCGTATAAAAACAGGCAATCTTTTGCAAAAGCTCCGAGGGAAGGCACTTAATGCTTTACCGCAGGCGGCTGATAAAAGAGCAGCGGTTATAAAAGCATTATATTTTAAATACGTTCAGCCAGCGACGTTTACTAAAACTCCATTGGAAAACACTGAAATTGACACCACAATAAATGAAGTCAAAGATTTGTTTTCATCTAGTGATATAAGCGTTCAGTCTGCTGCAAAAAGGGATACACTAATCGTAAATGGAGAAGTTATTTCTAAACGCTTTATGGTAATATCAGTGGCTGAAGCATATGAAATATATAAAATGGAATGTATTGGCAAACCAGTAAGTAAGACCGCCTTCTTTTTGTTTTTTATTGGACGGTTGGTCTCAAATTGTAAAATCATTCTCTGGTGGCCACCAATACTTTTTGGAATCTGTTTGTTGCAACACTGAAAACGAAAATTGTATGTCAAATCGTTGCGTTAAATGTGTATCGGACTTAAAAAATGACTTAGTACCCCTTGCCAACTTTAAACACATGGACGAAGATGTAAAATGGAAACACTGGAGGAAAGTTGATAACAGAATTTGTTTGACAACCACCGTTGCTCCGTTGTCGGATTTAATTTACGAGCTATAGGTGCAGCTACCACTCTTCAAGCAACATTTCTTTGTCAAGAGAGCCCAACAAAAATTCATTTTGATAGCACAAAAAATAATTTAAAAGAAGGGGAGCTTGTTTTGCAGATAGATTTTGCTGAAAACTATAGGATTATATATCAAAATGAGATACAAAGCGCGCATTTCAATTACTACCAAGTGACAATTTTTACTTGAGTAGCATGGATTTTAAATAAACCACAGTCATATGCTATTATATTCTCAATTTAAAAATAAGTTCATCATTCATAGTCTCTCAGATTTTAAAATTCAATTTGGATGTGACACAATTGAATGGAATTATTTTGCAACGTCGCACAGTGGGTGGCCCCGTAGAGCAAACGAGGTTGCAAAAATCAAAATTTTCATGTGCGCCGACGAAGTTTTGAATAAACCCATGTTATAGGAAAGAGGAAACTTGCCGAGGCCACCAATGACATGACCACGAAGCATTTATCGGACGCGCTGTCTATTAAATATACAAAGGATAGTGAAAGAGTGAGGTCGCAGATTACAAAATCTGTTGCTGATGCAAGCCCACTGCGACTAAAAAGGATTAAGGAAAGCATTCCCACGCCCACAAACGCACACATTAAAAAGTATGGTTCCGAAGAAGCCTTGGCCTTGTTTATGGACTTAGAACTTTCCAAAGAAAAATATGACGTATTACCAGGATACAAGCATATTACGCAAGCCAAAATAAATTCACGACCACTGCATACGGAGTTTACGGAAGTCTCTGTGAAAGCCAATCTGCAGGATCTCATGGGCCATACAGCAAAACGGTTGTTGGAGAGTCTTCCTGAAAATGAGGTGAAAATTCTTCCTGAGAAACTGACATTGATCAGCAAAAGCGTTTATAAGCAAAGGATATCTTCCGATGACGCTACAATATCGGACGGAAATATGTTTATGGCATCTGTTGTTCCTTTGCGGCTAAAATCTGATGTTTCCCTACACTGGAAAAATCCACGTCAGTCATCAGTGCATTATTGCCGACCAATAATGTTTCAGTTTGCAAGGGAATCGGCAGAACTCATAAGGACCACGGTGATGGACATTGAAGAACAAATAAGCAAGATTAAGCCTACAAAGCTGCAAATTGGAGAAGGAAAATATATTGCATGCAATTACGAGTTCCACCTGACCATGGTTGACGGAAAAGTCGTAAACGAACTGACAGGAACAACCTCAACATTGTCGTGCCCGATTTGCAAAAAGAGTCAGAAGAACTTTGGTAATTTAAACGATTCTACAAACGAGGAGAATTACGAATATGGAATGTCACCATTGCACGCAAGGATAAGGTGTATGGAGTTTTTGCTAAAACTGGCGTATACCCTACCACAAGAGGAGGAAAACTTCGATGAAAATACATCAATAACGGATAAGGAAAAGATCAGAAAGAAGCAAATACAGGATGCTTTTTTTAAAGAAGTTGGACTAAAAGTAGACTGTCCCAAGCACGGATACGGTAACTCAACCGATGGAAACACTTCTAGGAGATTTTTTGAAAATGATGAGGCAGTAACTACAATCACTGGAATTGACAATCAAATTGTGAAAAGATTGGGAACGATCTTGAATGTTTTAAACTGCAAAGAAAACGTCAATTCTACAAAATATGGATCGAAAACTGCATCTCTTTTAGCAGAAATGTATCCACAGAAGAAGTTGACCCCGACCGTCCATAAAATATTGGTGCATGGCAAAGACATAATTGAGTACCAGTGTTTGCCAATTGGAGAGCTTTCTGAAGAAGCACAGGAGTCTCTTAACAAATTTTATAAAAAATATAGTTTGCAGAACACATTCAAAGCATCAAGGGTAAGGCAAAATGAGGACCTCTTCAACATGTTGGCAGCATCTTCCGATCCACTTATTTCTTCCCTGCGGCATGTGAAGTCACGAATAGAGTTAGAAAATAATTATAGTTTAGAAATGATTAGTCTTTTAGATATACCTTCTCCTACGAATTGTGATGAATATTTTACAGAAAATTGAAAAATCAAATTTAAAAAAGAAGTAATTTTTTTTAATTTGTTGGGTAATAATTTAAAACATAAAACCCTAAAGAAAAGAAATAAAAACAATCTAAAAATGTAAAAATAATTTTTTTTAGTTACCATAAAATTGATTTTTCTACAAATTTTAACTTTGATAACCCATAAGTAGGCCCCTACAAAGCGTAGCATCCTTTCCAAACGCTCATTTCATAGGCTGAACAGTTATCTATCATGTTCAATTATCTTATTCGGTTCAAAAGATATGATTTTTGCAACGAAAAAACTCAAATGGCGCCACTGTGCGTCGCACGGAAAAGGCGCTGTCGATGGCGTTGGAGCAGTTATAAAACGACAAATTTGGCATCTTACTAAAACCAAAAATATTTATTTAAACGGAGCTTTGGACTTCTGTCGATGTGCACAGGAACACATTCAAGGAATTAAAAGTTTATACGTCGAAGAAAGCCAAATTAAAATATCTCCTGGCATAGCAGAAAAGTGGGTTAATTTACCAAATTTAACGGGTATCCGAAAACTTCATTGGATTTTCTGTGACAAAAATTCGGAAATACATGTAGCTGAAACGGCAATTTCTTTAAAAAAAACTAAAATTATAGTTACATTTATATTTTTTATGTTTCAATTCTTATACCTGAAGTTTATTCTCTCATCTGACGTTTCATTTCACACTCTCCGTCGTAGGTTTGTGGAGTACAAAAAAATTAAATTTAAAATTATCTTACACCAGGTGGAGTCACAAAATGTGTTCACTTAACTTTTTCATGTCGTTTTGGATTAGAACTGAAAAATTTAAATGTATTTTGCCCTTTTTTGTTGACTTTAATCATTGGTATACATTTGTATTGTATTTAACACAACTAGTTTGCCACAGAAACACGAAATGCGGTTGTTGCTCCTTTGTTGGACGTTGTGTACTATTGCCTCTATCTGGTATTATTGAACCCATGTTTTCCACCATCCAATGTTTACTTTCCACCGTACCTACGACGTTTAATTTACTGAGAGAATAAATGTATCTATTCCTATACTCGTCTATGGCCCACATAAACAAATAATTTTTAAATGTACAATTTACATATGGATTTTTTCCTTGTTATACACAAACTAACTATAACGGAATTAAATCACACATTGTTCATAGGATAGTGTACTAGACTGTTAACTTCCCCACAAACTTTGTGGCTAGAGAGTGTATATGAGATACGAAAATAACTTACGAAGATGTTCCATATACTTTCCTTATGTGTGAAAATGACCCCTTACAGCTCAAAAATAAAATTATTATTTTTCTTCTAATATTACACAAAATAAATTTATCTGTCATTTTCCGAAGAATTAACTTTAATTTTCTTTATACTAACACAAATATGCTACTTTGAATTTCGTACACCGTGCGTGTTTTATCCACCGTGTATTGCACGACCACTTTTTAAGACACTGTTCTAACGCTGGTTTACGAACAAAACAAACGCCAGCTGAAAGCTGAAAATTTTCTTCATGCTTTGCAACAATTTTGAAGGCGACAAGTTAAAATTTAATTTTTTGTGAATGGTTCAACTGTAACGACAATTTAATTCAAACAATTTAATTTTATAATAGCGGAAAGTAAGAAGGTAAGTGGGATGATGAATTTTGTAAGGCCAATGCCATCAAACGCCTCTTTGGAGCAGCATACCAAGATGCAACGATACATAAAAAACGAAAAGGAGACACAAGAAACGTTCGCTTCACACAGCTGTATCAATATGCAAACGCATCCTACCAATTAGCCCGTCAATAAAGATGGCAGTTGTTAGAAAACTTGATTTAGGTGTAGCATTTTCATTGTCCTGAAAAAAAAGAAAACTCCTCAGCTTCGTGATGCCGACATAGAAAAAGCAAGAACATTTTATTTGAAAGACGATATAAGCTACCGTTAAAATGTAGTTAAAATACATGACAATGGAGAATGCTACCAGCTTTTTAAAAAAGAAAATCCGGACATAAATAAAAATGGGAAAGTCATTTTTTTGCCAAAGCCGGCCAGAGCATGTTCGCCTCATTTCAGAGACCGGACTAAATCTGTGCGTCTGCATTTACGATGCTAATTTTGAATTGCTGAAAATCCGAAATATCCCAAGCGTACGGAGTACCAAGGACTTTGTGAATGAAATTTGCTGACACAAAAAACGAGGCAAGAAATGCAACTCAATTTGCGACATATTACCACTAAAGTTCGACTTAGATCTAAATGCGCGTTGGAAGCAATGGACACAGAATGGAAAACGTACGGAAGTACAAGATGAGGAGGGCACACTTCAATTGCTTCTTGAACCACTGGCAAACAAGCTGAAAATGTAAACAACATTTTTATGTCCACCGCACCCAAATTGATTATTTTCGTGATACAAGAGAAACCATTAAACGCCATGAAGCAGTTCTTCAAGTGGACTTTGATGAAAAATTAATGTTTGTTTCCCAGGTGGAAGTGCAAAGCGCTCACTGGAATCAAGCACAAGGAACTATTTTTACAGCACGTGCATGGTTAAAAACGGAAACTGGTCTCACATCACATTCTTTTGCTACAATCAGCAACAAATTAACACACACCAAAGAAAGCATTTGGTGTTTTCTAAACGCCATCATTGCTTACCTTAAGACCAAAATAGAGTTAACTACCATTCACGTATTTCCTGATGGATGTGCCGCGCAGCTTAAAAACTGATTCAACCTTTTTAATTTATGCTTTAGAAAACAAGACTTTGATGTTGACTTAACTTAGTCTTTCTTTTGTAACTGGTCATGGTAAGGGTGATGTAGATGGTATAGGGGCCACCGTCAAAAGATCCTTGTAGTTGCTCTTATGTCCCGGCATGCAATAATAAACACTCCAAAAGAAGCCTTTAACTTCTTTAACACCACAAAAAAGTCGAAAATATTAAACCCATCGAAATATTCAACAACAGCATTATTCTGAAAAACCTAAATTTTTCCTCTACTTCTAAACGGTTACTTCACTCATACCTAAGTGGGCGTGCTCAGGCAGTATTTTTAAACAACAGGACATCGGAATTTCTTCCGGATACTAGAGGCGTCCATTTTGGGTCCATTCCTGTTTTCATTGTAGACAGCCGTAGTTATTTATGAAGTTAGTTATTTATAAAAGTGATCTCGATAAGGAAAGTGCGTTAGTGATTTTAAGTACTTATTCTTTTTTTTATATCCTGTACTTTTGCTGTGAGGCTAAATATTTCAAATACTTATTCCTTGCTGGAATTAAGTTTCACAAAAGTGAGTATTAATTTTACTATCAATCTATTTGTTTCACCATAATATGTGTAAACCTAATAGATTGACTATTTTCGGCTGTTGGCTAAACCAAACGCAAGATTAAAGTTTAATAGTCGGCATTGACCATTGTAACCTGGGGCTTTTTTCTTTCTCTCGAGTTACAAGATTCAGAAATTACTTTCCCTGTTCTTCGGTGTCAGCTAGCAATGGTGAGGAATTCTTGCATTTCTCTTACTTTGCCTGCATTTAATGATTTATTTATGTCCCTAGCTCTGGCACCCGGTGATTACCAATACATTCATCTAATTCAGCCACTGGTTTCTGCTAAGTGACGTTGATGCAAGAGTCACCGAATTCCTGCCGTGCAGTGGGTTGGTAGTCTTTCAAGAGCCGTGGATTCAAACGCTCTCGTTGCAGTGAATTAAACCCAGATATTGCATTTGCCGCCGGTAGTTTCTTCGCGCTTTCTTTGTTGTGTTTTTTTGGTGATAATTATTGGTAAAATTGGTGTAATTTTATTCAGTGGAAGAAAAGGATCCTCAGCGGAATCCATATTACGAAACGAACACATCCCGGTTCTTAAAAAAAAACTTTTATTTTGTTAATATCATGGAAAGAAAAGTTATTTCAAAGTCTAATTAGAATCCTTCTCTTAAACTTGATAATGCCTAAATTATAATAGTATTTTGTTCACCGGAGCGGAAAAGATTGAGTGAAGTTCGTGGTATAAAGTTAGTTAAAATGGTTAGTTAAATGGATAATAATTGATAATCAAATTAATCACGAAAAAAACCAAACTAAAGACTAAATCTTCAACCCCTACATAGTTATTTCAAAACGAAAACTTAATCATCGTCTTGACATCATCATCGTGGGACCAGCAACAACGGGGTAAGTGATTGCAATTTCGTTTGGTTTGCTTTATTTTGTCCATACAAATATATGTATATACATATATAATTTCATGAATATACTCTCAGTTCAAAATTATCCCGTTACTTACTGAGAGTATGGAAATTTGAAAAAAATATAAATGTAATTTTTCTATCAGCACCATTTAATGCTATATTAAATAGGATCCGGATTAAATGGTGCCCATAATTTTGTCTATTTCCTGCTTTTAACTTAATTTCCTTTTATTAATTTCACCAATCCGTGGTGAATCCCGAATCAAATGTTGTTAAGTAACATTTAAAGAGAGAACAACATACATACAAACAAATATACATTCATTACAGAAGCTGGAAAAGATACAGTTTGAGGAGCACTTTCGCAACCTTTCCACTGTTAGCAATGATCTGTTGCTCGATAATTTGGTTATTCAATGTTATTTAGTGTGTAAAGGGGCCCTTAGACCTGTGGAGAAGTTGCAGCGACTTCAAGTTGACATCAACTTATCCATAGTGTAAGGTGAAGTTGGTGGTTTTTACAAACCAGTTGATGTAAAATCAAAACGATTTTGATTTTTTGAAGTTGATATCAACTTATCCATCAGTGTAAGGGGGAGTTGTATCAACTTCCATACGCATTTCGATGAGAAACGTTCAAAAGGAAACATTATCGGCAAAATGTAAATAAATGAACCAAAAAATAAATAAATTAAACATTATCGGAAAAATATAAACTAAATAAATATGATTTGTAGTCTTATTTATAAATATTTAAAGAAAAGTTTTTTCGTAAAATTTGTGATATTTTCGCAGTGTCACATCTGACAAGAAAATGAAGTTGTCTCAACTAGTTTGAGAGTGTAAGGGCAAAATCGAAGATGATGTCTAGTTATGGAAGTTGATGTGAACTTGAAGTCAAGCAACTTATCCACAGGTCTAAGGGCCCCTTAACAGCTTCTGCTGATTTTAAGGGCCTATGCAATTGCAGTTGTTAATATTCATTACTGTAGCCTAACATTCTCATCACGAATATCACAAGTAAATAGACTGTTATGTTCTACATACTTAGTCTCTCATTGCATTAGTTAATACTTTCAGTAATATGAGGTCAGTGATCCCAACAGCTGATCCTATAACTTTAGTTTTTGCAAATGAATTCACCTCTTATACATTAGTTACAACTATTTTTTTTCTTCTTCTTTTCCGCTTCGATTATTACAACTAGTTATTTTATTAGTTTCTCTGTGAGCCTTAGATTAAAGGTTGCATTGATCTTTTGTTTTTTTTCTGTTATAAGTATCTCTCGCTATAGATAAATATATGTAGGTTTAAATGATCATATCCTTATTTTGCTTAGGATTATATATAAGAACAATATTGAAATTTCTAGAAATAATATGAAAAATATTGTTAAATAGAATGAAATAATAAACTTGCGTTTTACTATGATTTGCTAAATCACTGGCTTATGTTTGATCTCTAACCGGATCGAGGGGTAGTTATACCAAGGGGTGTTAAGATGGGTTTATCATGGATTAATCAACGGTTGACAGGTAAACAGGATGGGTGGGCAAATTGTTTGGGTCGAATACACCTTAGGCTCAAACCAGCTGAAACCTGAATGGGCGAATTGAAGTTATTGACTTTCTTTTAAGGTTTTAGTTTTATACAACTTGGTATTGTTTATGCCGTAGTATTTTCGCTTGGGTCCAATTGTTCTTTAGAAAAACTTTCTCACACTTTTCTTATTTCTCCTAGTCTTCAATAGTGCTATCCTATGTCTATATCCACTATAGTTAAATCCGAACACTTCTGGAACTTAGGGTTTGAAAATGCAGCGGTGCTACCAACTTTAACCGGGTGTAAGACTTGGCTATTTCCCCACCCCCTCCCTTTTTTCCTCGAATAATGTGCTGGTAAAAATATTCTGTATTTGTGTTTAAGTGAATTTTGTTGTTGGATAAAGTGAAATCCATTGAGGATTTTCTCTTTTGAATAAAGTGATGGTTAGAGACTAAACAAAAAAATTGTGAAGTATTATCATTGTCATATACAAATTTATTGTGTACTTATATATTTATCGTTCTGGTGCCGATTGTATTCTGTAAATTCTGCATATGAAATTATTGTCAATTCAAAGTTGAAGTGAAAAGTGTTTGTGTCAGCTGGCATACGAACTCCGCCAATATTTCAGCGTTAACGTACCTAGATAATAGTTTTTATTTGTTGTTGGTATTCGGAGATATTTATTTATTTATTGAAAACATATTTTATAAGTAAATTTGAAAAATGAAAAGGGAACAGGCGCAGGTATTCGTAGATATTTTTTTCCTTTCCCGTGGGCGAAGTTTGGTCTTGAAGTTTCCATTATTCAAGTGGCAATATGCCTCTTCAAAGGAGTACTGAGGATATTCCTACCGCGAGTGCTATTAATACGGAGTGCACCATTTGCAAAAGTCCTATAACGGATAACGGAATAGAAAGTTTTATTTATCGCATTGAAGCTTTGACTAATCAAACAATAAACGGTAATTTTGATATTTTATGCCGGAATACTAATGCGTTGTTTGATGAAAAAGCCGGAAAGTGGTACTGGCGTTTTCATAAGAGGTTTCCGAACTTTCGCTGGTCCGACCTTTGTAGAGAGCTACGACAACAATATTGCGATTCGAGAACGGACATTGATTTTCAAGAAATGATTCGGGACCGAAAACAAAAGCCAAATGATGCTTCGATGCTTTTTATGATTCAATTATCGAAATTGCAGACAGACTTGATCAGCCCATAGATGATCACACATTGGTTGAGATACTGCGACGGAATTTATTGCCAGAGATTCAGCATGAAATCTTAAACTTGACCGTCAGATCTATAAGTCAGTTGCGGGACATATGCCGGCGTCGCGAATTTTTCCTACAGGACATGCGGCGAAAACACGGAATCTCTACCAGTAGGCCATCTAGTCTCACGAGACGCGTGTCTGAACTGGATGATCAAGTGAAATTACATCTGAGGGTCATCAGTTTGAGAAAGAGGTAACATGCTGGAACTGTAGAGAGGCTGGACACAGGTACCACGAGTGTTTAGCTGAGCGAAACATATTTTGCTATGGTTGTGGAGCCCCTACCGTATATAAGCCAAATTGTAGTAACTGCAAATCGGGTTCAAAAAACTGTCAAAATATGCCACTGAAGAGTGCCCACAAAACACTCAACAAACATCCGATGTCAGAAAAGTAAAACCTTTATGTTCTAACTCAACTAAAATTGTTGACCAGCTCAAATCAGGTAGTGATAATGAGAACGCAAGTGAAAATGTGTTTACGGAAAATAAAACCCTTATGGCGAATGTAGCGAATAATCATTCTTCTAAGATCCAGGAAAATGAAAATGTAGGTCCACACCCTTTAAAACCATTACATGAAAGGATTAAACTATATTACGAGGCACGAGCTCGAATTTTTAACGAAGAACGTAAACCTGATCGGTCTAGTCTTCGGATGAGAAACTTTTGGGGAAGAGTTAGAGCATTTAAAAATAATTTTTCTATTTCCATTCTTAACAGGCCTGGTGACGTATGACCGTATGCTGAAGTTCAGATTTTGAACAAGAATATGATGGGATTGATGGATACAGGTGCCTCAGTTTCTTGTCTTGGGTCGCAAGCGGCATTAGATTTTCCAAGTTCGTCAGAAGGATATAAAAAATTAAACACATTTGTGAAAACGGCAGATGGCAATCCGCAGAATGTCGTAGGGGTGTTGACCACTAGCATTGTGTTTCGCCTTTCACGATATATATTATACCGAGTTTATCCCAGAATTTAATTCTAGGAATGGACTTTTGGCGTACTTTCCATCTTCTACCGCTCGAACAGTTCCCTTCTGTGTCTTCAATCAGTAGTTCGTTTAATATTGATGAGATTTCTGGTCAGAGAGTACTCTCTGAGGCACAACAAACTACTTTGCGTTCGACAATTAATATGTTTCCATCATTTTCTAAAGAAGGGCTAGGTAGAACAAAACTGATGAGTCATGTTATTGATACTGGTGAGGCTAGACCTATTAAACAAAGGCACTTTCCTGCATCTCCAGCGATTGAAAAGTTAATTTACGAGGAGTTGGACCGAATGTTGGCCATGGATGTTATTGAGGAGTCCAACAGCGCATTGTCTTCGCCGGTGGTCCTTCATAGGAAACCGGGCAAGAATAGATTGTATCTGGACAGCAGGAAAGTGAATTGGAGACGCTTATCCACTTCCTCAGATAGACGGCATTTCAAGTCGTCTGCCAAAGGCCGAATTTATAAGTAGCCTCGACCTAAAAGATGCTTTTTGGCAGATACCCTTGGATCCATCATCGAAAGTTAAGACTGCATTTACGGTTCCTGGAAGACCGCTGTATCACTTCAATGTCATGCCGTTTGGATTGTGCAACGCACCCCAAACGATGTGCTGGCTAATGGATCGTGTGATATCAGCTACTCTCAGGACCGAGGTGTTCGTTTATCTGGATGATCTCCTTGTGGTATCTGAGACATTTGAGAACAGCTGGACTAACGATAAATGTTGAAAAGAGTAACTTTTGTGCGACAGAAGTCCGATATCTTGGTTATGTGGTGGGAAATGGGGTTGTTCGAACGGACCCAGAAAAAGTTTCCGCTATTACCGAATTTCCGACACCTGGGTCCGTTAAACAGATCAGACGGTTTTTAGGTATGTCAGGTTGGTACAGAAGGTTTATCAAGAACTATGCGGTTATCGCCACACCATTAACTAACCTATTACAGTCCAAGCGCAAGTTTGTCTGGACTGATGAAGCGCTACGATCTTTTGAAGAATTAAAGTCTAGTCTAAGCTCAGCTCCTGTGTTGCAAAGTCCTTGACTTTTCACAGCCTGTGATGCCAGTAAAACAGGGATAGGAAGCGTATTGGTGCAAAAAAATGCGGACGGCGAAGAGTTTCCCAAAGCCTAACGCAACTACAGCGTCACCGAACAAGAATGCTTGGCAGCAATGGTAAGCATTAAAAAATTTAGAGCATATGTTGAGGGGCATGAGTTTACAGTGATTACTGATCATGCTTCATTGAAGTGGCTCATGTCCCAAGCGGATTTAAGTACAAGGCTGGCTAGATGGGCTTTAAAACTTCAGGGGTTTCGGTTTAAAATTGAGCATAGGAAAGGTTCGCTAAACATAGTTCCTGACACACTTTCTCGTGTCAATTCTGATGGTTTGTCCGAGGTCTTTGGTTTGTCCGAAGTAGGGAATGACCGTGGGGTATTTGTAGACCTGGATTCTGCACAATTCCAATCTCAGGAGTACAAAGACTTAATTAGAAGAATCAATGCAAACATCAACACCACACCAGACTTAAGAATTGTTGATGGGTATTTGTACCGCAGGACGGAACACGCAACTGGAGACCAAACGACTGACGACTTAGCTTGGAAACTATGGATACCGAGGGAGTTAGTCCCGGCAGATTTAAGGAGACATCACGATGATCCATTGTCGTCACATTCCGGTATTAATAAATCTCTGGAGAGGATAAGGCGTTATTACTATTGGCCAGGCTTGGTCAATGACGTAAGAGATTACATCAATGCTTGCGAAGTGTGCAAGACCACAAAGCATCCAAATCATGTCATGAGACCACCAATGGGGAAAACGGGCGAAACTAATAGGTTCTTTCAAAAGTTATACTTGGATTTCTTGGGCCCGTACCCCCGTTCAAGATCAGGTTATACAGGAATATTTGTCATTCTCGATCATTTTTCGAAATTTCCGTTTATACATCCGGTGGAGAAGTTTACGGCTGATGTAGTCATAAATTTTTTGGAGGAGGTATTGTTCCATACTTTTGGTGTCCCCGAAACTATTGTTTCAGACAATGGAACACAATTTAAAGCAAATAATTTTAATCAGTTACTACAAAGTACGTATACAGCTGTACATTCTCCTCAGGCGAATGCTTCTGAGAGAGTGAATAGGTCTGTAATTTCCGCTATAAGAGCATATGTAAATCCGGCCCAAAAAGACTGGGACGAACAACTAAGTCAAATTTCATGCGCGCTTAGGTCATCTGTACACTCGTCGGTGGGGACGTCTCCATATTTCATGGCATTCGGTCAACATATGGTGACCAATGGCTCAAGTTATCAGCTGCTTAGAACTCTCGGAATGTTAGAGGATCGTACCCTTCAACTGACTCGTTCTGATTCGTTTGATGTAGTACGAAATAGAGCCGCGAGGATAATGCAGAAACAGTTCGAGCGAAATGAAAGAGCTTACAACAAACGTGCGCGTGTAGTGTCTTATGAGGAGGGACAGGAAATCGTTCGAAGAAACTTTGAGAGGGGTTATAACTCCAAATTAGCGCCTACCTTTATTAAGTCACGCATTCGAAAGAAAGTAGGTAATGCCTACTATGAGTTAGAAGACTTACAGGGTAAACTAGTCGGTAAATACCATGCCAAGGATCTACGGCAGTAGATAAGCTCTACAAGCGGGATCAGCTTCCGTGCCTTCCCGAATCCCGGAAGTCTGATTTTCGTGGGGGGTAAATGTAGTGGCGCTTGTAGATTTTGCTCGTCACTGTATGTGCCTTGAATGAAGACTTGGGGTACAACTCTTGGACCGGACGGTTGTGAAGTTTATTTGCATTTCCCATCCCTGACGTTCTCGGATATCCCAGACAGTCACCAATGGGTGAAGTGGAACACGCATATCGCGGTGCCAGTGTGTGGTACTAGGTGCTGTATTCTGCAGTTGTTTAGCTGTTTAGCTACAGAATGTTGGCGATAGCCCGGAGGAAGTTTACCTGCGTAGTATCCGTAAGTTTCTGAGTTCGAACCCTGTCAGCATCAATATCCCATTTTTTTTTCTTTTGTCTGCTTTTCTTCTGAGTGGTATCTGTCTGTTTTTTTTTAATTCTCTTCTCGTTATGATACGGGATAATTTGGGGGCGTGTCTATGATGCAGTTTCTGTTTTCTTTTCTACCGAGGCGAAAACGTTCAGAACGACATCTTGGCCATTGGAAATTTTCACGGCGTCTTTTGGATTTTTACCGCCGATTGTAGCATCAAAGGGCGACAGCCGTAGTTATTTATGAAGTTAGTTATTTATGAAAGTGATCTCGATAAGGAAAGTGCGTTAGTGATTTTAAGTACTTATTCTTTTTTTTATATCCTGTACTTTTCCTGTGAGGCTAAATATTTCAAATACTTATTCCTTGCTGGAATTAAGTTTCACAAAAGTTAGTATTAATTTTACTATCAATCTATTTGTTTCACCATAATATGTGTAAACCTAATAGATTGACTATTTTCGGCTGTTGGCTAAACCAAACGCAAGATTAAAGTTTAATAGTCGGCATTGACCATTGTAACCTGGGGCTTTTTTCTTTCTCTCGAGTTACAAGATTCAGAAATTACTTTCCCTGTTCTTCGGTGTCAGCTAGCAATGGTGAGGAATTCTTGCATTTCTCTTACTTTGCCTGCATTTAATGATTTATTTATGTCCCAAGCTCTGGCACCCGGTGATTACCAATACATTCATCGAATTCAGCCACTGGTTTCTGCTAAGTGACGTTGATGCAAGAGTCACCGAATTCCTGCCGTGCAGTTGGTTGGTAGTCTTTCAAGAGCCGTGGATTCAAGCGCTCTCGTCGCAGTGAATTAAACCCAGATATTGCATTTGCCGCCGGTAGTTTCTTCGCGCTTTCTTTGGTGTTTTTTTTTGGTGATAATTATTGGTAAAATTGGTGTAATTTTATTCTGTGGAAGAAAAGGATCCTAAGCGGAATCCATATTACGAAACGACCATATCCCGGTTCTTAAAAAAACCTTTTATTTTGTTAATATCATGGAAAGAAAAGTTATTTCAAAGTCTAATTAGAATCCTTCTCTTAAACTTGATAATGCCTAAATTATAATAGTATTTTGTTCACCGGAGCGGAAAAGATTGAGTGAAGTTCGTGGTATAAAGTTAGTTAAAATGGTAATAGTGATAATAATTGATAATCAAATTAATCACGAAAAAAACCAAACTAAAGACTAAATCTTCAACCCCTAC
Source organism: Phaonia tiefii (assembly GCA_963931995.1). Taxonomy (NCBI): domain Eukaryota; kingdom Metazoa; phylum Arthropoda; class Insecta; order Diptera; family Muscidae; genus Phaonia; species Phaonia tiefii. Next base: position 421,487 of record OZ008367.1, on the reverse strand, counting down.
ATAGTTATTTCAAAACGAAAACTTAATCATCGTCTTGACATCATCATCGTGGGACCAGCAACAACGGGGTAAGTGATTGCAATTTCGTTTGGTTTGCTTTATTTTGTCCATACAAATATATGTATATACATATATAATTTCATGAATATACTCTCAGTTCAAAATTATCCCGTTACTTACTGAGAGTATGGAAATTTGAAAAAAATATAAATGTAATTTTTCTATCAGCACCATTTAATGCTATATTAAATAGGATCCGGATTAAATGGTGCCCATAATTTTGTCTATTTCCTGCTTTTAACTTAATTTCCTTTTATTAATTTCACCAATCCGTGGTGAATCCCGAATCAAATGTTGTTAAGTAACATTTAAAGAGAGAACAACATACATACAAACAAATATACATTCATTACAGAAGCTGGAAAAGATACAGTTTGAGGAGCACTTTCGCAACCTTTCCACTGTTAGTAATGATCTGTTGCTCGATAATTTGGTTATTCAATGTTATTTAGTGTGTAACAGCTTCTCCTGATTTTAATTGCATTAGTTAATACTTTCAGTAATAAGCGGTCAGTGATCCCAACAGCTGATCCTATAACTTTAGTTTTTGCAAATGAATTCACCTCATATACATTAGTTACAACTATTTTTTTTTTCTTCCTTTTCCGCTTCGATTATTATTATTAAACCATATGAAAAATGCTGGTTTAACCAGACATGCAAGAATGCTGTCAGATCTAAAGAGGAAGCATTCAGTGAATGGTGTCGAAATAAAAACGTCCACACTGAAATGCTACGCAAGCAGGCAAGATCAGAATGTGCCAAAGTACTTCTACGCGAACAATTTCTTAACGATCAGCGTATTCGTGCTAATGTCCTCTCTTTCCCTAGGGGAAGTAAGAACTTTTGGTCATTTGCGAGAAGAATAAAGAATAGTTCTTCTTCTATTCCAACTCTTGTCAAAGATGACCACTTATTCACTGAACCGGTTGATAAAGCAAATCTTTTGGCTGAAATGTTTGCAAGGAATTCTTCCTTGCCGGAAAGCAATCAACCACTCCCCGTGGTAGATAACGTATCTGGCTTCATGCCTGAAATATTTTTTCGAACACGAGGAGTTAAAAAGGTTCTCGCGAATCTCGACGTAGGTAAATCCCCGGGTCCGGATGGTATATCAGCACTATTCCTAAGTAAGTGCTCTTCAACGCTGGCACGCCCACTGCGCAACCTTTTCAATCGTGCATACCGCGCTGGAGTTTACCCGGCGTGTTGGAAGGTAGCCAACGGCCAGCCTATTCCCAAAAAAGGTGATGCAAGTGACCCCGCCAATTACCGCCCAATTGCTATTTGTTCTGCGCTCTCGAAAGTTATGGAGAGCATGGTTAACCACCATCTTGTGAAGTATCTCGATTCAAATTACCTGCTTAATGATCGACAGTATGGCTTCCGTAGGAGAAGATCTACGGGAGACCTGATGGCGTTCCTTTCGGAACAGTGGAGTCGATCCATCCACCGGCTTGGTGAGAGTAAGGTGGTGGCTCTAGATATTTCCAAGGCCTTCGACAGAGTTTGGCATGAGGCACTCTTGTCGAAGCTGGCTGCTTTTGGTGTTGGTGATAATTTCACTCGATTTATATCGAGTTTTCTCCGAGATCGCACTATAAGAGTTGTTATAGATGGCATCTCTTCCGATGAACATAAATTAACGGCAGGGGTACCACAGGGCTCTGTTCTCTCTCCTTCTCTTTTTCTTATTTTCATTGACGATCTCCTGGGTCGGACTGTGAACCAAATCTACTCTTTTGCGGATGACAGTAATCTCTGTCATTCATATTCATTCGACCACAGGCCAAATCTTCAGGAAATTAGTGATAAACGTCAATTAATGAATGAAACACTCAACCGCGATCTCGAGGCCATTGTTGAGTGGGGTCGATTGAATAGAGTAAGTTTTAATGCGGGGAAGACCCAGTGCTGTCTGCTTTCGCACAAGCGGACAGCTGACCCAGTCGTATCGTCATTATCTATGGATGGTGTGGATATTGAGGAATCAGACGCTCTTGATGTTCTGGGCATGAAAATACAATGTGATGCTCGCTGGGCAAAACATGTATTTGAAGTGTCGAAAGATGCATCGAAGTGCCTAGGCTTTTTAAAGCGGTGCAAGAAGTACTTCACTCCATCTGATCTCCTTAATATCTACACCACCTACATCAGGCCGCGAATGGAATATAACTCCCATATATGGGCAGGTGCTCCAAAGTCATCTTTGGAGTTGCTGGACCGTGTACAAAGGAGAGCAAAGGTGTTGATAGGGGACAGTAGGGTGTCCAGCTGTATTGCCTCCCTTGAGCATCGGCGTAATGTGGGTTGCGTGACACTGTTCTATCGGTATTTTCACGGTGCGTGTTCCTCGGACATCCGTCAACTTATACCAGATGTGAGGACATTTGGCAGAGGTACGCGGCTTTCAAGGAACTCCCATCCGTTTACTATCTATTGGCCAGTCGATCGCACAACACACTACAGAGAAAATTCGTTCTTCAGTCGTACGGTCCGTATGTGGAATAAACTTCCCGCAAGTGTATTTCCCGCCAATTGTGACATACAGCGATTCAAGGCAAATGTAAATGAGCACTACTCCCTCTTTCCACCCTCCTCTACCTAAATTTCCCTCGCCCGCACAATGCATTGCATTTATAGGGGGCATCCCCTGAGTGCTGGTCTTAAAAAAAAAAAAAAAAAAAAAACAACTAGTTATTTTATTAGTTTCTCTGTGAGCCTTAGATTAAAGGTTGAATTGATCTTTTGTTTTTTTTCTGTTATAAGTATCTCTCGCTATAGATAAATATATGTAGGTTTAAATGATCATATCCTTATTTTGCTTAGGATTATATATAAGAACAATATTGAAATTTCTAGAAATAATATGAAAAATATTGTTAAATTGAATGAAATAATAAACTTGCGTTTTACTATGATTTGCTAAATCACTGGCTTATGTTTGATCTCTAACCGGATCCAGGGGTAGTTATCTCAAGGGGTGTTAAGATGACAGGTAAACAGGATGGGTGAGCAAATTGTTTGGGTCGTATACACCTTAGGCTCAAACCAGCTGAAACCTGAATGGGCGAATTTCTTTTTCTTTTTTTTCCCCCTGTCCTCATATGTTCTTCCAAATACTACTTATTGCACGCAATATAAGTATAATTTTCTTTCGGCTGTAAATTATGAGTGCAGGATGGCAAGACCACACCCCACCGACGAGCCAGAGCTGGATATAACGCGTGATGCCGCCATCAGAACACTCGAGAAAAATCAAAGATCCGGTTTTTATGTTCTTTGTTTCAGATTCCTAAGCCGTTGCATGCTACATGTACTCAGTCTTAATCCTGGAAAATCGAAATGCCTTTTGATTAAAAAGAGGCAATCCTTTCAGACTCATGAATTTAACATAGTATTGAATAACGAAACCATTGCAATTGGGTCAAGTGCGAGAAACCTGGGAATAGTCTTTAATGATACTTTAACCTGGTCACATCACATAAACTCTGTCGTATGCCAAACGTATGCAAAATACAGGTCACTTTGGCAAACCCAGCATTTTACCCCACGTAATATATAAAGATCCTACTAGCTAAAGTATAAATTTTGCCAGGACTGCTCTATGGCTGTGAACTTTTCGCAAGTTGTGATGCGGCGAGTAAGCGGAAATTTAATGTAACTTTTAATAATGACATTCGATATGTTTTGTTTACGGTCTCAAAAGAAATTATCATGTATCGCAATTTTCGTCTCTGCTTTATGGTGTTTCTTTAGATAGGTTTTTGAATATCAGAACTCTCGTATTTCACATTAAATTATTTATTCCCGAAAACATTACAACGTATTTGAGAAGCTTAGTTTTAATAGGGAGGGGGGAATATTTTACCTCTTCAACGCCACAGCCTTGTTTCGGAATTGCAATATTTTATATAATTATGCTGTTCGTCTTTGGAACACACTACCCCACAATATTCAGCTCGTCAGTGATGCAATCTCGTTTAAGAAAAGCCTTTTTGAAACCCAGTAATGCATTTTATATTGTAACATTTCCAAATAATAATTTATTCTTCCCAAAATTTGTGTAAAGCTACTTTAATGTCGTCTAAAATAAATATTTTTTGAAACGAATAAAGTAAATATATTGATTAACATTTTATGTTTTTAATCCATACCTGTTTTCATATTATGTTTTTTTTTATCTCCTAATACTTTGTTTTAAGTAATATCACCTTTTTTAATGCAAATTATTTCGAAAAATAACCTATACTTCCAACAATAATTCCTCTTCTATAATAATAAGATTTATTACTTGTTTTTGTACAGTATAAACACAATAAATAAATACAACTTGAAAAATTAACAGCCTAAAACGCTTACATTATAATGACGTTTATTGTTCATCTGAAAGCGAATAAAACTATGCAAAAAACCTAACACACTAATTTTACGCAATAGAATAAAGCATTTCGTTTATGTTAATAGATGAATTCAAACACAAAAATCGTTAACTTTTTATAATGTAACGACCGTTATTTTCAAAAACATTTTTTTTTGTAATGCTGTGTGTTTATCGAACCAAATAATTTGGATTGATTAAAATTTTGACATTAGCTAGCCCAAGGGCTACAGCATTATTTTATGCAGCATTTGCTCGAAAGCATGGTACAATAATATCTACATGGTAGTAGCAGCAGGTGTTGTTGTAGTTCTAGGCAGCAACAACATGAATTTTGTTTTTGATGTGTTAACATCTATACGCGCGCCTCTAGGGCAGTAAACTATAAATTTAATACATACGCAAGTGTTAGGTTTGTAAGAGTAAATCATCGTTTGTTTGTTCGTTGCTTGGCAGTCGGTATTGAAAGTGATTATTGGGCGATTTTCATATAATTTTCCCACGCAATTTTCTCCGGAAATTCATAGCCGATTTTATTAATTTTTGGATGAAAAAGCTAGTGCGGGTTTCGACGAAGAGTTAAGGCCAAAAATTAAGGCGATCCGATATCGGCGAGCCGAGATTTAAGTGTTTTAATTTGGAGTAATATTAAAAAAGTATTTTATGTTGATCTTCGGTTATATCGTACGAATATAACAATGTATGTATGTATGTACAAGTGTCTGTTGCTTTCCATTCTTTGACTTTTGTGGGAATAAAACAAAAAGTATTGAGCAAGAAAATAATGACACATGTGCTTGCACTGGGTCTTTAAATAATTTTAAGTATTAATATTATTTAACTGTAACGTCATCATATGATTGAACGCTGTTTTTTATTTTCCAATGTAACATTTACGAATGTGTTCATAGAAATCGAACAGGTACCGTGTAGCAAAAAGGTGTTAACACATCGCCCGTGAGTTCGAACACTCATTGGATTTTTGTTTCATTCGCTTCAGTTTTCAAACTCTACACAAATATATACCAACAACACAAGAATGCAAAAGCGTACATAAAAAATACACGAGTTTGTCAACTCAAGCGAATAATGACATGAAAACATTGAAATCAGCTGTTCAAACGACTTTACCATGTAATATTATTGTAGACTGCTTGGAAGTTTGTACGCGAAATAGTAAACAATTCGAAATGTCAGGAAATAAAAACCAAAACTATAACTATAGAATGTGTAAGTATAAAATTGGTTTCAAGAAATATTTAATTTAACTTAATATGTTGTTTTGAAATGCAGGGAACAATTGCGACAGGGAGATACTTGGGGAAAAACGCATGGCACTAGATTAACTGTTTACAGGAGAGATGGCGAATAGCGTGGATGGTGGGAGGTGCGTAGCTTTAAACATGTGTGTGAAGTCCGCAGTACTCAACATTCAAATCAACCAAATACACCAGTATGAGTAGGAACTTGCGTTTCAAAATTGTCGGATATCCACATTGTTGTCATTGTATAGTGCATTGTATAGTGCAACGCTAAGGCATTGTATAGTGCAACGCTAAGGCTTCTTTTGTGGTGTGTCTTTAAGGTGTGTCCCACATTGGTTCCCAGCGAAGGTTTTGATTTGTTATACTGACCTGAAGGTGTGAACTGCATAAATACATAAACAAAGTCTGTAAAATGCAATATTTATCGTCAATATAGTCATACAAACTATAAAACAATAAGAGCATACCTCATGCCTTCTTCTCTCCATTTGATAAATCACATATGTACATCCTTTGGCATAATCGCAAATTATTGATTTTGTTTATAATTTGAAAAAAATAGCGAAATATTTTTTAAAAATTATGTTTATTTCAAAAAAGTGCAAGCACATGAATTTCCAGCTTTCAAAATTTTGATTTTCCATTTCACACAGCAAAATTGAAATTATATCTTCACCAAGCAAAAATAAATTCAACACAATTTACCACCACCGAAATATTTTCAGTGAACCCACGGCCTAACTAATAAATCCATTCCTTAAACAAAACATTTCAAAGAATTTAATCAGATTGTTTACTTGACACATCCTGTGCAAAGTTTTACAATACAGGATGTATGTTTCCGAAATTTGAAAACAGCATATTTATAAAGTAACGGCCGTTACTTTTTTAATGGTCAAAAAAAGGTATTGAAAATTAGATTTTTTATGAATTTAATTGTTTCTTAATATGAAAATTGTATTGTTTCTTAATATAAAATTTCTTAAAAAAAACATTGTATAAGTATAATATCAGCCATTGGCATGGGTAACATGGGTAATTTTCATTGGTAATTTTTATGTTCGAAAAATTACCCATAATTATTGTTAGTTTATAATATTTATAATTATATTTAACTTCCATACTTTGACAATTCAGCTAGGTATGAAATGCAAATTTAACCATAAATTTGGGTTGAAACGGCAATGAGTATTTAGCAATATTAACATTTTTCATGGGTTAATACTCCGATATTATGCTGAGTTGCTGCCCATATTATCTCGCTAAAAATTACACTGTTTTGAAATGATTAACTTATTTATTATAAAAAAATACTAAATATATATGCATATGCAACATATCTTCAAATTCGAGTGTTTTTGAAGAATGCGGATATTTACAACATTTACATGCAAGTTACGCCAGTTGACTAATAAAGTCTGAAACCCCTATTTTTTAGGTCTCGAGGTTGTAACAGCGAACTGGATTTTGCAAAGAGTTTTGTTTTGAAAATTATCCAAATGCGATTTTCTTTGTTGTTCGTAACCCCCGTATATAATAATAATATAGATGTACGGTACTTGATTTACCAACCTACAAAGCGATATTCCTTGTTGCCCAGACTGGCATTTAAGAGGACACAAAGTACATTTGGGGAAAAATAAATTTTTTTGTAGAAAAAACAATCCATACTTTTTTTTTGTTTTCTCGGGGCTCCACATTATTGTTTCCACAGGCTTTTATTAAACTATAAGTAATAAATACTTATTAGTCCAGGTGCCTTGCTGTAGTTTGATGTTAAGGAAATTAAATGAGGAAATGATTAAGTGCTTTTTTACAAGTGGTAACTTTCACCTTTATGTTAAAATTCAATAAAGGCCTTCTAGAAGTCTATAAGCAACAAGATGAATGAGTACGAACAAAAAAAATACATTTGGTTTATTTTCGTGTCAAAAAGTTTATACTGTTGAGTTTCAGAGCAGAATTCAATTCAATTTTTGAATATTTTTGATGCGCTATATTGGCAATTTCATCGTCTATAAAACACATTTAAAAAGTAAAATCGACAAAAAAAGTACGTTCTCTACTTCAAAATTTAAAGTAAATTGTATTTATTGCATACTTATAATTTTTTTCTTCAAAACTTTTGATGCACATACATACATACCAACATGGCACATGCTACATACTTGACCCATAGAACGATTTTTTTGCTAACCAAATCCTGTACCTCAAACTTTGTTTTCGGTCCGGCCTAATAAACAATATTATTTTTTTTGTGTGGGCTTTTAAATTGATGTTTGAACTGATAAGTGTGAAACTCTCCCTAAAATTCTGAAGTTCATTAAAATTTATTTTAATTCAGGTAATTACCTAACTTTTTCTACCCTGTAATATTACAAATATATCCTGAATATATCATCACAATATATTCTCATGGCCTTATTCATAAAAGACGATTTGACAGACGTTTTTTGTATGACAAATCAAACTTTTTATGAATAAGACCGTTAGAATAAATTTATTATTTAATAAATAAATAATTAGTATTAGGGTGTTATTCTACAAGTCGTGAATCTGTCACTTCGCCTCAATTTTGTCGTTTTGGTAGTTTATAAAACGTTACAGCTGTTCCGTGACTACCTGCGTTGAATTGCGTTACTTAATGGGCAGTTCATAAAACGCGGCGCAACGTTTTCAATCACTTTAGCTGTCAAATTCAAGGAGAAATTACAAATAGAAAGAAAATGTCGAACGTGGATGTGCAGATGGGAGTACGAGTATTTTGCATTTCGTTGTTTATAAATGCTTTCTAATTTTTATTTGTTTTTTATTGCTAATGGCAGAGATTGATACAAATCTTGGCTGAATTGCCCGAGTTCGGGCGAGGTTCAAAATTAGATAAAAATCAAAACGAAATTACAGAAAAAACTGTAAAAAGAAGAAAAATATTTTATTTTTTCGTACGGGCCTATGGGGCCCACATGTTTCATTTACAGACAACTACAAACTGGCAACTGTGGTTTTTTGGCATTTAATAGTGTTTTTGTTTTTGAGGAGCGAGTTTAAGAAGAGATATTGGAATTCTGTTATTTTTGTATGATATTATCAATGGGTGTGCTGATTGTCCGGAACTGTTATCGTTTGATTCTATTAATGCTCCGATTCGTATTTTACTTATTTTTATGTTTATCTACGTTCTACGAATTATGCACTTAATGAACCACTACTAAAAGCCATGAGACTTTATAATAAATATTGCAATTTACTTGATTTTATTCTTCCTAAATCGAATTTTAGAAATTTGTTATATACTAAAATTAATTAATATTTCAACTAATGTATTAATTTATAATGTATTATATTAATTTTTGTATAAGTAACCCAATGAATTTATATAGTAGTTTACATATGTAATTTAATATGCTAGTCTGTAAGGATTTTTGTCCATAGACGTAATAAATAAATGAAAGAACCCAAATTTACTATATTAAAGCTGTGTTTTTTAATCCTTGCTCGTCCAACTTGCTCGTCCAACTTTGATCTATCCGTGGAAAATCTGATACTACTGGTATCTCCTTCCAGTGACTTTTCCCAGGTATTCCTGTTCGGAATAGAAGTTCTTAGATTTGTCGCTGGTAGAAGGTAGGGGATACAGTAGTCCGTGTTTACGGGAATAGAGTTGATCCGGTGTAGTAATTCGGCGTGTCCGGAATGCCCCGATATCTAATCGCCACAATCTCTGATTCTCACCAGGGATGTAGCGGCTGCCGATTCGGCCATGATATCAGGAATACAGATGTTCAGGATAGCACTAACTGCAGTACCTGACGTCGTGCCCATTGCCCCACTAACGCTAATCAGTGCTGATCTTTGAATTTTCATCAAGGAATTCAGAATATATATATTTTGGAGGGACCTCCACCAAACTACGATGCCATAGAGAAGTATTGGCCTGACTATTGCCGTATAAATCCACATGGTGATCTTAGGAGACAGTCCCCAGCGCTTTCCTATCGCCCCTTTACAGCAGTAAAGAGCAACAGACGCCTTTTTCACCCTCTCCTCCACATTCGGTTTCCAATACAGTTTTCTGTCGAGAATTATCCTAAGATACTTGACCTTTTCCGTCAACTGTAATTGCACCCCATTAACTGACGGCAGTTCAAATGCGGGTATTTTATATTTCCGAGAGAACAAGATAAGCTCGGTTTTAAGCGGGTTAAGTGATAGTCCGTTGTTAGCGGTCCAGTTCGAAATCAGACCAAGTTTCTACCCGTACAGATGATGGAAATATTATCGGCATAGGCAAAGACCTGGCATTCGGCCCTGTCCAATTCAAGAAGCAGTTCATTGATATAAGTTAACCATAATAGTGGAGACAGAACTCCTCCCTGCGGTGTCCCCCTGTTAACGTTCCTAGCAATTGTAACACCACCCCATTCAGCTTTGACGGATCTATCCACTAGAAGCTTCCCAATTGGGCGTGTCACAAAGCTGTCAACTCCTAGATTCTGTAACGACCTAAGAATCGCCGAAGGTTGAATGTTATTAAAGGCTCCCTCGATGTCCAGGAGGGTCCCTAGAGCGAAGAACTTATTCTCAAGACAGTTTTCTATTATGCTGACCATATATTGGAGAGCCACTTTGATTTGTTTCCAAAAGCTAGCAATGACTCCCAGCACAAGGCAGCCCCTGAATATTGCCTCCAACCAACTACAAGATAGGTATAGTGCCTCCTGTAGTTGCGCGGGAATTATCCCGTCAGGTCCGGCTGATTTATAGGGCTTAAAGCATCTAATGGCCCATATCAGATTCTTTCTGCTCATTATTGAGCGAACTTTTTCCAAGCTAGGTGAGTTTCCGCCTAGCTCTTCTGGCTGATGACCAGCAGTCCTGTCATCGTTGGGAAAGTGGGTATTCAGGAGAATCCCAAGAGACTCTTCAGACGAATATGTCACCGTTCCATCGACTTTCATTAAGAACCCCGCACACGGTGAGTTTTTAGCGAGCACACATCTCAAGCGTGCAGTCTGGTTGGTTCCCTCATTGGATTCACAGAAGTTTCGCCAGGATTTCCGTTTGGTCTTCTTGATTTCACCTTTATATAGATTAAGACTAATCTTGTAAACGTCCCAATCCCTTTTGTGTTCGCTATTTTTGGCCTTGTGGAAAAGCCGCCTAATGGACGATCTTAGATCCTAAAGCTCAGCGTCCACCAATGAGGTTTTTTGTTACCCTTGACAGCATAATAACCACTGGTCTTACAGGACTCGTGCGTTCCTGCACGCATCAGTAAATTTGCCAACTAGTTCTTCCAGCTCTGGTACATTAGTCGGAATATTCGGATGGTAACCTAAGAGTTTCCTTAGGCGGCCACGATAGGCGTTCCAGTACGTTTTCCTATAATTTTTAAAAACTTCCCTTTTCAGAGGTTCGATATCTATGTCGAACTGTAGATATCTATGATCAAAAAATGAGTGATCAGAAAGTACGCTCCAATCGGATACAGTTACAAAGTCGTAGCCAAGTAGTAAAGTTAGGTCTAGTACTTCCCTCCTAAACGAAGTTATTAAGGTCGGTTCCTCACCTCTATTACATAATCAGTCAAGGTTTCGCTTATAATGAAATTAAAAAGAGACTCACCTCGATCATTGGTGCCGGTACTCGCCCATATTGTGTGGTGCGCGTTGGCGTCAGCACCTATAATGACGCTACAATTCCGTCTTTTTTGCCTCCGATACAATATCCCTGACGCACTTCGGAGGAGGTGATTCAGTATGGTCGTGCGCCATGTACGATGAAACTAGCCAGATGTCCCGCTGGCCATTATTCAGCGAGAGGCTGTTAGCGGTTGTATCGCTATCACTAAAATTCTGCAATAAAAGAGCATTAAATTTGTTTTTAATGAGTATGCAAGATCTTGGTCTACCTGGGGTTGATAGGACGAAGGTCCTGTATCCATTGCACCTGATACCACATATACGATAGTTGACCGTCCATGGTTCTTGTATCAGGGCCACATCGGCTCCACCCTTCGCAAGATGGAGAATGAGGTTGGCAGATGCTGCTTTACTGCGATGAAGATTTATCGGAAGGACTTTCATCGTCTACAGGATCTTCAACTCCGGGTACCTCGATCACGGTTATCTCGTGATCACTCTCGCTAGTGATGGACCCATATCGGAGCCAGGCAGAGCGGCCCCACAGGTCAATGATGCTGCTACTGTCGTCATCTCATCCAGTAGTGCTTCTTCAGCTTCTACCGTCGTTTCAGGATGCTTTCCTGCATTTACAGCTGTGACTTCCGACTTATGTATGATGTATTTGAGTGTAGATTATAAAGTAAGCGTATATTAAGTACAGTAAGTTTTTACAATTATTTTATATTACAAAATATGTAAAATCAATAAAAAAAAACACGTTTTTCAGAGGACAATAAAAAAGGAGCTTCAGGATTACAACAACATTTTTACATTTCGGTAAGTGTTATTAGATAACATGGAAAAGGAATTTAATATTCTGTATAACCTTCATTATATTTAAGGACAGCATCGATTATTTTACGCATAGATGATATTAGCATTCTACAAGACTCTAGCGCGATATTATACCAAGCCTTTTGTATATTCTTACATAATTATTTCTTATTGTTGCAGGGAAACTTCCCAACATGTCTCTTTGGTTCACCCCAGGATTCAAAATGAAATTGAGATCTAGGGACTGGCTTGGCCACTGAACAACGTCTAAATTTTTTCTCCGAAGCGAATCGCTCATCAATTTTGATGAGTGCTTTGGGACATTGTCTTGTTGGAATATCCATATAATCGCCATATTCTTCTCAGCGTGTGGCAACTTAACAATTTGCAGCAAATTTTTATAAACAAATCTGTCCATAGTATTCTCAATTAAATGTGTCGGGCCTACGCCGTCCCAGGAAAAGGAGCCCCGTACCAAGACATTTCCTCCGCCGTGTTTGACAGTCTTTGTAGTGAATTTTACATGGTATTATTTTCGTTTTGATCGACGGACATTCATTCCTGCATCATTTGCAAATAAATTGATTTTTGTTTCATTCCGCACAAAATTTTATAAGCCAAAGCGAAACTTTTCCTACTTTTTAAATTTGCTGGTCTTCCTGCAAAACTATCTACTAATCTTCGTCGAACTGTTTGGGATAATATTACATTTCCAATTTCTGCTGCAATTGCTCTGGAGGACTTATGGCGCAGAGATAGAGGTTAGGTATGCTCGGAAAAAAATATTGGGAGTGAAATAGAGTTGGGTAGTTGACGAACGAACTGTTCAATTGAACGATTCACTCTTGTGAACTATTTCACTCTGTTCCGCTCTTTTATTTCAGTAGTTCACTTGTTTCAGCAGTTTTTTGCATTATAGTTGTAGTTTATATAGTTAGTTCCTGCTCTGTTTGTCTCACTTAATTTGCGGCTTCTACACAATAACTACATCGCTCATCAGCACTTTTGTTCCAAAATATAAAAGGATTATGGAAACACCAACATTTGAGAAACGGAATAGTCCAAACCGAAACTTTAGAAATCTTCAAAACGCAGACCATTCTCGCGATTATTCCCTCCGATTATGAACATATGAACTGTTAAGCTGAAATGATACAATGAACTAGTGAACTAAATGAATGAACTAGTTAATTCTATTGAGCTAACCTAAAAAGAGCGCTCACTTGAATGAACTAAAGTTCTCAACTCTAGAGAGAAATAAAAGTGAGTAGATCCTACATTTCACCACACTAGGTAGAACCATGGAAACGGTAGGAGCTGATTTCATAAAAAATGGTGTGGGGACAATGAAGTGAACCAAAAACATATACGATCCCCACAATTTGTTTCCCTCACATGTATTAGCTGGATTATTTATTTTTTTAAACAGGGTTGGAATTTGTGTTGCTTTGTATGCAGTACACATACATATACAATAACATTATCGAAACAACCCAGTAGGAAAAAGAACCATGAAATAATGCATTACAGTCTGCTTACTTTCCGTTCGAGAGTGATGCTATCTTCCCTTACGAATTCCTCTTACTTTCTTAAAAGAATTGCCGCCTGTCGTAAGCATTATTTTGAAAGGATAAGAAGACATGATACATGCTTCCACTTTTGTTTCTAAAAATAAAGTGAAGGTAATGCATGTTATCACTCGAGAAACTTCGTGTTTGGATTCTACAACTTATTTTTGGCAATGAAAGTGTAATGCATTACAATATTGAGAACGTGCATTCCGAATATGGTTTCTTTTTGGAAGAACTTGTAAGTTATGCTTTCCAAAAGCATGCATTTTCCCCTTCTCGATACATGAAAATGTAAGCAATAATACTTCTTTCCTCGCTTACAGTGTTATGTATGTATGCGTAAGGTATAAAAACAAAAAAATATTTTTTGTTTTTAGCTGCCAAGAGCCGTAAATTTCTTCGTGAAAACCCCCGCATGGTATGTAAAGTATAAAAGCGGCAATAAAGTATAAAAGTACAATAAAGTATAAAACATTGTTCTCTGTATAATCTCAATAGCATTTTGCAAAATAACACTAACTTCCAGAAATATTTTATTAAACGTATTTATAATCAAAAACGAGCAGTCTCATGCCAGTGGCAGAAATCAAATGACAGAGGATGACACATTTTATTTTCTCGTCCAACAACAAAAGTAAGCAAGCGTAACTGTTTTTTGGCTTCGGCTTTGCATGCCGTTTCTAGTTTCTTTTAGTAAGCGTAGAAATGAAGTATTCAAAATTGGCCGACGCTTAGCAAGAACTTCGGATTTATTTTTAGGATTTGATTTGTATACCTTTTGTAGTTTCTTTTAGTAAACAACAAAATGAAGTATTCAAAACTTGCCTTTCCATTGGAAGTACCTTACCAAATTTCCGACTGGGAACTTCTCATGTATAGAAATATTCAATAAGGAGTGTAAGAGCGAGAGAGCTGGGAATCATACACGATGTCTTTCCACTCATCCACTCAAGGGAAAATTGTTCAGTCTACGTAGAAAATGGTTTTTGCGACGACTACATTGACGACAATAAACGTCGCATATAATTGCAATCGCCGTTTTGCGCCCCACCAAAGCTTTTACCCGTCCCCTAAAACACTATGAACATACGCCCCACTGCCAATAACAACTGCGGATTAATACTTGGCGATGACGACGACCGATGTGTAACGATGGAAACGCGACGCTCAAAAGAGCGAGTAACAGTGACCCAGTCTCTCGTTTTCATTTCAGTTTGGTATTTTGTTTTGCTCTTCGTTTTCAAATGGACGTTTCTATGGCGCATGGTACAATAATATCTACATTGTAATAGCAGCGCGCGTTGTTGTAGTTGTAGGCAGCAACGACAAACTCTACACAAATAATACATACCAACAACCAGTGTTGCCGTATGAAAATTTTTTTCCGCCCAAAATCAACAATTTCTGCCCAAAAATTCAAGAGTTGAAAAAGTATACCCTGACGTTATACATATGTATATTAAAAGTGAGGACCTTTTTTCTTCTTTTTGACTCCTCACTTTTCCAAATGCTTAAAAGTATACTCTTCTGCAGCATGGAGATGTTGGAAAAATAAAAAACTAGTTCTTATTTTTAAATTTGTATTTTTTAAAAAAATTTCTTTGTTTTAAAAATTTGTATTTTTTTTAAATTTGTACTTATTATAAAAATTTTTATTTTTTTGAAATTTGTGTATGAATAACATAAAATAAAAAAAACAAATTACATTACATACATTTAAACAAAAATCAATAATTCAGTCTTTTTTTTTTATAAAATTAGTTAAAGTTGTGCTTTGGTTATATAAGTTTATATAAAATAAAATTAAAAAACAATTCAAATAAATATTAAGGAATTCATAATATGTATTAAATACATTAAAAAAAATCAAAAATTCAGTATTTTTTTTTTTGTTTTTATAAAATTAGTTAAAGTCATGCTTTGGTTAAGGAATTCGTTGTATGTATTAATTACATTAAAAAATGCAAATCAGTAATTTTCCAGTATTGCAAAATAGCGTTCTATTTGTTTTTATGGCTCTATTTCTAGCATTCAAAATAAGTTCCTGACCATATTGGAGATCACTAAAGCAGATGGAGTTTCAATTTATAATTGAATTAAAGACGTTTTTCTTCTTGTAATATTCGTGTAACAAATTTGACTGGTTTGGCAACAGATAGTGCGAATGTTATGGCTGGCGATATTGGCGGACTTAAATCTGTGAGAAAAAAAAGAATTATTTAATCACAAGATGATTGATGACAAATTTACCTGGGAGCTGTTTCCTCATCACTATTTCCTGTTGGTTGAATTTTTGATTTTTTTGTTATGAACCTACAATAGATTTTTATTAATAAATGCAAATTATTCATGAAATAGTGTTTTTACTTACTTATCCATTGCTTTTCAACTATTTCGACGCTGTTGCACAAACATTCACAGAAAATAAACAAACAAACACATTGAGAAAATAAGCTAAGAAGCATCACAGAGTACAGTGCCACTGAGATATTTTTGACGTCGTTCATAATTAATAACCCGTTAGGGGATTACGTAAATTATTGGTGAACATCAAAATGTAAAAACGCAAAATGTAAAAAGCAAAAAAAACTCAATATGTAAAAAAATAGAAAAAAAAATTATCAACATGCCGCAAACAAAAAAATGCCCAAAATCCGCCCAACTCATAAATTTTTCATTTTTTATGCCCACTTTTGGGCATAAATGCCCAATTTCGGCAACACTGCCAACAACACAATAATGCAAAAGAGTACAAAAACAAAATCCATGTAAGCGTGACAGCCGAAGCGAAGAACCTCATGAAAAAAATTAAAACATCTGTTCTTACGACTTTACCATGAACATATTATTGTACCATGCTATGGCGATTACAATGGTTGGTACATTTGTATACACAGTGTTGCCAGTATTGAATAATTTATGTCGTATTTCTCGGAAAAGTGTGCCAAGTCATAGAGCAATGCATACGAGTTTTCATCCCGTCTCCAACGTTCTCTTACGGTCACCCAGGTAGTTGGAAATTTCGTGAAGTTAGTGTCGCTGTGTTATGTTACTCTTTGGTTGGAGCGAAATAAAAGGGAATTCGTATTTTCGTTCGATGCAAACAACTTAAATCATAATTTAGCTGTCATTAGTATCAAACAAACCCATTCTGTTCGCTATCAAATTACAACTACCATATCAGTCAGTTATGGCATGGACTCCTCTTGGCCAAGTACTGTGTGGTTAGAGTAATCAATAAAACTTGCACGTCCAACATCCCAAGTATTTGGGATTAAAACGGGTTTTATAACGTGATCTTGGATACCCCTAACAAATAGTAATATTAAGTAGAAAACCATGTTATTCTCACCTGACAAATTTAAAAGAAAACGAGTTTCGGATAAGTCTATAAGCGATAGATAAATTTCTAGAATCCATTTTAAAAACTGCAAAGACTAACGACCTTATTCACAAAAAATTATCATAGGGTTGTTAAAAAGCTTAAGAAGACTATGCAAAAAATTCTATTCATAGACTCTGTTAAACGTTTTTTATGGTTGTCATTTTTGTTGAATGCTTAAACCTTCTTTAAGGCTATTTTAGTCGCGAGTACAGTCAAGGAAATTAAGTTGTTTATATATTGCACCGTCGGTGGTGCAATGGTTAGTGTGCGCGGCTCTTGTACATGAGAACGTGGTTCGATCCCTGCTCAGACCACCTTACATTCCTTTCGACGACGGTCACCTCGCTTAGTGATGGCGACACTATCGAGTACTTAGCCATGCAAAGCTATAAAAATACCGTTCGGAACCGGTGTAAAACTGTAGGTCCCAATCAGTGAGTGTACAAACTAGAAAGCGCACATCTCGCTGATTGTGAGAAGCTCTCCTCAATCCTTTCATGGGATGTTATGGGACACCTTTTTTTTATATATATCACACGTGGCATACACACATATTTATGAAATTATTTTGTTTTTAAGTATTTGCGGCTTTTAGAAAGTCACATTCAGGGTAAAATAAGGAAGGTAAGCTCGTTAGAACAGCTGTTTTAAATTTTTTCATTGTGGTTGATCGTTTCAGCTGTCAAACTCATATGTACTTTGTTTTTGTTCCATTTTGTTTCCCGTGTTATTGGTATACGTGTATAGATTGACAACTTAAGCGATTTAAACAAAATGCCTGTTGTTGCTGCCTACAACTACAACAACGTCTACTGCTACTACTTGGTTATTTTACTATGCTCTAAAGCAGTGGTCGCCGTCCATAGCCCCCAGGGTGGCCACCTGGTGTATGTCACTTTTCGTCAAACATCTCTCTATCGCACCGACCGCATCACGAAGAGTGTGCAAGGAAACGTCAGATGAATCAAATATTCTCTCTAGTAAGATTTACTCTATGCACTTGTCAGTCATTGAAAATATCAAAATGTTTTACTGGCAAAGCTGTACCATGATACAAATACAAGGTACACAAAAAAAAATACTGGCCTGTAAATTTCAATTAAAAATATAATTGAATTTTTTCAAAAAATTCAATTAAAAAATAATTGAATCAATTAAATTTTTAATCATATTTAGAATTTATTTTTTGAGTTTACAACAGAACTTGGAGTTGGTGCATTATCGAATTTCTGCTGTGAATCTTTCTAAATTATTATAAATATGCAGGATATGTTCTTAAGATACCTTAATATTAACAATTTTTGTAAACAATTGTTGTGATAAAGTATTTTACAGAAAGTTGAATTTTACAGCGCCGTTGGGAGGCAATATGTGTGGCGGCTGGGTCAACAGCCGTCGTCGTCACTTTTCGTACGGCTCTAGTCTTTGATATACAACACTGTTGTTTGTAATTCGTTTATTGTTGATTGAAAGATTTTATTTAAATTGTCTTGTTTCGTGATTAAAACTGAGTTTTTTTGTAATTGTGTTTAATTGGCAAGTGTTTTTGAATAAATTTTATTGGAAATGAGTGCTTGCGTTGAGTGTTTTGTTTGCAATGGAAAATGTGGCCATCCCCAAATATTTTTTATGCACTTGAAAAGACATTTGCCACATACAATTGTTTACACGAAAATTGTTTTCAAAAATTTCACGAAAAAAGAAACTTTAAGTCTCACCCTCTTAGACATTTTGAACGTGTAAAACAAGAGTGCCCTAAATTGGATAAAAGCAATACATTTCTCCAACAAAGCTGTGAATATGGAGAAGAGATGGCATGCGCCAATGGAGTGACTGTTGCTGCGGAAAGATAATTTAAGTTGAATGTTTCTCCAGAACCACAAGATGTACCTATTTTTTTTTTGTATTTAATAAAAATCGCTTAAAGATTAAATGTTTAATATACAATAATAGTTTAAGAAACCCGAACATTAGTTCCGATTATGAAAATCGTTTTAAAAATAGAACATTTTATTTTTTTAGCGTCGTCGCAGGGGGTGGGGGTTTCATACTGAAAAATGCAATAACGGTTTTAATTGATTCAATACAAAATTTAATCAAAAATCGCAAAAAAATCAATAATTTTTTTAATTAACTTGATTACATACTTAATCAATATTTTTGAAAAAAATCAATAAATGTTTTAATGAAATAAATTTTTAATTGAAGTTTTTATTGACAAATTTACAAATACTTTTAATTAATATTATCATTTTCGTGATTACACCAAAATCAATTAAAAAATCAATCAAATAAACAATTTTTTTAATTGAAATTGATTTTTATTTTTTTCTGTGTAGTAGCGTCAGCCCATATGATTTCCTTTGTTTACGTTTCATCGTACCCAGTAAATGTCAAAGTTGTTTGTGTGAGTGCGTTCTCTTATGATTTCATCTATCTATGTTCACAATTGTACATGTATGTGTAAATTTTTATCAGCTGATTTAGACAATAACTGGGTATGGAAATTACAACAATGCTAATGCTACTACCTTGTATTTGTATCATGGGCTGTACGTTGCTGAAAAGAGTATAAGCAGTGAAGAAGAATTAACGAGAAATACTGAAACTATGTACAAAACAAATAATGAAGTAGATGAATCTGAAGATTATGAGACTGATATACTAAGCCTTAACGACTTTTAACCAATGTCCAGATCAAAATCCAGATCTCATTTGTCATAATCTTTTTGTTATAACTAATTATTATTAAAATAATAAGAATATAATAATTATAATTTAATAATAATATAATAATTTATTATCTCTAAATTTTTCAATATTTAAGTTTTCGTTTTGTTTGCCTTGTTAAACTGAATTCTAAATAAATTTTTATTTACAACTTAAAACTTTCTAGAACTTCCTTTAAAACTATGGGGATTTTTCCGGGTATTCGGGGATTTCGCATAAAAAAAAACTGGCGAGCGTATGGGAGAAGAACATTTCATTCAGTAGCACATTAGCTTTTAGCGAAGGATGATGATGCTGCTTTATTTTGCAATATTGGTACACTGATGTGCGAAGGTATACACATAAATAGTATAACTGGATATGAGAATATTTTTGAATTTTTTTTAGAGATTTAATAATTGTAGTTTTATAGTGTATCATAATTTTAATAAATACTTATGTGGAGCAAATATTGGGAATACGATGTTTTATTTTCTTTGAATGAAACTGAGTGCCTTGTATGCAACCAGATATTGTAAAGAAAGACTGCAAATAGTCTTAAACGTCATTATGAAAGCTGCCATTCCGAATTACAGGCCGTTATTGGAAATAACAGAAATTAGTTAATTTTAAAATTAAAAAATGAGTTCCGGTTAAAAACCAACCAGTACTAAATGTAATAACATTGCAATATGTAGTCAACTTAAGGCAACTTATTTAATTAGTTTGGCATTAACAAAAAAAGGTCGACCTTTAAAATATGGATTATTCTTTAAAGAAATGTGCTTATCAATAATGCATTTATTTGGTCAAGCGGGACTGCAAGTAGAAAATATTATCAAAAATATACCTTTATCTCCTGAAACAGTTACACGCCGCATAGAGAATATAGGTGCATTCCTACAAGCAGAGTCCAATAAAAAGATCCAAAATGCAAAATACATACATATCTGTTTGTTTTGATGAAAGCGTTGACATTTGTGATACGAGTCAACTGATTATATTTATCAGAACGGTGGATAATGATTTCAACTCGTTTGACGAAATCCTGAAGTTCGAATCTTTTAATGGTAACGTTACCGGGAGAACATTTTTTACTCATTTCAAAGAAATGTTTTATCGTTAATGGATACAAACAAACTGTCTGCCATTTCTACAGATGGTGCAGCTGTCAAGGTTGGACGAAAAAATCGGTTTGTTGGGCATTTAATAAAAGCCGGAATAAAAGTACCAACCTTTCACTGTATAATACACCAGCAAGCTTTATTTTCCAAAACGTTAGGTCTTATGGAAGCCATGAAATCTGCAGTGAAAATAATCAACCGTCTTAAAGGGGGGCATAACGCTCTTACACACAGAAAACTTGTCGCCTTTTTCAAAGAAATAGATGCAGAATATGGAGATATATTGTTATTTACGGATGTAAGATAGTAAAGTCGGGGAAAAAGTGTTGAGCGCCTTTTTAATCTTCGAGAAGAAATAGCGGCATTTTTTATGTAATCAAAAGTCCTGATTTTCTTTTAGCTTTGCGTTTCTTACAGACATAACACTCCACATCAATAGTCTGAATCTTGTGTTGCAAGAAAAGAACAAAAACATATGTGATCTACTACATGCAGTAAATAAGTTTTCTCGAAAACTAACGATATTGAGGGACGAAATTGCACCACAACATTTCTAATTTTCCCAAAACCAAAGACATATTTAGTATGATTTCAAATATAGACAAACTTAAAGAATTTAGTGAAGAAGTAAATGCATTTTTAGAAAATATCCAAATCGGATTTGTAGATTTTCATAATATGTATAGAATGGTTTATTAACATATACAATAATCCACTAACATGTTCAACAGAAAATTTTCCAGAAAATATTAAAATTGAACTATCAATGATGCGCCAAGATCTTTTTATTCCAATGGAAATTGGTATGCATTTTTGGAAAAATACTTGTCCTACCAAATATTCTGCTACTCGGGAATTTATGCTAAACCTTTGTTCAATTTTCTCGACAACATATATCTGCGAATCCACGTTCTCGGTTATATCGCAAATAAAATCTAAATATCGAAACAAATTAACAGGTAGTCACTTAGAAGCATTGCTTCAAATAAAATGCTACGATGGAGAAATTGATATTGATAAATTAATTGAATTTACAAATACAACTCCGAACCAATAATACTGATGACTGGTGTACCATTGAACCAAAACCATGGTGAAGAAGATGCAGTTCTACATACTTTTGGAGAGGAGCTTAAATATTATAAAAATGAATTAAGATTATTTTGTGTTTTATACTATTATGTATTTAGTAATTAACTGTTTTTGTATATAAATTAAATATGAAATAATAAAGTTTCAAATAAACAAAATTGATATAAACTGTTATTTTTTACATTGCACAGTGGACTTCAAAAGAATACTAGCACCAATTTTTTCAGTGCAAATACAGCATCACATTCACATTTGAGGAATGTTATCTTTTTGGAGACCAGTGCTCTAAAGCATTGATCAGTTATTGAAAGCTTTAAGTTTTGACGAAGTTTTTATTACAACCGTATTCATAATGAGTATTTTAACTAGGGAACAGATAATTGACTGACAACCCTGTTTTATGTATTCTCACAGTGCTTGTGATGTAAAAACAAGATGAACAATAACCGATAGACCGAATAAAATTTTTTTTATTTAAATGCGTCAATGCATTTTTGCAAAATTTTAAACATTAAATCCTATTGTATTCAAATGTTGATATGTATCTGTATCCCCATTATGACGAACTAGTACGTATCTATGTTTCTAAACTATGATTCTGAAAGCGCTCATAGTTTAATAACTAGGCCTGATTCTAGAACATGCATCGATCAAGTGTTTAGCAATTTTTCTGACGGACTTTATGTGGATTCCATTGAAATTAAACTATCAGACCATAATCTAATCTGCTGCAAATTTAAACATGCAACCAAAAGATCCGATAATGAAAATGTTGAAGTTAGAAAAACTCATCACGATTTCGATAAATCTGACCAGTGAATTGTTAACCAGTATGGAAAATTCCGTTGAACAGTCTACTGTTATAAGAACGAGTAGGGAGCAGTTAAGGTTTCAGATAACATTCTGGATATATAAAAATCTTCAGAAACTGATAGAGTTTAAAGAAAAGTTGTTAAGGAAACGACGAAGATCAAGAAGAAAGCATAATGTTGAGCAGATTTTGAAAAGAATTAGTAAGGTAATTAAAAATGCAAAGAAAATATGTCGTGAAAACTTTTATGTTGATAATTTGCACAAAACCAGTTCCGATATTAAGAGATATTGGTTTTTCATAAACACTACGCTGGGCCGGAGTAAGGAAACTGAACTGAAGCTGAAGGATTCACATGGTCAGCTTATATTAAGTGATCAGGTGAAGGTCGATGAGTTAAACAAATATTTTTTGCAGTCTGTGGCGGATATTCGTCACCAAATTGAAATTCAACCTGGAGATTGGTTCAATAGTCTTAGGACTCTTTCACAAATGCGGTGCCGTTTTAGGGTTAATGATATTCAGGATGATGATATGCTAGAAGTCATATCTAACATGAAAAGTAACAAAAGTCCAGGTTCTGATGGTATTACACCAAAATTTGTTAAGGAATGTGCTCAGGAAATTACACCGATTTTAGTTTATATCTGTAATCAACTACTTAGAACTTTAATGTATCCAGATCTACCAAAAATTCATAAAATTGTACTTATACCGAAGGAAGCTAATTCGGATAGAGCGAACAAGTTTAGACCAATAGCAATTCTTTCTTCGATCGATACAATTTTTGAGAAGTTATTGTACGATAGGCTTCAGAGTTACTTGGATATTAATGACATAATATATAAGTATCAGTTTGGGTTTAGAAAAGGGTGCAGTACTGAGGAAGTGGTACTTAATGTTGTAAAGTGTATATGTGAGGGTTTGGATGACGGTTATTGCGGAGTTGCAAGAACTTTTTCTAGATTTCACAAAGGCTTTTGACCTAGTTGATAATGACATAATTTTACACAAGCTGTCTTACTATGGAGTCCAAGGCCGTGAACTTAAGCTATTTAAAAGTTATTTCTCTAACAGGAAACAATATGTTGAGATTAATGGAGTTAGAAGTTTTATAGGTGATGTCAGATGCGGTGTGCCACAGGGTAGTGGTTGGGTCCACTGTTATTTTCACTATATTTGAATGATTTGTATAATCTCAATCTCACTGGTCAACTATTTATGTTTGCAGACGATGTGTGTTTGTTTTACCCCTATAAGAATAATATTGTACTGAAAAATCAAACTGAGAAGGATGTATCGCTAATTTATGAGTTTGTTAGACTAAACCGATTATGTCTTAATCCTGATAAGACCAAGCTTATACGATTTCGACCACATTATGCAAGCATAAACAGTAACTTTAGTGCCTACATAAATGGCAAGTCGATTTTAGTGAGTGATTCTGTAAAATATCTGGGCGTTATTTTACAAAGTAATCTATCATGGGAGATGCACATTGCATCACTGAAGACAAAAATAGCTCCGGCGATGGGGAGTTTATATAAATTGAAGTATAAATTAAATGTAACTGCAAAACTTGTAGTATACCAATCGTTAATTCAATCTCACTTAAATTACCTGACAACTGTATATGCATTTAACAGACACATCAACTCAATAAAATATCTCCAATGCGTGCAAAATAGAACTTCTCTCTATTTGCGGAAGTTAGTCCAAGAATCTTACCTATATCAGGATTGCGAAAATATCACACCTTAATGTACATATGTCTTCAAATGCTTACACAACAGTGGGTACCACCAAATATAGTTTCTACGAAATCAATTAAATGCCAGTACTCGTAATCGTATGAACATTAGAATTCCGCTTTGTAGATTGGAGAAGACTAAGCAACGTATTGAATTTGCTGGAGCAATTGCATTTAATGATCTGCCTTCGAATATTAAATTGATCAATATAATTGTAATATTCAAGTCATCCTGCATTGAAAATTTGAAAACCCTGATTGAAACGCTTCTGACTTAAAATTGCACTAATTTACATTTTAATTAAATTTTTTTATACATACTTCGTTTCCTTTTTCCTTTATATTTATTTATATATACATATATACATATATCTAATTTTAATTGAAAATTTGTACATTAGTGTTATAAATTTTTGCCAACTTGAAATATGAAATAATGGAATAGTAAAAAAAAAAACTTAAATGAAATTAAAAAAAAAATAAAATTGGATTTCAGTTCTGGGTAATCGAATATAAAACCGGATAATAGGTTGTAGTTTCAATGTTTTGATTTTATATACATCACTATGTTAACAAAAGTACATTTAAAAATTATAAAAATTGGAACGAAACTATTTGGTTGCTTAGCAGGATAATGTGGCACTATAAACGCTGCAAATATACACAAAATAATTCCAATTGTTTATATCGCATAAATATTTAAGTACGGCACGCGTGAAATGAAAAAAATTTATTTCTTTGTGAATTAATGCAGATAAAATATCCTTAAAGAAGGGTTAAACGTTCAAACGTTCGCGTTATTCGACGTATATTGACTTACACCAGGTGGAATTACAAAAATTATTGACTTAAATTTTTCATGTCGTTTTGATGAAAAACTGTGAATACTAAACGTATTTTTGACTTTTTGACGTAGAATACGTCTTACCTTACGGTATGAGGAGTCATGTCAGGTTTTTATTGTTGTAATCTTTATTTCATTGAATTTGAGGAAACGGCTAGATGAATTTTTTTAAAATTTTTTTTGTAGGTAAATGAAGATGTTATCTTTCGTTTGATATACATTTCATATTGGTTGATATCTTCCTAATATTTAAATTTCTCAAATGAAAATTGTTTAAACACATACACTCAAACATATGTGTGGTGTTTGGCTGAGTGTTTTTGGTTGCTCAACATTGCTTAGGAACATGGCAACATGTATCTAGTAAAAAGTGAAACAAACAGTAAGCTAACGTAATAAAGCTTTTTTGCGAAAGCTTCAATAAAGCTGTTGTAACATTAATTTTGAATTGTAAAGCGTAAAGCTTTCACACAACGCTCGAATGCTAATGCGAAGACTCGATAAGGTGAACCTTTTTTAATATTAGGGCGGCCCTCTCAACATTCGCAGAACTTATTTCAATAAAAATATTAATTAAAATACATAAATTAAATTAAGTTTAAAAAAATTGAACATAATATTTTTTTTAAACGGACTTGAATCAAATGCCGTTGGTAAATATAAAAATTACAGCAGACAGTTGTCCGAGGCCTTCGGCCACGGACTGTCCCTGCAGGCTGTGTCAGAGACACGGCCATTAACTTTAACGTAGAATACGCCATCCGATAAGACAGAAAACATATATAACAATAAATGATAAATAATATAAGCAAATGAATTTATTGTTATATATGTTTTCTGTCTTATCGGATGGCGTATTCTACGTTAAACTTAATGGCCGTGTCTCTGACACAGCCTGCAGGGACAGTCCGTGGCCGAAGGCCTCGGACAACTGTCTGCTGTAATTTTTGGTGTGATTTTATTAGCACATATTTGTGGTGTATATACACAAAAATGTTAACGTATAAAACGAAATGCCGTTACTGTTTTCTTGTAGGTTGGTTTAAGCCATTGCTTCTATCTGGTATTATTAAAGCAATACTTTCCAACATGCAACGTTCATATACAACCATATAATACGTAATTTCTCTATGGTCACATCATACTTACACCTTATTAAACTAAAATCAAAACATTCGAGCAACAACTCATTATTCGGTTTTCTATTCGACTACCCAAAAATTAAATCCAATGCGATATGCATTCTTGAAACCTCTTCCAAATTTAAGAAGAAGTATTGTTCTATTTGTTGAATATTTCATTCGGATTATCTTGCATTCACTGCGCAAACACTGGAGATTGTATACAACAGGGTTTTCAGTCATCTATATGTTCGCTGTTAAAACATTCTATGAATACGTTTATTTTGAAACCTATTTTGAAACCTTAACTGAACAATGTTTTAGAGCCAATTGAGTGTTTCTTTCTGAACATGGCCGTAATTCTTATACATTTTCAGTCGATATTTTAACCTAAACATATAACAAAAATTATTCGAAATTATGCAGCTTAATATATGTATATACTCTAGCCGTCAGCATACCTATATGAAGGGAAAGTCGACGGAGACACCGCTACACGATGTAGGTAGCACAGCGAAAGGGGGCTTTTCTACAAACAGTACACTATGTCAGCTAGAGTTGTGTAGTTCAAGAACGAACTAGTTCAATTGAACGATTCACTCTTGTGAACTAGTTCACACTGTTCCGCTCTTTTGTTTCAGTAGTTCAATTGTTTCCGTATTTTTTTTGTATTTCAATTGTGCAGTTATCTCCGCCATTTTCTAGTTCATGCTCTCTTTGTCTCACTTAATTTGCACAAAGGCGCCAAATGTTGCAATCTTTGGACGTATTGCCGGCTTCTACACAATAACTACAGCGCTAATCACCACTTTTATTCCAAAATATTTCAGAAACGGAATAACCCAATCGTTATGATTAACCCAATCTTCAACAGGGCGATGTGTTATAAACAATTACACAGTGCAACACGAAAAATATAACCATATACGGACACCACTACGTGATAAAAGGCAAAAAAAAAAGACCCCTGTCTCCCAGTTTTGCCCAAAGTCCATCAGGTTTTTTTATGGGCCCCCAAAGAAGTGGGGCCTCGGTGTAATTTTTACAAAAAATGTATCATTTTCTCAAGCTCATATCTTGTAAACCGTTCGGAATTTTGATTTACTCTCTGTAGCTCTTGTCATAAAGAACAAAAATTGTAAACATATAAAATCAAAAAAAACTTCATCTTCAAGGTCAAAATTGCGAAAAACTTTAAAAAAATGAGCGATAAATCGCTAAAAACGCGTTTTATTATTTTCCGCTTTTACGAACAAATTTACTTTATGAGAAATGCGCCAATTTTCTTTGGCCTGGTAGGGCTTACAGTGCTGATTAAAACCCGAAAGTTTTTTTAAGGAGGCCGATCCAACTTCTTGAGATATAGGCCTTTTAGGGCTTGAGTATATAATCGCTTATATCTCACCCATTTCTTATCCGATGTGGTTGAGATGGGTATCATTGAGAAGACCTTTGAAAACAGTATAAGTCTGTATATAAATATGTTAATTTGTGTTAACTCATTGCGGCAAATGAACAAAAAAAAATTTTTTAACCTCACTTTTTTAATAAAAATCTGGTTTTCTCAAAAAACAGCCCTAGTAAATTTATTTCTTCCTAGACTCAGTAAAATACAACACTTCAAGTTTTTTTTTAAGGTATAATACTCCGCATTAACCCTTCTAAGACCGGAGATAGTGAGGTTTTTCTAACAAAAGTACTTTCTGGGAGCCAAAATTTCGCTTAAAAACAATTGAAGTGTAAGAAAATAAGCGATTTCTTAAAAAAAATGTTGATTTCCAAACCTTTTAACGTAAATAATTGTCAGTGAGAAGGCCAAGTGTGTGAGTGCATTGTACCTTCACTGATAGTAAGT
The DNA here is from genome assembly GCA_963931995.1 of Phaonia tiefii. NCBI lineage: Eukaryota > Metazoa > Arthropoda > Insecta > Diptera > Muscidae > Phaonia > Phaonia tiefii. The sequence continues at coordinate 393,061 of OZ008367.1, read as the reverse complement.
GCATTCTAATAAAAATTCTCAAGCTGGTGGGTGAGTTCCCGTGCCCAAACTATCAAACAACTAATTGGAAGCAAACATCTGCATTGAATTCACATAAAATCAACCCAAAATATAAAAAAAATACCTGGAAACACATTGTAGCTCTTGTCATAAAGATAAAATTGTGAACATATAAAATCGAAAAAAACTTCTATCAAAAAACTACCTGGAAGCAAACATCTGCATTGAATTCACATAAAAACAACCCGAAATATAAAAAAAATACCTGGAAACACATTGGAGCTCTTGTCACAAAGATGAAATTGTGAACATATAAAATCGAAAAAAACTTCTATCAAAAAACTACCTGGAAGCAAACATCTGCTTTGAATTCACAAGGGACGCAGCACAAAATATAAAAGCGACACAACGCTCACATCGAGGCATTACACAGCGCGAAGTCAACGAGAGCTCAGCGGTGAAAGTTATAAAGTGAAAGTTAAAGTAAAAAAGTGAAAGTGCTACAGCATAATTCGCACAAAACATTGGCAACTGACAATTTCAACATGCAGTGTGAAAATATTGATTTATTTTGCTACGTTTGCGGTCATCAAATCAGAAAAAATAGTTCTACAACATTGCAAAAGGAAAAGAATCTTTTAACTAGTGCATTCAAGAAAGCATATACATAAGTTGTTTTTCGACGAAGAAGACTTGACCGGTGAAAATTACACACCTAATGCAGTATGTCGCCAATGTTATAACAATCTCATGGCATGGTTGAGTGGAGGCAAACATAGTATGAAGTAGTGTAAGCCGGTAAACTGGATTAATATCTCAGGTGATTATGATGAAACCAGTTGCTATACATGCGTAAATTACACATGTGGTCTAAATCGATATGCTGAGAGAAACAAAAGTTATAAAGCAACTGTAACAGTCACACTACCAGTGCTTGCACCTGAAAATTTTGTATCACCAAGGCCGCCAACTCCAGATCGTAGTACAGAATGTACAGGAATGACTAAAGCTAGTGGTGTTACTTATGAAGATCCATTTGATACCGATTATGAGCCCCAACAGGGAAGAGATGGACCACAACTAATAACACAAAAGGAAATGGATTTCATTGTGGCCATATTGGGACTATCGCAGCGACTTGCCATATTTTGGACAGCGTTTTTAAAGCAAAGAAAACTCACAGATGGTAATGTGAACTCTACGGCGTACCGCAATCGGCAAGCTGAATTTCAGAGCCTCTACACTCTAAATGATGACAATTCGTTCGCTTACTGCAGCGATGTAAAAGCTTTGGTGGTAAAAATGGGAATGAACTACATCGCTAGTGAGTGGAGATTTTTTATTGACGGTTCTGTTTCAAGCTTGAAAGCAGTGTTGTTGCATGTGTCGAACCGAAAACCTTCCATTCCGCTAGCAATGGGTATTAACATGAAAGAAAGCTATGAAACATTGAAAGATATAATGGAAAAAATCAAATACTACGAAAATAAATGGAAGATTTGCTGTGATTTGAAGGTCATCAACATTTTGCAAGGGATCATCGATAAGGGCGGCTTTCCAAAATTCTTTTGTTTTCTTTGTAATGGGATTCGCGCTCAGCTCTGAATCAATACCAATGTAATTCGTGGAGACCAAGAGGAAGTGTGGAGGAACAAATGAAACAACATAAACTGAGGAATGCACCTTTAATAGACAATACTCAAGACATCTTGCTGCCACCGCTCCACATAAAATTGGGAATTGTAAAAAAATTCATCGAAGTGGCCGTTGTAAATTGCCCAAACGCATTCGACTATTTGAAAAGCGTTTTCCCAAAGCGTAGCGATGACAAAATTAAAAAAGGTATTGTAGTAAATATAAAACGGATTTTTGTTCACCTCATTCTACTATTTTAACTTTGTTAATGTTTCTTTTCTGTCTTCATTTAACAGGCGTACTTAATGGCCCGGACATTAGAAAGCTATTCAAGAGCAACTTTGAATCATCGCTTCATGATTATAATCATACAATGGCATGGATTTACCTTCAGCGTGTATGCACCAGAGTCTTGGGAGGGGATCGAGACGCGGAACCGGAAGCAAGAGAATGGGTGAAAGAAATGCTGCATTATTTTGAGAAAATCGGCACATCGATGACATTAAAGCTGCATTTGACGATTTTATCAAACAACTCCCTACCGAATCCGATGAGCAAGGAGAACGGTTTCACCAAACCACAATGCCCATGGAAAAATGGTACAAAGGCAAAAAACTCGACGCATTGCTTACAGAGGTAATATCAATTTTATTGATGCATTGTTTTGCATTCCTTTTTTGATTTCTTTTCTAATTCATTTCAGGTATGTTGGTAGAGTCACAATATCACCCTGTATGATGTTAATGAAGTATCTGAAAATGAAAAAGCTGTTGATGGAGGGCAGTCTGGAAGTAACGTGCCTGTGGACACCATAAGTTCTGAATCAAAGTCAGATTCGGACGATTCGGACGACGATTTGGATCCACAACTTATGAGAGTGCGATTTGCAAGTCCAGGGCCATCAACATTAGAAACATAATACGAATATTTTTGATGTGTTAACATCTATAGCGGCGTATAGGGACTAAATCTATCAAAGTCAAAATCTGCTAAAACCAGATTTTATGCTGCTGCTAAAACCATAGCAGTCGACGTTATGGTGACATACTAATACGTCAGCTACTTCGTACAAAGTATGTGTGTTTGGTTGTTTTTATTTTAGGTACCCCCCGCTACACCCACCCCCCACACAAACACTCCACGACACAGCAAGCACAAATAAATCACCAACATGTCAGTAGCAGTAGTAGTAGTAGTTGTTGTTGTTGACGTTGTTGTTTTTTTTATTATAGTGATAGGTAAGTCCAATAAAGTGGGTGCGGAGCACTCTCAGAGCAAAGAGAGTAATGACGTATTATATGTATATAAAAATGAGATAGCAAGAGAGCAACGACAATTTTGTGAACTTGTGTAGCGTATGTACGAATATAACAATGTATGTATGTGTATACAAGTGTCTGTTGCTTTGCATTCTTTGACTTTTGTGGGAATAAAAGAAAAAGTATTGAGCAAGAAAATAATGACACATGTGCTTGCAGTGGGTCTTTAAATAATTGTAAGTATTAATATTATTTAACTGTAACGTCATCATATGATGGAACGCTGTTTTTTATTTTCCAATGTAACATTTACGAATGTGTTCATAGAAATCGAACAGGTACCGTGTAGCAAAAAAGGTGTTAACACATCGCCCGTGAGTTCGAACACTCATTGGATATTTTTTTTATAATTTTTGTAATAGATAGCATAGTATTGTAGTGTCATCCCTGCTGAGACTACTAATCCCTACAACACTGAATCATTATTACTAAATATCCATGCTACTACTCTTTGTTACAACCCTAACTCTAAATGTCAACCCATACCACCTTAGGACTAAGATTAATAAAATCAGGGCCCTAACTATGTAACTCGATTCGAAAGAAAAATTTAACGGAACCGAATTTTTGGTACCATGGATCTCGAATTCGAATGAGCGATATCCGAAAGTCGGATTCTAGTTTCGATTTACGGAAAGATTGAACCATGTATCTCGATTTTCGAACAGAAATGAACTCGATTTTTGAGATTCTTATTCGGTTGCTCTTGAGATAGCGGAAAGATATAAAATATTTGATTTTTATAAAAAATAGACAAATTTTATATTATTAATTAAGGAATTTTTATACACAATAAGAAAAAGAATAATTTTTTGTAGCAAAAACTTATTTTAATGGCTAAATGTCGCTATACTTCGGAAAACAGCGACTCTAAGGAATTCGTGCCCTAAATAAGACGACAAAAAATCTCCTATTACTAAACCATAGTATTAGTGTATTTGTGCCACAGCCTCTTCCTTCGTTTATAAGAGCCTTCGTGAGACAGTAATGCTTTTCACTCACTAAATGAATTTTAAATGTAGGGAATGAATGTGGTTATGCGTTGACTGCTGCCGAAGTCGCATTATTTTGTAAATGTTCAATGTATATGAATAGGGTGCAAAAAGGCATAGTGCAGTATGGAACTAAGGATGGGCGAAATGGTTAAAACTAGTGAATAATAAGAAATTGTAATTTTTTTCCTTACCCTTCCAATGAAATAATTAACCCCAGGACCCGTAATTTACTTTATCCAGGAAATTTCTAAAACTTATTTATGAGCAATAACAACCAAAAATAATTTTGACATGAAATGTTGCCAACCAAAAAAAACATTTTCCGAAAGTATTGGTAGCACTTTTTGTTCAATCCGAAAGTTGTACATGGTACCATTTCAAATACGGATCGGAAAGAACTTTCGAATAGTTTTAATTTTCGAATCGAATTACATAGTAGGGACCCAGTAATAGTATAACAATGAAACCTGCAACATGCCTTTTCACTTACGGGAGGAGGCTTTATAGTATCTCAATGTTGAAGTAAAGAAAAAACAAATTTTCGGGAAATTTTTCACTTTTGCGGCTACCTAAGGGCTACCTAAACGGTGTTCAGAATCATTCCTAGGAAGTTCATATGTTCTAGAAAGTTGTTTATTGAGATCTTAGGATCATTCTTGTAGTTGACTGTTTCCTTGAATTTTAAAGGGTTTGCTACCTATGGACCTGAACAGGGGAAAAAAGGTAAAAAAAAAATTGAATTTTTTAAAGTTTTTTGCGATTTTGACTTTGAAGATGAAGATTTTTTTGATTTTATATGTTTAGAGAGTAAATCAAAATTCCGAACGGTTTGCAAGATATGAGCTTGAGAAAATGATAACTTTTTGCAAAAATGACACCGAGGCCCCACTTCTTTGGAGGCCCATAAAAAAAAACCTGGAGGACTTTGGGCAAAACTAGGAGACAGGGGTCTTTAGTTTTTGCTCTTTTATCACGTAGTGGTGTCCGTATATGGTTACTTTGCCATGACTTAAAAATTACACACTGTGTTATCACGGTACCCAAATCACTTTAAAAATCTGCAAAAATCAGATCATTTTCACGATTATTCGCTCCGATTGAACTAAAACTACAAGTTAAACTGAAATGAGCTCTTTATTTCCAAGCTCATATGAACTGTTAAGCTGAAATGATACAATGAACTAGTGAACTAAATGAATGAACTAGTTCATTCTGTTGGGCTGAACTAAAAAGAGCGCTCACTCGAGTGAACTAAAATTCCCAACTCTAATGTCAGCCTTTCTGGATATAAAGGGCGCTTTTAAGAGTGTCAACAGGCGTGTTGTGGATTGGATAAACGCAATGCTACGTACAAGACAGACAAGCGCTCGGTGGGATGAGGTATCGGCCATGGTGGGGTGATACCATTAAGTGGTTATGAACACTCCACTGGTGAACTTGGATAACAGAAGGGTAAGGCTAGTCGCATATGCGGATGAGGTCGTGATGATGATAACAACTCTCTTCCTCTCCGTAATAAGTGACGTCATGGACAATATTTTCGGAGAGATAAAACTGGCCCGATACTATTCACAAATACGCGAAATATTTCACAATATCGGCTACCCTCTCTCAATTGAAAACAAATAGCGTTTTAGATTGGATGAAGTGCCTGGGCGTAATTCTGGATCCGAAACTCAGGAAGTTAACTTTGACCACAGAGTTAAGGAGGCACAAGGTGCCTTCCACGGTTTCCAGAAAACATTTGGTAGGACATGGGGTCAAAGCCAAGGATATTACTATGGATATACACGGCACGGACAGGGCATTACGGATTTGTCCCTCTGCTGCTGCCAATGCGATGGGGAATTTACTTCCGATTGAACAATTTGCTAGGAGAGTAGCGGCCAAAAGTGCTCTGCTGCTTAGAGATTTGAAATTTTGGACCCAATGAAGCTATGGGAATAATGTAATTCTGAACTTTTTCCTAGTGAGGTCATACCTGAAAGAAAGGACTTTGCTAGTCCAGAGTTAAACTTCCGGTAAAACTTTAGAACAATCATACCGCATAGAGTGGACTGGAGGAACCACTCATCGTTGCAAGATGTTGCAAAATATATTTTTACAAATGTATCTCAGACGTACTATAACACTATCAATCGGTCTCCCAGAGTTCGAACAGTATCTTCCAAACGGAAGTAGTGGCAATACCCCAGGCGTGCCGTCAGCTCTGAAATCACGCTATAGTAAGGAAGAATGTAAAAAACTTTCTCGGACAGCCAAGCGTATAGGGAATCTATCCTCAGTGGGGAATACATATATCGATATTGGCTCGTGAATAAAGGAGTCTGCTAGAAGTGATCGGTGCCCAGACAAGACTTTCTCTACACTGAACGGAAAGCCTCATTACAGAGATGAAAATGTTCCTCGCCCCAACAACTTTTGTCATCGAAAGTGAGGTAATGTACAGTTTCATTCCCGCTACGAAAATCTTTGTACCAACTGCAATGCAAATTCTTTGTCACTGTGATGAAAGTATGGTTGTTGCTGCAATGAATTTGATTCATTATCGCAACGAATTTGTCTCATTACTGCAATGAATTTGTCTCATTGTTGCAAGGAATAAGTATCGTTCGTGTAATGCATTTATTTCAGTGATGCAAATACATAAATGCACTGTTAGTATTACATTGCAGGTGTTTTGATAACAATTTTTTGAATTTTTGTTTCGAAAATGGTCTTAATTTGCTAAATATATTAACTTCATTCCATATTGAAACACCCGCCTGGAGAATGATTGTGGCAGTCGACGGATTGAGTGTTAATACATAAATACAAAATTTTAGGACTCTGTAGTCTAGTAATATTGCATGGCTTTTCATTCAAATTCATAAATCCGTCGTAGACCTCGTTAGACTTGTATTTTTACGACATGTCAAACATTTTTCAAACAAATTTGAAGTTTGAATTTATGAGGAATTCGAGTTCTATGGCTGCACGTTTATACAATTTTTTCATATCCTCAGTAAGGGCCTTCTGATGGATTTTACGAAAAAAAATTTTTTTTCGGGACTAGCCAATTTTTTGCATTACATTTTAAGTACTTTACCCACGCGTTTACAATTTGTGGGTCATTTTGACCACCAATTCCCGCGAATCCTTCTGCGAAATGATTTATGCCAAACATCCAGGAAGCTTTAGTATCCGACACTCCCAGTTCATCGAAGATCATTCAATTTCAAGATTTTTCCTCATGCTTTTGTGTAATTATGCAAACAACATTATGTGTAAAAGTATAAACAGCCAGAATTAATATTCTTATCTTAAAATAAATCTTGAATTTGTATATTTTATGTTCAAATAATAAAAAGAACATTTAGGTTACCGTTATACGGGTGTGTTTTTGATATTGGGTCAAATTGACCCACAAATTGTCACGTCAAAAGTATAAATACTTTACATATTGGAATTGATTTATCCGAAAGATAATATCTTGTTGTGATCAGTTCAAAATCGGAAAAAACACTTTATATTTTACAACCAAAAAGTTTTAAATCTTTGAATTGTTACGTTATTTTAGAAACCTCAACGAAATAGTCTTAAGTACTACAACTTTGTAGGATTTAGTCATATCCATTTGCTTCAATTTGTGCACTTATAAGCTAAAAATAAAATGATTGTTTCCACATCCATTAACTGGATCTATAATTTCTGATGATTAGTGTATTTTGCTAAGTTGGCAAGAAAATTGTAGCCTCCAGTTTCTTCGAAAGTCGTGAATTAGTCACTTTGCGGTACTTTTGTCGTTTTTGTAGTTTATAAAACGTTACAGATGTTCCGTGACTACCTGCGTTGAGTTGCGTTGTTTAATGGGTAATTTATAAAACACAATGTAACGTCTCTGATGACTTCAGCTGTCAAATTCAACACACCACAATTCCTCGCGTTAATTGAAATTACAAATTTAACGAAAAATGTCGATCGCGTATGGGCAGATGGAAGTATTTTGAATTTCAATGCTTATAAGTAGTTGGCTGAAATCTAATCAACGGGCAGACCTCAAGTTTTTTGACGTAGAATACGTCTTACCTTACGGTATGAGGAGTCATGTCAGGTTTTTATTGTTGTAATCTTTATTTCATTGAATTTGAGGAAACGGCTAGATGAATATTTTTAAAATTTTTTTTGTAGGTAAATGAAGATGTTATCTTTCGTTTGATATACATTTCATATTGGTTGATATATTTCTAGTATTTTAATTTCTCAAAT